>CM053583.1:154245499-154335957 GCA_028627135.1 Pseudochirops cupreus
ATAATATACCATAAGAACAACACTAATGAATAAATTAGCATATTATAATGCAATATAATAAATATAAATAAGATATAACAATATAAATGATAAATGTAATAATTTAGTCTTATTAAGGAAACACTTTAAAAAATAAGTTTTGTCTCAGAGTACAGTTGGGAATCTTTGAAAAAGAAGTTATCTGCAGTTTCCACAAAGCATTGCAAATGGATCTCTGCTTTTTAACTCTGGACACATATCATTGCTCATCTTCAGTATTGATCCAAACTGCATGAATGGAGTACTGTGGATAGTATATATTTTTAAAATCCCCTTGTTTTTAGTGTGGGTTGCTAAGATGATATTTGAGGAGGGTGGTTAGGAGGCATTGCTGTTACAGTCAAGTTGGAAGTTTCTAATTGATAATGTTTTGAAGATTTCAATCTTTAAGTTAGTTATAATCTCCCTCCCTAGATTGTTTTGCATTATATTTGATTAGATTTGAAAAACACTCACTTCTCATCCCAGAAAACTGATTTTTTTTTTAATGAGCTGAAAATAAGGAGCATCATTCTTTTCCTTTTTCATCAGGATATTTTGGCCCAGACAGGTGCACCACTCTCCCAAAAAAAATTGAACAAAAGGATGAATGGTCTTTATATTCAACACTGATACACTAAAAAGTTGCTCTTGACGTGTATATATAAGCACTAGAATGTCCAATTGATCTTTTCAGTCCAATTAAAGTGAGCTGCTGAGCCTCTACTTGACTGAAGACAGGGAGAGAAAAAAAATGATGTGGTTTTTTTTTTTTTTCTGAAATACCCTGTTTTAGGATCCAGAACTTGATAGGACACATGTGATTGCCATAGGCAGGCTGCCTTTATGTGCTCTCTTAATATATCACCAAAATCAGAAATATTACTTCATTTTCAATGATTTACAAGTATTTTGGGAGGCCTTTTCTATGACTGTTGAATTGACAGTGTTAACAAGTTTTAGTCAGCTAAAAAAAGGTTCAGGAGTCCTTCAAAATTCTCTTTAAATTTTCTACCCGTCTGTATATTCCGTTAGGTATGAAAACAGCAGAATTAGAAAATATATTGACTATTCAGTGCAAAATTACTCATGCCATATGAGGATGATTATTTTTAGTACTTCTACTAAAGGAACCAAACCTGGTGTAACAGCAGCATTTTAATCCCAGCTAGCAAAATAGGCAGCATAGAGCTGAGAGACCTGTATTCTCATCTATGGTGAAATTCCATAATAGATCATTTAACCAGTGGTTTGTGAGCTCAGACACAAATTATTTAACTAGTAGATGATACTTAGAAAGCATCGTGGAATTTAGAGCTAAAAGACAAAAATGAAAAAAACCTGGAGGAAAGAGAGGAGAAACAAGTCACTCATCACGCAGCAAGCAAATAGAAGCCAATGTGGGTTCAGTAAGAACAATACATAACCAAACTAATTACTGTTTTTGAAAGCTTAATCTCAATTCAATCAAATCATTTGATAGTCTTCCATGATCTTCTTGTGAACAAATATGGAGAAAATGTAGGCTAGAAAATTAAGTTTATTCACAGCTTGTTGAAAGGCCAAAGAGTGTTAATTAATAAACTCATGTCAATCTAGTCTAGAGGGATATTGTTAGTGTTCTGTCACAGGGCTTTGCCTTTAACTCTGTTCTGTTCAACATTTGTATCAAGGATTTGAATGGTGAACTAAGATCTATGAATATGAAATTGGTAAATAATAGAAATCTGGAAGAGAGAGTTAAATTATGTTGGAATCAGGAATCAAACCTTATCAAGTTGGAAAATGGACCAAAACTTAGAAGATGAAATTTAATTGATTTAAATGCAATTTATGTGAAAAACACTAACTGTACACATATAGGATGAGGGAGATATGTCTTGGGTCATATAAAAAATAATTGGGACTTTTCATTGATATCATAACTCATTATTAGGTATCAGTGACATGTCTTTCTAAAATACTAATGTTCTCCTTTCCTGCATTAATAGAAACAAAATGTCTAAGACAAGGAAGGCAAAATTGTTACTTTTAGCCTGGAATAGTCTGAGCACATCTCAATTCATTCTGTCATTGATTTAAATTCATGAGATCATAAAATCATGAGATGAGTTAGAATAAATAGGGACCTTAGAGGCCATTTAGTTAAACCTTGTCATTTTTTAGGTGAGAATACTGAAGCTTAAAGAAGTTAAACTATTAGCTCAAGATTGCACAGATGTTGTCACAGGTAGGATTTGAACCTTAAGACTGCAAATCCAAAGGCTCTTTCTGCTGTCCCATGCTCCTCAGAGAATCCTTCCCTCTCTGGCTCTGTTAGCAGTCTTAAGGCTTATGAGAAATCTAAAGCAATTGAGGACCCTCACTCTTCTTGGTTCTTAGCTGCGACAAATGAAGGTTGCTGCCATGCTGTCTTTTTTCATATGTGGAAGAATATCAATTTCCAGAACATTTAACTTTGCTGGGGTGAACCTTAGAGAAATATATGATGAATAGGCAAAAGACCTACTCTTATCCTGTCTTTTAAAACTTCAGAAACTGGGGGCAGCTAGGAGGCACAGTGAACAGAACACCGGCCCTGGACCTGAGGAGGACCTGAGTTCAAATCCGACCTCAGACACTTAACACTTACCTAGCCATGTGACCTTGAGCAAGTCACTTAACCCCAATTGCCCTGCCTTCCCCCCTCCAAAAAAAGCAAAAAAATCCCCAAAACCAAAAACCTTCAGAAATTTTGAGTTTATCAGTGTAGGTACTCTGTCACTCCCCTACCCATAACCTTTATCAGCAGTTTACTGAATTATGAAAAAACAAACTCAAAAAACAAAACTCTATCACCTGTTGGTTCATCATATGAACTGGTCCTTCTGTCTTTATCTCTTGACTCTTGCTCTGAGGCTCTTCAAGTCTGGTAGGACCTGCTGGGATATTTGTTCTCTTATCATTATCTTTAGAAACCCAATGTCACCTTTGACCTAAAGCTGCATCTTAAAGTAGTATTCTAGTAGAGAACAGCTTTTTATAAAATCAAGCATTGAAATGATCTAATACTTTTTAAGGTAATTGGAGAGTAGCATAAAATTGTACATTGAAGGTCCCCTCACCATTGTTCACTCCACCCACGATTTCGACTCAAAGCAGACATAACTAGAGATAACCTTCAACTTTCAAGGCCTTTTCATTTTGGGGCGTTGCATGGTAGAACATTTCTAAAAGAATCCTTATTGGCTATTTGCTACCACCTTTGTTCTATTCAATTAAATTAAACATGTTTTATTAAATGTTTATTACTGGTGCTAGATTAAATATGGCCCCTTTTCTCATGCATCTTAGATTCTTTCTGATCATTTTTTTCCAGTTTGAAAATTTTTGGTACAAAGACCTTAATTTTCAAACTCATATTTCCAAATGCCGTCACTCAGAGCAGAGATTCTTAACCTTTTTTTTTTTTGCATGTTACACCCCCTTGAAAGTCTAGTGAAGCCTATAGGATCTCTTCTCAGGAAAAAAATGTTTTTAGATGCATAAAATGGGGGGAAAAGGGTTTACAAAGGAAAGCTGTTATATTGAAATACAGTTAGCACCATATTTTTTTTAAGTTTACAGACCCTAGGTTTAGAACTCCTAACTTATAATATATTTTATCAGTGCCACACTGTCTGTCTTTGGGGAATGAAGGATCTCAGGTATATTTCATTCAAGAGCAGCTTTTAACAGTTTTGATGATTGCTTAACAACATGGTTAATTTGTTTCTTTTTTTTTTAACTGCTCTACTGCTGAGTAAAGTGAGGTAATGAGGCTTATTTTCATTTGCCACATAGTCTTTCTTGACTTGGTACCAGTGGCATTTTTATTTCAGCCTTAACTACTCCTCTTTTTTCGGCAGTAAATTAATATAGTGCAACATTTGAGAGGTTTTAGGGAAGAGTTTCAGAAAAATCATTCTTCACATAGTAGAGGTTGTTTGTAATAACTTTGTTTATGCTACAAAAATGTTAATAGCTTTTCAAGAATAAAACCCCATAATAATTGCCCACCTATAAGCAGTGTCTTATTGTTTTAGCTGCAATCGATGGTCCCAAGTGGTGAAAGAGTATCATAATACCTTCTATTTATGCGTAGTTTATGAACTAATTTGTACAAGGGGCTTTGTATTTATAAAAACACATTCTTCTTTTGTATATATTCTAACCATTTCATTCTTGATTTGCAGAGAGGGAAAAACTGTTTGCAAATTTTGGTTTTAAAATGTAGCAATCAGGCCTTAGACAATAGGCATGCCATTAAATGCATTTTAAGAGTTTTGAAAGATGACTTTGTAAGATCAATTCTATGTTATAGGTCTTCAGGCATTTTAGTAATTCATGTGGCCTAATTTCCCTTTCTTTTGCTACTATAAAACTAGTAAAAACCAGTAACAAAGAATTTCCTTAATGTATTGGTTCAATACAGTGTCATTGTATGTAATACAGAAGAATTTTTTAGATTCTAAAATTTAGGAGAGTGTTAGAAGACTCTAATTCATTATCTCAACAGGTGGTAGCTGGTAATTGATAATTATATTTTAGTATGTACATTCATTGTAGTTGGTGGTAATATAGCATTTTTATACACAGATCTCAAAGCATGTGTGAATAAATATGCATTATTTTCCCTATTTTAAATAGCCAAAGACTCACTGTGTATCAATTAGTTGTAAGCAGACATGGAAATTTATGGTCCCATTCTCACTTTGCACCACTGAAAAATATGCCCAGTAACTGGGATGAAGAGGAGAGGGAGGGAAATGTGCTCCAGATCCTAAGATAACTCATGACCAGAGACATAATGTAAGTCCTGCTAAGTTACTCACCAGTACAGTCAGTACAACACCACCATTATGCTTCCTTTTATGTAGTCTTTCAAAATCTACCCAAGGTTTCCATGTGCATTGTGAAAGTCAGCTTGCTGTGATTCTCTTGTATCTCCTGTCCTCTCTGACCAGTCAGGGTGGGGGCAAAGTTAGTGTGTGGGTTTACTCGGTTACTTTTCTCTTTTTTAAAAATTGAGGGGCAGTTAGGTGGTGTAGTTGCAGTGGACAGGGCACCACCCTAGAGTCAGAAGCACCTGAGTTCAAATTCCTCCTCAGACATTTACTAGCTGTGTGACCTATTGCATCCTGGGTCATCTGTAGTCATCCTGATGAATATTTAGCCACTGGAACCAGATGCTCTGGAGGAGAAAGTGAGACTGCTGACCTTGCACAGCCCTCCCTCACTCGCATCAAAGTCAACTGCAAGTCATGGCATCATTTCCCTGATGTCATGGTCCTCTTCGAAAATGAAGGACAAACACAATAACCTGCATGACCTTGGACAAGTCACTTAACCCTGATTGTCTTTTTTTAAAAAAAGAGTTACTAATGCCTTTTTGTTTTTATAGTAGTCATTTTCCATTAATTCTCCTTCTGCCTAGTTCTCCCTTGTAATGAAGACAATATTTAAGCACAAGCAACAGACACAGTGCCCACTCTGACAGCATATACTACTTTCTTCATCCATAAAACCCCATATCTCTATGGAGATGAGAACGTAATTAGTTCTCTGGGACCAAGATTGTTCAGAACAGTTATTTAAAGTATGATTGTCTTTCAATTTTGTTTGCACTTGTTTGCTTTGTCGCACCAGTTTTCTGTGCTTTGTCCCGCATTGGCTCATAAAAATCTTTCCAGGTTTTTCAGAGTTCCCCATACTCATTATTTCTTATAGTGCAATACTAATCTATTGCATCCATATACCACAATTTGTTTAGCCAGTTCCCAATTAAAGGACACTTGCTTTGCTTCTATTTTTTTTTTTTGCTACCAGAAAAAGTGCTACTATAAATACGTTGTTATGTATGAGGCCTTTCTTTCTGTCTTTGCCCTCCTTAAAATATATGACCAGTAGTTGGATCATTGGGTTAAAGGCTATGAACAGTTTAGTACCTTTTCTCACATGATTCCAAATGGTTTTTTAGAATGTGTGTAAAATTCACGACTCCATCAAGGATGATTTAGAGCGCCTACATTGCCATAGCCCCTCTCACACTGATTATTTCCATCTTTTATATACTTTGCCCTATCGGGTGGTATGAAGTGAAACCTCAGAGTTGTTTTAATTTCCATGTCTCTTATTTAATACAACAATCTTTCGTGTGTGTGCCTATGTATGCATGTGTATGTTTATATCTATATGTGTGTATGTGTATGTGTATATACATACACACACACCCCTCATACTTCTTTTGAAAACTATTCATATTCTTTGACTACTTATAAGGGAATGTCTGCTGGTTTTATATGTTTCAAATCTATGTGTTTGGAATATTAGATTCTTAACAGACCTATCTGATACAAAAACACAACCCTCCCTTCCCAGCATTCCCTCCCTGCCTCTTATGATTCTCATACTTTTTATTCTAGGTAGACTGGGTTTGCACATGGAAAAGCCCTCTAATTTTATGTAGTAAAAATTCTCTTATCTTTTATGATTCCCTTCTGTTCCATTTCTGGTAAAAAAAAAATCCCCCCCACTAGCTATAGTTCTGAAATGTACCTAATGCTATTGTTATCTAATGTGAGGTGCTATTTTTGGTATGATATGATAATTTATATTACTTTGTGTGTATCATATATACGTATATGGGTAAGTATGGTGATGAGTCTCTTCAGAGTCGATTGTGATAATTTTTTAAACTCACTTTTCTTTCCAGTTTTTCTAGATGTTCTTGTCAAAGAGCGAGTACTAAAAACAAAACAAAACAAAACAAAAAAAACAACCCAAAGAGTTAGTACTATTGGAAACTACAGAGTAAATTTTGTTCCTGGGTTTACTGACTGATATATTTGATTGCTTCTGGTATTGCCTATTGTAGTGCCAACGCAATATTCACAGTGCCAACAGTCACTATAAATAGGCCAGCATAGTGCTCAATCACAAAATATAACAGACTCTCCATATGGAAGACAAAAGCAAAACATTTATTTATATACCAGAAAACTGAATCCCAAAACTGGTAAGCTGATTCCATCATAGTAGCAAAGAAATTAATGAGCCATAACAGTATATAGAGCCATAGCATCCTTTAGCCTTCCCACAAACCAACACAAGCCTACCTGTCACAGCAGGTGGCAAACACCAACTTTTACTCACAAGCCTAACTCCCTCCCTTGGATGTGTCCTCTCCTCCCAACTGTGTCTAGTTGTTCTGACTCCCAGCTTCCTTTGAGCTCTGCTCTATCCTTCAGCAAACGCCTCCCTCACAGGCTCCATGTGATTACATTCAGCCTGTTAGGGGGCAGGGAAAAATCTTTAAAACAGGTAAGGTCTTCAAATTCCCGTTGCCATTACACTTATCTAGTCTGTTTTCCCTGTTTACATTTCATTCTTCTAAAATGGTACCAAATTTGCCACATGAATCATTCTAAGTCTCTTCCATACATACTTTCTTTAACTGCTTCTCATGAGATTCTAGATCAGGGGTGGGGAACCTACAGCCTGGAGGCCTCATATGGCCTTCTAGGTCCTCAAGTGTGGCACTTTAGGATTCAAAATGCACTTGAGGACCCAGAGAGCCATATGTGGCCTCCAGGCTGTAGGTTCCCCACCCCCATTCTAGACCTTTTGTTCTTTCAAATGAATTTTGTTCTTATGTTGTCTAGTTTTATGAAGTAATTTCTATGCAGTTTGCTTGAAGCATTATTGTGTAGTTGGAAGGGCAATGACCTTGGAGTCAGGAAGATTCAGATTCATATCCTAACTCAGACACTAGGTCTATGACCTAGGGCAACTCACTTAAGCTCCATGCCTCAGTTTACTCATTTCAAAATTAGGTTAGTCAATATCTTCCAAGGTCCCTTCAAGCTCTGCATGTAGGATTTTATGATCTATGACCCAGTTGTGTCTTGATAGGTTAATTTTCAGTTATTTATAAAGTTGTTAATTCTTTTAATGGGATTTCTCTATAATCTGTTTTTTGCTAACCCCATATAAAAGTTTTAACAATCTGTGTCATTTTTTATACCTATTTACTTAGTGAATCTACTAATTGATAAATTGATTTAGGGATTCTCTTGAATTTTCTAGGTAAACTTTGCATATAGGGATAATTGCCCCTTCTCTATGCTAAGGTTTATCCTTTTAATTCCTCACTCTTACCTTATTGCTGCACCTAGTATTTCTAGAACTATATCAAATAGTAGTTGAGAAAAAGGAGAATTTTTGCTTACTTGCTGTATGTATCAGGAGATTTCCCAGTCTTTCACTGTATCAAGGAAGACTTGTTGATGGAGTGATGCTATTGCATAGTGAAGAGAAAACTGCCCTCAGAGTCAGGAAGACATGAGTTGAGGTCCTTCCTCTAAAACATATTGGTTATGTGACCATGGCAGCTCCTTGGTGCCATAGCCATAGATATCAAACCCCTAGCCAGCTGTAAAGCCAAGCATGAGCAGAGGGATGCTGTGAACAGCTTTCAAGGTTGTGATTACACAGTTTAGTGAACTCTAGTTATTCAGTAACAAATTAAGGCAAAACATTCACAGAAAATCAAAGTACAGCCTTCATAATCTTATAACTTCACAACTGTAATGGTAATGAAATTTGAAGATCCCTTTCTATTGGAAAGCTAAGAGGTACTTAGCACCTAGTTTAAAATTAAGCCCTGTTAAAGAAACAGAAAATATGAGCCCCTGTTGCTGACATAACAGGAAGGGACTGAATAGGGAGGAGCATTACTGCATATAAGGAAAAACACTACCTGGGAAAGTCAGAATTTCCTGGGAACTTGCAGTGGCAGAGCTTCTTCTGAGGACCTGCTGGAACTGCTAAGTCTAAGGGTCAGCTGGAGCTGTTGAGGAACTGCTGAGTCTGAGGGCCAGCCAGAGCTGCAGAAGACTGAGGAAACATGACTATGGTGTCATTATTTTGTCTGTGGCTTTGTTAAGCCTTGACTTCCCAAGAATTGACACTGTGAAGGTTTTAAGGTGGACTGGACACTGTGAGCTTTAGTGTGGAACAGGAACTGCATGGAGAGCTGGGCAAGGAGCTGGGAGCTGTCTGTCTTTGAACCCAGGTGACAGTTTGGCAAATCCAGATTGGACCTGGGACCATGGATAGGGATCCAAGGAATCTGAGAGCCTACCCCAAGTCAAGCTGAAAGAAGACTTTACTTGGATATTGTGTACTGACTGAGAAGATTATAAGTTACTTGTGACCAAGGGGTAGATGCCGTGTGTATTTTCTGATGATTGAATAGTAAATGATGACTGAATAGTGACTGATCTGTAACTTAGTGTGCCCCACGAATGGAGAACTTTGACTATTGTATTTTGTGATCCTTAAAGAGGCAAGCCTTAAGGATGATTGAATGATTGAGTTACTAAGTGATTGATTGACTAAATGATTGAACTTTGTTCAAAACTATGTGACCATTGTGGTGAAAACTATGTGGCCATTTTAGTGATAAGTTGTTGTGAATGCTGTTTTTGATTTTCTGTGATAAGTTGTAACATTGTGACTGCTGTACTTTGATTTTCTGTGAATGTTTTGCTCTGATTTGTTATTGAATAAATAGAGTGTTCACTATACTGTGTAATTAGAACCTTGAAAAGCTGTTCACAGTAGCATTCTTCTGGAAAGCTGCTCATGTGTGGCTTTACAACAACTTATCACTAAAATGGCCACATAATTTTCACGACTGTGGTCATATAGTTTCAAGGAGAAGACAACATTCATTTAGTAAGTCCTTCATTTAGTAAGTCTTTAATTCAATCATCCTTAAGGAGATAAGCTTCCTTAATTGACACAAAGTACAAAGGTCAAAAGTGCTCCACCCCTAATAAATCATGATCTTCTCAGTTGGCATCAGGTATGCAAGAAGAGATCTTTTCATCTTGACTTGAGCATGGCTCTCAGATTCCATGGTTCCTCTTCCATGGTCCCAGCTCCTATCTGAATCCATCCAACTTTCACCTGGGTTCAAAGACAGGCAGCTCCCAGATCCCTGTCCAGCTCCTTCTCCAGTTCTTCATCCAGTTCCTTGACCAGTTCCCATTCCATATTGAAGCTCACAATGTCCAGTCCACCTCAAGTCCTTCACAGTTTCTGGGATGACAAAGCTTAGCAGAGCCACGATACTATTTATACACATTGCTGACACCATCCTCAATTCGCTATCTGCCTGTGAAATCAACTCAGACACACTAACAGGGTCTGAGAACTCAACACAAATCATCAACATAGAAATCAACAAAGACCCACAAACAAGGTCCAAGAGGTCAGCATAAATCATCAGTAAAGTCCCAGGACCTCCAAAACCCTCTTCCAGGATTTCTATAAACAGACAACCAGAAAATCCTCTTTCAAGGCTTCCAATAAGGTCCCAGGGCTTCTGTAGAAAGTATCACAAACAAACATCAACACAGAACAGACAAATAGAGTGCTGGGATACCACAAGTTTTCTCCCTCCACCACAAGAGCTCCCTTCTCAGTTTTGCCCTCTCCAGCCTGGGCTTCTCCTTATATATGATCATTTTGCTCCTCCCCTTCCTGTTGCATCAGCAACAGGAATTTATAGGTTCTAGGGTTCACAAGTTGTGGAGCTCACAAGTTCTGCTTCTTAACAAAAGACTTGATGCAAGGATCAAAAGAAACTTGAACTGAAACAAGTTGTTAATTCAAGAGCTGAAACAAGGTGTTAACTACTTCTTTGCTTGCCATTACACCAGCAAAACTCAGGCATGCTGCTGGAATCAGATGAAAAAGCAAGTCTGAAATGTTTAACAAAAGAAATAAAAATACAACTTAGAAAATGTTAGTTTGTGGTTTTCTGAGTCAATATTGGGAGTTTCTATTTGAGTTTGATACCACTACATTGACAGCTTTCTAGGACTATAAATTGGAGAACAGTTGCTGATTTACATTGTAGGAGTTTTTTTTCCCCCACTGGAAATTCTCTAAACCAAGGAAATCAGAAATCTGGACATGTATGTAGGCGTGCGCACTTATGCAACATAGTGAATATTTGAGAATAATTTCCATTTCATTTGCTAATGTTGTATTTTAACATTTTGCTTAATAGTTTGATTGCCTTTAGTTTTCTTCCTGTATTCTTCCTTAGTTAAAGCATAAGGACAATTTTATCTCATAATAAGAGGTTTTTTAATAGTGTCTTCTTTCATTTATTTAGAGTAATTTTATAATATAAATGCTATTTATTCTTTGAATACTTGATAGGATTAACTTGTAAATTTTTCTGCACCAGAATTTTTATCTTTGATAGCTCACTTATGGCTTACTCTGTTCTTAGAGTAGAATGTGAGGGATCTTTACTTATTTTATATTGATTCTTTTATATTTTTGTACCAAATGATCTTCTTTTCAGTTCCTATTTTGTTTTGGGGGGTATATAATTGTGGATAGAAGTTGCTAATCATTCTTTAATTTCTATCCTTTTGGTTGTAAATTCACCTTGTTCACTTTTTAATTTAACAATTTTATTCCTTTTTTAAAAAAATCTAATTAGCTAATGGTTCCTCTAGCCCTTTTCAAATTGAAATCTATCTTTGGTGCTCCCCCACTTCCTTTTACTTGTCTTTCTCCTTCATTCTCCATGAATACAGTCTCCTAGTACTGTCTAAAACTTCCCTTTGTCTGCTTAAAAGATTCTGCTCTGACATTCTGCCTACATCTGCCCTCCCACAAAATCCTAGGTGAGCCAGAATCCCCCCTTGTTCATACTCACTCTCTCACATTACTTTAAATTAACACTCCAATTGTCTCATGTGTTTTCTCAGCATGAGAAAGCAAGATGATCAAGATAATTCACATTCAGAAGTGAAAAATGGGCACTTCCCCCCAATCTTCCCAGAGACCATTGTTTATTAACCCAAATGATTCTCTAAGTAGAAGCAGCTGTGGTAAGGAGCATCAAGAACACTGAATTTGGCATCAGTGCAATACTACTTACTAGACATGTGACCTTCAAAAAGTCATTTCATTACTAAGGGCTTCATTTTCCTCATGGGGTCACAGAGAGTCAGACATGACAAATAACAGGGAGTCAATGGAACTTTATCTGAAATGACTGAACTTTCATGAGAGGTGGTGGGTGTTGCCTTGTCTTAAACAAAGTGAAGCATATAGCCTTTGTCTTGTCCTAGCTCCTAATATCTCACTGGAGAGGGGTGGAGAGAACCCAGTTCCACAGCCAACACCTGCTGATGTAACAGGCTGCCTTCCTTTGTGGTCTTAGATTACAGATCCAAGTATCTTCAACACAGTGTCTTCATCTTCTTTGATACATCCTCCTGTTCCTTTTGATGACCCCCAAATTCTGTACATGCAGCAGAGCATAACATAGCAACTTTGTGATGCAGTCTGAAAAACACAAGACTCTGTTAAGACCCAGGCTCAAATCCTGGCTGGGGTGGAGAGAAGTACTGCCAAGGGAGGAGGCCCTCCTTCAAGAATGCTGCTGGCTCCAGCTCTTAGCAACCCATGAAGGCCCTTCAGCTATTTAAGGAGTGGCACTCCTCCTAGAATAGAGCATGGCTGGGAGTTGCCAGCAACACTTCCCTCTGTGTACTCAAATCTGGGGTTATAGAATGGCTGCCAGGCACTTAAAGGATGAATGTTGTTCTACCCCAAAAGAATTCCCACAAGTGCACTGGTATAAACCATCCCTACTTCTTCCACCTCCTAACAACCAGTTCTTAATGAGTTTGGCCAGTAACCAAATTAATAAGGATGATTAACAGTAAAAAAAAAAAATCCCAAACCCTAAGGTTGGAACTGAAAAGGACCTTGGAGATAATTTAAAGTAACCTCCTATTTTTAAAGGTAAGGGATCAAAGGCCCGGATAAGTAGAATGACTCACCCAATTTGCATGGTTTTACAATATATTCTTTTTTTTTTTTTGAGTGATGAGGGTTAAGTGATTTGCCCAGGGTCATGCAATTAGAAATTATCTAAGGTCAAATTTGAACTCCTCGGGCTCTTCCTGACTCCAGGCCCAGGATTTCATCCTTTGCTCCACCTGGCTGCCTGATTACATGTTAAGTCACTAGGCTAACATTTTAGATAACTGGTGTTAGCCCAGAGGTTAGCTGAGTCAGCAGGCATTAATTAAGTACCTACAGTGTTCCAGGCACTGTGCTAAAAACTGAGAATATAAAAAGAAAAAAAAACACTCTAGTTCTTGATGGGGGAACAGGGAGAGATCTACACGTAAACAATGATGAACAAATAAGATACATGTGCTACAAACTGGAGATAACTAAAAAAGGGGAGGCACTAAGATTAAGGGAGGACTGAGAAGATGAGACCTTTGCTGAGACTTGAAGGAAATGAGGGAAGCTGGGAGGTAGAGATGAGGAGGGAAGAAAGTTAAAAACAAGGGGGTAAATGGAGGAAATGTCCAAATTCAAGAGATGGAATGTTATATGTGAGGAACAGCAAGGAAGCCAATGTCAGTGGGCTATTGTACGTTGAAGTGACCAAGGTGTATGAAGACTAGAAAGGTAGGAAAGGATCAGGTTGAATTGTTTTAAGAGCCAAACTTTTATGTTTGATTGTGGAAGGGATTCTGGGGGTTATCTGGAGGTGATCAGAGCTACTAGAATTGATGCATTATTAGAGGTATGACCTGGTCAGCTCTATACTTTAGGAAGATCCCTTTGGCAGCTGAATGGAAGGTGGACTGGAGAGGGAAGAGGCTCCAGGCAGAGATGGGCCAGCAGACAGAGTAGTTCAGGTGTGAGGTGATGAAGCTCTGCACCAGGGTGTAGATTGCATTTGATTGCTAATTCCCATGTCCATATTTCAACATTTATATTGTAGGCTTTGAGGTGACTGTAATATTTGCAATTTGAATGCTCCCTTTATAGGAAAGAAAAATTCTATCCTGAAATCTGTTGGAAATTCAAAGGATACTGACATTATTTGAAATTAACATGTATTTAGTTATAAAATCACATGGGTAAATTATGCCTAATATTTGTGTCAGAGAAGACTTTTGAAAAAAAAAAGTCTAGGTTATCTTTTAGGGAAGTCATAGTGATTGTAGCTTGATGCCTTATCCAGAAAACTGGAGAAATCTCCCCTAGAGAGTAGCAGGATAGAGTAACACAATGTCCTTCCATTTGTGAGTATCCTGGTCACAACAGGAAACAATTTAAAAGGGGAAAAATAGCAGCAATATGTTGAATAAAAACATGACAGGCAATTTTTTGACCTTGTAGTTATTCAGGATATTAGAGTCTTGCTCCAGCCTACCTTTCTATACTCATTTCTCTTCTTCTCCCTCCCTTCTACCTTCTTTTGAGTCAGTTATCTGACAAGTATTGAAGTACTTGTAGCCAGAGACTGAGGAAACAGAGACAAAAACAATTCACAACATCTGCACCTTCAAGTTACAGACAAAATAAATGGAAGGTAGTTGACATTATCATCATCACCATCATTTATATAATGACCACCCAGGGCCAGACATTGTGCTGCAGCTAAGTGCTTTTCAGTAATCTTATCTGATCCTCATGTCCACAACGGGAGGGAGGTGCTATTATTACATCCATTTGAGGCAAACGGAGGTTAAGTGAAAGGTTCTCTGTAGGAGATAGCACCTGAGATGAGCTTCTAAAGAAGTTAAGGATTAAAAATGCTTCTTATTGCCTCTAGTAGCAATTATAAATTCTTCTATTTATCCTGGAAAACTCTTCCTCTTCACAACCTGTCTCTCACCTGCCTTTCCAACCTTATCACACATCAGTGTTCCTTTAGTTGTTCTTCAGTCCCATCCAACTCTTTGTGACACCCCCCCCCCCCATTTGTTTTTGGTTGGGTTTGTTTGGTTTTTGTTTTGTTTTGTTTTGGCAAAGAGACTGGAGAGGTTTTCCATTTCCTTCTCCAGCTCATCTGACAGATGAAGAAACTCAGACAAACAGAGTTAAGTAACTTGCCCAGGGTAACACAGCTAGTAATTGTCTGAGGCCATATTTGAACATGGGTCAGTGATCTGTGCACTGTGCCACCTATCCACGTAGCCACCTACATAGGAAAGAATTAGCAGCTGTTTGGGGAGTGGGGAGGGTGGGGGATATGGAAGATGATCAATAAGGCTTTATGTAGAAAGTGTTGCTTGAGCTGAGTTGTGAAGGAAAGGTGGGATTCAGAGTCAGAGATGAAGGGAGAGATGGATTGTACCAAGTCATAAATAACAAGGAAGCCAATTTAAGATATACTATAGAATAAATGATGGCTGGATAGCTAGATGGCCCGATAGGGTGTCAGGCCTGGATTCAGGAAGACTCATCTCCCTGAGTTCATATCTAGCCCCAAACACTTACTAGCTATGTGATCCTGGTCAAGTCACTTAACTCTGATTGCCTCAGTTTCCTCATCTGTCAAATGAGCTGAAGAAGGAAATGACAAACCACTCTAATATTTCTCCCAAGAAAAGTCCTAACGGGTTGCAAAGAGTTGGATATGGCTGAAAAATGACTGAACACTGATGTGTGTGTGTGTGTATATATATATATATATATATATATATATATATATATATATATATATATATATATAATAAGGTTGGAAAGAAAGGTTAGGCCTGGGTTGTGAAGGGTTTACATAACAAATAGAAGAACATGTAGTTGCTACTAGACACAGTAAGAGGAATTTTATAATTCTTAACTTCCGTAAAGGCTCATCTCAGCTACAACCTCCTACAGAAAACTTTTCCTAGTTGTACACTTATTAGTGATCTTGTACTTCTGAAATGATTCACCTGTTTACACCTTGTATAAATGGAATGGAATGCTCCCTGAGGACAGGCACACTTAACCAAGTTTGTTTTTCCTCCTCATATCCTGGCACAGTGCTTTGCATATAATAGGCGTTTCATAAATTCATGTTGATGATTTGAATATTATATGGAATATAAATCCTAGCAGTCAGGAAGGTCATCACATCACAATATGCCATGCTCTTTGTTTCTTCATGTCATATCTCTTAGAGAAAAAGAAAAAAAAATTAAGCCAGGGCTTGCCACGCACTTGTCTCCATATTTGCTGCCCTGTTTTCTTCTAACAAGAATTCACAGGACTTAAAACATGATCATCTGCTCCCACAGTGTCTTCTGTGCTTGCCTTAATTGATACAACTAGCCTCACACCATCCTATGCTTATGAAGTCATCTATCTGATCATTGCTCTAAGCCTTCCCTGGCAGTCTCCAGCTCTACCTGGACCCTGTGGCTGTTAGGAGGGTTCATCTGGGAGTTTTCCTCATGACCTAGCCTGAAGGGCATAGCTCTAACAAAGAAATGTCAGATAAGAGGGTTTTATTCCCCGGATTCCTTTCAAGGTCTGGATGCTCAGAGGATAATCACCCAGTCAAAGAGAGTAATGCATTTTCTCTCCTTTGGAAGTCCTGCCTTAATTTTAATCAGGTCACTGACACAAACTCCTTTCTCAAGTAGGGTGAGTGTGGTAACAATTTCTCTGGGGTAATTATCTCCAATTTATCCTGTACATATCTTGTTTGTACATAGTTGTTTGCATCTCTGAGCTCCTTGAGAACCAGGATTATACTTTTGCCTTTCTTTGTTTCCTCAGGAATTAAAATGGTGCCCGGTAAATAAGAGGCACCTAATAAATGCTATTACAACTCAAACAGACTTTGTGTCATAAATTTGGATTTTCAATGTCCTTTTCCCCCTAGTTGTATAGAGATTGGGTGGCTGTGGGCAAGTCATTACCACCTGAGGCCCGTTTTCCTTTTCTGTAAAAGAATTGAACTAAATAATCGAAGATCCTTTCTAGATATAATTCCTATTATCTAAGTTAGCCCAGTTAGTCCCATTTGCTCACATTAAGCTGTCACTGGACAGCCATGGACATAGTAAACACATTTGGACCAAAACAGACCTTCCTTGAGGAACTTACTTTCAATTACTTGGCTTTCCCGATCCATAAAATGAGAGGGTTGAACTAGATTGCTCCTACGGCCCCTTTTAGGTGTAAGTTTAAGATATTTTGGGCTCTCTTACTGTACTGGGAAGATAAACTCTGGAAACTTCTATTCCACCTAACCAACGTTACATTTGTTACTGATGTTATATAGTTTCAACCATTGTAAAACCCACCCTTATTATAACTTTAAATAGAATTATATTTTTCTGGCTTTTGACACAGGGATTTTTTTACCCATTCCACCAGACTGTTTTACTTCTGTACCTTTAAAAAAAATTTGACCTTGGGATGAATTTAGTTATCTTCTGTGTCTTTAATAGGACAGGACTCAGTTGGTGATTTCTTGAACTCCCAGATAAGGAAATCACCCCAGTTTCTCTTCAAGTTATAGTCTTAATTGCCTAGAGTATTTCAAGCTCAAGTGATTGGCCCAGGGAAGCACAGATTGTTTGTATTAGTTATAGCACTTGAACGCAGATCTTCTTGACTTCTAAGCCACTAGCTCTTTCCACTAGGCAACACTGACATTCAAGGTATGTAATGCATTCTATTAAAGAATGTCGGGAGCCTTTCTTCCTGCTTCGCTTTTCTTTGGTAGCATTGCTGTCATTGACAGGTATTTCATTAAATACATCTCCATCATTTTCATGCAGGAAAAAACGCCTTGCAACATTGGTCAGCAGCGGGCATGGTGACTGGACTGAGAGAGAAGCTTTTTGTGAGCAGGCTGGATATTATGGGCTCTGAACTGACCTAGGCTTTGAACCCCTTCAGCTTAAGCTGTGGAGTTGTAACTTGATTTGGTTGGTTGGTTCTTTGCTTATCTTTTATCCTCAGTGCTTTCTTTGTTGCCAAACACATACCAGGTGATTGATAAATGCTGGTTGACCGACTGACATTAGCACAGACTTCCCAATAACCATAAAATAAGGCATTGAGTTTAAAATGCAGTCAAGTTTGACTTGAGTCCAGGTGTGTGGTGGTAAATGCTTAACAACCAGAAAAATGGATCTCCATACTCTTAAGTTTAACCTGCATTACTAACACTTTCTCCTTAACTTTTTTTAAATCCCCTAATAAACAATATTATAATAATGAATAAAATATATAATATTATATATTATTATATAACATGTAATAATAAATATATCCCCTAACCCTAAAGAGAGAGGACAAGGAGGAATTCTAGCAAGAACAAAGGAAATGATACACATTCCTTAATAATATAGACATTCACTTTATGGTTTTGACTTTTAATGGACACTAGTAATTTATACCCATTCTTCACTATCTAAACCACTCTTCATCATCATAGACAAATTCCTCTAATTAGCCAGCACAAGACATAGACACAAGGAGGAATTATGGTTTTCATTATGGGGATATTTTTTCTCCTGCAGACAGTTTTTATGAAATTGGTTTTGTTCATATGTTAGTATCCTGATCTAAATGGAAAGACAAAATAATCACATATCACTTTTGCTCTCTTGGGGGGCACTCTTTTAGGAGTGAAGTCTCTCAGGGTTTCTTTACCCCTCTTCTGGTCAATGAGGGGCATTCAGTAGCTCTCTTTATCTACCCAACCCTTCCTTGATGGCAGAGTTCAAACATTTTTCTCCTTTCAATCTTTTTTACCTTCTGATCACTCTTTCTGAAGCTCATGGACCTTAAGACATGGCAAGGAAGAAAATCCAACATGGCTCCTTGAAGAAGTTTTATTTGACTATGGATATTTGTTACAAGGGGTTTTTGGTGGATTTTAATTTTTTTGTCTTTTTAACTTGAAGGGTAGGTGGGAGGGGGAGAAAGTAGACAATTAGTAATTGAAGAATAAAAGAGAAATTCTTTCACAAAAGGATTATTTTTTTTCTATTCCATCCTATTTGAATATATGTTTATGTACCTGTGTCTTTAGGAATATCACTGAGAATTCTATTCTCAATTTATGTAAGTGAGTTTGGATAGATTCATATTGACACAGAAATTTCCCCAGAAGTCCAAGTAATTGAAAGTTCTCATTAAAGGCCACTCTTCTGTTCCTCAACTTTCACAAAAAGCTAGGTCTATTTTACTGAGTAAAATTTAGCTAACCCAGCACCCTATTGTCCACCTGCTAAAAGATTCTGAGAAATGTTAGCTAGGGAGGAGGATCAGATGAGCCCCTCCCATCCTTTCCCAAGAGAGTGTTCATAACAAACGGTAGAGAATGTTGGTGTAAAACTATTTTAAAATTGGAATATTAGTTGCAGTCTCAATTTTTCAAATTATAGTTCTAGCTGATACTAATATGCAGAAATATGTGCATGGGCTTTCTGTTATCTCTTCCTCTCATGGCAGATTTCCCTACATGTTTCTTTTGTTTACTAGCACATATTACTTTGTGTCTTAACATTTATTCTATAGTTGTCTAAAAAGCCGAGACAACAATAACCCAAGTGATGATTTTCTTACCTGTTACAAGTGACCCTGGAATCAAAGATAGCTGAAGTTTCCTAAAAAGTCAGACTTTTATATTAATCTTGAAAGAATGCCTGCCTTTATTAATATTCACAAATATCTCCTTTTTCCTCATTTGAATTAAAACAAGTTTGGTATCTGCTTTTGCCGTTTACAATTAATTCACTGTTTTTTGCCTGAGAATAACAAAGACATATGAGAGATAGAGACTATAGAATACAAATTTGCTAGGTTGAGTAACTTGTTCTGACATTCAGGGCCTGGCACATACTAAGAGCTTAATACATGCTTGTTGACTTGCTTGTTAACTTGAAGACACAACCCAGTCATAAGTGAATAAATCAGCAGATTCATTTATTAAGTACCTACTACATGTAAGGCATTATGCAAGCTGTTGGGAATATGAAGATAAAATGACAGACCCCTGAACAAAGAGAGTAGAACATTCTACCACATGGCCCAATAGAGTGATATTGCTTGCTTTACCAAGATGACTTTCATTTTTGTTGACATTTTCCTATGCCTTCATTGACTAAATAGATTTGCCCACGACTAAGTACCTTTCTTAGTTCATGAGTAGCTAACATTTTGTGTTTCCTGAAGAGCAAGATATTGACCACAGTGTTTTCCTAGAGGCAAACTAGAAGATACCAGAATATGTCTTCAGCCACACTAGATGCAAAATGATTGCCCAAGAGTTATTCTACAACTATGTAAGACATGGGCATCACACACACACACACACACACACACACACACACACACACACACACACACACACACACACACCTCTAAAAAAGGCATTTTACTTGAACTCTAGCCCTGCCCTTGAGGACTGGCTTTGCTTTGATAACAAATTTGAAATAAATTTATTTTGTTGAAGTATACCACAGCCAGGAAAAAAAAAAGCTGGAAGAATTACTTTTAGCCCATTAATTTGACCATCATAAAAGCTTTTACCTGTTATACTTTTTCTTCCTATTTCCTTCCTTCCTTGCTTCTTTTCTTTCCTTCTTTTCTTCCTTTTCTTCTTGCTTTCTTTTTTATTTTTTGCAAAGAGCTAAAATTTCCAGGAGTTTCTGTTGTTCCTAAGTTGGTGACTATTTATAAACACCAAACAAGTGATATATAATTAACTAATGCCTTGCACTTCCCACTAGCTGGAATTTATGTTTCTAGAATTAATACTTCAAGAATAAAATGCTTAAGGAATGCTTACTGATGGGCTTCTGAAAATCTGTCTGCATTTGCTCTCATTACTACTGAATCAGTGCAGTTGATCAGAAGCGACAGACTATATGTTTGGTTAAATATACCATCTGCCTATTCCATAATATGGACATTAATTCTCATAAACAATTATTTTAGTGATGTGAAATCCCTGATAATGATCTGTCCTTTCATGCTTTGCTTATCCACATGTAAGGGAACATTCCTTTCATGTGTTATTCAAATAGAACTTACAGTATTTTTCCACTGCAGGAAATAATCCACTGGAGTCTCTCACACTAAGTGTCTGAGGGATCCATGCTGTGGTACTGTGTCATATGTGACAGTGTTTTAATGAGGTCATTTCGGTACTTCCAATGTCAGAAACCCATTCAGACAGGACTTCACATAGACTTCCCTATCTTATATCAAGTCATATAGTAGGAAAAGTGCTTAACTTGGAGCTGGAAGGCCTAGATTTAAGATCCAGATCTACCAATTAGTGTGTGACCTTGGGCATTAATAACCATAATCGTAGTAATAGCTTATATTTATATTGTGCTGTAAGGTATATAAAGAATTCTGAAGGTTTCTAACTGTGAGATGCATACAATTATTGCCTCCCCATTTTAGAGATGAAACTGGTGCTCAGAGACATCAAGTAATTTGTCCATGACAACACAGTTTTGTAAGTATCTTAAAGTGGAATTTGAACCACAGTCTTCCTGCTTCCTTGTCCAATACTTGAAATATGTTGCCACTCAGTAATACTATTAAATCATCAGAACCACTAATTTCAGTGATATAGAGAGTTTTCAGTGAGCCAAAGCCCTTTACTAATGCAGGTCCAAAGCTTAGGGGGTCTTACTGAGTCCCCGGATGTTCTGAGAACTTAAGTTCCTTAACCTAGAATTGCTTCACCAGTATATATTGGGGGAGAAAAATGAACCCAACTCTTCTTAACTCATTTCTGTATCCACTATGCCAAGTTCTTTCTCAATATTGGTGATGACGGTTGTTGTCATAGTTATGATGGTGGTGGTTGGTAGTGGTAGTAGTAACAGTAACATAAAAAGACATTTAGCACCTATGAAATACCTTTCAAGACCTGACTGTCATGACCAGACTTCCTTTCCAAGCTTGCTGCCTTTCAAATACTAGTTAATAGAGAGAAAATATGCAATTAGTTTGGTATATACCAGATCCACTCATAGTAAAATAAAAGTAATTTCACTAATTAGATATACCTTTGACAAAATTACCTTTCTTAGATCATGAATACATAATATTTTGTGTTTTCTGAAGAATAATGTATTGACCACAGTGTGTATTGACCTTCTTGGGGGAAGGCATTACCAGCTGAGGTGGTAGAAGGAATGAGCCAGGAAAGACTTCCTCAAGAGGGTAGAATTGGAAATACAGCTGGAAGGAATCGAGGGGAAATGAGAGGCAAAAATGAGAAGGGAGAGCATTACTATCCTGGGAGACAGCCAGTCCAAAGGCATGGAAACAGGAGTTGAAATGTGCAAGGGACAGGCCATTGTAGCTGTGTTCACTATGTATGAAGAGCAGTGATTGTAAGACTAGAAATACAAGAACAGTCCAGGTGATAATGAGCTTTGAATGCCAAACAATATTTTATATTTCATCCTGGAAGTTATAGGGTTCCAAAGGAGTTTATTGCTTAAGGGGAGTGGCCTGGGCAAACTTAGAATTAAGATAAGCAAAAGGTGATTAAGGCCTGTGCTAAGGTAAAGAGCGTTTGATGGTAGCCACACTTTGGCTGTGTGACCCTGGAAAAGGGACATAAATTCTCAATGTGTCAGGAGACTCAGTAAGTGGAAAATAAGGTGGCATGGCTAAGGGATGTTCTAAAGGGAGAAAGGATCAATTTTGACACAGTATTGGATATGTGGAGTGAGAATGAAGAGTTAAGGATGACCCCTGTGTTTCAGGCCTGTATGACACTCCAATTGTGAGGAGGTGGTGATCTTGATAAGTGACAGAAGTTAGAAAAAGGAGAGGGTTTAGAGTAAAAGATAATGAATCTGTTTTGGACACATTGAGTTTAAGATGTCTACGAAACATCTGATTTGAGTCATTCAAAAGGCAGTTGGTGATGGGGGACTATATCTCCAAATACATTCTAGAACTGGTTATAGAAATCTAGGTATAAGTGGTAATTGATGATACACCATGGAGAGCTGATGAGATCACCAAGTTGGAGAGTATGGAGAAGAGGACCTAGGAATGAGGCATGGGGAATACCAGTAGTTAGTGGACATTACATTGATGAACCAGCAAAGCAATTGTAGTGATCAAGACAGAAGAACCGAGAGAAAGAGATGTCAAGGAAATAATGAGAGGAATGAATAATGTGGAGGAGGTGATTGTGTCAAATGCCGCAAAGACCCCAAGGAGGATGAAGATAGAGAAAGAGTTATGAAAT
This sequence comes from Pseudochirops cupreus, assembly GCA_028627135.1. NCBI lineage: Eukaryota > Metazoa > Chordata > Mammalia > Diprotodontia > Pseudocheiridae > Pseudochirops > Pseudochirops cupreus. The sequence continues at coordinate 154,268,622 of CM053583.1, forward strand.
TTACCAATTAGGCGGTCATTATTTATTTTGGAGAGAGCAGTTTCAGTTGAATGATGAGGTAAGAAACCAAAGTATGATATAAAGAGGCAAATGTTCATGGAGTCAGGAAGACCTGGCACCTACTGTTTATATAAGCATAGGCAAGTCAAGACACAACCTGCCAGTAACCTCTTGGCAACTCAATGATACTGAGTTGCAAAGGAGCTAGTGGTCAAGGTGGGTAGAAGGAAATCTCCTCCCCTTGCAATTGCCTACAACAATGAAAACACAAGTCTGGTACCAAAAGACATGGCCCATGGGCATTTATTGGGTCTTCTTTTCATGCAGTCCTTAAGTTATTGTTATAATTCTTGTAATTAAATAGTTTGCGTGGAAGCCCTTTGAAGAATAAAAATTTTATGCAGATACAAGTCATTCTTATCCTAATACAAAGACTCAGATTCCCTAGACCAGAAGTATGGGTGGAGAAAAGGAAAGAGGGAAAAAGGAGAGAAAAGAGTTTAGTTGGCAGTGCTCAAGAATGGTCTAGAACAGTGGTTCTCAACCTGTGGGTCACGACCCCTTTGGGGGGTTAAATGACCCTTTCACAGGGGTCACAGGGGTTTCCTAAGACCATTGGAAATAGGTCTTAGGAACCAAGACATCACTCCTCTATCCGTCTCCAGGCGGGTCTGCTCACATGCAGACACGCCCACATATGAGTATTAAAGGGTCTCTGCATTAGGAAAGTTGAGAACCACTGCTGTAGAAAAAAAAAATTATTTGAAAGAAATCTATTTTTTTTGTCCTTAAATATTCAGATGAATGGGAAGTTTTTAGTTGTGATTATATTCTTATGTTAATATTATAGCTTCTGTGAACATCCAAAATCCAATGTGATTTGTTTCATTATTACCAAATTATTATATCTGATTAAATTTCAAAACTGATCAGAATTTTAACTGTGGCCCCTCATAAACTAATCTTCACCACCCTTAAAAGGTCCTGAAAGAAGAGGCAGTAGAGTATGGTTGGGGGGGAGTGTTGAATCTAGAGTTGGAGAATGTGTCCAATATGTCCAAGTACCACTTACTAATTTTTTCAAATCATTTAACCTTTCCAGGCCTCAGTATCTTCCTCTGTAAAAATGAGAGGGTTGAATTTGATGAACTCCAAGGTCAGAACTAAATCTGTATTCAAATTTATTTAGATTTTATGTCACATGGGTCAGTAGTTTGCACAGAGAGAAGAATTTTTCCTTTAAGAAAAGCATTAATTTAGCCAGCTTGTTCTCCCCTTTAAAAGAAGCTGTTTAGAATGTTGCATGGGGGGAAAAATCAGATCAAATAGAAATGGAGACAGTGGGAGGAGAAAATAATGTTATTCCTTATGTTTCAAATAAAAAAAAATTAGAGGGAGAATTACAGTGATATATGTAAATGTTTGTTGCTTATGGTGATGTTATAGAAATTGTCATCCAACTGGTATTTTTTTTAATGAGGAAAAACAAGCATATCTGAACATAAAGAAAAAAAGAAGCAAATTTGAAGACTGGCTATTTCAAAGCACAAAAATAGGTTAACTCCGGAATAATGCTTCACACTTATGTTTTGGATTTTTAAAATTGAACTCAGTGAAATAGCTCTAGGGAGCAAGTACCATGAAACATTAATTAAAATACATGGGGGGAAAAAAAAACCTCCTCCCTATAGTACTGTAAGAAGAATAACACAGTAGCATAGTATAAAATAGCAGAAAAATAATACTATCCCTTTGTTAAGAAACAGCAGTGAAGGGAGGTGCTGCCTTAGAAAGATGGATATAACCTCTTGCCCTGAACTCATTATCAGGTAAGGTTCCATTGACCTGTGGCCTCAGGGAGTTCCAGAGATGAGGGCCCTTTGCAGAAAAAACTCGTGTCCCTGCTACCCAGACTCCAAATTTGGGAAATGTAAATGACTGTTTGAGACCAGGCTCTCCATGTCACAGCTGTCACCTGAGACTCCAGAAACAGCTGTGGAGGTAGGAGAAATAAATCTGAGAAAGCCCAAACAGCTCTCGCCGCCACATTCTCCAAATGCCTTCCCCTGTCTATCAACATAACCTCTGTCTTAACTGGATTACTCCTTAGCTAGTTCCTTTGATCCCAGTCCCCAGCTCTGCCCCTCACACTCTGGAAACTGCAGTGTCAGGATTACAGATGAAAAGAAGATGTAGTAGCCTATGTATCATCATCATGCTGTTCAGCTTGTAAATCAAAATGCCTCAGTATTTCTTCAAGCTGTCTTAGACACACACTGAACAGGTGGACTGATTAATAAAGATCCTGGTGGCATCCCTATGGAATGGTTCCTCTTGACATTGTGAGACTAGGGAATGATGGAGGCTTACTTTAGCCCACCATTTGTTGGTTAAAACGTACAGACTTTATTCCATGAAAGTCACAAGGCTCAACATGTTCTGGAGGCAGTATGTAGTAGTGGATGTGGCTTGAAACTCACTTGTTCTACTTATACTCACTCTATGACCATCAGCAAGCCATTTATCCCTCTCCATGTCTTCTCATTTCCTCATTGTTAAATGAAGGGCTGGATCAGATAATTTCTTAAATCCCATCCAACTTTAAAACTATGGTCCTAGGAACTTTGTTTCATATTCTCCCCTTCATGAACTCCAATTCCCAACTAAACTGGCCTATTGACTGTTCCCCATTTGGGACATTCCATCTTTGCATAGGCTGTTCTCCAAGCTCCAAATGCTTCTTCTCCTCACTTCCATCTTTTAGAATGCCTAGCTATTGTAGGGGGCATTATACATTGAGTGGGAGCATACTCTCTGGCTCTTTGCTAAGAGATTTGTGCCTTATTGGGACACCATAGCAACTTCTGATGACAACCAATAGGACGAGTTGAAAATGACTGGTTTCAAGGTCAAGAAGAGTTGCCTATGTGGTACACTAGAAGAGGAAATGTGGGAAGTCCCACCCTCCTCTCTCTTTTGGAACTCTTCAGAGTTTTCTTACTTTGTATCCTGGTGGGCTACCAGGGAGAAGGGGCATATCTCCCCTGCTTTTACTCCACACCATCCCAAGAGCAGCAGCAAGTGACAGAGACAATGCTTGCTTAGTTGAGCCTGAGTTTTGTTTCCAGCTTTCTTCTATTTGGCATTCTTCCCTGAGTATCTTCCTCCCCTGCTCCAGTGACCAGCAGTCCTAGGAAATAGATGTTTCCAACCCTAGGGGTAAGCATGTGAGTTCAAGAGTTCCTGAGTCAAGTACTGTCCACCCAATGTGAGGTGATGACTGCAAAAGGAAGAGAAAATGCTCTAGGACAATATAACTATGAATACTGACAAAGTCCAATCCATGGCCTGACCGGCCAAGATATCTACTCCTTGTGAATTGCTCAAGTGGGTTAGGTCTAAGATAGAAGTGAAATATCTATTTCAAGAGTCTTATAAGGTTGTTTATACTTTTCAGGAGACTAAGGTACTAGTCTATGCTTCTGTATTTGTATCAGCCTAATGGATATAGTGCCAGGTTTAGAATCAGGAAGAACTGAGTTTGAATCCTGCTTAATATCTGTGTGACTCTGGCTAGGTCACTGTGAGCCTCAATTTCCTTATCTGTTAGATTAAAATGAGAATTTTAAAAACTGCCATATAAGACTGTCACAAGAACCAATTAAACATTTGTATGTATACCTGTGTATATATGACTTTGTTATTATTTTGATACTATATAAATATTTTCAGTGGTAAGGGAAATGAAACTTTGTCCTTTATGTGGCATCTATGTTATACACTAAGTACCTTTTCTAGAAGGGTCCCTCTTACTCATTTGGAAGTATGTCTAGACATGAGCCATATTTAAGCTTTGTCTTAGAGATTTTCCTGGAGATTCTCTGAATTTGGGTTGAAGAGCTGGAGTTCATATCTTATTCCAGCAATTTACCCTGTTATATTACCTTCATGTAATCAGCTCATGGTGCAATTCTTACAAGAGGACTTGTCACAATTCTTCCAATTTTGGTACTTCTCCTTCCCCTGAAATTGCTTTATATATGTTTCATATATATACATATATAAACATACATATATATATATACACTCACACACATATCTGTATATACACACATATATGTGTATATGTACATGTGTGTACATGTGCATGCATACATATATATGTATATTTGTACTTATTCATATAGATCTATGTATGTTACTTCTCTCCTCTAGCAACCTCCCCAAATGGACTGTTTTCGTTCTTGATGTTGTCTCAGAGTGCCTAGTAAAGAGTCTGACTTTAATACTTAATGAATGCTTATTGTTTTGAATTGAGTCTATACATTTGGCTCTGTGGGTCTCCCATTCAGCAGATAATTTACCCTCTTGAATGATGCCACCATTCTGAAATGTACTTGTAAGAGACAGATGGAGAAGGTACTTATGTTTCTTATTTTGTATGATTCCTCCCTCATTCTACTGAGCTCATATTGGTTTGTGTCGCTCTAGGCCTAGATATGGAACCCTAGGCAGGCCTCAAGATATAGTGAAAGAAACCTCCTTACTTCCTGTAACAAATTTATTCCTGCTTTTGGAAATAGCTATTTTGCCAAGCAACTTTCAGGATACTAAATGGGCTGCTTAGAGTCTGGTCAACTTTCTTGAGTTTCCAAATAATTATTGCTTTATTATTATGGTTTCTTATGTTTGATTTTTTTTCTATTCAGTTCAGTGGTTCCATTGTTCTCACACACTTGGTTGTTTTGCATATTCTAATTAGGATTCCAAACATTTTTTTTGTAGAATGATCTTTAATTAAGTTTTAATAAAAAAAAATTTAATGCGGAAGAGTCCAAAGTAAAATAAGTTCTAAGCAACAAAAGTAGCTCATTTTCATTTGGTCTTAGACCTAAAAACACATTTGGGATTTGTAAGCCCAGCAATAAAGATCCCTTGTGAGCTTTTTCAAAATGAAGGTGAGCAAATACTTGCTTCCTATGGAATAGTTGAAGGTAACCTGGACATAGTGAATGTAACTAGGCAGGTAGGTAATATAGTGGATAGATTCTCTAGACTTGCAATAGAGAAGATCTAAATTTGGATGCTGCCTCAGACACTCAGAAATTGTAAAAAGATTGATAACTTTGGCGTTAAGAGTTGGGTTTGAATCCCAGTTCGGTTGCTTACTTCCTCTGTACCCTTAGAAAAATTTCTTTACCCTCCCTGGATCTTAGTTTCCTCATCTTTAAATTAAGGAATTTTCACTGAATAATCTCTGAGGTTCCTTCCAGTTCCAAATCTGTGACCCACAATAACTGCCAAATTTTCCCAAAAATATTTATTTGTTTATTTTTAGTTTGCAACATTCAGTTCCACAAACTTTTGAGTTCTAAATTTTCTCCCCCTACCTTCCCTCCAGCCTCCCCAAGACAGCATGCAATCTGATATAGGCTCTACATATACATTCATATTGAACATATTTTCACATTAGTCAAGTTGTAAAGAAGAATTACAACCAATGGGAGGAACCTCAAGAAAGAAGAAACAAAACAAAGAAGAAAGAACAAATATTATTCTTTGATCTTCATTCAGTCTCTGTAATTCTCTGGAATTCTCTGGAATTTTTTCTGCAATTTTTCCATCATGAGCCTTTTGGAGTTGACTGACAATTTTTTTTTAATTTAGTGGCATTCCTTATACATCTTTTTAACATAATTCCCTAGAAATTTTTGGAATTCATTTGGATTCCTGCTTAAAGTCATTGGCACTGTCAGATGGCTAAACATTAAAAACTAATAATTTTTTTGTCGTTGGAAATGGCATTGAAGAAAATGTATTAACACCTGCTTGGCCTCTCTACCCTAGACCTTTCCATCTTACTAGCAGCTGAAACCTTTCATATTTGTTATCTCCCCCCAGGAGAATGTGAGCTCAGAGAGGGGTAACCTCAGGACTTGGCACAGTACTTTTCACGTAGTAAGTACAATCCTTGAGTGAAAGCTCTGTATTCTCTACCCTGGATTTTTATGTCCCAGTAAGTATGAGAGGACAGGGACTGGTATAAAGATCCTCTAGCAGCTCTGTAGGGCCAGACTGGATGCCCTCTGAGGTCCGTCTCAACTCTAAATCTACAATCCCATGATACTATTAGCAGCACAAGAAGATCTAGCAAACATCAGTTAAATAGTACTGATAAACATTTATTTCTTATTCTACCCCCAATATAGAAATCCCTGTTATAGACAACTATTTATGCTATTGTTAACAAATAATGAAAGAAACAGAGAACTCAGAAGAATGCATTATGGCATAAATGTTTAACTTTCTCATAGCACGATCATTTATGTGATTTAACTCTTGCCACACAAAGTATTTTAGTCATCCTTATTATGAAAACACACCTGAAATATGAACTGATTGAAAAATATTTGTTTCCTTTCTGAAGATTCAGGGAGAAAGAACACATTCCTGTACTGGAAAATAGTAAATAGTTTATGGACTTTTTGATTGAAATAAACTACAGCAAATGGAGTAAAGATTTGCAAAGTCACCAAATCTATTGGATTCAGGAGAGACCAGCAGGCCACCTTCATGTAAGCATGCAGAAGCATTGATGTGAACAGTTTTCAGATTGCAAGAGATCCCATCAGTCCTCCCCTTTTGTGAATGTGAAATACAAAAGCTCTCACTGGCTTCTTGACTTCAAGGCTGCTAGACAGAAGAATGTGTCAAGAAAAGAAAATTTCTCCTTCATGATAACCTGACATGCGAGGTGTCACAAAGAGCTCACTCAGCTTAGTGTTGGTTCTGGAAATCCTTTGTGTAGTGGATGGTTGTGTTACTGGTCCAGGTCCTGGCGAAGTCAGAGAAAATCAGTTTCTGCCTTCCTTCGTCCAGAACTGTTTTCCAAAGCTTCTCCTGCTTCGTGATTTTCTTTTAAATTCGGCAGGCTGCTTCACCTAGTATATTTGCAGAGGACAGTGCAAAGTGTATTGAATTTTCTTAAGCATGCTTAAGCTTATTTACATAGTCAATTAAATTAGTGTATACCTAGCATTTCTTCCAGATATTAAATTTTTGGAATATATATGTTTTGTCTGTAATACCTGCATTCTGTGCTCAAAAATCCTGGCATGACTCAAATTACATGATACATTCAAGTGTCTGCCAAAGAGACGGGAGCTGGGGGATTGCTCGTAGCCTGTGAAACCAAAAGCATACAAAGACAGCAGCCGATTGACTGTTAAGCTTTTGTTCAGTTAATGAGCAGAGGTGAGTTGTTTTGTGGATATTGATGCTCGGTGCCTTTTTGAAATCATTTCTTCTTTAAGTAGGCATGGGTCCCTGGAAACATCGGTTAGTTTGTGTGGTCTTGGTTTATAAAGACTTTCAGGGGACAGATCCAATTGTTTTCAAAAACAATGTTCTCTGTGGGAAAGCCGACCATTTCTGGTGTTCCTGGGTCTCATGTGTCTCAATGAAGGAACCTCCAACTTGGAGCTAGTATTTTTCCTTAAAATCTATCAGGTTTTCAATTCTTCACCTTCTCTTTCTGTATTGACTTTTAGGTGATACAGAGAGTAAATCCTACATTCTTATTGAAGCTGTAAATTCCTTCTGATTTCCTATCTCATCTCCAATGTTGTACTGCATACAGAGTCTTCTTAAAAGTCTGGTATTGAAAGCAATATACTGATCCTATTTAATTCACTGTTTAGCAGTTGTATTTTTTTTTCTGGAAATGACCACCTGGGATATCAGTGAGATGCCTTTCAAGCCCCGATAATGAAGCAAGCTGTGGGTGTGCTGTTGGAACCCTAGGGTGCCATTAAAAACCATGGAGCTAGGTTTGTAGGGCTCCTGACTATGTGGGAAGCAGAAAAAGATTGAAAATGTATTTGAACTGATTAAGAGCAGCCCTGGAATAAAAGTAAAGAGGTGGTTTTTCTGATGGTTGGTCCCCTTTGCACTGCCCTGGGAGCCTCACTAGAGACTTGGGGTCAAGCCTCAGCCCTCTCACCAACTTGCTGCATGAGCCTCAGCAAATCAGTGACATTATTCATAAAATGGGGATAAAATACCTGCTGCCACTGGTTTCATAGGGTTGTTGATCAAATGGTTTGAAAGCTCTCAAAAAAAAGTAGGACTGCAAAGTTTTAGAGATGGCAGCCCAGGCTCAGAGGAAACTGACGTTCATAGACCTCAGTTAACTGACTTGCTTGGGGGTCACACAATGAGTAGGCAGCTGTGGTAGGATTTGAATCCGTGTGTTCCTGCCTCCAAATTTAGCACCCTCATCATTTTGCCAGGCTGAAGTTGCTATAGGATGCTGCCTCAGAGGGCTTCTCCTACCCCCAGCCTCATTGTGCTTTTCCTCCCTAAGGAGCATGTATAGGCACCATCTTCTAGATTGCCCTCAGCTAAAGAAATGTTAGCTGTGACAAGGAGCATCTCCTGAGTGTCTATTTGCTATAAGTGATGTGAAATTAGTCTTCTGGAAATTTAGTTCTTGAGAGAACCGACTACAGGTATCAAGTATGTGTCCCATAATACTCTGGTATATAATTGGGAAATATTTAACACAATGAATGAAATACAACACTATAAATATCATGAGAGTACACATAAAGGCATATGCAATACTACTTTGTTTTGAAGGCAATTGGGGTTAAGAGACTGGCCCACAGTATCTGAGGCCGGATTTGAACTCTGGTCTTCCCGATTCTAGGGCTGGTACTCTATCCAGTACAGCACCCCGCTGCTCCAACAACGTTACTTATTGAAACTGAGTCAATATTCGGCCTGCGGGAATCCTTGTGTGCTGATTAATGGACCTCATTTTTATTTCAGTTTGACATCAGTGGGCTGCACCTCAGCCAGGTCTGGAGTCAGGAAGGCTCATCCTCCTGACCTCAAATCCAGCCTCAGACACTTACTAGCTGTGTGACCCTGGGCGAGTCACTTAACCCCATTTACCTCACCTTCCTCATCTGTGAAATGAGCTGGAGAAGGAAATGGGAAACAGCCCCAATATTTTTATCAAGAGAACCCCAAAGGTCTCACAAAGAGTCCAGTGTAACTAGAAGGACAGAAGGACAGCAAAGCCCCTGGAGACAGGACCTGACAAACTCCATTTTACTGCTTAACATCAGTGCCGGAAAGAGCTGTTTTATAACAAAGCTTGAACCAGTTTTATTCATTTATTTTGTGTTGAAGTTATCCAAAATATTTATTGATTTGTTTTTTTAAAGAAAAGGAAAACGACATCTGTTCCATATCAAAGTCTAGCAAGACTGGGAGTGTTAAGCAGTGTTTCAGTAAAGGTTTTATCAATAATTTTTTTCAGGGAAAAGAACCTCTAAAAGGTCTTCCAGAAAAAAAAACAACCTTTGCTTAGCATTTCTATATTTGTACCCCATTAATTCAACATTGCATGAAAACAAAAGCACAAAGTTTTTCTGGCTTTAACATGGAGTATGTGGTTAAGCTTGTCTTTGCATAGCCCTCTTTAATCTATGGTGAAATATTTCAGGAAGCAGTGTGGCGCAGTGGGATGAGCACCAAACTTGAATCACAAGACTTGAGTTTGAATCCCAGCTTTACCCCATCTTGCCTGTGACCTTGGCCAAGTGGTCATCTAATTTCTCCAGAACCCATTTTCCTCATTTCTATAATGGATTGTTGTTGTTGTGTGTTCAGTCACATCTGACTCTTCATGACCCCATTTGAGATTATCTTGGCAGAGATACTGGAGTGGTTTGTCTTTCTTCTTCAGCTCATTTTACAGATGAGGAAACTGAGGCAAACAGGGTTAAGTGACTTGCTCAGGGTCACACAGCTAGTAAGTGTCTGAAACCAGCTTTGAACTCAGGAAGATAAGTCCTCCTGACTGCAGGCCCAACACTCTGTTCACTGTTCCTTCTCGTTGCCTTTATGGGTTGGATTAGGTGACTTCTAAATTGCTTTCAAATCCTAGATCTATGATTATTTAATTTCTGGCTTATTTGAAAAAATAGTTAAGGGTGTCGAGAATGGATAATGAAAAACATCTTCATCTGGAAGAGAGGTAAGAACTACCACAACAGTGTATTGAGATACACTGTCAGAGGCAGGCCCTGTATTAGATGTTTTCACTGAATTGTGCTTTCTCTATTACAAGAACATTTTTTCAATGCATGAATGGCAGAATGAAATGACTAATTTAGAGACAAGACATCAGTGAAACATATATATATTTTTTAAACCTGCGATGTGTTGCTAGATTCTGGGGGTCTAGGATGTCTTAAATTCAATTTAATTAAATTCAGCAAGGATTTAATTGTCTAGTGTTTGCACGAGATTGTACTAAACAAACAGAGTTAAGAAATTATTTGAAATAAGGGAAAAATCTCATCTCTGAACATAGCTGAGACAATAACTAAAATGAATATTTAAGGAATGACCAAAATCTTGTATTTATTATGTGTATTAACGTAAGGGAGTTGTTTGTAACAATCTAGAATCTACTGCTAAGGAAAGGCAGTGTGGTATAATGAAAACAGGACTGGATCTAGAATCAGGGGAATCTCATTCTCTGTCGGTTTTATGCCACTTAGTTGGCTGTGACTGTGGGTGAGTCTTTTGACCTGTCTGAGCCTTAATTTCCTCATCTTTAAAATGGCAAGTGTGGTAGTGATAGCTCCCTTTTTTATGTGTGCAATACGTGGTTTTATTTTCCATACCAATATAATAACCACAAGGACATCAAGAAGACCATGATAGCAAATATACAAATGCATTCTTTGACAAGATCAACTGATCTTTCAGATGATGGCTTGAACCCAGAACTATTTCAAAGGATAAGTAAAGAACATAAGCCCTAAATCAGATACCAGTTGCAAACATGATATGTTTTCATTTTATGATATGAGGATAAATATTTACAACTCCACAAAATCATATTCACTTGTGTTCATTGCTTCTGGGTTCATGACTCTTCCCCATGAAGAAAATGGTAACTGTTCTCCTATTCCTGATAAGAAAAAAAAGCATGGAATTGTCAACAGTATTCTGAAGATAGAGCATGTCCATTTGATTAATGGCAGTCATTCTTGAGACAGCAGTTAGATGTGAGAAAAACATCTTATGCAAATCACTCTACAAAGTTTTATTGTTATTAATAATCAGGTCTGTATTTTTCCACATGCATATTAAGCAATGCTAAAGGGCCCTCAAGGTCCGTGCAAACAGGAGGTTTAGCTCGAGTCCCTTCTCTCTAGAATCAGGTAACTTTTTTTTACATTTTTAAGCCTGATCAGGATTTCTCTTCCTGGTCATTTCAAGTAGAATCCATATGGCCCAATTGTAACACTTAAAGATGGTTCTACTAACTGTTGAGGGATCATGGTGCTAGGATAGACAAGGGCCTTTTCCTCCAGGAATTAGACTTGGTGGAGAAATGACAAAGGGTATGGTGATTACATATTTCTGTATAGAGAGGTTGTGTGATGAAGGAAAAGCAGCCCTAAATTTGCAATGACTAGACATAGATTTAAATTATATCTTTGCTACTTCCTTTGTGACCTTGAGCAAGTCCCTGAACCGTCCTCAGTTTCCTTATCTGTAAAATGATGGGGTTAACCTAGGTGATGTAAGAGTTCTTTTCCATTTTTAAATTTATGATTTTATGAACTAGACATGGAAAAGGGAACATCCACTGCATTTCCTTATTGACTGTGAGACTTTTTATTTATTTTTCTATTTTAGGATAACAAAAAGTCATAAAATCTTGTTAAATAATAGGAGAATAAGCTATTTTTCCATAAAATTGTTTAATGTAAACTTTGTCAGTATGATACTACAGGTCTTAATTGTTTTGTTTATTTTAAACAATATAAATTGGGGGGGAAGGTTCCTAGCTTTGTTACCCAGGAGTCCCAGAGGGTGATGTTGTTAATAATATCACTGGCAGTCTAAGCATAGAAGGAAGGAGAAAAGAAAGAAGAGGAAAGAAGTACGAAGCAAAATGAGAAAGGGAAAGAAAATAAAGGAAGTGATCAATTACCCCAACGTACGTTCAAGAATTTCTCCCCTTACCTTAGTATGTGACAAGAGCATTTTGGATATGGTTAACCTCAAGCCAGTATATGCTAGCATACTAATAAAGTAGTTTATAAAATGGTGGGTCAAATGAAAATAACTGGAAATGGAGTAGATTTTAGCTTAATTCATTAGTTCCCACTATCTAGTTTGGCCGGGAAAATAATTCCATTTGAAAAGAGGCAATTGTAAACTTCAGGTATTTGCCCAGAAAACCACATATACTGTAGCAAATGCATTTTTATCCTTATAATTGCCAAATGAACGAATCCATTCAGGGAAAATGCCAGTTATCTTATTGAGCATTATAAAAAAGAAAATTGATGATAACATTTCATTTCACATAAAAAGAGAAAGGTCTTCAGGTAGAACATATATAAAGGATTATTTAACTCAGAGGTGATTTTGAAATTATTTGGCTTTCAATCTTCCAGACTGTAAATTATGAAAAAGCTTAACCAAAATTTATCTTTTTTTCCAATGATAGGTGTAGGCAGCCAGTAACAAAGAAAAAAAAAATCAACCTTCTTGCTTAACAAAATAAAATAAAGGCCAAGATGAAAGGACCTTACTTATATTTTATCCTTTTCCTAGCTTTGAATAAGTTTTTAAAAATTAATGTATTTGTCATATATTTTAAAAAATATTAACTTCCCTGGCTTTATCCTTGGTGTGAAAGGGAGAAAAGGGCTGAACTTCTTAAACTTAGCCTCATAATTTAGAGAATAAAAAATGTTGACGTACTCTATTGTACACTGATCAAAGGCATTATTATTGTACACTCTTTAATTTGGGATGATTCTTCTAATGTTCAATCCCAATTATTCTGACTTCTTCTGAGAAGGGTTGACATGTGGTGTTTTTATTTAACATAGATCTAGGAAGTTGGATAATTTAAATAGGCAGTTAAATATACCCAGCACCTGAAATAAGCCTGCATATATGAAGCTTTGATTTGTAAAATTGGCTGAGTTTCAATCAGTAAGAACATCATTTTAAAATAGCATCTCCATTAACTGTTATCTCGCAGACTCTGATTTTTGTCTTAACTGTTAAATTACAAATAATGTAGTAAATGAGAGGATTGTTTCCTCCCACTGATATAACAATGAATGTTTTATGGGAAGTTTTCAACTAAATGTTTTGTGTTAACTTGGAACATATTTTATTCAGTATTTCATGGTATTATTGTAATTAATAATTCGTTCTCATCTTTATGCTCAATAGAATTGATGTAGAAATAGTTCTGCTTAATGTTGATTTCTTAACTATAGCTCCTTTATGTTTCATGTTTTCTGGACTGTGGTGCAGGTGATTAAAATGACTGCTTTTTGTTGAGGAATAAAAATATTGAGATGTAAACTCATCTCCTCTAGACTCAGTGAAAATGTCTTAGGAAAAATTCCAGTGACAGACAGTATGATGTGTATGATATATACCACAGCCTTTTCCCATATGATTTTGATATCTTCTCTATATTTTAAAAGGTCTTCATTACATATAGCAAGATATTATGAGTATGGGTTATGACAACATCTATCAAAACAATTTTTCTTATTTTTATGGATGAATGTTATATCTGGATCATTGTGAGTAACAATTCTGCCCATGATAAATGGTCCAGTTCCAGGACAATTGCTAGGCAGAGTGCTCCAGGACACCTGAGGTCTGTGTTGTTGTTGTCATCATTGTTACTGTTGTCATAACAGGAATAAATTATCCATTAATTAATAAAAATGGAGCTTCTGGTATGTAAGTCCAGGTATTAGGTTATTTTTGCTAGGTATTCAGTGGATGGCGAATTTGAGTGGGTTGTGATGATGTGCTATTGAAGTGATTCATTGTGTCTTTGCGTAATCTGCATTAATCAATAAATCAGCTCCCTAAGAATAACCTGCCTGTAATTTCCAATGAATTTTCTGGCTTCCTCCAAGTCCTAGCTTAAAATCCTGCCTTTGATAGGAACCCTTTCTTGATCCCTCTTAATTCCAGCCCATTTCTGGAGTTTTTGTGATGCCCCAGTTTATCCTGTATATAGCTTCCTGTTGTCTCCCTCGTGAGACTGTGAGCTCCTTGTAAGCAGGGACCGTCTTTCCTTGTGTTCCCAACACTTAGCATAAAGCCTGTCACGTGGCAGGCATTTAATAAATGTGTATTGGCTATTGATGACCTGGTCCTAAGTTGTTATCACAGAGCTCTCTATTTCTTTAAACAAATATAGATGACTTAGCCAATTGTTCAGTTCCTCTTTGTCAATATATTGTTGGTTGATGGAAGAGGGATTTGAGAACTGACTGGCATCCTGGGATTTGTACTTCAGAGGGCTATACGCTAGCTCTTCCAGCATTAAATTGAACTGGTTGCTGTTTTAAACATAGATTTAGAGGTATGTCTGTTTCTTTCAGCTCATCACAAGGTATTTCCTGTGTGGCATTATCTGTCTTTACCCAATGATCAAAGCATTTTATTCCTCTCAAATTGTTTAAGGCATTAATCAGACCTAGCTGACAATTTTGATGGATTCAATAGAGCTATTTGTGCCCTATGTGATTATATTAATTGGGAGTGGGGTTGAAAACCTCCATTGAAAGCCTCTATTCATATGGACGGCTCCCATTGAGGACCATTTGATTCCACCTTTGGACCTTGGCCATTTTATAGATTCTGTCCAGAAGCAAACCACTTTCATTCAACATCTGACAAATCCATTGGGATGTACTTATGGCCACTCTTTACTTTTGTGCACTGAAGGGATGTCTGCATATTTCAAAATTAGCAGTGCAGGTTTTCAACCTGTTTCATGTCCTCTGAAAATGGTTATCAGTACCCTTCCTCCTCTCTGACAAGAAAGTATTAACCTTTCGATCACTGCCTTAGGGTGATGGGGTCCATTGCTTCATTAATATTGCAGGGGCTTTTTGTCAGGATATTTGCCAAATAGGTTATGGTCCATTTGACAATCCCAAAAGTTTGTGTTAAGACCAATATTGTAAGGGTGTTAAGTGCTATAAGTGCATTCTTCCATTTCAGCTTTGATTTCAAGATAGTAAGTCTCTTGACTATTTACCTGTGATAGAAGAATGATGCCTTCTGGGCTAATTGAGGCTTGGAGAGCTATTTGTCCTTATGCCAAATGGCCCAAGACCACTGTGATGTTTTAGTTCTAATGGGTAATATTAAATTATTCCCCCTTGAAGTCACTTCTCTGTCAGTGTGACTGTGATCCATTTCCACCTTCTCGTTTTTTATGTATTCTGCTTTGGTGTAGAGGTGAGAACACTGGCCACGAAGCCTTCACATACAAGCTTGAGTCCTACCAGCAGCGTTAATTAGCTAAATAACCTTTGCTAAGGGACAAATTCTTTGATCTTTAGTTGCAGCATCTGTAAAACAAGAAAATATTTGTATTATCTCTTTATGGGGTTGGTGGAAAATATTTTGCAAAACTATGCAAAGGTGAGTTAGAATTATGTTGCAAATAAGAGTAAATACAGCCCAGGGTACTGTCTTAGGAGTAAAATGCATGTGTAGATGCTACTCAAAGGTCTTTGCTTCCTTCTTGATTCTTGGATGTATTCTGGATAGGTGAGTTTGTTACAGAGTTGCATTATGGAGGGATGAAGTATGACTAATGTTTTTAATGTTTTTCATTTTTTTCTGTTTTAGTGTTGGTTTGTTAAACTTATGTTCACTTCTAATCACCTTTTTCTACATAGTGACGTATCTAGAATGGGGTTTGCAAAGAAATATGCTGAACTTTAGGACTACAATCATTTTGAATCATCTCTGTGTCCAAAGTGACTGTATGGAGTTAAGAACCTGCTCAAATTCCTGAAGAAACCCTTTCTTGTGTTCTGAAATCTAGGTTGCAGCAGCAGCCATATTGAATGTCTAAACAGATCCCTGAAACCTCCCTTGTTGATTCTGGAGTCACTTCAGGAAAGCTAGCTCCTCTTGTCAAGACCTTGAGTTTGATGGGAGAGCAGGGTTATCCCAATGTGTCCTTTGAGACTAGGGTTATATTTTTGTCATCATTTGGGCAGCTTTTAAGAAATCTTAGTTCAAATTTCATCATCAGTTGGCAAATACATTAGGGGAGATTGGATTTTCTTCTTTAGTACTTCTTGGGACTCTGGGTTGTAGCTAGTTGGTTTTCCCTCTTTCCATACTTTTTCAAGGTAGAATATTTCCTTTTTTAACGTTCTTCACACACAATGCTTCATCTCCTCCTTCCTTGCTTTAAACTAGCTGTCTCCTCATCCCTGGAATGACTTTTAGTTTCTTTTGAAGCCTAGCTCAAGCCCAACCCCCTACATGAGATTTTCATATTAGGTACCGTTGCCCCACCGTTCCCAATCATGTTGCTGTTAGTAGCTTGTAAATATTTGTGCATCTACACATATTACTCAATAACAAGTTCATCAGTGGCAGAGCCTGTTTCTTGTCTTTGTATTCTTAGCTCCTTTCATAGCACCTAGTACATAGTAGGTGCTTGTTAACCAATTACCTGAGTGCTTGATTGTGCCTCATTATAGTCTCTAGATTTTCACAAGCTCTGACAAGTCCAAGTAAGCGAGAAAGGCATTTTTTCTTTACCATTTACTGCCTGTGTGACCTTGGGTAAGTCATTCAATCCTTCTAGTCTCTAGATATTTATATACCACTTTTAAGGTTTATAAAGACACTACAATGCTTTGATGTACATTATCTTACAATGACCTTTTGAAGTTAAAACGTTTAGTAATTTCATTTGTGTCCAACTCTTTGTGACCCCGTTTTGGGTTTTCTTGGCAGAGACACTGGCGTGGTTTGCTATTTCCTTTTCCAGCTCATTTTAGAGATGAGGAAACTGAGGCAGACAGGGTGAAGTGACTTGCCCAGGGCCACCTAGCTAGTACATGTCTGAGATGAGATTTGAACTCAGGAAGAGGAGTCTCCCTGACTCCAGGTTGAAACACTCAGATCTCTATAAAAAAGATATCTGGAATCTCATGAAGATGGTTATTCACACCAATTCTGCTGAACACAACTGGTCCATGGTTGCCCAACTTGTACTTCTCTTGACTGTGTCCAAGTCACTACAAGTGACTCACTACAAGTGGTCAATCTGATATATGTTTGGAACCTACCTTATTTTCTCCTAGCTTTTGAAGCTACCAGTGAACCATGTAGGAAATCCTCTGTCTCTACCTCCCACCACATGATTTACCCATCTTCTATATCAATCAAGCAGTTTTCTAAAGCCATCTTATTCAAAATTCTTAATAAAACTCAGAAAATTACTAAGCTTAAGAAATTACAATTAAAATGTTTTACTTTTTAGAATATGTCAGAGGGAAGCAAATACGTGTGGTGGGTAATATTTTCAAGGATTCTGGCTATTTTATTCTGTGCAGATTATTTAAATCTAACCTTAAAGAATAACTGGGCCCAAGGAGCTGGAACACTTAACCCTCTCCCTTCTCTACCATGAGACCATGTTCAGGTACATATTCAGGCCTGGAAGAGCCTTGCTTTTACTGAGAAGGGGGCTAAGACTTTTGGCTCATTAAGCTTTCACCCTGGTGCCCCAAGATCAGAATATTTAAAGTTTAGATTTTGGCTTGCTTCTAGCTCCTCTCCAAAAAGACAGAGTAGAAAGGAATTCAGCTTATGAAAAAGATACTTATTTTCTACATGCAAGAGAAATGCTATATTAAAGACTTGTAACTGATGTTAACAGAAGAACTTGAAATAAGATTCATCATAACAGCTAACATTTTATATTATACCTCCTATGTATGAGGCGCTGTGGTTCAGGCTTTAGAAATAACTCATTTGATCTTTATAACAACCCTGGGAAGTTTCACAGTTTTACATTTTACAGTTGAGGAAACTGAGGTAAAAAGGTTGAGTGACTTACCCAAGGTCACACAGTTAAGCATGTGAGGCAGAGTGAGACTGTCTCCAAAGTCAGGTTTTCCTGATTCTGGGCACAGATCTCTGTGCCCTCTTCCACCAAGCTGCCAGTAACTTCCTTTATAACCATTGGTAGGGGATTGATACTTCATCATCCTCAGAACATAAAATATTTTGAAGGATTGCTGAGGAGGCATTTAACTCTTCACTTTCACTCTCCTACTATCTATCCCCAAATTCACATTTTGTGGTAAATTATGCCAGAGCTTCCTTCTCCTCTTTTTTTTTTTTTTTGGAAGGGAGAAGGCAAGACAATCGGGGTTAAGTGACTTGTCCAAGGTCACACAGCTAGTAAGTGTCAAGTGTCCGAGGTCGGATTTGAACTCAGATCCTCCAGGGCTGCTGCTCTATTCACTGTGCCACCTAGCTGCCCTTCCTTTTTCTCTAAAAGTCAATGGTCATCTCCACTGAAGAAACTCCCTTTGCCACTAGTCAGTTCACTCAATGATTCCAGAACCCAGAGGCCTTTTGAACCAAGGTCATATCCAAGCCTAAACACATCTGCCTTGAGATTGGTGCTTGATCACCCTCTCAGAAATGACAGCTGAGGAGGGGGGGACACATGGGGAGTTCTCCTATTCTGGATGCCACATGAGAACAGTCATCATAATATTAAGATAGAGAAGAGCCAGCCTATACCCTGCCATTCCTTGGCCATCTTAGATAACTCTATAATGCCCCTTGGAGGGTCAAAGGAAGAGAGAGAGAGCCAGAAGACCTTTGTAAAAGAACAGCAGAGAGGACTAAAGTATTATTCATTGTTTGCCATGTCATACCCAAAGCACCATGCCTTTTCCCTATGTGTCCAGAAGCAGCGAGGAAGTTTTTCATCAATATTGTACCCAAATGCTGAGTCACACATGTGATCAGCAAAAACAGGCAGGTAATATCTGCCCATGCTCTGTGCAAACCCCATTATATGAGTATAGCTACAAATTTCTTTTCTTATGCTCTTTTTAAGTTAAATAAATATGAGGTGCAAAGCTTTTAAGACCTATAAAATCTCTCCATCAGATGCATACTGCTGTGAAAGAATAAATTGCTTTCATGGAGATTTGGGAGGGGAAAAAGATATGAAACAACTATGGGATTTATCATTCAGTTGGCTAAGCAGCATGCTAAAATTTACAGATATTAAAAACAAAGAACATAATCAACATTACTATAGATTTTCTATTTATTGAACAATTTGACTTTTAAAGAAGATATGCTCCTCCCCCATTCCCCAATGAATTTTCTTTGTACCCTTTGAGAATGAAGCATGCTAGAGTGGAGGCTGAATGAGTGAGACTTTTCTGTTTTCGTCCCAGTTTTATCACTAATTAGCAGTGTGTTCTTGGGTAAATCATTTCAACTTTCTTGGCTTAAATTTCTTCATCTTTGAAAAATGTAGTTATGGTTAGATGATTTGTAAAAACATTGCATCAGTGACTTACTAAGATGTAGGAATTTCAGCTACTCATAGAAATGACTTGCATATTTACATAAAAAGTAATAACTCTGGGAGAACATTGGGTCCATTACTTGAGAAAATTTAAATTAAAAATTTAAATTAAAAAACTAACAAAATTATTTTAGTATTCAAGTGGAATAAGAAAAAGTAATCGAGGTAAAAAACAATCCGTTGTTTCTTTTCCATACTCCTAGGAAATTTTTCACCATGTTTTAACATTTAGAGCTATCTACAGACCTCTAAACTAGCCAGAAACAATTTCTTTATTACTTTACCATCCTCTCCAAAATGAATTATGGAAAAGTCACTGCTGGTTTTACACCTGGTTTTTACAACTTTCAGAATGATCCTTTCAACAAATCAAAGGGACCACACAGATGTCTCCACTATAGGTAATTAAATGTACGTAGCTCAGAATCATTTTCTCTCTTGGTCTACAGATACCAAAAACAAGAAGTCAGAAACTTTGTAATGTTTGTTTTGGTTCTATAAGTAAACTCGAGTAATTAAAAAAAAATCATCAGGCTGCCTGCTAATTAAATGGTGTTATTATTGCAAATTTAAGGAAACTATTCCAATTTATTTTAAAACAACTCATTATTCTGTCATGCCAGCCTACCTAGCTAAAACAAAGCTCATAGTGTCAATAGAGATTGAAGATAATGTAAAGATAAATTGATATCTCTCTTTACACTGAGATAATGGGTCTCATAAAGCCAGTGGGTTGTTTCTTTATACAGCTTCCAATAGAACCTTTCAGAAAGTAAAAACGTGTAATTACAACATTAATTTCATTTCACTTAAAAATGGCAATATATATACATAAATATATATATGTATATATATATAAATATATGCACATTGTACAGCAGTCTAATTTACATATACATTTTTACAAACATTTCATTCATGGGACCTTTTACGGAGTCAGACTATTTAATTGAAACTTGACCTTCATCTTTTAAGAAGGGTATTGGGTTCATTCTTAAATTTATTTCTCCTATCAGTAGAAAAAAATAAAATGCATTTTAAAAATCATTTCTATAAAAAAGTATTTTTCTTGGAGCATCCATCTCTAATTCTAATTCTCTGTGGAAAAAATGCTTTTGGAATATTGGATTGAAGTCGACACTAATTCCCCCCACTGAAATATGGTTGCTCATGATAGTGAATTTAAAATTACTTTACCCTTTCTGAATTTAGATCTAGTATGGAGTTTGAATTCACTTCATAGAGGAAAATTTTGTTCAGGTCTTAGAAACTTCCGTATATTTATGACTGTGTGTATACACACACACACACACATACATACATGCACACATATATACACACACAACATATGTGGCTGTGTATATACATATGTATGTAAACAGATATGTGTGTATTTATACATGTATATTAACACGTACATATATGTACATAAAATATAATAAAATAGCACCTTTCAAATAACTCTATTACAGATCAGATCTTCTTCCTCATACTGTACCTCACGTAAATTTTCGCACATTTTTTGCAGCAAGGACCCACTATAAAAATGGTCCCTAGGCTAACCTTTATCTATCCCTTCCGCCTCCCCTAGACATCTTCTCCTTCTTTTGAGCCTTACAAAGAATAAGTACCCAAACATAGTGGATGGAGGAGGAGGGGAGAGAGTGATGGAATCCCCATTGGAAAAATTTTAAAAGGGAAGATAAAACTATTTATTGCACCAGAATATCAAACAGCTTGAGAAATGAATTTGGACAGTCATTCTTCTAGTATTTAGCATTGTTAAAGTATGGATGCCTTGAGGATGGGCTAGAATATTGCTTATCCTTTCAGTTCTTTATAAGCAGGAGAAAGCTTTGGTTAACAGTGCAGAAACTCCCTTGCTTAGGTAGATGTTACATTGTAAGTAGTAATCCTTTTGAAGTGCTAATTTTTTTAAAGTTTAAACATATTAAGCTGAAGGAGTTTAGAACTGTGCATAAAAGGGTCTTTTTATCTTTGGGGTTAATATCTCCTCTTTTCTTTAACTTTTAGGTTTTCTACTCTCATCATGCCTTTTTTGTGTGTGCTATGTTTTGGCATTAATAGAGACATAGAACTGAGGCATCTAGCGTTTGAGAAATCATACCCTAGATGAATAAACTAAGTTTATTTCTTTGACAAAATCAGAGTTGGGCATTTAGAAAGCCATGAGTTTATACTCTGTTTTTTAAGAAATCTTGTGTGCATGTATGATTGTTTATGTGAAAAATGATGCAATAAATGTATTTTTAGTGAATGAATGGATAATACATTCTGAATAAATCTGTGTGGAATGGACTTACAATGAAACACAGAGAAAGTAGCGTGGGTGTGATGTCCCCTGAACCATCATCCTGACTTGTTTAAGGTATTGTTTTCTTTTTTTCTCTAAAACAAGCAATTGGTACTGAAGTTGGCCATGCATCCTTGGTTTTATAGCCCAGTTTGGAGTATCATTTCACTATACTATTGGGATTCTGGGACCCTACTGATTTCCCTCTTCAATACTAGATGTTCTTTTTGTCTCTTTCTTTTGTTTCTGCTACCTCTCACAAGCCCCATTTTAAAAGTAGATACTTTTCGAATGGTGTTATTTTTTTTATCTCACAATCATTTCACAATATGACTTCCTACCACTAACTGGATTTCCCCCCCCCCCCCCTCTCGTAGGAAAGAAAATGGCAGATAACCAAGAAACCATGTCCATATCCCCCACATTTCTGCCAGCATCGTAGCTCTAGAGTTGGCAGGGGCCTTAGAGGACATCTGATTCAACACCCTTTTTTTATATACAAGGAAAATAAGGCCAGAGAAAGTTGAGGGATCTTTACAAGATCATGCAGGCAGCAAGTAAATCAGAGTCAGTATTCAAACCAACACGCCCAATGAGATTTCTATTGTGCCAAGATGAGAAGGGTATACATATTTCATTTCAATTTGTCTCTTTACCAAAAGAATTTTCTGAAGATAATTTGGGTCTCAAGACTCCTGAGAATTTATTCATTCATAATCTACTTCAAATCAGAGAGCTCACAAACATTTTCAAATGCATAAGAAATCAAGCTATTAGCTGTGTCTAAGCAAGAGGCAGCTAGATAGGAACTGGAAGGAGGAATTCGATTGTTCTGTTAGTTGAGCTTTGTCCCCTCTACAGACAGCATCTGGTTTGCACAATCGCCATTGAGTTGAGGAAGAAATTGAAATACAGGCAGGCTGAAGAACAGGTGATACATCGTGCATCTTTTCATCTTGGCCCTTCAAGGCAACCTCTCTCTTTATGCCGCCAACTCAAGCCCAGCCCTACAAGTGCCAGTTTGTGTTGTGCAACCTGTTTTCCTGTCGGATGCCCTGATTCTCTGACCCAGGGATCAGATGTTGAGCTGATGCAATCCCTCAGAAGGAGAGCCTTCACTATTTTGTGAAGGAATGAGAAATATGTTCACCTCATATAGAAATAATCAAGGATGATTTTTTCCTAACCACAGGACCAAGAAGGAACCTGATAAAATTGAATTGGGACAGATAAAGCTGATTAATATTTATTAGTTAACAGCAATTCTGAAAATTATCTTGCTATTATTACTATTTTATTTTTGAAGTATTCAGAAACTGAGGTACTGGAAGGTTGCAAGTTTCCTAGTCATGTAGTATATTCATGGCCAGATTTTGGATTTGAAGCCCTAAAGCCTCCAGTATGTGTGGCTCACCTCCTTATTTTCACTCGTTCTATTCCCTTTTGTTCTCACACTTCATTCACTTATAATTTATTACAAGAAAAGATATTATAAGTCACTCAGTCATCAGTCATCAAACATATTAAGTTAAAAAAATAATTAGCTCTTCTATAGGGCTTTAAGGTTTGGCAAAGTTCTTTTTAATGTTATTTCAGTTTATCCTCATCATATTCCCATTTTATAGATGAGAAAACTGAGGCTAAGAGAATTTAAACCCAGAGTCACACGCCTAAGTAAGTATCTGAGGTTAGATTTGAACTCCAGGTCCATAGCCACCTATTTGACACCACTTTAGATGCTGGGGGCACAAACACAAAAGAAACAACCTCCTACTCTGAAGGAGCTCACATTCTCTCTCTCCCTCTCCCTTTCTCTCTCTCTCTCTCTCTCTCTCTCTGTCTCTGTCTCTGTCTCTCTCTCAATCTCAATCTCTCTCTTCTTTCTCTCTCCCTCTCTCAATCTCTTTCTCTCTCTCTCCATATAATATATATATGTATATATATGTGTATATACACACACACACACACACACACACACACACACACACACACACACACACACACACATATATATATATATATATATATATATATATATATATATAGGTATATGCAAAGATGAAAGCACGATGATGTTTGAGAAATGAACATCTGGTGAGTTTGGGTAAAATGCTAGCCAATGTCAAGTAAAAGATACCATTGATAACTCTGCAATATGGCAAAGAACAGATGATTACAGTGGAAGGGAGAACTCCTGGTCCTGCAGATAGAAGAGCTGAGTTTGAAGACTGAGTTCTAATTACTAAGCAGTATGACAAGGAGGAATTTACTTGACCTCCTGGATATTTCAGAAACAAGACATTCCATCTCTCTGCTCCAGGTATTTCTTCTGACTGTCCCCTATACTTGGAAAGTTCTCCCTCCTCTGCTCCATCTACTGACCTCCCTAGATTCCTTTAAGACTCAACCAAAATTCCACCTTCTACAGGAAACCTTTCCTAACCCCTCTTAGCTACAATGTTTTCCCTTTTAAAATTATTTCTTATCTATTCTTCATATAGCTTATTTTGAATATATTTGTGGACTTTCTCTCCCATTAGATTGTAAGCTCATTGAGGTCAGGGACTACTTTTTGCCTCTTTTTGTATCCTTAGTGCTTAGCAAACTGCATGGCATATTTTGCTGTCATTAAGTTGTTTCGGTAGCAACCAGTTCTACTTGACCCCAGTTAGGGTTTTCTTGGCAGAGATACTAGAGTAGTTTGTCATTTCCTTTTCTAGCTCCTTTTACAGGTGAGGCAACTAAGACAAACAGGATTAAGTGACTTACCCAAGGAGGCACTTTATAAATGTTGATTGATTGAAATGGCCATGGCTAGTGCATCCATTTAAATCTACTCCATCTCTCAGGGAAAATCAAATTGTTCAAAGATCTATCCAGAAATAACAAAATTCAAAATATATTCAAGTTGTGTTTTGATACTGAACATCACATTCCAAACTATGTAAGTCAACAATTAAAAAGTGTTTGTGGTACTACTCGATCCTATGGTAGGTCCAGCTAGAAAAATGCACTGCAGAAAAAAATATATATACCTGCAGTTAAGGTTTTATAGCTCTCAAGAAGGTAACAAAAAAGCACTGTTTTGCTATCTGAATGCCAAATATTTGGAACTGGTCAAACTGTAGAATTGATGAAATCAGGAAGAGGAAGGAAACTCAGAGTTCACCAAGGCCTTGTTAACCAGTGTGTGAATCCTCTAAGTATATGATGATTTGGTTCTAAATGATCATCTGTCTTTGCTTAAAACCTTGAGTAGTGGTAAAAAGAAAAAAACCAAAAAAACAAACAAACATACAAAAAAACCTTGTGAGATATTCTAGACTGCTCTAATTGTTAGGAACTCGCTTTAATTAGTTAGTCAAACATTTATTAAGAGCCTACTGTTGGCTGAGCAGGGTAACCCGCCTCACTTTCTCTTCTAGAGCCGTCTGGGTCCAGTGGCCAGATATCCATCAGGATGACTAGAGATGGCCCGGGATGCAAAGAGAGACCTTGGCCTTTTTAGGCTAAAGTCTTTTTAGGTTCTCACTTTGAGTGAGGTAATGCCCATTCAATGAACAGGCATCTTTAAGAAGCAAGTCAAGGGATGGACCCTTTAATAAAAAAAAAAATCAAACTGGGAGGGAAAGATTCTCAGGGCTACTGGACAAAAGAAAAAGTTACATTTACATTCACTCTGAGCCAGGGGGGCCAAAAATAACCATTAAGAGGTGCTTGGACAGGGATCTATTATGGTCCAATTCATGAGATCCAGAATTTAAAATGGTCTCAGAGAGAAGGCATTAAAATTAAGGATGACTTTGTTTGAAGGTCAATGCCAGTATAATTTTTAGGTAACCCCTTCTAATAATTCCTTCCTCTTTGAGTACTAGTATAAAAAGCCTTTGTGTTTTTGTTCACCTGTCCAAAAGGAGATCCTTGTGTTTTAATCAATATTCTCATTAGGATTTTGTTTATAGCATCCATAAATTGCAAAATTCTTATTTCCATATTGGGAAAGATTTAGCTTTTTGGGGGCATTGTCATTTGTCATAAATTTCAGTGCATGTGACCATCTAAATGAGAGTAGTTGTCCAAACTATATTATTATTTTTAATTTACTTTTCCCCTTTTTAAATATGCCTTTAAAAATAATCATGTACATTTTATCACTCAGTGTTGTTCATTTTCCTGGCCCTCACACCAAGCTCCCTTGTAGTCAGAGTAGTTTTGAAAATGACCAGATATTCTTCTATATCTAAAGGGTAAAATGTGGTTGGTGGATATTGTAGGTGACAGGTAAGAAAGTATATGCTCGTCAGTACTCAGAATACGTGCCTAGGAATGCATTTCATGTGTTTATACATGGCAGTGTGGTAAGTCCAAAGAAGAGAATATGAAAGCCAGTCAGGCCCTAAGAAGTACTGAGCATCCTACTGAATCTCTGGCAAGGTCAGTCTGCTATAAAAGGGCGTTAATAGGAAAGGGAACATGGTCACAAGGTATAGTATAGAATCCCTGATATCAGGGATGCATGTGTTTGGAGAAGCATTTAGGAAGTATCGGAGCAGGGGTGTTGATGGAGGACTTAGCTACCTGCTTGCAGTGAACTCAGCTAATTTGTCAGAAAACAAATCTAATGAAAATCTGTGTTATTTGCATTCATCCCTTCCCCATCCATCCTCAAGATATTTGAAACAGACCTTCTCTGTCACCTGGAGTGACTTAACTAGGCTGTGTGGTTGAATGAACAGATCACTAGTTTTGAAGTCAGAGGTTCTAGGTTCTAATCTAATCCCAGCTGTTAAGGTTCCTAGACGTAGAACAGGAAGTGACCTCAAAGCACATCTAATCCACTTCTCACCTCCTGCCCACTCCCACCTCATTTTAAAGAGGAGGAAATTAAGACCCATGGAGGTTATGTGAGCAGCCCAAAATCACACAGGTAATAAGTATCAGAGGCAAGATTTGAACTCAGGTAGTATTCTTTCCACTTCAGATACTTGTGTTGTTGTTGTTCAGTGGCATTCAAGTCTTCATCATCCCGTTCGAGTTTTTCCTCAATAAAAATATTGGAGTGGTCTGCCATTTCCTTTTCTAGCTCATTTTACAGATGAAGAAACTGAGGCAAACAGGGTTAAGTGACTTGCTCAAGGTCATAGAGCCAGGATGTGTCTGAAGCTGGATTTGAACTCATGAAAATGAATCTACCTTACTCTAGGGTCAGAGTTCTATCCACTGCACCACCTAGCTGCCCTGTGCTTTGGCATGCTACTAATAACATATGTGACTTGGGACAAGTCATCTTTAGTGTGTCAAGGTTTCCTCATCTATAAAGAAGGAGGCTAAGCTAAATGGGCCTCTGAAGTGCTGCCTCCTAGCTTTAGAGCCACGATTCTCTATTAATTCTATATTTCTAAAAGATATGTTCACCTGGAAAAAAGTAGATTTAGCCTTCATGCCTTACTAGATAATATAATACCAGTTTTTAATATAATGCAAACTGAATTTTTCATGTTGGCACCTAATGACAACATACTTTGAATTGCCCAGTGTTTTAAGGAAAGCTTTTTATTACAACACATTCTTTTACTCCAAAATCCAAAAGCTATAGTGAAGCTAGATAGCAGCCAAGGGATAATTTGCAACTCAAAGACATAAGTATTGTTATGTAAGTAACCAGAATATAATATTTTGATTGCTTACTTTCTCAGTTCAGGCTTGTTACTCGTAGCTATAGTGGATTCTATAGACTTTAGTCACAGCACAAGAATCCAATCTTTGAATTTTACAACAGTATTACAAAAGCTTATTGCAAAGGACTATACAATACCTACCTATTAAACTAATGTAGGGATTTCAGTGGTGCATTTCTTACATGAAGCACCACTCTTCCATTCTCTCATATGCATTCATTACATCTAAATCAGCCTGTAGGGAACTAAGCTTTCTTTGTTTAGAGATGCTTTCACCAACTCTTAGAACCTAAATGTGCAGAGATCTCACATTCGGGTTGAAAATTTCATTTCCTAGATTTTTCTTTTTTCTTTTTCTTTGCTTTTTGGAACTGTTTGTCCTTATCACACTCAGGCTAGAAGTACAGCAATAACTTACCATTGGATCCCAATACTCATTAGCATGCAAGATTTAACCTGCTCTGGTTTTCCGTCCTGGTCTGATTTGCTCCTTTTTGGGCTCTCTGCTTGCAGGGGGTTCAATATATAGTATATCCCAACAGATCTTACTGCAGTGTTCATGTATTAAAACTATTAAAATTATAAGCCATCAAAGCTTAAAACTGCATTGAAACTTTGGAGATTTACACACCAGACTTAGTATGGACACCAGATTGGCTTTTGACCTCATGAAGTCCAGAGGTCTCTTGATCTCATCCTTACCAGTAGAAGGTTTTACAGACGTGCATCACTACACCTGGCCACTAGATTTTCTTATGGATCTCTGGTGTAACCATTTCTTATGGATCTCAGGTTTGCCTATCCCTTTCCCCCTCCCACTCTATCAAAATAACAAAGAAAAATCCAGTACTATGTTTTAGTCATTAGATATTTTCGATGGATAACTGACTTGTTAGTAGTAGATATCTTTTTCATATATTTAAAGGACTACTTAGCCCTATAATAGCAAATAGATTTGGAAGGAGAATAAAGTGTCACTTGCAGAGTTACTTATGACAGCTTATGTGTACAAGATGACTGGGAGAAACTAAGTCTCACCTAAGGCAAGGAGGGCCTATCAGTATATCACAGTTCCTTCTCAGGACTCTTCCAGGAATTGCTTTTCAGCTCAAGAAAATTCCATTCAAGAAACAAAACGTTTTTATAAAATATTTCCTTTTTTTCTTTCCCACTGTTGACAAATAAATAAATTAGAAGAATGTGGAAGACAGAGGGAAGAAAATTGTGTCAGACAGGCAGGATTTTAACTTCCCAAGTTAATGTCCCAAGTTAATTTACTTCCCAAGAATGTCAAGATTTTTAAATTAGTTAAGTTTTAGGACATATTTTACCTTTCTGCTTTTTTTTTTCTTTCTGCCCTTGCATGTGTACCCTGATCTTTAAAAGAATTATTTAAAATCAGAATATTAAGTGAATTGAAATTATTAATCTAATGACTAATTTGCTTTGTTTTTATTGAAGTGATGAGTTATTCTTTCAGATATTATCTGTTTGTAATAAGAATTGCTTAAGTCTAACTAATAACATGGCTCATCAGAATCTTTACTTTAGAGAGAGGCAACTCAACCCTGGTCAAGTCACTTAACCCAGATTGCCTCCAAAATAAATAAATGATTAATTGATTTTTAAAAAAATAAAGAGGCAAATCAGGATGTTGACTTAAATTTGCAACAATTTGAAAACTAAAACAAATTGATTTTTTACTAAGCTTAACTCAAAAGCTCTAAAGTTGCAAGGTACTTTTGTGAGCTTTGTCACTACTAATCACCTCCTTCTACAGATAGATTGAAGTGCAGGGAACTGGTGCCCAGATGTAGATGCCCAGATGTTCTCCATCTTGAAAAAAAATCTTCATTTGGCTTTGCTAGTCCTTCATGTTATATTCCTACATCTTTCCTTCCTTTTAAGGCCAATCTTGGAGAAATAAACATCTACATTCATTGCCCTCTTGTTGCCTCCACTCGTACTCACTCCTCATTCCTTTGCAGGGGTATTTCAGATGCTGTGGCTTACCTGTCACTGCTTTCTGCAAGGTTACCAATGATCTCTTCATTGCCAAAGACCATGACTTTTTGTTGCCCCTCATCTAATTTGACCTCTCTACAGTTTCTGACATTATAGATGCCCCCCTACTCCTAGCTGTGCCCCCCTTCTGACTTTACTGGGTACTGTTCTTTTCCTGGGTCTCCTCATACCTATCTGTCCTATCTCAAGTCGGTTTTGCTGGGTCATCATCCATACCACACATCAAGTATGAGTGTAGCCCTGGTGTATCCTATCACTGAAATGATAGGATAAAATGAAATGGTCTACCTATGTGATGTGTGAAAAGTCACTTAAATCAGAGGTGTCAGACATGATCCACTGGCTACTTGTGGTCCACAGCACTCCCAAGTGTGGCCCAAACCAGATCAAAATAGAAAAGAGAAATATTGACAATGGAATAAAAACCTAGTGTAGGTAATATTAATATGTGCTTTTCTAATTCAACATGTCCACTGCAAGGCTTGTTTTTTGGTGGCAAAGAATTGGAAGTTGAGGGGATACCTATCAAGTAGGGAATGGCTGAACAAGTTGTGGTATAAGAATGTCATGGAATACTATTGTTCTACAAGACATGATGAGCAGGAAGATTTCAGAAAAAAAAGATTTAAATGAACTGATGCTGAGTGAAGTGAACAGAACCAGGAGAACAGTTGACACACAACAGCAACGGTATATGGTGATTAACTATGATAGACTTAGCTCTTCTCAGCAATATAATTATCCAAAGCAACTCCAAAAGACTTATGATAGAAAATGCCATCCATATCAAGAGAAGGAACTATGGAATCTGAATGCAGACCAAAGAATACTATTTTCATTTTTTTCTTTCTCATGGCTTTTCCCTTTTGCTCTGATTCTTCTATCACAACATGATTAATTTGGAAATATAATTAACATGATTATACGTGTGTAACCTGTAGCAGCTTGCTTGCTGTCTTGGGGGAGACAGAGAGAAAAGAAGGAGGAAGAAAAAAATGGAACACAAAATTTTACAAAAATGGATGTTGAAAATTATCTTTACATACAGCTGGAAAATATAATAAAATACCATTAAGAAAAAAACATGTTCCCTTTATGAATCCTTATGTATAGTTTTGTGGCCCTCATTTCTGTTTGTTTTTGACACTATTAACTTAAACCACCTTATGCCTTAATTTCCTTCATTGGAAATTGAGGGGGCTGGATTAAATGGCCTCAGAGAACCCCCCATCTTTAGATTTAAAAATTCTTAGATTGGTCCTAAACTCTCTTCTCTAGTTGCTTTCTCTCGATGACCTTATCAGTTCCCATGGGTTTAATTATGATCTCCCTAGATGACTTCCAAATTTGTGTATCTGACTTCTCCTGAACTTTCGTCCTACATCACTCAATGCACAGTAGATATCGTCACCTGGATTTCCCATTAGGTATCTTTAACTTGCTGTGCCCAGAACATACCTAACTCACCATGTTCCTCCCTGAATCCTCTTCTCTTCCTAACTTTCCTATGCTTATATTTCAGTCACCGAGGATTGTAACATCAGATTCATCCTAAATGAACTTCTTTCCTCTCCCTCATTCTGTCATTTTTCCTTCCACAGTGCATCTCACAGCCATTCCTTTGTCTCCAATCATGTAGCCACCACCCCCTCTGAAAGCCTCATCATCTGGTGTCTGAACTGCTACTATTATCCTCATTGGTCTCCTTGTATTCAGCCTCTCACCTCTCTTATCCATCCTCCCACATAGTGATCAAATTAATATTCCTAAAGCACAGGTCTGATAACACCACTCTTCTGCCTAAGAAACTTCAAGGGCTTCTGATTGCCTCTAAGATAACATGCAAACACCTCTGTTTGCCCTTTCAAGCCATTAACAAACTGACTCCAAATTCTCTCACCAATTTGATTTCACATAGTCCACCAGCCTGTCGTCATGCATG
The DNA here is from genome assembly GCA_028627135.1 of Pseudochirops cupreus. Lineage (NCBI taxonomy): Eukaryota > Metazoa > Chordata > Mammalia > Diprotodontia > Pseudocheiridae > Pseudochirops > Pseudochirops cupreus. The sequence goes on from CM053583.1 coordinate 154,300,043, forward strand.
CTGCATTGCAGCCAAACCAGCCTGTTTGTTATTCTTCATAAACAGCATCCCACCTCTGGTCCCAATGTTTTTGTCCCCCACTGAGTTGTTCTCTCAACTCACCTGTGTTTTCTGAAACCCCAATTTCCCTTAAATATTCAGCTTAAACACCCCATGCTATATTAGACATTTTCTGATTAAAATAATGGTCAGACTGGCAAACAATAATTCCTAAAGTGAAATCATTTAAATGTGTCAATCATAGTCCATTATTACTTCACTTTTTTAAAAAGGGATACACAAGGTATAACTAAAAAGCAACAAAACTGATTTTTAACAAACACTTCAGAATTATGCATCCAAATAAATACTGAATATCAAATCAGCTGCTTGGGGAGACTGCATTTATTCCAATCTGCTTTCACATGCTACCATCATGCATATTCAAAAGAACCAGAGAAGATGCCAGAGATAACGAAAGCAATTCCCATTGAATTCCCAAATTATTTTGAGCAATGAAGGCTTTATTGGTATAAGAACATGACCTTTCAGAGGATTCCTTGAAAGAGGACAGTGATGAATTTGATGCTAGATTCTTGGCCTTTTTAAAAATACTTTATTACTTCCTAGTTAAGCTCCATAGTAAGAAGAACTGGTATATTAAAGGGAATTTTAGATAACCCACATCCAGGGATAGAATTAAAAGACAGATCCTTTTGAGCATCTAAACAATGAACTCTTAAGAATCCCAGCATCATTTCACTATGTGATCTTTTTTCAGAAGGAAAACTGCCAATATTATAGGCCTACCACCTCTTATTATCTTGGAATCAATACATCCTTTTAAACTACTATGCTTCCTGGCAATCAGTGCAGATGAAGACAGATCATGAAGAGCTGAATTTTTTTCAGGCCATTAATAGGTGTGCCTGATAATCTAGTGACTACATGGCATTTGTAACATCTAAATGAAGCCATTAAATGAAATTTAAAAGGTTTAATTAAGGAGTATTATTAAAATGTCATGAGCTATTTACCTTGGTGCTGAGAGGGGTGCATATTTGCCTTTAGGCAAATACCTCTTGTTTTCTCTTTATTCAAAAAAATAAAAAAAAAAGATGTAGCTGGGGGAAAATAATCTGAGATGTAAAGACTTTGGCTAGAGAAAGATAGGACCAGTGGACTTGGAGTCAAGAAACCTCAGTTCAAGCCCTGCTCCATCCCCTCACTAGCCTTGTGATCTCAGGCGAGGCATCTTTGAAACTCATTTTTGTTAGCTGTAAAATGAAGGAATGAAGCAACATGACTTCTCAGTTTCCTTCTAGTTCAAGTCGTATGTGAGTATATGAAGAGGGAGAGACAGACGCAGAAATATACCTCTCTTATATGTCCAACACTGCCATCACCCTAGCACAGGTGCCCATCATCTCACACCTAGACCATTTCCTACTGGCTTGTCTTCCTGCCACAAGTCCCTCCCCACTACAATCTGTCCTCTACTCAGCTGTCAGAAGTGGAAAGCCAACACATGATCATCTGTTCAATAAATGCCAGCAGTTCTCTAACATCTCCATTGCCAGATATAAAACCCTCTGTTTGGCATCCAAAGCACTTCACAACCTGGTCCCCTCCTAACTTTCAAGTCTTCTTATACCTTTCACCTACCTCATCTTTGATTCTAGTGACATTGGCTTCCTTACTGTTCCTGAGACGCTCCATTTCTAGAATCTGGGCATTTCAATGGCTGTCCTCCATACCTGGCATTCTCTTGCTCCTCATCTCTGCCTTACAGCTTCTCTGGCTTCCTCCCACTAAGTCCCAACTAAAATTACACCATCTCTAATCCTCCTCAACTCTAGTACCTTCCCTTTAGTGATAATCCACGTTGTGTCCTATAAAAAGTTTGTTTCTACATAATTGTTTGCATGTTGTCCTCTCTCTTAGACTATGAGTTCTTTGAGAGTGGGGAGTGTCTTCTGTATTACTTTGTATTCCCAGTGTTTAGCACAGGGTTTGATTGACTCAGAGAGACTGAGAGAAAGTCAATGGAAATGGGTAACAACCCTAAGACTGCAGGGATCATTTACTATGCATATTATGTATATGTGTGTGTGTGTGTGTGTATATACATACATACATATATATGTGTATGTGTGTATGTGTATGTATGTATGTATGTAGACATGCATATAGGACGGAGGGAGAAGGGGAAAGAGAAAGAGAGAGAGAGAGAGATAAGTAGATAGATATAGACATAGATATAAACCTACAATAGGTTAGATATATGGATAAATAGATTAGACAGACAGAGAATTTATAATCCTACAGAGTATTTAATATTCTAGTTGTGCAGATGCATCTCTCCACTGCCCTCAAAGATAACTAAATGTTTGATTCCTCAGAAATTTTGGTGTTCCAAGATTCACAACCATCCAGAATCTCTGGGAAAACATTTCTTTTCTTTTTTTGCTCTTTGGAGAGGGGAAGGCAAGGCAAATGGAGTTAAGGCAAGGCAATTGTACCCAGGGTCACAAGGTTTTAAGTAAGTGTTAAGTGTCTTAGGCTGGATTTGAACTCGGATCCTCCTGATTCCAGGGCCAATGCTCTATTCACTGTGCCACCTAGCCACGAGGGGGAAAACATTTCTATTAACAAAATGGGCATTTGTTCCATGGAGCAGCTTGGCATCAGTAATAGTATTTTGCAGTTTCCCAAATGAAGACCATCCTTCCCTTTTTTTGTTCCTGGGCTCAACTTGTTTATCTGCAATATTATATCCCAGGTGATGGCTTAGATAGATAGAATGGTCATACAAATGCATAGTGATCTTAGTGTCCTAGTCTAGACCATGAATTTTCCATCTGCTTAGATGAATGGAGAATCCTTAAGGTTTTATACTTTCTTTTATCAAGTCAAAAGAGGAATTGAGGGGAGGGATTAATCCACAAAAAAAAATAAATGCAACAGTGTCTTTCATTCATCAGATATATGTATGTGCACATAAATACACATATACATGCACATATGCATATATACACATACATATATATGTATATAGTCAAGGTCTGTCCTCGTTGCAGGGGACACAAAGGAAAAGAAGTTACCGCCTTCAAGGACCCTACTTTCTATTGATGAAAATTTTATATGTGTGTGTGTGTGTGTGTGCCTATGCATATACATATATATGCATACAACACACACATATACACACACATATATATTACAAAGTAAAATTCAGAGCAGCATAAATGATAGATAAAAAACAGGCCTTGGAGTTAGGAAGATCTGAGATCAAATCCAGCTGCTAACATATACTACGCTGCAAGTTGGAAACCCTTGTAGATCTGCTTTGATAGGGGGATTTTCCTCATCAAGAGAGCCTTATATCAATAAAAATGCACATCTGACTCAAATAGAAGTTCATCATACCAATAAAAATTATACATTTTGTCAATAAAAATAATTATTTGGAGGCAAGGACATTGGTAACTACTAGGATCTTAAATTCTCTTTTTCTTTCACTTCTCTATGTGGCTATAAAGATATGATCTACCATAGAGAATTGTTTGAATCTTCAAAAACAATAGTCCAGTTTGAAACATACGCAATTAAACTATACACTGATCACTTTAGGGATTTTTTACCTAATGATGAATATGTAGATCCTTCATTAAAATGGAAATTAGTGGAGACAGAGTCAAGATGGCAGAGTGGAGACTGGAACTCACCTAAGCTCTTCCAAAGTTCCCTCCAAACAACTTTAAAATACCACCTCAAATAGAATTCTGGAGTGGCAGAGTCAACAGAAGGTTTTCTAGTACAAGGCAATGTAGGAAGTCTGTAGGAAAGGACTGTTACAGCAGAGTGTTAATTGGCCCTGGAACACAGCAAAAGTTGTACCCCAGCAAGTCCAGCAGTAAGCCTTGTATGCAGCTGCAGTAGCAGCATCAGGAACTGCAGCCAACAGATGGTAAGAGAGTCAGACATCTGGTCAGAAAGAGATTGCAAGGGACCATTTGCTGGCACTGGGTTCAGGATGCTGTTGCATTGCCCATGAATAATTCCAGTGTAGTCCTAGGGCAAAGAGGAACACCATCGCTTGTGTAGGTAGGGGAGCAGGTATCCTGGTCTTAGCTCCAAGGCAGAAAGGAGCAATAGCACTCATAGCTAAGGGTAGCTTAGCTACCTAAGGGACCTCTTCAAGTTCCAGGGCCAAGAAGAATGCCAGCATTTATGGCTACAAGGGAGCAAGATTCCTTCTTGGGTAAAGATTAGAGAACAGGCCAGGAGAGCATTGACTTATTCTTAGATCATACCACCCTGGAAGCATCTAAGACTTAGACTCCTAGAGCTAACTCTGAAAACAGCAGCAAGAAAGGTCTGAAACTTGGGACAATGTTAACTTCACCTTGGTAGCAGATCCCAACTTTAACAATAAAGTTAAAGTCAGGAAATAGGCTGAAAAATGAAGAAACAACAACAACAAAATTTGACTATATGGTGAAAGGAAAGATCATTAAAGGGAATGACATTTAGGAAACTTGCCTAAATTTACATAATGTGGCCAAAGTAGTACTTGGGTGGAATGTATATTTCTAAACACTTATATCAGTAAAATAGAGAAAGAACAGATGAATGAATTGGGCATGCAACCAAATAAGCTGGAAAAAGAACAAATTAAAAATCCTAGATTAAACGCCAAATTGGAAATCCTGAAAATCAGAGAAGAGATTAATAAAATTAAAAGTAAGAAAAGCTTTAAACTAATAAAACTAGGAACTGAGATTTTTGGAGAAAAAAAAAGATAAAACAGCCAAGCCATTGGTAATTTGATGTAAAAAAGAAAAGAAATTCAAAGTAATAGTATTAAAAAATTAAAAGGGTGAATTAACCATGAATGAAGATGAAATTAAAGCAATTATTATGAGTTATTTTGTCCAATTATATGCCAATAAATCTAGCAATCTAAGTGTAATGGATGAATATTTACAAAAATATAAATTACCCAGATTAACAGAAAAAGAAATGGAGTATTTGAGTAACTCTGTCTTAGAAAAAGAAACTGAAAAAAAGCCATCAGTAAGCCCCATGAGAAAAAATCCCCAGGATCAGATGACTTCACAAGTGAATTCTACCAATTATATAAAGAACAATTAACTCCAGTACCATAACTATTTAGAAAAACAGACAAAGAAGGAGTCCTATCAAATTTTTTTTATGATAGCAGATATGGTACTGATACCTAAAGTAGGAAGACCAAAAATAGATAAAGAAAATTATAAGCCAATTTCCTTAATTTTATGTGAAATACTAGCAAGGAGATTATATCCCTATATCACAAAAATCATACACTATGACTGGGTTTTATACCAGGAATGCAGGGCTGGTTCAATATTAGGAAACCTATCAGCAAAATTGATCATATCAATAACAAAAATAGCAAAAATCACATGATAATAGATATATTTAAAAACTTCTTACAAAATACAACACCAAAAAAACCATTAGAAACCATAGGAATCAATGAAGCTTTCCTCTGAACGATAAGTAGTATCTATCTAAAACCATCGGTAAGCATTATCTGCAATAGGGATAAGCTAGAAACCTTGCCAACAAAATCGGAGGTGAAGCAAGGCTCCCATTATGACCTCTGTTATTCAATATTGCACTGCTGTAGCAATTACAAAGAAATAGAAGGAGTTTAAATAGGCAGTGAGGGAGGAAAAAAACCATTTGCAAAACTGTCTGCGCATGATGTGATGGTATCGTGGAGAATCCTAGAGAATCAACTCAGAAACTAGTTGAAATAATTAACAACTTTAGCAAAGATGTGGGATATAAAATAAGCCCATATAAAACATTAGCTTTTTTAAATATTACCAACAAAGTCAAGCAGTAAGAGATAGAAAAAAAATCATTTAAAATAACTGTATACAATATAAAATACTTCGGAGTGCACCTGCCAAGACAAACCCATAAACCATAGGAATACAATTACAAAACACTTTTCACACAAATAAAATCAGATATAAACAATTGGAGAAATATAAATTGCTTGTGAATGGGCCAAGCCAATATAATAAAAATAACAAAGCTACCTAAATTAATTAACTTTTTCAGTGCCATAACCTATCCCGTTGCCAAAAATTATTTTGTATGGAGCTAGGGAGAGAATTTGGAACTCAATTTTTTTTTAAATGTTAAATTTTTTTTTACGTGTCATTTTTTAAAAATGAGAGAAAAACCAAAACAGAAATTAGTTATATCTGATAATTACTTTGCATGAAGAATTTGGTAGTAATAACTTCTAAGAGTTAACACAGCACAGTGACACATACAAACTACAGCAAAAAAGAAATTTGTGGACTCTCATAAGAACAAAATCCTGAAGTCAAAATCAGGAACCTCATGTTAGAGGAAAAGTATCCCTAAGGAAGATAGGACAGAACAGTAAAGAAAGAGCTTTCCTGGTGACCTGATCAGGAGTAATTTCTGAGTACGTTATATCAGATTCTAGTTTTGAAGTACTGATTGGCCTTGCATAGCTGCACTGAATTTAAATCAGGAAAGATTTTTATAGATCATATAGTCCTCGATTCCTCAACCTTTTTGGGTTATAGACTCCTCTGAGAGTCTCATGAAGCCTATGGACTCCTGTCTCAAAATAATATTTTTAAATGCAAGAAATAAAGTTCACAGGAATACCAAGGAAACCAATTATGTTGAAATATAGTAATTAAAATATTTTTAAAATGAATTCGTGGACTTAAGAACCCTTGATATCATCTTACCCTCTCATTCTATAAATAAGCAAACTACTGAGGCCCAGAGAGTTCAGATGACTTTCCCGAGGTCACACAGGTAGTATGTAGCCAAGCTAGGATTCAGAGCCAGGTTTTATCACTAATTCAATATCCTTTGCTCTATACCAAATAGGTTTTTTTTTTAAATCCTCCTTTCATCCTGGATAAAATTTGATAAATTTTAAAAATTAGAAATTATATATATATATATTTATATAAATTATATAAATATATACAATTATAAATTATTTAAAAATTTTAAAATTTTCAATTTGTTCAGTGTAACTCAAAGGCTTGGCAATCAGGCCTGTACTTAGCCACATTCATCTTCCCTTTCTCAATGGATAAAGACAATGCACTCTGTAAAGAATATTTTCTAGTTGCTTTATGAGGTCACCTCTCCATCCTCTCCATTTCTTCTCATAGCCGCCCCCCCCAATATAAATTCAGGACCAATTTGACAGCCAATTGATTGATCGCCCTAGAGCTATTAGTATGACTTTGGTGTTTGTTATGTTTTCAAGTATTGCCCAGGGCATGCCAAATGAGTTTGTTCCTTTACTGTACAATGAGAGAGGTGGGCTAGAGAGACCTTGAATGTTCTTTTCACCTCTAAGAATCTGTTTCCTTCTCTAAGTGGGAAGCAGGATTGGAAAGTATGGCCATTATTAATTAAACACTCTCCAGTTCCTGGCCCTTGTAAGATTAAATTCCTGTACTAAGACAGATGCATTTTCTATGATCTTACTCTCCTCCTGCCTTCCTCCTAGCCTGCTCCTCCCACTCTGCCCACCTATCCTTTTTATTCACAATCCAGAGTTTTAGAGCTAGAATGAAGCAATCATAGATACATAAGGGTGAAAGGAACTTTGAAAGGTCATCCATTTAATACCATCCTTTTAAAAAAATGTATAAGCCATCCAAATCAGGTGGGAATTGTTCCAGTTGTTAGAGACCAGGCTGGGAAGAAATTCTTTATTCTTCCCAAGTAACTCGTTCCATACTGTCACAGTCTTCAGATAGCAGAAGGTAATTGCATAGGGCCAACCTCGATTCTTCATACAGAATGCTTAAGACAATTCTTCCTTGTTTGGTGCTCCTTCTATTGGGAGACTACGTGGTCAGGAAGTCACAATACCAACACTTGATTAAGCACTTACTATGGGGCAAGCACCGTTCTAATTGCTGGGGATAATAAGATAGGCAAAAACATATTTCTTGCCCTCAAGGAACTCATATTCTAATGAGAAAGACAACGTGTAAATAACTGTGTATACAATACAAATTATGCACGATACAAATGGAAGATAGTGTATCTTCCTAGCTTTCATGCCACTTTGTGTTTCTAAAGATCATTACTAATGGCCTTCAAGCCTTCTCTTCCCTGCCCATACAAACCTACATGTCTCAGCTTCTCCTCACCCTTTGGTCATCTCTAGGATCCTGCCCGTGTTCTCAAGTCCCTTATATTTTCCTTAGCTTGTGAGACCAATTTCCGGGGATATATCCATGGAACAAGTTTTTGGACAAATACCTTATGGCCACGTACCTGTTTTGTTTTGATTTTGGAAACAACCTATCTGTCCACCTTGCTTGCTGGAATAGTGTTTGCTCATGAAATCACACATGGGTAAATGTAAAGCCACATTTAAGAACTGAGAAACTTCCTCTGATAAACTAGTAACCCTTTGGTGTTTCATGAACAACCACAGGTCTCTCGTGATGTAGTATCGCGTTTCATTTAGACTAGGGTGCAATCTCCCCAACTGCAGCTTTGTCACCTATGGCAGGATTCATTGCTCTTTTTTGACAGTTCAAAGGCTGATCACTCCCTAACTTACTAAACACTGCTATTACTGAGAAGACCTTTCCCTGAAATTGAAACTTTAGGGCAGCTATTGCTTCCAAGGGGCTCTTGTTCAGTGTCAGAGGGATTGCTTAGCAAACAAAGATTCTTTTCTTTCCTCCCCCATCAGTGAGTTCCCTTGCCACCCTATTGTATCTGAGCAGCAGAGAAGAGGCAAAAGGCCTTGTGGGGGAAGCCAGTAGATGGGAGGTACTGGGGCCAGGTTGATTTACCAGTGTATTATCACTCTTTGCAGAGAAAAAAAGCACCAGTCTTTCAACATGGTTCTGTCAGGTCATCATCTAAGTCTAGAAGGAAGAAGTTTTGACAGATGGAAGCAGAGTTTGACTATATTTTAGTGTCTTTCCCATAGTTGACATTCTTGTCTATGATCGGTACGTTTTAAGCAGGGACTGTCTTAACTGGAGACTGTCTCATCTTAAGTTTTGCAAACAAATCAATTCTAATGCTTTTTTTTGTTAAAAAAAAAGTCCTAGTCCCCTCTCATGTATGTGTTTATAGACATATGTTTTCTTTCTTTTTTTTTTATCAGAACCTGTAATTTCGTTGGTATAGACCCCTTGTCAACCCACCCCACACCATTCCTTCTCTTCCATGACTACTGCCTCTATCTCTTCCCCACTGGTAACCTAAACTCCATCTCTGCCTCCCTCTAATAGTAATGGGAATTCGAAGATCTTCTCTGCCCCTTACAAGGCTGAAAGTAATCTCATGGAACCTTTGGTGGGAGGAGTTTGTTGAACAGGTGGAGTAGGAAGGAGTAGGAAGTGGGTCAGAGTACTTAGGGGAGGGAGAGAGAAGATGCAGGCAAGTAGACACCTAGGGTTGTGAGTGTTTGTTTGTGGGAAGGTCTGAGCAGGGAGATGGCTTTGGGATGGTGTTGCTTCCTGCAGTGATAAAGTATATTAACTTCTTTGTTGCTATGATGGATTTAGTTTTCTGGTGTTGGGATTCAGCTTTCTGGTGTCTGAATAAATGTTTTGCTCCTATCTTCTATGTGGAGAGTCTCTTATATTTTACAATTCAGAACTATGCCAGCATATTCACAGTCACCGCCAGTGCTGTGAATGTTGCTTTGGCGATGCATTTGGCAACACAAACAGGATTACAAGGTATCAGATCTCTATTTGGAGGTAAAAAGACTTTAGAGGAAAGAGCTGGACTCTGTGAAAACTAGGAACCAAGGCTACAGAAGGAAGAACCTAGAGATTTAGAAAGATTTTGCAAGGAATGCCAATAAAACCAGGGAAAGAGCTGGTAGGCCAAGGCATTACCATTATACTCCCTTATCCCTGATGGATCAAGTTTTGCTTTATCTTGCTGGATTCCAGATCTACAGACCACTTTCTAGACCTCTCTACACCATGCTTTCCCACCTCAGACCATGACCTCCACCTCTTCACCAGTGGTAAACTGGACACTCTGCCTGAGTCCCTTGGCTCTGATAGGTGAGCTTTTCCCCTTATTATGTCATGGCTTTCTATACATACATCCATATGCACATTTTTTAAAACTCCCCTTTATGTACTGGAATACAAACCCTTTGAGGGCAGGTACTCTCTTCCTTGCTTGTATTTGTATATCTCAGGTAGCACAATGCCTAGTGTATGGTATGTGTTTAATAAATTGTCTGTCTAATCTATTTATCCATATATCTAACCTATTGTAGGTTTATATCTATGTCTATATCTATCTACTTAACCCTTTCTCTCTCTCTCTCTCTCTCTCTCTCTCTCTCTCCCTCCCTCCCTCCCTCTCTCTCTCTCGCTCCTTCCCTCTCTCTCTCTCTCTGTCTCTCTCTCTGTCTCTCTCTCTCTCTCTCTCTGTCTCTCTCTCTCTCTCTCTCTCTCTCTCTATATATATATATATATATATATACCTATCTATGCCTACCTATTTATCTGTCATTCTATCTTACAGTAAACAAAATATTACCTCTACCAATGAAGATCAGAAAATACTTTACAAATTAATATTCTTCAAAAATTGCCTGAGGAATTGAGAGGTTAAATAGTTTGCCCAAGATGACTCAGACAATATGTGTCAGAAGAAGAACTTGAAACTAGATCTTCCTGGCTTTGAGACAATCAGCATTCTCTCCAGTATACCACTATACATTTTATATAGGTGTATATGTATGCATGCATGTGTGCATGCACACATGTATACATGTACATATATACACATATGTGCATGTATACATACACATATTTATATAATATCTATGTGCATATATATGTACATATACATACATATGTGTGTGCATGCATGCATGCATGTATACAGAAGCTAGGTGGTACAGTGGGTAATGCTGGGTCTGGAGTCAAGAAGAGTCATCTCCCTGAGTTCAAATCCAGTCTCGGATACTTACTAGATGTCTGATCTTGGGCAAGTCATGTTATCCTGTTGGCCTCAATTCCCTCATCCATCAAATGAACTGGAGAAGGAAATGGCAAACCACTCCAGTAACTACCAAGAAAACCCCAAATGGAGTCACAGAAAGTGGGATGTGGCTGAAAATAACCAAGCAACAACAACAACAATGCATATACGTGTTTCAGGTGTGTCTATACACATTATGCATCAAAACAGCTTTTCCAAACATCAGAAAGTCAGTATTCTGGCTGTGATTATGACACAGAACTTGTGTGACATTTTGTCTCCTGCCTGTGTCCCTCATGCTTAGAATGTCCTTATTCCTCATTTCTGCCATTCAGAATCCTTGTCTTCCTTGAGGGCTCAGCTCAGGGATCCCCCACCTGGGGGAAGGCTTCCCTCCTACTTGTTAAGAATCTTTTCTTTAAGTTCTCATGTATTTACTTATCAACATGATTACTACATCTCATAGTAGTAGTGTGCACCTTGAGGGCAAGGATTCTTTCTTTTTCTTTGTGCCCTTGTGCACTTAGAACAAGGGGTTTTTTCCCCCATATCTTTATTGCTTAACATATTTTCATGTAATTCTAGAATTTTAGCCTGAGCATTTTGAAATGTCTTCTCTGCCAGAACAGAAGCATTGATGCATTTGAGAAAATCATGTTCAAGGTCATTGAGGCTATATTTTTCTTGTATGGCAGCAGAAACCTTGCATAATCATGTTATGTGACCATTATTCTTGGCTGAATTAACCAGATGTAGCTCATCTTCAGTGGATAATCTGAGCAGAGATAACCTGCAAGTAGAAAATAGGTAGGTAGAGGTCAGCAGATTCATTTAGCCAAAACAAAAATTAATCTCCTACGTATAAAATGGTTTTGTTCCCATATGTGTAGGTACAGTCTTTGCATGTGCATGCCCTTTCTTAATATTTTGTGTAAAAGAATGTGTGAAGTATGAATTGGCCAAGGAAAGGAACTACATTAGCTTCATGGCTCAGTTATTCAGCAAGATTTTATTAAATGCTTACTGTGTGCCTGAAACTGTTCTGAAGACCAGGAATACAAAGAAAGGCCAAAAAGAAAAATCCCCTGTCCTCAAAAAGTATTTATTAATTACGATATGCAAAGTAGGGAGAATACTAGAACACTGAAGAATGGAGAATTGACAGATTGATGAGTTATTCAGGAGGTTGTTAGTCAAAATCAAGGAAAAAAGTGATTGATCACAAAAAACCATTGGAAGCATCAATTGTAAGAACAAACCATGTCAGGCTTATGTGTGAAAAGTGTTTTATTTGGCATTGGTGAACCTGGGGTACAAATCCCAGTCCTGAAACTCATGATTCACATAAACCTGGACAAATCATTTAACATCTTAGGGGCTCAGTTTCCCTATCTGTAAAATAAGAGATGCTAGGTAGCCTTCTGAGATCCTTTCCAGCTCTAAATTTGTAATCCCATGACTAACCCCATTTCCTCTTTTGATAAGGTTGCCTTTCAATTGATAAATTAAGGGAATGCTTTAGATAATTAGATTTAGCTGATTTCACCAAGGCATTTGACATCTTTTCTCACACTATTTCTTTCAGAAAGATGGAGAGATGTATCCTGCATAGATATGGCTATATACGTTCATTACTGTTTGATTGAAAAGACACCCCCCAATCTCAAAGAACAGAAATTAATATTTCAGTATCATCTTGGGAAGAAGTTTCTAGTGGCATGCCCCAAGTGTGCACCCCTGTTTGAATGTATTAGTCAGATTCTATATGGAATACTGTGTTCACTCCTGGGGTCGGCATTGTAAGAAAGCAATACTGTGTTGAAGAGCATGCGTTGAAGATATGGTTCTAACTCCAGTACCTTTTTAGTTCTGATTTGACATTGGGACAAAATGAGGCACTTGTGAGTCATTGAAAAAAGAAGGTTTACTTTATTCCAGTGTAAGCAAGGATGTACAGCAGGGATATAGTGTTACTTAGCTCCTCTGGATGCAGCCCCACTTGTCTCCATCTGGAAGTACCATCTGGTCAATATGACATCAGGGTAGGTGACTCTTACAGATTCAGGCAGCTCCTAAATCTGAAAGGCTATATACAGTTGGAACCTTTTATGCCTCTAGTCTAGGAAGCCACCTCAGGGAAACTGAGGCCAATCAGATTGCATGGGAAAAGGAAGTCAGGGAATCAGGGATCCTGAATCAAGAAAATTCTGTTCCTGTCACAGTGTGTTAAGGAGGCTAACCATATGGCAAAAGAGCTAAAGATTGATCATGCCATTAAGAACACTAGTTGAAGGAAGTGGGAATCTTTGCACTAGAGAAGAGAAGACTTAGAGTAGACCCAAGAGCTATCTTCACATACCTGAAGGTCTGTCACGTGGATATGAGATTAGCTTAGGCAGAGTTATGTATGTTGGAAGTGGGAGGGAGGCAGATTTTGGCTGAATGTAAGGGTTAAATTCCTAATAATTAGAGCTATGTGACAGTGAAGTGGCTTACCTCCAAAGGGAGTGTTCTCTCTTATTGGGGAGTCTTCAAGCAATGCCCGGATTATAAAATTTTGGATATGTTGTGGTTGCTGACATCCCTTTAATCCCCAAAATTTTGTGATCCGGTTAGAATAATGCTAAGCAGGCAGAAGAGCACAAAGAGAATGTCAGCCAGCAACCATTTAGCATGGGACAAATAACCCTATGTATCTCTGCATTAGAGCCCAGTACAGACATTTATATTCATAATGATAACTGAGTCATCCGAAAAGGTGAAATTGTGTTCTGCCCTTTGTCTTGGGAGGCATGGAAATTTTTAAGTGTTTTAGAAAGTATTTTAGAATTTTTTTATTTTAGATTATTTATTTTAGAAAGATTTCCAATAAAACCAAAATTTTTTAAAGTTGTGATGTTTGAGGAGACACAGTCGAATCTTTAGTTATTTGGAAAATGCTCTTAAGTGGGATTCCTCATCTTCCAAGCTATGCCTGATAAATAGGCTGCTCCAATCCCTCTACAGTGGCTAATTCAAGCATGGGAATATATACAACCTAACACCTATGAGTGTCCAGTATCTCTGACAACAGAGCCTTTCAATAAGCAGGAACAAATCAAGCGTCCAACTTAAAATTTTTCTCTGACAGGAGTCATCATAATGTGTCTAAGTTAATTATTGCTGGTTTTAAAATGTTTCATAAATATATTTATTGTTTTACACTACACCATAGGATAAAATGTGGTTGGACTGTAGCTGAACAAATCATAGTACTTGTGAGGTTTAAAGAAAGCATGCTTTTCATTAGAAGGCAGGTGTGAGACCATTACAGGAAAATGAGGACTAAAAGACCACCAGACCTGCACTTATCCTATTCGAACTCCAGAAGTAGACTGTGTTTAGTATTGGCAATTCTAAGAAATGAATACCTACTTTTTTTGACAAAGGGCTTATGTAAAATGAAAACTGTAAAGAAAATATCAGTTTAGGAGTCTGAGCTATATATATATTTTTTTAAAATGTATTTTAGTCAAAGTGCTATTAAGAAGTTTTCTATTCTAATGCGAACATCAAGCAAATACTTCTTTTTCTGCCAAAAGTTTTTTTTTCCTCTTTTTTCTGCTTGGTGGTTTCAGAAAGAGAGGCATCATCTTACATAGGTCTGTAGAGGATATTGTTATAGTGAGATCTGTTTTTCTCTTAAAATGTAAACCTGTGCGTGACTATCAGTCTTCTGACAGGGAAATTATGAGAAGGAACGAGGTAATGGTCATATAAGAAGAATCCATAAGAGCCAGCCCTGGTAAAAGAAAGCATCATGTTGTCATGTTAAGAGTACTAAGTTTAGAGTTAGAATCCCTGAATTTGAATCCTAGCAATCAGCAAGTATACAGCAAGGGGAGGGCATGCCAGCATGCCCAAGCTATGTCTGTTGCCCATACCTGTGATCTTGGCTCTGCTATTTACCACATGTATGAAAAACCTTGGACAAATCATTCATTATCTCTTGGCTTTTTGTTTAAGATGAGAGGCTTGAATGAAATGAATGATCTCTGGAGTTCATTCTATGTCTAAATCCTATCATATGATCACCAAGTAGAAATCTTAAGTGAGAACTAGGTCTGAGGGTGGGGAAGACACTAGAAGTAGAATCCAATAGGATGTGGGGGGATGGAAGGATCAGCAGAGACTAGCCTTCTAAGGATTTCTTATAAATAGTGTGGCTATTCAAAATAGTTTCACGCACTTTGCCCAAAAGGCATGCTATTTTTATGAACTGTCCACATACCTAAATGAAACCAGGGCTAAGAGTAATTTTAAAATAATAATAATAAACTTTCTAATGATTTATTTTCCATGCATTTTAATGCATTGTAAGAAAGATTATTTTCACAATTATTAACTGTTCTTATCGGCAAGCCAGGGCTATCTTGTGCTCAGGGTGGGCTCAGAACAGTGAAGGGAGACTTTCAGGTGACTTTCACCTTCTCCAGCACTGAAATGACACAGGAAATGATGGATACCTTTGAATTCATTAGGACATCTGCACATTGATACTTCAGAAAGTCTCCTCACTTCCCGTTCCTATCTCTATCAGGATTGGACAAATGGCGGAAACTATTTGAATTGGGGCAAGAAGAAAGTCACTTAGAAGACAAGTAAATTGTTAAGTACAACATCTGTATTCCCATTCTCCCACCCAGGATAGAATAAGAATAAGAGGACAGTAGAAAAAGAAAAATCTCTAATATAAGGGGCAGTAGGAAGCAAACTTTAAGGGATATTGTATAAATACTTGGGCAGAATTCAGAGTACTAGCTCCCTAGTTATAGTGCTATTTACTGCATTAGGAGCGTGCTTGTCTGTATCACATCTGCCGGTTTTTTTTGGAAATGTAAACATTTCATGTAAATAAATGCAGAATTTGTGACTGCTTATTTTTATAACTTGCTGTCTCTCTCAAAACCCAGTACTTTTGAAGTATATTTATTTGCTAGGTGTATGAAACTTGAGAGGGTTTAGATGCTTATTACTAGCAACACTCTCCTAATCAGTTGGTTTTTATTCTTCCTTTATCAATTACATTCAATATTAACATTATTTCTGAATTGAAGGCAAATTATAGGCTATACTAAATTTTATATAATAAAAAGCAGGTGTTTCCTATTTGACCTTCTATCAAATGAAAGAGTAAAGTTCAAACAAATTGAAATATTTTGCCAAATGTGATATCAAATTTCCACTGTGGAAAGGATAGATTTTTTTCAGGACATTCACACTTTGTACCATGGAGGAGATGAAATGCACATGATATAATTTTAGTTTGATCCTTTAATCAAAAAGCTAGATTCTCTGAAAAATGCAGTTCAAGGATGTCCATAAGTAAGCCATTACTTTAAATTGGTGAACTTTAGTATTAACAGTTAAAAAATAAAATTCCTAAAATCTTTTCACCAGTAACAATATTCATGGAAGTTTTGTTAAATTCATATTTGTGTGTGCATGTGTGTGAAATCCAACAAAATAATGCTTTTACTTTTGGATTTTAAGTTATTTGCATAGAAGTAAAAAATTGAGTGAGGGTTTTCTGCTACAAGTATGACTAATTTACTGTTTATGTCATATTCCTTTTTTTTAAAGAAACTATAGTTAGAATAATTACTCCACATATACATGTATATTTATATATACATATGTATGTATGTGTGTATATGTATATAAATATATGTTCTTTTCAAAATGTAAGTGCTGATTGTTTTTACTATTCATCAAGATTTTAAAATAAGATGAAATGAATGCAACTTTTTGCCTGTGTTTGCACCATTTCTCTGTTAAACATAACTCTATTAATTTCACTTATGTTACTAAAAAACAACGGAGTAAAAAGAGTAAAATAAACTCTTAAGTTATGTTTAGCAATGGTCTCTGAGGTCAGTGTTAGAATAATTGGTCCTTACTTTAAAATAAAATAAGAATATTAAAACAACTTTACCATGAGGTCAGGTCACATTACATGGGAAAGTTTAAAGAGAGCATATAAAACAGGCAGTAATAAATGTGAAAATCTGCAGTGTGGTCAGAATAAAATAGACTTTGGTGGTATTAGCTTTTGTTGAATATTCAAGACAAGATTAGATAGCAATGTTAACCAAATCCACAGATATTCCAAGGGTGAAAATATCTCATTTCAGAGAAACCTTATGTTAGACAAGTATGTTCTGAGAGGTGGGTTGTTTTTTTATTGTTTTCTTTTCCATCTGTTGCAAGGAAATTGGGGCATTTTAAATCTCTCTTTAATATGACAACTCTTGTAAAGCAAAATTATTCATTGCATCTTAGAATGTGAGCTGTTCAAAGGTAGGCAGAATAATAAGCTCTCCTTTTCAGAGGATGTGTGTTATGATTAGTATTGCTTATTTTTATAGCTAACCTTCACTTCTGACGGTACTCACTCTCTTGGTGAAGCACATTGCAATATTTATTGTTGAGATAGAAATCTCCTGGTGACATGACAAGTATCTAGAAGTACAGTATTGCTTTCTGAATTGTTTACAAAATATCATAGATTCCTAGTTCTGTAAGATGTCCAATGAGTGTAGGACAAAATCACTCCTGTTGCCAATATAACTGGCTTTGCTTTAATTCAACATTTGCTTCAGTTCCCCTGTCAAAGTCGTATTCTTCTTTTTTGGAATAAATTATTGTGAGAGTTCTAGTAAGTTTTCATAACAATATCCATAAGTTTTACTTACCATTGCATTTTTTAAGTTCTAGGTGGCAAAGGAAAATTTTTACATAGAGCTCATCTGTTAAATGTATCACAGGGACTACTTGGACAGTGTTTATAACTAAGGAAGAGAAGAAAAGGGGCAGCTGTCAGGACTTTTTTCTCTGTCTGAACAAGTGCCTTTGCTCCTTAGGAACTTTATTTCTTCACTAGGAAAAATGGGGGTGTTGGCCTTATACCAAAAAGCATTTATATGATCATAAGATAAAATTAAGTGCCTACTGTGTGCCAAATCATTTGATAAACATTAAGCACCTACTATGTGTCATGCCTGGATAAGGAAATGGCAAATCACTCCAGTATCTTTGCCAGTAAAACCCCAAAACATGAAGAGTTGGCCATGACTGAAAAATAACTGAACAGCAAAAATGTGTCATGTACTATGCTAAGCACTGGGGATGCAAAAAGTAGCAACAGACAGTCTCTGCCCTCAAAGAGTTTACAGTTGAATAATAAGGTAGACACATATATACAAAGCAAGCTACACATAGGATAAATGGTACATAATTGCAAAAGGGAAAGCACTAGAATTAAGAGGGGGCAGGGAAGGCTTCCTATAGTAGGAAGAATTTTAGATGGGACTGAAAGGAAGCCAGGGAGGTCAGAAGAAGGAGAACATCCCAGCCCTGGAAGGCAGCCAGAGACAATGCCTGGAACTTACAGACAGAGTGTCTTATTCACAGAATAGCCAAGTGGTGAGGGTTCCTGAATCAAAGAGTACATATTGGGGAGTCAATTGTTTAAGTTTAAGAAAACCGGTTAAAGGAAGGAGGAAGCTAAATTATGAAGGGCTTTCAATGCCAACCCAACATTTTGTATTTGATCCTGGGGGTCAATAGGGAACCAGTGGAGTTTGTTGAGTGGGGAAGGAGCTGGAGGTGCCATCAGATCTGTATTTGGGAAAATCACTTTGGAGGGTGAATAGAGGATGGACTGGAGTGGGGAGAGAATTGGGGCAAGCAGACCCGCTGTAATGGTAATGGGAATTTGAAGATCTTCCTTGACCCTTGATAATTCTAGGTGAATTTGAGGACCTTTCCTGATTTGAAAATAAATTCTACTCCCTAATAGGCTGAATGTGCTGACCTGGAGCCTGTAGTGAGATAATTGTTTTTCAGGAAGGCACACCTTTTGCTACTTTGCAGTCAAGTGGGTCACTAAGGTTGTGATGTTCTCTGACCTTGAAGAAGGGTATATATACTCTGAGATGAGGTTTTGCTTTGGGGCCTACTTTGGGAAGAGTTGTGCAATTTGGCCAGATGAGACTCTGGGCAGCTGTTGAGGCCCCAGGCTTTGAAAACCCAAATGTTGGTCCTTCTCTCTCTGGTAACTAACTGTATGGTAATGGTCAGACATCTAGAAGCTCTGTCTGTTGGTCTGTTGAATTGTGTTATTTTTTATGTCTGTATTTTTTGTCTGCTTGTAACTTCTGTTTGTATTCTCTGAAGTTCAGGGTGCTGACTTTTCCCCCAGAACTAGGTAAATGATATATGTTTGATTAAAGTAAGATTGTTAACCCTTTTTTAGTTTCTTTCCTTTGGAAAAGCAGATCAAATAACCTGTGCTAGCAGTCATCCTGGATATTCTAGGGTGCTTGCTGCTACACGCTCCAGCAGGCTATTTCAATTGTCCAGGCATGAGGCGATGAGAGCTTGTACTTGAGTGGTAATATATTTGAGAGATGTTGCAAAGGTGAAATTAGCAGGCCAAATGCCATTACTTGACACCAGGATATAAGTTTAAAAAGTAAAACAATTCTTACTTGCTTACATTCTAAATAGAATGACTGTATGTACATATATGTGTGTGTATGTATATACAGGATAAATTTAAAGAGAATAAGAATGAAGTATGGGAGGGGAGGGTACAAGCAGTTGAGGACAGAGACCATACAGAAGAGGATGCTTGAGAAGCATCTTGAAAAAAAGAGATTCCATGAAGAGGATGTAAAAAGGAAATGCTTGGGGATAGACAGCCAGTGAGAAGGCCCAGAGATGGAAGATGGAGTGTCATGTATGAGAATGGAGAGAAGACCAGTTTGACTAGATCATGGAGTGTGGGGATAGAGCAATGTCCAGAATGTCCAGTGCAGTAGGAAACATAGGTTGGTTCCTGGTTTTGAAGGGTTTTCAAAACTGAACAGAAAAGTAATAGAGGCAAGAGTCAGCCACTGGAGTTTGAGCAGGCGAGTGACGTGCTTGAAGTTCCTTCGCTCTCTGAAGCCGTAATGCCACGATATATTGACTCTGGTGTGCTTGTTTTGGATTTTTGGGGTCTCTGTTGCCTTTTATATTTTCCTTTGCGCCCTAGAGCCATGCATATTGTGTGCAACAAACCCTCAATAAACTGAGTCAATAAGTGGTGAGATTTACTGGTTTTCAGGCTTTAGTCAAAATAGTGTTGTATATACATATGGCACTGTCCGGAGCCTTCCTGATCTTTGGATGATATTTTTTGCAGTAATAGAACTGGCTTGGGCAGGTGGGAAGGAGGTAGACAGGAATATGGCACTACTTCAGGGATTCTTCATTTTGTTTGTATGTCCTGGATCCCATTTGGCAGTCCGGTGAATCTGTCAATTTGTGCCTCCCTTCTTGAAGAACATTTTTAAAATGTTTTCCAACAACTCAAACATTTTTATCTTAAAATAAAATACATAGGATTATGAAGGAAACAATTATATTAAAATAGTTATCCCTTAAATATTTTAAAATTGTTTTAACATGCAATCGGGGAAAAATAAAATATTATTTAAATAAAGATGGGGAAGGTGGCTTAGTTCCATGGTCTAATTAAATTCTTGTTTCAGAAAAAAAAAGTATAGTTGTCAATTTTTTTTAAAATAAGGTCCCTTGCAGCTCTAAAATCATATGATTCTGAGAAAAAAGTTTCCACATAATTATTGTGATCCAATATCAAAGAATCATAGATTTAGAGCTAGAAAGAGAAGTCATCAAGAATAGCTCCCATATTTTACAGATAAAGAAATTGGGGTGAGTTTGCTTAGGACCACACAGCTAGTAAATGTCTAAGGTTCAATTTGAACAAAGGTCTCCTTGACTCAAAGTCCAACTTTCTATCCATTATATCATCATTATGTGGAAAATCTCAGGATGATATACTCGGTCTTGGGGATGTAAAGAGAAAGAATGAAAAAATGCTGATCCAAAAGGCCCTTAACAGGCAAGTTGGGGAGTAAGTATGGGTAGATGAAAAGATTTATAAACTACCACAGGGCCATGGAAGGTGCACTAGTTTTGGAATTGGAGTAACTGTGTGGCCTTGAAACAAGCCTCTTTGCATCTTGGGCATTCATTTCCTCAACTGAAAATAAGAGAGTTTGACTAGATAATATTTGAAATCCCTTCAGAGTTGTGATCATATATTCCAGTAAGTAGCATGTAAAATAGTTAAGCATTGAATTTCATAGAAAGGAGCAGTTGTTATGGTCTTACTTAGGTTGGATAAGGTCTTACAAAGGAAGTGATATCTGAAAAAAGGGAGGATAATCTAAGCAGGGGAATGGGCATATCAATGGGATGACCCAGGAATGCACATGGAAGCCATGAGCAGAGCATTTGGGCTCTACTCTACTCTACCCAATAACTCAATGACCTTCAAAAACCACATATGCTGCCCATGGACATAATTGGCCATATGTAATTTAGCACTATACAGGTTCCATATTTACTGTGAATGCTTTGACCACAGCTTTACACATTTATTTTCCCTGTGAGGGTTTTTGTGAAATCTACTCAAATGTGCATATTACTAGGTGATGTCTACATATCAAATAAATTCACTATAGCTATGATGATGATCATTAATTCTATACACCATAATGCAGCAGAGTGTTATCTCTATATTTTTGAACATCGTAGAGATATATTAAAATACCCCTATTTTGTTTAAATGGAAATTGTATAGTCAAAATGACTGATAATGTTTTAAGTTATGTTTATTAGTCTTATCATTTTCAGGGCTCACTTTTTAAAAAAAACTCTACTAATGATGAAAATTAGCACCATATATTCTGTCAGTTTTGTTGTTCTTGTTTAGCCAATTAGTCATGTCTGACTTTTCATGAACCCTATCTGGGGTTTTCTTAGCAAAGGTACTGGAGTGGTTTGCCATTACCTTCTCCAGTTCATTTACAGCAGAGGAAACTGAGGCAAACAGGGTTAAGTGACTTGCCCTGCGTCACCCAGCTAGTAAGCATTTGAGGCTGAACTCTGTCTACTGTGCCACCTAGTACCCCATTCAATCATTTCTCCCTCGTATTTTTTCCAATAAAATCAACAATTTCCATTTTTTTTAGAAAATTAATTTCTAAGAACTGTCTAGAAGTTTGACTTGTTCCATAAAAGCATGGAATCTGTGTCTAGTTTGTAACACAGCACAATAATCATAATGAGATCCTTGTAATGAGCCTACAGAAGATGAACTTCTACTCAACCAACTCTAAAAAGTTACTATTTTATCCATGTGTGGAAGAGTCCGAAAATACAAAGCATAAATGAGTAATAGTAGGATGGCAACTGTCCCAGGACTACTTCTCTGTGAATCTCATTGGAAATACATGATAATAATGAGATTAATAACTAATAATAACAACAACCATCATCAACCACCACCACAACTAACAGCAGTGTTGTCACCATCCCACACACTGATAATCTCCAAGCTGCGTAAAATGGAAAGTTTTCTAAGCATAGAGACGTGGCAGAGGGGAGCAAAATGATGTAGGGGCAAAGCAGTGTGTTATCCCTGTCTGCTTCTGTGCTGAGGATGTTTTCATTGAGCCAACAGAAGACATATGCTCATTAAATTGATACTTTTATTCATCTATGAGAAAGTTATTTTTTTCTACTAATTCGGTGGTTGGTATAACGCTAAACATAAAGGAATTGCTGAATAGTGACGTATTCTAGGTCTGAACCTCATTGAGAAAAGCTGTGAAGAAATAACAATGAGACATGGCACTTTGACATTTGCAGAGTCTTTTATCCGTGACTGGACAGCTGGGTGGCTCAGTGGATAGAGTGCTGGGCCTAGAGTCAGAAAGACCTGCGTTCCAATCTGGCCTCAGACACTTCCCAGCTATGTGATCCTGGACAAGTCACTTAACCCTGTCTGCCTCACTTTCCTCCTCTGTAAAACGAGCTGGAGAAGGAAATGGCAGACCCCTCTAATATCTTTGCCAAGAAAACCCCAAATAGGGTTGTGAACAGTCAGATATGACTGAAAAATGACCAACAGCATGATAAATATTATCCCATTCATTGGATCACATCTTTGAAACTAGAATGGACATTAGAAACCATTTAGTGCAACCTCTGTTTTACTGATGAAGAAATTGAGGCATGGAGAGGACAAGTGACTTACCCAAAGTAACAGGCAGCCAGTGACAGCATTCAGGTACTCCAAGCTCAGCTCCCTTTCCACTCTGTACCATGTTGCCTCCTGCATGTCGATAACCTGTTGAGATTGGTGAGAGTATTATTCCTGTTTCACAGTAAGGACACTGAGGGTCAGGGTAAAATGGCGAGTGTTAGAAGAAGTCTTTGAGCCCAGGTATTCTCGATGACTAGGGCTGTACGCACTGTACCACCTTGCCTCTTCAGATACATACCCTGAAAGTCATAGTTTGCCAACCAAGCTGAATAAAGAGGGAGAGAGAGGGCAGACATGACTTGTGGGTATCACCCACTCCCCTCTATTGAACAGAAATTCTCTGGGGGGAGGCAGGGCGCAGTATACTACATCCCCTTCTTTCTCCCACTGGGAGAGTGGAAAATTAGATGCAAAAGGGAAAGACTCGTGGATATTTCTTCATTTCTTTATGTTATAAAACCATAGCCTGCTCTGCAGACATCATGTATATCTTCAATCACTAAATGGGACAGTTGGTAGGACTCCCTGCAGTTTAGAAACACTTAATGCTATAATAACATGCATCTTGTCAGCATTGATCCATGGAACTGTCACTTTCCTGACAGATGTACTTGAAGGCATCCCCATGTACTGCAAATATTAAAAAAAATGAAGTCCTCTTGCATTCAAATACTTTCTTGGCCATTATGAACCCTCTGTTACATTGGATTGAATATGGCACAGTGTCTAAAGAGGATAATACCAACTACTGTGATATTTTTATACATGTAAAGAGAAATCAAAATGTTCAATTAGAATTCCAATGTTTCAGATTCCTAAGATGTTATAATTATGTTTTGTCACTTTAAAAATTTAATTCATAGGGGGCAAATTAGAGTGTTGATTATTATGTATCAAGGAGGTTTATGTTATTGTCAGTGGTGGTTTTTTTTTTAATTATAGAAAGAGATGGAGCAGGGGTAGCACATGGGAGGGCTATAACTGATTATAAAATCCTATCTAAAGCACAGAACCAGAGACCTGGAAGGGTTCCCCAGGGATGTCTTATAGCGCAACCTCCTTTCTGTTACCAGGTATATACTTAAAACTGCTGAAAACAGGCATCGAACTTCCAGGGCACTGCCTAGTAATAACATGAATAGCAGCCCAGAATTATATTTGATATTGAGCTCTGAGACTTGTAGATTATCTCAGACCAATCTTTGTGCTCGTTCACTATGTGAAGAAGTTAAAGCAGAAATACATTTGGTGTTATTCTTTTCGCCTGAGGTTGCATTATTTTTTTTCAACAGTAGTTTCACTGCCTTAGTAACATGTAAATATGACAATCAAATGTGCTTATGTGTCATCAAGCAGCAGAAGGGGGTATGAGGTAGAAAATACTGCTTGCTCTACTTTGTGTCATTTTGAATAAACCTGGGATTGTTTTGTTATATGAAAAGTCATTTAAAATGAGAGTAAAGAATCTGCCAATAAACTATAAATCACTGATGTATTTCTATGGTTATTAACTATCATTTTAAGCAGCAAATAAAATGGAGTTCTTTCCATACTGACAATCTGCTGAATTATTGGCTAGGGTTTAGATAGATGAGAAAAGCACAAAGACATCAGTTATTCCTAATAAGTGTTAATATGTATGATTTTCATTTAAAAATTCACTTTAGCTATAAAAGAAACAGCTTGTCTTTTGGGTATATATTTTTCCCACAATACGAAATGGAAGAAATATGAAATGGTAGTGAAAGCTTTTTTTTTTTTTTTAGTTCTACATTTGCTTTGTCAAAAATCATTTGAGCAGTCTGATCTTCCTGCTGGAACAAGTAAATAGAAGCTTTTGTTATGACAGATCAGAGTCATTCAGCATTGTGTCATTTGTGGAGATAGGAAAATAGCACAATTTTTATTATGCTGTCTTTAAAAGGTAAATATTAATTTAGGTGTATTAGGTTTTTATCACATTATCCTTAAGGTGTCCTAAATTCCCAGGGAGAGGAGTAGTATCTATGATTATTTTTTTAATGCAGGATTTAACCAGAAGGTAAAGTATAAAATTAGCTTTTAAAAGTATTCTTTTAATTTTTCTAGGTCATTGCTTTTATATTTTGGTACTTTGGTGGATTTGGGATTTCATTATTATCAGTACTGGCAGTGCAATAGATAAATCAGGAAGCCATTATTAAGTGCCTGTTACATTGCAGACATAGTTCGAAGTCAAAAATCAATCAGTTCTTGCCCTCAGGGAGCTTATATTCTATTGATTGTAAACTACAATCTTCTATAACTTTGTCTTCTGTAATATATGTCCAGATTTTCCCATAAATCTTCCCTAGAGAAAGCAGCCAACTCAACAGAGGCCTGTCTGGTGCAGATAGTATATGGGGAGTACAGTAGGAGTCCACTACTTGACCTATACCCCTATTACCCCTCCTAAGTACACAGCATGGCCAGCCCACCTACTTTTGTAGTCATGGACGGATATCTGATAGCTAATTGCGCCACAACCTACTTGCCATGCATCTTTGCATTGCCCTTTGCTTTTTGGGTAATTTCAGCTCTCCCAAAGTTGTGATATTTCATGACTAGCAGTTGTGCAGCCTAGCCAGGAGAAAACTGTAGCCGAAGAGTGGGCTCTTGTGGCAGGAAGCAGCTCAGAGTCCTTGAAAGCCCTGTACCCCTACATGTGAGTCAGCGGCACCTCCTCATCCTACTTCATTCTGACCTTAGGTCAGAAATTTTGCACAACGACTTATTGACTGGCGTTCTCATATCAACAAAAATTTAGATCCTTGAAATATTGAGGATTTGTTTACTCACCAAAAGTAGCAGGGACATAGGGAAAACAAAAATTAGAATTGCCAGTCAAATGTTCCATCTGTTGTTCAATCATTTTAGTCACGTCTGACTCTGTGACCCCATTCAGGCTTTTCTTAGCAAAGATGCTGGAGTGGTTTGCCATTTCCTTCTCTGGCTGATTTGACAAATGAGGAAACTGAGGCAAAGAGGGTTAAGTGACTTGCTTAGAGTGATACAGCTAGGAAGTATCTAAGGCCAGATTCCAACATAGGAAGATGAATCTTCCTGACTCCAGACCTGGAACTCTATTCACTCATATACTTATTTCTGAAACCAGAAGAAATATAATTTACCTAGAGGTTTCGTCTCTGTGTTCTATATACAGTGGATCCCTTAGTATGATGAGTGTTTAATCAGGTACACAAATATGGTAAAAATAGACTTATTACCTCATTTTTCATTCAAGCTGTGGGTTTTTTTTTTTCTTCTGTAAAGAAAGGATTTTAGGGGCAGCTAGGTGGCACAGTGAATAGAGCAGTCCTTCTGGTGTCAGAAGGACCTGAGTTCAAATATGACCTCAGACACTTAACACTTGCTACTGTGTGACCTTGGGCAAGTCACTTAACCCCAATTGCCCTGCCTTTCCCCCTCCAAAAAGAAAAAAAAAGGATTTTATATGTATGTGTATATGTGTTTATACATATATGTATGTATGTATGTATGTATTAGGCAAAAGAACTTAAATATTTTACCCTTAATAAACAGATTTTTAAGAGGTAGGAGAACCTAATTAAGATTGAGAAAAATAAGTGAGCACTTAATGGTAGTATTTTTTTTTCTGGTTTACAAAAATACTTCTCTCTCTTTTGACCAGTATTCTTTAAAAAAAAAATGAATGAATGAAATATGAGAATTGCCAGGTTTCTAGTTTGCATTATAATACTCCATGATTAGAGATTGTATGGCTATAAGTTTGCAAGCTTTTCTTAAATACCCCATTGGACATACTTATATATTTAAGTGTTAATCTCTCATAAACAGTTAATTGTAATTTTAATATTTTTAATGTTTGTAAATGAGTCACACAATTACCATTCTGTCTGTTTTTATATATTTTTTAAATTTTTGCGTCATTTAAAAAAAATTTATATCGATCCATATTGATATCTATATCTGTATTAGAAAAGAGAGAGACAGAGAAGGAGGGGGAGAGAGACAGAGACAGAGATCAGTTTTACAACTAAAGGTAATGCTGTTATAGTTTTTAGCATAGCAAAGTAAAATAAGTGGGAGAAAGCCCAGTGATCTGTGTTTACTACTGTGGAAGAAATCTGACACTCCATTGAGCCTTTATGATTTTTCATACCCTGAGCTAAATAGACTAACGGCTGGTAAGGAGCTGTCAGGGGGAACATGTCAAACACTAGGTGTATCATGCAATCAGACCAACAATGGGTCGGAAAAGTCACTAGTTGGGAAGAAAAAAAAGTGACCTTGTACTCTCAACATTGTCTTTACACTGAGTGGAACAGATGAGATTTTGAATTATTCACTGCGCTGAAAGCTTATAATTGTTAGCAATGGTGGCAGCAATGGAGGAGAGACACAGGAATTTTTTCTTTTTGGTCAAAATGTCTGATTCTCTTAAACATCAAGGGAGCCTTTTCGTAAAACTATCTTTGGGAATTCAGGTGGTATTTTTTTCAGTGGACCCCAAGAAGAATCCTTTTCCTTGCTTGCTAGTTACCTCTGTTGGGGGTGGGGAGAAGTAATCTAGGTCAAGGAGGCATCGGTTAATATTTAGCATGGATTTTCAAAAATGTAATGAAAGAATAAAGAAACGCTATCAAGAAGGATCTGGTGTTTCTGCATATATCCTCTCAGGAACCAGTTACACATACTCATGCCAAAGCGGTACACTCAACCGGTGAGGTGCTAACTTAGCGTTAGTAATAAGATTCTGTATTTTAATAGAGTATGCACTGTCGGTCTTCAGCGTCTACCAGCAATACCAGGATCTGGAAATCAGGCTACAACACGCCACTTTTTGTTTCCTGGTATCTTTTGTAATTTTTTAAAAGTCTTTTTGGGTTTTAAAATCTGCTCTTAAGGAAAGTATGGATACTACCTTGCCTCAAAACTAATCCATATTAGTTCTTATTTTGTTTAGCTGGCATGGGGATAATTTTTATACTCAAATATTTTTCTAAAATATGCAAATATGAAGTTCTTTTGAGGCTATGATTTTTCTTTGTTTTTAAGTTTCTCGATTTACAAATCAGTATTAATGCTCCGAGGATGGAAAGCTACTTCCCTCTGTTTCTGGTAGAAAGTAAGGGTCATTAAAACTGTACAGTTTCCCTTAAACAATCCAGACTGCTCTCCTCCTGATTAATTCTGAGCCTGATTATAGTGTATTTTCATGATTACTGACAGATGAGCTTCTCAGCCGTTCGCCCAGCTATATGCCAACAATAGACAGTCTTCATCCATGCTTTTCTGTGTGACACATTAAGCAGAATTCTTTTTGAATGATTTTGAAATTTAAGAGGTCATGGAATCTGATGAAATAAAGTTGAAGATAACCAGAAAGGTAATGTGAATATGATTAGATTATTGTTCAGGTATATCCAGCTCTTTGTGACCTGCTGTGTGGTTTTCTCGGAAAAGATAGTGGAGTGGTTTGTCATTTCTTTTTCTAACTCATTTGAAACTGTGGCTATTAGGGTTAAATGACTTGCCCAGGGTCACACAGCTAGTGAGTATCTGAAGTCAGATTTGAACTCAGGTCTTTCTGACTCCTGGCCCAGCACTCTGTCTACTGAGTCAATTAGAGACCTCCTGCACGCACACACACACACACACAAGTACGTACAGAAGTATGTACATATGTACATACATATGTGTGTATGAGTACCTTCTAGAAGGTGAGGAAGTTTCTTCACTTAGAATGTTGTGTACGTACAATCAGATACAGCAACTATGTGAATTGTGCCTAGCCACCTTTTCCCTTGTAACAAGGGAATGCTCACTGGGGGGAGGGTAAATATATCCAGAAAAGTCTACAATATAAAAACAAAAGGAATCAATATAACAAAAAAAAAAATCACAGAAGTACTAATAGGATTTTGAGATTTCCATGAATTATACATAAAGAGCTCTATAATGTGAGCACAGAAAATTTACCATCAGAGTTAGTTTTAAATGTCAAGTTTTGAAGAAAGATACGTTTATCACTTTGAGACCAGTTAATTCTCCAAATCTAATTTCCAACAATTGAGCAATGCCCTTCCCCTTCCGCCAACATGCCACTTTTATCTGCCTACCCTTATATCGCTCTTGCAATCCCCACTTTATCACTCTAGATGTTAAGTTATGCACCTCTTCTCCTTCCCTTTGGAAACCTCGTTCTGATCAGAGCAGCACCTCGATGTTTCAGTGGGTAGAATGTGGGACTCGGAGTCCGGAAGACCTGAGCTCAAATGTAACCATAGACACTTACTGACTGCGACCTTGGGCAAGTAACTCCAGCTCTGTCTTCCTCATTTGTGCAATAAGTATTATGGTAGAACCTACTGACTAGGATTGGTGTGAGGGTAACATTTGTAAAACGCTTTGCATATATTTGGGGTTCCCTTGGCAGAGATACTTCAGTGGTTTGCTGAGGCAAGCAGGGTTACTTAAGTGACTTGCTCAGGGTCACACAACTAGGAAGTTTCTGAGGCCAAATTTGAACTCAGGGCACTCTGACTCCAGGGCTGGTGCTCTATCTGCTGCACTACCTAGCTGCCCCCCAGCTAGCTCTTATTATTATCACTATTTATCATTATTATTAACCCCCTTCCTTCAGAATCATTCAGAATCTGGTGATCACAGCTCATTCCACTATATCCTTTGGAACACTGGCTTTGTTTTTAATAAATTGCCTATGTATAGTCTAGACTCCTTCTACAACACTTCTACTAGCTCTTTGCTTTAAATGGAACCTAAAAGAAATTTTTAAAAAATTTTAAAAATTTAAAGCAACGTAAATGGAACCTGAGGATACTCTCTCCTTTGCAATTGTCTTTGCTAAAGAACATCTTTTTCCCCCACTCCTCTTGAGGTCAGAAAGAAGGATTGTGATTCTTTCTGTTCTCTACTATTGTGTTCACTCAATTTTTCTACAATCATTTGTCCATTAGCATTTCTTCTTTAAAGTCTATACAATCTCTATAATAACCTCTTTGTTTTTATCTACAGTATTGGCTTCCAGGTCATCATCCCAGTTTCCTTAGTATCAGTTAGAGGCAGGATGGGGGAATAGATGAAGAACCAGATATGGAGTCAGCAAGCCCTGTGTTTAAATCATAAACTTTCTAGCTCAGTTTCCTTGTGTATAAAATGAGGGGATAACTTAGATGGACTCTAAGTCCATCCCAGTTTTAAACCTGATCCTAATGTAGTTAATGACTAGAACGTCTCTCCTCCTATTATTCAGCCAGTATTTGATCTTCCTTATACACCTCAATATTTATATTGATGACCACTCTGACAAATGCTCCATCCAAGTTCAACAATGTCTTGTACCCCACATCAATCACATTGGTCTAGTAATACCTTTCAGGGGTGGGGCACCTGGGGCCTCAAGGCCACATGTGGTCCTCTAGGTCCTCAAGTGCAGCCATTTGCCTGAGCCCAAATTTCACAGAACAAATCCCCTTAATAAAAGGATTTGTTCTGTAAAACCTGAACTCAGTCAAAAGGTTACACCTGAGGACCTAGAAAACTACATGTGGTCTCAAGGCTGCTGGTTCCCTATACCCTGCTAGACTTTGCTTCAAGAGCCTCCAAGATCTTAACTGTCAAGATTTTGCTCTCTGACTTTAATTCATCTCTTTCATTTCAATCTCTCCTGCTCTGGATTCCTTTGCCTCCATATCCAGCCTTGGTCACTTGTCCTGCCACTTTAATGATTCCCTTATGGCCATATTGGAAAGTTCTAGTCCAGGAGCCTATGAAATTCCCAACTCTTTCTCCACCACTGTTTTTCTATAGCAATGGGTAACTACATTGTATATTAGATATTGCTGAACTTAGAGTCAGCAAAATCTGAGTTTAAGTCTTGTCTTAGATACTAACTGCAATCCTGGGCCAATCATCGTTACATTCACTAACCTTGTATTGAAATTGAGCATTTTTTTCAGTTGTTTAAAAACATGTTTCTGAGAAATGATCTTTAGACCTTGACACTGCCTGCATTTTATTTAGCTAAATACATTGTAAAGTATATATTTCTCCCTTGATCCTATAGGAGGAAAAAAGTAAAGATTAAATGCAGTTAAAATAGCAAATGTCTCCCAGGGTTGTTGTGAGGCTGAGAACATTATAGATTCAGTAATAACTGACCAGATGTTACTTATTTTCATTATTCCCAACCCATTAATGTCAGAAGTTGGGACTTTCTGTCCTACTGCTATAGGCTTCTAATCAACCAGTCAACAAACATTTATTTGGCATCTTTTATGTGCCGGGTACTATTCTAGGCACAGAGGATACCAGGGGGAAAAAGGACACTGTTATCACCCTAAAGGATTTATATTCTATTAGGGGATATAATATATGTATACATATAAATGTATATGAAATAAATACTGGGGAATTTGGGAGAGGAGGCACTAGCAGCTGGGGAATCAAGAAAGATGTCATCTGGAGTAGTCATGTCAAAATTAAATAGAAACAGGATGCAAAAGGATCCCTGCAGGCTCATATTGGCTTAGAACACCATATATTAGCATTATCTATATTTTATTATATTTTTATTTTATTTTATTAAATATTTTACATTTTGATTTTTTGCTGTTATAGAACCATGTTTGACACTGCTAAATTAGAGGTTTTCTTTGAGTTGAGAATCACTGAATAAAATAGTAGAAAAATTAAAAATAATAAAATAATTCTTATTTCCCCCATTATAAATCTGTAGTACCTGATTTCAGCTGAACCCTCACTGCTCCTTGGTAATTGGTTCCACATATTCTACCTTAATCCCTCTTTCAAGCCACACAATAACTGTTCCACAGACTTACTCCCCTCCTCAACCCCTTGACCATATTCCAACTTTCACAATTCAGAAGATTGAGTCCACCTTATAGAAGTTTGAAAATAGTGCTTCGAGGTTTGCAAAGTACTCTATAAACATTTCATTTGAACCTAACTGTAATCTTATAGTTCTTTTGATCCCATTATACGGATCAGGAAATTGAGGTTCAGAGATTAAGTGATTTGCCCAGGGTTACAGAGCCAATATTTAAAGTAGTATCTGAACCCATTTCTGAGCATATACCTGCTACACCATCCTGCCTCTCTCAACTCCCCTCGCCCACTCTAAAAATTTCCACAATTGTTACCGTTATTTTTTGTCCTTCTCTTCTGTCTGAGGAAGAAATATTCTTCTTCCTTTTTAAGGTTAATTCCTTAAATCTGCATCTTTAATTTGAATACCTTCTACCTCCTCCTGGGTGATGATATAGAAACTATCCTCTCCATTTACTGCAAGGGATCTGTGGACTTGGGTGGGAAAAAAACGACATCTTTACTTTTACTAACCTTGCTTTGAAATTGAGCATTTTTTCAGTTGTTTAAAAATGTTTCTGAGAAAAAGGTCTTTAGGCCTTGACACTACCTACATTTTATTTAAGTAACTACATTGTAAAAATATATTTCTCCCTTGATCCTATAACAGAAAAAAAATTCAATTGAAACTCAAGTTAATGGTTAGAAGTAGAATAATGATAATGTAAAAGAGAAAAGTTAGTCAAAGATCAAGGCTACTTTTAAAAGCTATCTAGACTCTGCCCCAGTGATCAGAGAAGTTCAAGTAAATATTTGATGGGAAACCCCAGAGAGCATTCACATTCTGTGATTCTGTGTGTGTACAATATATACAGTATAATCTTTGAAACTTTCCTCTTTTAGGAGGAGAATCAGACTTCACGCACCTGCTCCAATTTCACAAACAAAAATAAGTGAATGGTGATCTCCATTTATGCTACCCAAATATTCTCCAAGAGGCACCATGATGGCACCCATATTTCATGTATTCCATTGGCTCTCTTATCTCATCATTTCAGAAGATGTCTCCAGTAGTGTAGATCTCAGCCCATCCCAGGCTGAGACCTGTGTTACTCTTGTCCATATCATGTAATTAATTCATCACAGAGATCCACCCAAAATGCTAGAAGTCTTCTTTAAGCACTTATGAAATCCTGTCTACCTGACTTTCTTTTAAGGCTATGACAGGCAAGAAATCTACTTGTCATCCCTTACCTTGTGCTAATCATATACTCTTTTGTTGCCATATATTTCCATGATATCATCTTTTACACCTGTTCTTCTGAGCTCCTCATTGGTTGTATTTTGCAACCTACTCATACCCAGTGCCTGGTATACCATAAGCACTTAATAAATACTTCCTGACTGAATTACCATGTACCTTGCCATTGCCTTCTGTATGATATTCATTTTCAATTATTCAGAGCAGAAGCAGTTGAGGTAAGACAAGGACATCACTCTGGCCAAACATAATTTTATCATAATACTTATAATACTTAACAAGTCTAATTATATCATTTCCAAGCACACATTTTACACAAAATTCAGTATTTCTGAAGATAGTCTTTACTGTTCTTTTGGGATACAATGAATGATGTATTGCCCTGTCCCCAAAAAGGAGACACTTTGAGGACACTGCAGGAGCCAGGGATCATTGGGACTTGGGGGCAATGCTATTTGCTGCTCAAACATGGACAGTGGTTCTGGGGCTAGCTCCCTGTTGGAGGGCAGACCTGGAAATCACCTGGGAGCTCATACTGAGTTCCCACAGAAAAAGTTTAGCACTGGAAATATATAATAAATGTATAATAACAAAGTGCAAAGCTCACAGATATGAGTTCAGGACACCAATAACAGGAACTGAGGGGATCTGGGGATGGATAGACCTGGGCATTAGGGGAAATGATTCATGTGATGATGAAAACACCAATGATGTTTTTTAAAAAGACACTGAGAAATAGATGTGAAGAGTCTAAAATACTGATAAAGAAAAGACAGCAAAACAGAAGCAGCAAAATGGAAAAAGACAAAAAAAAGGGAACTGGAAAACAGAAATGCAAATAGATTCAATTGAGTTCAGATCAGCTAGCATTTAATTGCCTTTTATGTTCCTGGCACCATGCTGGGTGCTGAAATTTAAAAAAATTAAAACATTTCCTGTCCTTCAGAAATTCTCTTATACTAGCATAAGAGAGAAGAGACGCCTAGAATCATACATCTATACTAGTGTTATGAGATGACACAATAAACATTTGTCCTATTTATTTTTATTTTTAAAATTTATATATTTGTATGTTATATTTATGTATGTATATGTATATTATGTATTTATTTCATATAATGTATAACATTTACATATTTATATAAAAATCTACTATGTGCCATATGTTCTACAAATGGCTGGGGATACGAATTTTGAAAGAGCTATTACCTGCCCTCAAGGAGCTCACAGTCTAATGGGGGAAAACATAATACAAAATGAAGTTGAAAAAAGGGGGACAGATTCCAGAGAGTACTAGCTTAATGATGATAGTAGAGTCAAAACCAAGCAGAGAGCTGGTGGCAAATGAAGAGATGGCTGAGATATTGAACCCTCTTTAAAGCTCTCCAATCACAGAGGCAGAAGTAACTGAAAGTACTGATGAGATGTGACTGAAGCAATCTCCATGATGGTGAGTTTTCTGGTGATAAGCTTATCCAAGGGAAAGGGAAATAAAGAAATGATGATGGTAGTGGTAGAGTCCAAACCAAGCAGAGCAGCTGGTGGCAAATGGAGATTGTGTGTGTAAAGATACACTGGGTACATTGAAGTGGGAGTCATGAAGACAGAGATTCAGATATGGTCATATATCAGCTGTGAAATGCTGACCCTCAGTTTTTCACCTATGAAGTGGACATAATGGCACCTACCTGTCCTAGCATTCTGTATATACTTACATAAGTACATGTAATCTCTCTTGGTAGAGTATTAGCATCTTGAGGGCCAAGGACTATTTCATCTCATTCTTCATTTCCCCAGTGTCTAGCACACAGTAGGTGTGCTAGTAGGTTTAACAAATGGTCATTAATTTATTAAATTGTTGTGAATATCAAATAAGATAATGTATGTAAAGTATTTTGTGGACCTTAAAGGGCTATTAAAATTTAGTTACTCAAAGATGTTATCATATTTTCAAAATTAAATGTGCCTCTCAGATATCTATAGGTCCCCACTTTTCTTATATCTTTTAAGGAAAAATGTGTTCAGTCATGTTAGTCTTCCCTATAATGATGTTCTTAATATTCACAGTAAAACTTGGAAATCTTTAAGAAGAACCCATAAAGATATTTTCCCAATAACATTTTCCCACTTGTCTTTTCATTTTTTAGTCCATATTTTGTTTTAAAAGACAGTTTTACCATATGAATGCCGTCTGTTGTTTCTAGAAGTAGCTATAATGCTAAAGAGCAATTTGGCAGTAATCTTTCTTAGTGAATAACATGTAATGTTATTGAGGCTTAGGGCAAGCATTGGGATGATCAGAACATGTGAACACTGGTAGATTAACCTAAGTATTTAGAAAAACAGAGACAACAATTTTTGTGGTAAATTACAGTATGATAGAAAATAGTAAGTATTCTACTTTAAAATGCCCAGTGAATAGACACATATATACATACGTAAATATGTATAGGTTTAGATATGTTTTCTCTATAAAACCAACTTGTAAAAAAAATCATGAACCACCAACATCTTAGTTGATAGAATTGCAGCTGAAAAATTTTACTGATTTTTCCCCCAGTATTTTGCAGGAATTAGGGTTTGCCTGGCAGAGTGATATTAGTGAAGAGT
>CM053583.1:154336457-154362603 GCA_028627135.1 Pseudochirops cupreus
TACTCAAATGAATATCTAATATGCAAAATCTTTGCTGCTGACACTTTAAAAACAGGTGGCCTTCTTGTTTTCCTGCTAAACTATAATCTAGGGCAGGAACTGATTCTGCTTGTTTTTCTATCTTCCTAGCCTGCCACAGTGTTCTGTGCACAGTAGAGACTTAATAAATATTTTGTGTTTTAAACAGAATTAAACTGAAATGAACTGAGTTGAAATGCCTACCTTTCCAGCTGTATTTTCCCTTTAACAGAAAGTTTTTGTTGTTGTTTTCAGCCATTTTTAGTCATGTCCAACTAATTTTTTTTTTACCCCATTTGGGAAAGATACTGGAGTGGTTTGCCATTTCCTTCTCCAGCTCATTTTATAGATGGGGAGAATGAGGCAAATAGGTTATATAAGTGACTTGCTTGGGTTCACACAGTTAGTAAGTTCCTGAAGTCAGATTTGAACTCAGATCTGACTCCAGGGCCAACAGTCTCTCTGCCCTAACAAGGTTAAGTGACTTGCCCTAGGTTGCATAGCTAATAAATGTCTGAGACTGTATTTGAACTCATGAAGATGAGTCTTCCTGATTCCAAGCCCAGTGCTCTATCCACTGTGCCACCTAGTTGCCCTATTCCTAGATAGTAGAATTAATCAAATCAGCTGCGCTTCATTGATAACCTTCTTCCTGACCTAGCTTTGTAAGCAGATCTCAGTAAAAAAGAAAATTCATTCCTTTGGAAGAATAAAGGCAGATTTGGTCCATTGAACTTTAAGTTCTTCTAACAGAATGTAAACTTTTTGAGGGTAGGTACTATCATTCAATCAAACAATAAATATTTATTAAAAGCCTACTGTGTGCTAGACAGTATGTGAAATACTGGGGATATAAGAAGCAACAAAAGACGGTGCTTGCCCTCCAGGTGCTTACAATTAAATGTGGGTTACAATGCAAAAATATGTATTTACAGAAAGCAGTCCATATGCTGGGTAAGTAGGAAAGGGAAGACTCTGAGATTAAGAGGGGTTAGGGAAGACTTTCTTTAGAAGATGGGATTTTAGTTGAGCCTTAAAGGAAGCCAGGACTGTCAATAGATTCAGTTGATAAAGGAGAATATTTCAAGCATGGCGCATAGCCTGAGAAAATGCCAGGAACTGAGAAATGGAATATCTTGTTCATGGAACAGTTAGGAGGCCAGTTTCACAGGACTGAAGAGGATGTACATGCTGGGGAATAAGGTTTAAGGAGACTAGACAGGTACAGCGAGAGTAAGAAGGGCTTTTTGTATTTGTTGCTGGAGAAAATAGAAAGCCCCTGGATTTCACTGACTCTGTGTGTGTGTGTGTGTGTGTGTGTGTGTGTGTGTGTGTGTGTGTGTGTGTGTGTGTGTTAGAGGGGTAGGAGGGGGGGTACATCTTAGCAAAATCACTTTAGTAGTTAAATGGAGAATGGTCTGAAGTGAGGAGAGACTCGAGGCAGACAGACCCACCAGCAGACTGCTGCAATAATCATTCTTGTCTTTGTACCCCCATCACAATTCCTGATACATATTATGAACTTTACAAATATTTATTGAATTGAATTGAAAGTGTGAAGAGCCTCTTGAATCTAGAATTAATCTGATTTCCTGACAGGGAAAAAGAAAACTACAGCGTTGCTGATGCCATAGTTATATCTAGGCGCCTCAGGCCCTCCAAAACCTGCTGCTCTCCCTGTCGACATCATGATTACAGTCAGTCTATTCCAGCCCCTTGGCAACTTTTAACTAATTGAAAATTTTTGGATGAATATAAACATAAGACAGTGTATTTTAGCCTCATGCTGAAACCATAGCAGGGCAAAGGGGAACAAAAGGGAAAACACAGCGGCAACAGCCCCTTGGCGGGGTGGGTGGGAGGCATTGGTACTTGCCAGCTATCAGTGCTGGAGCGAGGGTGTCCAGGTCATTCTCTTCTCTCTAGTGTTCAGCAGAATTAAGATGACTCCTGTGCCTCATTAAGATTCTGGACAGTCACAAGGGGTGAAGGAGGGATGAAGCAAGACGATTCTCAAAATTCGCCCCTTCCCCTATCCCTCCAATGATTAGAGGATATGGTGGGGGGCTATCTCCAGTTGTCCTGATACATAGATAGAGACAGAGATAGAGACAGAGATAGAGATAGATATGTATATAGATATATACAAATATGTGTACGTGTGTATGTATATATACATATATATATATATGTATATACATACACACATACATATAAATAGGTAGATAGATATACATATACAGGTATGTGTGTATCTAGCTAGCTAGCTAGCTAGCTAGCCAGCCACTGGACCCAGATGGTTCCAGAGGAGAAAGTAAGGTTGGTGACTTTGCACAGCCCTCCCTCACTTAAATCCAATTCACGTGGATCAAAGCATCCCCTTCCTGATGTCAGGGTCTTCTTCAAGAACAAAGGACAAACAGCAAACAAGACTACTTGTAAGCCTTAAAAGCAAATCACTTTACCCTATTTGCCTCAGTTTCCTCATCTTTCAAATGAGCTGGAGAAGGAAATGGCAAACCACTCTTGTATCTTTGTCAAGAAAACCCTAAATGGGGTCACAAAGAGTCAGACACAACTGAAAAGACTGAGCAACTATTGATATTACTGACCGATAGAGGAATAATAATAACAAAATGAAGAGAAAGGAAAGAGCTACGTGTAAAGGGAACTGAGTCCCTGAAGCAAGGACAATATATCGTGTGCTGTGATCCCTAAAATATGAATCAGTTTTGTTCAGAATTCTGCATAGACACGAATTGACATGTATGTCATGATAGTTTGTAAGTTTTAAATTATTTCTGAATTAGGTAAGCTGATAAACTTGCGAACCTTAAAATCTATTTAAATGTCAGCAGCAATTACGATGACGTATCGTTGTGTTGGGCAGCCCGGCGGTGCAATAGACAGAGTGCCTGCCTGGAGTCAGGAAGACTCGTCTTCCTGAGTTCAAGTCTGGCCTCAGACACTTGCTAGCTGTGCGACCCTGGGCAAGTCACTTAATCCTGCTTGCCTCAGTTTCCTTATCTGCAGAAATGAACTAAAGAAGGAAATGGAAAACCACTCTAATAATGTTTGCCAAGAAAACCCCAGATGGGATCACAAAGGGTCAGACACAACTGAACAACAACAACACAGTGTCATAGTTGCAGTATTGGAATTGAAGGAAGGAACATTTGGCATCTATTCCTACCTCATACACTTGCTAGCTATGTGACCATGGCTGAGACAATCACTCTAGGCCTCAGTTTCCTCATATGTCAAATGAGGGGGCTGACCTCAGTGAGTTTTAAGGTCACTCCTAGCTCAAAATCTACATTCCTATGATGGTGTGGTAGTTGTTACACCAGCACAAACCCAATAAAAGAGTATCCAAACAAAGAAGGGACAAGGAGAAGGTTGGTGTGTTCAGTGGTTCATATGACTTTCCAAGCTTTCAGCATTTAATTATTTTTTCATCAGGTCTTTGGTTATCATGTAGACATATTCTCAACATGATTGGCTAGTTTTCCTTTAATCTAAGTTATCTTATTTTCCTGAAAATAAATATATAACTAGGAAGATCAAAGATGCCCTTTAGTGATCATTTTTATCAGCTTTTTTACCTCTCTTGAATTCTTTATTTTTTAACTATTGAAATGCTGTAGAGTTCTAATAGGTCAGGTAAGGAGAGAAGAAAGTTTTGATAATAGAAAAACCTGCCGAAATGTCAGTATTTTCATCTCCTTTAATGAATCTGATTTTTTTCTTTTTTTACCAGAAACTATTGTGATGTTCATGTTAATTTGTATCATGAAGAATTCTGAACAAAACTGATTTATGCTGTAAGGATCACAGCACATGATGTATTATCCTTGCTTCAGAGGGGACTCAGTTCCCTTTGTACTTGGCTCTTTCCTTTCTCTTCATTTTGTTATTATTATTCCTTTATCATGTCAACAGTTGTTCAGTCATTTCAGGCATATTTGATTTTTTAAAATTTTTTTTAAACTGATTTGTTTATTTACTTTTAGTTCACAAGATTCAGTTCCAGAATCCCTTGAGTATCAAATTTTTTCCCCTCCCTCTGCTGCATGCAATCAAGTATAGGATCTTGAAATACTTTCACACTGGACATTAGTCTGGTTGTAAAGAAG
Source organism: Pseudochirops cupreus (assembly GCA_028627135.1). Taxonomy (NCBI): domain Eukaryota; kingdom Metazoa; phylum Chordata; class Mammalia; order Diprotodontia; family Pseudocheiridae; genus Pseudochirops; species Pseudochirops cupreus. Next base: position 154,340,612 of record CM053583.1, read on the forward strand.
GGTTGTAACCAATGGAGTGAACAATGGGAAAAAAGAAACAAAACCAAACATGGAAAAGAGTGAGATAGCATGTAGATTGCTTCAGTCTCCATTTAAACTCTGTTCTTTCGAGTTCTTTCTCATTTCAGTCATATTTGACTCTTCATGACCCCGTTTGGGGTTTTCTTGGCAAAGATGCTGGAGTGGTTTGCCATTTCCTTCTCCAGCTCTTTTGACAGATGAGGAAACTGAGGCAAACAAGATTAAGTGACTTGTCCATGGCCACACAGCGAGTAAGTGTCTGAGGCTGGATTTGAATTCAGGTCTTCCTGACTGCAGGCCCAGAGCTCTATCCACTGCATCACTTGACTGACTCTATAGTGTATGTGGGTGTGCAAAATTATAATCCGAGATTTTCTATTGGATCTGTTCTATCCTTGGCGTCAAGAGTTTCTAATAAGGAAACTCCTTATCAATGCAGACTGCTGGCTGCTTTTTAATTTATGTCTTAGAGACATGGCCTGGGGGACAAACAGTCAGTATATATCAGAGATGAGACTTGAGGCCAGGTCTTTCTTATTTCAAAGCCAGCTCTCTATCACACTGAGCTGCCTTTCTACAGTCCAACTTATGGGAGACATCTTCAAGGACCAGCCTACATAATTTAGAAACAATTTAGAAATTTGGTCACCAGGTAATAAATTAGGGCTTGGGTAGTAGGAGACCCACTAACTAATGAAACTATCTCTTAGGGCATGGAGGCATTTCTTTCTGTGTAAGGGGAGCCAGGATTCCCAATAAAGAAAGAAGGGATCTTATGCAATATTTCCAGTATTGAAGCGTAGTTAAACTGTTCTGACAGACCAAGTAATAGTGTCACTTCTATTTTGCAGGAAAAGATTCATAAAGTAAATGCAAAAATTGATTTTTAAATGTATATAATTCTGGACCATGAGCTCCTTAAGAGCAAGGTCTGTTTTGCCTCTCTGCATTCTCAGCAACTTGCACACTGCTTGACCCATAGTAGGCACTTTATAAATCTTCATTAGGGCAGATACAGTGGTGATACAGGGTATAGAGAGCCATTCCTTCAGTGTTCAAATCTGGCCTCATACACTTCCAAGCTGTGTGACCCTGGGCAAGTCATTTAATCCCGTTTACCTTGGTTTCCACATTTGTCAAATGAGCTAGAGAAGGAAGGGGCAAATCAAGAAAATCCCAAATGGGGTCATGAGGAGTTGGATATGACTGAAAATAACTGAATAACAACTGAATAACAACAAGAGCAAATGTTCATTGCCTGCGTGCTTTGCTTTTCTCCTATTTCTTTAAATTAAATTAAATTAATTTCAATTTAAAAGAAACTATTTTAGGTAAATCAGCCAAGTTCATGTTTTCTCAAAAAGAATGCCCAAGAAATAATTATGGATGTTTTTCACCTGAAGCAAAGTATATATGAATCATATGTATATATGTGTGTGTGTGTGTGTGTGTGTGTGTGTGTGTGTGTGTGTGTGTGTGTGTGTATATTTTTTTTAATTGGTTTGCAGCAAGCATTCAAAAAAGTTGTTTTTAATGGCAAAACCAGATGTGGCCATGCTGATCTGATAGCTTATGACAAGTGAAGGATATGATGTGAGCAGAAAACAGCAGACCTTCCGGGGTAGCTGTTCTTGGAAGAATGATGCAAATCAGTCATTCTGATTAGACCATACTCTGCAAAGACCAGAATACGTATCTGATTCTATACAGCCAGTACCAATTATTTTCTGAGTGCCTACTGATGTGCTTTATTTATATAGTTGCCAGGAATTTTAACGGTTCACTTCTTCTATTAGCCAACAAAAATTTCATAGACCAATAATAATACCTGGCATTTATGTAGAGGTTTAAGGTTTACCTTAGGTATATAGATAGATAGATAGATATAGATATATAGATATAGATATAGATATAGATATATAGATATATATAGATATATAGATATATAAATTATATATATAGATAGATAGATAAATTATTTCATTTGTTCCTCACAGCACCCTGTAAAAGTATTCTTCCTCTTTTATAGCTAAGGAAACTGAGGTCTGAGTTACTTGCTCATGGTCACACAGCTAGTAAGTGTCAAAGCTGGGATTTGATCTTAGATGTTCCTGACCTCAATTCTAGCCCTTTGTTCACTATAACATGCTTCCCATAAAATTTTACAACTGGAAGGGACCTTAGAGATTATCTCTAGTCAGCCTCCTTCAATTTATAGATGAGCAAATGTCCAGAGAGGTCGAAATCCTTTGCTAAAGGTCATAGATCTATCATTCTGGAAAAAAAATACTGCATAATTTCTTGTATAATTTTCTTTTACTTTCTGCTGATTTTGTTATATGTTTCCCATTGGAACCTCTACAGTCTCACTTACCTTGAGGTGGGCATAGAATTCAGGAATAAAATAGTCTTTTAAAAAAATAATGTCCTTTCACTGTAATAAAGGTGCAATATTCTTAAATAAGCATGGGTAGGGGAAGCTAATTTGAAAAAAGAAAAGCCGAGTTGTTCAGGATGTTTTGTTAGATAGGGCTCAGGTTGTCATAGTATCATGATCCTCAATAACTACTTATTGATAGAGAAACGTAAAAATTATGGTAGGAGAGAGTTACATTAGAAAGAATATTATGCTTCAGATAAGAGTGACAAGAGAACAGTAAAATGTGATTAAAGCACTCATAGACCATTCCATCAAAAGAGAAGAAAAACCAAAGTAGGAATTGAGGCACGCAGACAGGTAGAGACACACTTTTATATACTTAAGTGGATCCACAAGGATATATTCTTTCTGCTACTGTAAATCCCAGCACATCTACACCCTTTCATCTAAGTCACTTAATTTCTCTAGGTTTCAGTTTCTTCAAGCAGTCTAGATATCTTCTCATGGTCCTTCTAGCTGTAAATCTATAACCCAGTTTGATTGGATCCAGTTGCTTTTCCTGACTGTCAGGAATCCCAGCACATGTCTGGCACCCAGTAAGTGCATAATTAATGTTTATCGCTTAACTTATCTATAATGAGAATGGGCCACTATAGAAATACAAGTAAATCTATGCCATCCCAGTTTTTATTGGTGGTGGTGGTGTCTTCTTTCAAGGTTCCACCTATTAATACTCAACATAACCTGGCTTAGAGTGGTCTCAGACTTAATGCAAGTTTGTTTTACCCCCTTTACTGCTAGTTCTTATTTGTTGGAACAAACTGATTTCTATCTTCCCTTTTCCTCTTTTTATAATGCTTCCTAGGCAGCTAGATGTCTCCATGGTTAGGGTGCTGAATCTGGAATCAGGAAGACCTGAATTCAAATGTAGCCTCTGATTCTCACTAGCTGTATAATCCTGGGCGAGTCACTTAACTTTTGTTTGCCTGAATCTACAGAAGAAGGCTTTGTACTCTAAACTCATGTTTTTCCATTTGGCTTTAAGGAGCAAGTGACTGATGGCTAACATGATTTTAAAATTCTTTTGTTATCTTCTTTGTCCTTTGTCTTAACAGTTTTGATAGATTATAAGGGGTAGTATTTACATAATACTCTAAGAATTTTAAAAGAACTTTACATATATCCATTTTAAGTTTACAACAACCCAAGGCACTAGATGCTATCTGCATTTTACAGAGAAAACTGGGGTAAATAGAGATTAAGTGAATTGCCTGAGGTAAGTGGGTGCAGGCTGGTAATTGAGATCAAATTTGAACTCAAGTCTCCCTGAATGCAGGTCAATCAACATTTATTAGGTACTTTGCTAAGTGCTGGGGATGCAAATTCAAAAATAAATAAATAAGTAATGGAGACACTCCCTGCCCTCCAGGAGCTTACACCCTAACGATCTAGCATTCACTCCACTGTACCACTGATGAAGTGGTGATAGAGTTTATATCTTTATTTTTCTCCATGTATAATCTTTTCAGAGGTAAAAACTCATTCAAATAAGTCAGACTGAATCTGCTGCAGTCGTATTCATCATCTTTTTCTCCTCTTTATCATTTATTCTAATTTTCATGTTGATTTTGACATTTGTTTTATCCAGGTGATAATTATACACAGACGGCTGATTTTGAAATGGCCCACAGTGTTAACCAATCACTTTCTGAGAGCTAGCCAATTTCACTAATTGTGATTTTTGGTACATGCTCTCCAATGCTGCCTTATATTCTTTTTCAAGAAAAAGTCCATGCTATTTAGGCTTAAAGTTTTTCAATAATTCCCAAATCTTTGGCCTCCCCATTTCTTAATAGCAAACCGTGTTTCCCAAAATATTTTTAAGTGTTCTGGTGCTTTGTGTTTTGGGAACTTATTTCTAAATATAACGTGCACCTTTCCCATTCCTAATCCCCCAATATAAGCTCTCCCTTGTACAAAGGAAAACTCTTAGTCAGAACCAATTGACACATTGGCTGCATCTGACAGGGTACCTTGTGTGCCATTCCCATAGCCCCCCAATGCCACCCAAAGGAGGGAGCTACTTCTTTTTTCTCTTCTCTGGAGCCAAGATTGGTTCATTTGGATCACTCAGAATTTGGCCTTGTTTTTATCCTTTTTGTTTATGTTGCTAGCCTCATATATGGTTCTTTTGGTTTTCCTTATGGTACTCTGCATTACTTTGTTGTGTCCCCAAGCTTCTCTGAAGTCCTCATATTCCTCATTTCATAGAGAATATATAATCTGTTTAGCCAATCTCCAGACCAATGAGAAGTTCCAGTGAATTTTTTTCTCTTATTTTCTATGCTCACATTCACAAGCTGACAAGGTATATACTGACTGAGTTTGAAGGTAATTCCCAAGATATTTATAAAATATCTATTCTCCCTTTGCAAGAGATATTGGCACATATTCTATAATTAAAAGATAGTAAGGTCATAGATTTAGAGCTGAAGGGAATATTAGAGACCACCAAATCAAACACCTTCATTTTAAAGATGAGCAATAAGAGGCTAATGTAGGTAAGTGACATGCCCAGGGTCACACAGCTATAAACTGTTAGAACCAGGAATTGAACCAAGGTCTTCCTAGGCAGCTAGATGTCTCCATGGTTAAGGTACTGAATCTGGAGTCAGGAAGACCTGAATTCAAATGTAGCCTCTGACTCTCACTAGCTGTATAATCCTGGACAAGTCACTTAACTTCTGTTTGCCTTAATCTACTGAGGAAGGAAATGGCAAACAAGTCCAGAATCTATGCCAAGACAACTTCATACAGGGTAATTGTAATAGCAAGCACCCTAGCACACCCAGGATGGCTGCTAGCACAGGTTCTTTGATCTGCTTTACTAAAGGAAAGCAACTTTAAAGGGGTCAACAATTTTTAATTAAACATAAATATTTCACTTAGTTCAGAGGAAAAAGTCAGCACCCTGAACTTAAGAAAATACAAGCAGAAATTATAAGCAGACAAAAAAAAAATACAGAGAACATAACACAATTCAACAGACAGGGCTTCTAGCTGTCTGACCATTACATACATACATAGTTAGTTACCAGAGAGAGAAGCACCAACTTCTGGGTTTTCAAAGCCAGGGGGCTCAACAGCTGCCCAGGGTCTCATCTGGCCAAATCACACAACTCTTCCCATAAGTGAGCCCCAAAGCAAAACCTCACCTCAGAATATATATACCTTTCTTCAGGATCAGAGGACATCACAAACTTCATGATTAATTGCAAAGTAACTAAAGGTTTGGGCCTTCCTGAAAAACAAGCCTTCCCTCCGGTCAAGCCCCTCCTGTTGGGTTCCACTTGAGACCCATTAAGGGGCAGGGAAGATCTTCAAATTCTCTTACCATTACATAATGAAGAGTCAGACTTTACTGAACAACTTCCTAGTCCAGCCCTCTCTCAACTCTACCATCTGATGTAATTTCACAGGATAAAGTGTTGATTTTTCTTCTTTTCATTTGCATTGTTATAAGCATTGTACATAATTTTTTCCTGGTTCTGCTTACTTCACTTTGCATAAATTCATATGTCTTTCTAATGCTTTTCTGAATCCTTTGGTCATCATTTCTTACACTTGAGTAATACTCCATTACATTCAAGGATCACATTCCATTTTAAAATGCTCATCAGAGGTCAGATAGATTTTGAAAATAAGTGTTTGTCTACATATAAGAAGTAAGATAGATGATTAAGACAATTAACCAAAAAAGATAAATGGAAAGCACATAAAAAATCCAGATGATATTCATACCCTACTTCATTTGCATATATAAATATAGACTAAAGAAAAAAAGATACGTTTGATGGGAAAGGGATGGGAATCATCATTCAATCTTCTCTTTCCTCTGCTTTCTTTTCCCATTCTGGGCTATGAAAGAATGAAAATTTTGAAAAATGAAACATAATTCCTTCTGAATAACAGGCTTTAAGTGCTACAAGCTTGGCTCCTTTCCCCCATATGTATGAATCCTAGAACAATATTCTACCTTGTGCTACTTTAATACTTTCAGTAGCTTTTTTAATGCAAGTATCTGAAATTTTTTCTTACTAAATCATATTACCTAATTTATATATGTGTGCACCTATATATGCCTATATGTATGTACACACATATGAGCTAAGCCTACTTTTACATGGAATATCTTGCCAAATATTGAATGTGCTCTATCAAAGTCTAATATGTAGAGTTATTTTTTTCCATTAAACCCATGATTTGAATTTTTAAATATTGGTTTTGTCTTATTCTGACCTTAGGAAGTTGATCCTATACAGATCCCAAACTTACAAAGAATGATGACTAAAGATGGAGCAGAGATTGAGAGCTATAAAACACTGTGCAGAAAAGTATATTCCAGGCATTAGGCAGCAAGGTAGGAAGACATATGCAGGGATCAAAGTACAAGTGAAAATAGCTGATATCAAAGTAAAGATTAGAAAAAAATGAAACTGCTATGATTGGAACATATTACAGTGGAGAAAGATGGGCTGAATAACTCAGACTCTTAGGGGGTAAGAAGGGAATCTGAGGCAGAGGAACGGCTGAAAATGGAATCCATTAAACTTGACAAACTGTGGGATAAGGCTTAGCTGCTCCTAAAGGAAGAAACTACTCGACTTTGTAATCAATGCTACATTTTCCCAGGGCTGGTTACAACCGATTATTAACACCTACTCCTGTTTAACAATGGGAGAGTGTCTTTGAAGAGTCTAGTATGTGTGGTTCTTTGTAAAACCAGGATATGGAAATGTAGCTCAGAGCTTAAAACCCAGGGAATATGATTTATACCAGCCAGCTCTGAAAAAGCTCCAAAGAGAAGCTCTTCTATCAATTTGTTGTATGTGTAAGGGAAAGGAAAAATGAAAACTAGGTTATGTTAGTAAGAAATAAAGGTCCAAAATTAACTCTCTTGTAGACTGGAAAATGAAAGAAAGGAAAAAAAAAAGATTTGGAGTCCCAATTGCTACATCCGATGGACCTTTCATAATCCTACAGTCTTTTTGACCTTTGTAGTTTTAAAAAGTTTACCAACCCATTCTCTTCTCCCTGGGTTTTTATGTCATTGCTTTCTCTGGATATTCCCCCTACATCATCTCCAACTCCTTACTTTTCACATACCCAAAGCTTTGTACTGGACTTTCTTCTCTTTTTATATCTTCCATTTTGGTGATTTCATTTGGTGCCATATTCATTTCATTTCATGGTGCCAAATATTCATTTCATCTCAATGAATATAATACCTAAATCTACATATTCAACCCTAATCTTTCTGTTGAACTCCAATACCACATCAATAATTTGTTGCTCATTATCTACACATCATAATTACATCTCAAATTCCAAAACAGATGCATTTATTTTTTTTTACCTAAAGCCATACCTTTTCCAAATTTCCCTTTTTTTAAATAAAAACTTTATTTTTCCAGGCACCCATGTTTACATGTAAGCTTTGATTTTTCTCTATTCTTTATCTCCAATATCAAATTAGTTGCCAAGATATATCTGTTTCTGCAACATCCCTCCATCCATTTCCGAGTGGCATAGTGAATAGTCAGCATGAAGATATGAGTTAATACCCTGCCTCAGCTACTAGCTAACTTGTGATCCTACCAAACTTACATAACCTCTCCCAAGTCTCAGATTCTTCATCTATAAAATGAGGAGGTTGGATTTTGGACCATTAAGTTTTCTTCCACCCCTAAATCTATATCCTGTGATTTGACAATGTCTACTCATAAAGCCACAATCCTGGTTCAAGCAGTCATCTCTTACATACTCTTCTATTAGCTTCCTAATTGTTCTCCTTGCTTATACTCCTTCCCTCATCAACTCATCTTCCACTCAGATGCTAAAATCATCATTCTTAAAGCCCAGGTCTGACCATGCCACTCCCCAACAAAATAATTTTTGGTGGCTCCTTTTTTCATCTAGGATAAAATTGATACTCCTCATGCTGTCATATAAAGCTTTCAGAATAGCTTTCTGGACTCCATTTCTACTACTCCCTTTCATGTACTCTATATTCCAGCCAGAGTGGACTACTGCTGTCCCCCTCATTCAACATTCCATCTCTTTCCTTTTCACATGCCTTCTAGAATACCTACAATGCATTCCTTCTCATGTCAGTATTTTAAAATTCTCAGGTTTCTTTAAGGCTCATCTCAGGTGGCATGTTGTATGAGACATTTTTCTTGGTCCTCTAATCTTAGTGATCTCTCCTTAAATTATCCTGTTTAAGTGAAATATTTTCAACAGAATGTAAAAGTCTTAAGGGCAGGACTTGTTTTTGTTTTGTTGTCTTTTCATCCCAAGCTTGTGATATAGTTGCTCATATTTAGTAGTCACTTTGATGCTTTTTCAGTTAAAGAATCATTTGAAAACAAAGAATGGGATATAAGACTGAATAATATGGTGCTTCTTACTATTTCCCTCATGTCATAAAATAGAACTGACATTTTGCCATGGAGATGTGAGTTCATAAAAATTAGGATAGAAAATAACTTCCAAGTTATTAAGAAATGACTTTAACAGTGTTTGAATCATATTAGACATGATTTTTTAAATGCCAACCTTCCATCTGCCTATGTTATAATGGCCTTTGATCTCCCATAGCATGCCATTTTCCAGCTTGGCTATGTACTGCATGAAAAAAGTATTGCTTTTGTGAAAATTAAAGATTTCATCGTTTATCTGCCTTGCATTTAAATTTGAGAGTTTGTAGGAATATCTTGGTTGTTCAGAAGTCCAAAGCATTTTTCAATAAGATACCAAATCCATCAACATGTACAAGAGAAATATGCCCCATCTGGATTTTGTATATGGCAGTAAAGACTGCTGTGATAATGTACCTGATTGGAAAAAAAAAACCCACGAACTAATTCTCTTTGAATATTTTTGCTTCCATTTTTCAGTGAATCCATAATACCATTGATTTTAGGAGATGCTCAATCCCTTTTTAATTCTCTCAAACCCTTAGTAAAATCCTCTGGATCTTTTCCAGAGAATTTTTAGATGTTTCTTCTTCCTTTTTGTTCCCTTATCCCCCAAATACACATAAACCATGTTTCCCAGATGCCTACATAACTCTTTTGGTTTCACATGGTAGTTAAACTTTGAATATGCCTGGATTAGCAAATTAAATTGGTCCTATTTTTTTTAGTGTCCATAACCTAATTTTCCCTTCTTATTTATTAAATTTGATTTTTCTAATTTCAGCAAAAGGTGTTGTGTAACAGGTATCAAGATGACATATAGAACAGAAGCTGAAATCAATTCAGGTTATTAATAAGAGAAATATTACTGCTAATTTCAAGAAAAGGGGGAATTGATAATAGCTGACTTTTACATAGCACTTTAAAGCAGAGTGCTTTACATACATTATATCATTTGATCCTCCCAACAATCCTGTGAGGTAGGTACTGTTGTTATCCCCATTTTATACATAAAAAATTGAAGCTCAGGCCAGAAAATGTGGTAACAGCAAAGTGTGTGAGATTAGTGTAAAATTAGTAAAGAAAAGTTGGGTTTCTAAGGACCAATATCATGATGTGTTGAAGTTTAGGATAAAACACCCTTTGACCTCCACCACCAATAACTAATATTCCTTTGGGTTCCGACACATCAAGAAGAAGCTTCTTTGCCTACATTTAAATTTTTTTAATGTATTTTATTTTAATTTATGAAATAAGCAAGATTTTCCATAACACAGTAGAATTAAAAAAAAAACATGATCGTACTTGAAATTGCAAATCTGTCAGTACAACTTCTTATTCCTTTTAAATATGTAATATAGTTAGGTAAAACCATTCTATACATGCTTCTATTAGTTCTTACTCTGGGTGCAGATAATATCTTCCTTCATAAATCCTTTGTAGTTAATTTGGGTGTTTATAATAGCAAATTACTTATTGCTCCAAGTTGTTCTTAAAGCCATATTGCTATTATCATATGTGACATTCTCTTGGTTCTGCTCATTTTGCTCTTTATTTCATGCAAGTCTATCCATGTTTTTTGAAAATCAACAAGCTCCTCATTTTTATAGCACATTTTTTAAACAACTGTTTTATCTTGTGTTTAAATCTAGTCATTTTTCACACCCACATCACTAATTAATCAGTATTATAGCTGAAATATTCTAACCACTTGAATTAATCAATGAGTATTCATTCTGAATTTACCATCAGGAAGACCTGGGCTCAAATTCTGCCTCTGACACTGTAATAGTAATGAAATCTGAAGTTCCTTTTGTGTTGCTAAGCTGAGAGGTACTTAATACCTAGTACAAATTAAGCCTCTGTTAAAGAAACAGAAGGTGTGACCCCTTGTTGCTGTTGTAACAGCAAAGGGGCTGAACAGGGAGCGGCAATACTGTATATAAGGAAAAACCCTGGAGAGGCAAAGTCAGATCTTCTTGGAGCAAACTCCCTGGAGGCAGAAAGCAGCTGCTGTTGAGGAGGCTGTAGAGGAAGGCCCCAGGCTGAAGAGAATGATTTTGATTTAGGGAACCTAGGTGAAGTGATTTAGAGAGGGAGAGAGAGATCTTCTTGGAGCAAGCTCTGTGGAGAAGGAAGCGGCTGCCGCTGGGGAGGCTGAAGAGGAAAGCCTTCCCCCCCACCCCAGGATGGAGAAAATGATTTTGATTTTGAAAACCTGGATGGAGTGATTTTGATTCTGTGAACCAGCTGAAACTTCTGCTGAGTCTGAGGGCCAGCCAGAGCTGCTGAGGATTTCGGAGAGCCAATCAGAGCTGAGGACCAGCTGGTGCTGTTGAGGATTTACAAGGGCCAGCCAGAGTTGCTGAGGCTACTAAGAATTTCTGAGGGCCAGCCAGAGCTGCAGAAGACTGAGGAAGCATAGCTGTGATGCTGGTACTTTGTGTGAACCTGTTTATGGCTTTGTTAAGCCTTCTCATCCCAGGAATAGAGACTATGATGGATTTGAGATGGACTGACCACTGAGCCCCAGTGTGGAGCAGGAACTGCATGGAGAACTGGACAAGGACCTGGGAGCTGTCTGCCTTTGAACCCAGGTGACAGTTTGGTGAGTCCAGGTAGGATCTGGGACCATGGAAGGGGATCCAGGGAATCTGAGAAACCACTCCAAGTCAAGCTGAAAGAAGACTTTATGTGGATATTGCATACTGACAGAGAAATTGTAAATTTACTAGTGACCTAAGGGTGGAAAGGCTGTGTATTTTCTGATGATTGAATAGTGAATGATGAAGGATGATTGAATGATTGAGTTGATTGAATGATTGATTGACTAAATGATTGTACTAAGTAATTGATGACTGAATAAGTGACTGATTGAGTTAACTTAGTGTGCTCCATGAATGGAGAACTTTGATTGTTATACTTTGTGTTCCTTGAGGAGGCAAACCTTCTCGAAGATTGTTGAATGATTGAGTTACTAAATGATTGTTCTTTGTTGAAAACTTTGTGACTACTGTGGTGGAAACTATGTGGCCATTTTCTGTGATACGTTGTTGTGAATGCTATATTTTGATTTTCTGTGATAAGTTGTAACATTGTGAATGCTGTACTTTGATTTATTGTGAATGTTTTGCTTTGATTTGTTATGGAATAGGGTGTTCGCTATATTGTGTAATCAGAATCCTAAAAGCTCTTCACAGCAGCATTCTTCTGAAAAGCTGCTCATGCTTGGCTTTACAGACACTTTCTGGCTCTGTAATTTTGGGCCAGTCATCAATCCATTCTGTGTCTGTTTTATTATTTGTGGAACGAAGGGTATAAAAATGCTAGTGCCCATTTCATAGTTTTATTTGAAGAATCAAGTGAAAAAATGTTTTTAAAGAACATTGCAAACTTCAGAGGTCAGCTATGTGACACAGTGAATAGAGTGCTGGGCCTAGAGTCAAGAAGACTTATCTTCTGAGTTCAAATCCGGCCTCAGACACTTGCTAGCTGCATGACCCAAGTCACTCAACCCTGTTTGCCTCAGTTTCCTCTTCTGTGGAATGAACTGAAGAAGAAAATGACAAGCTACTCCACTATCTGCCAGGAAAACCCCAAATAGGGTCATAGACAGTTGGACACAGCTGAAACAACTCAACCACAACAACAAAAATGTTGATACACACACACACACACGCACACACGCACACACACACACACACACACACAATGGTATTTTTTTTTATTCTGTACAATAGAGTTGATATAGAAATAATCCTTAGAAAGTTGCTATCTTAGTATTCTTTTATGTTTAGTATACTGTAGACTTTTGCACACGTGGATAAAATAAATGCTTTTGCAGTTGAATAAAAGTATTAGATTTTTGAATAAATATGTTAAGACCATTCTCATTAGGCTCACTGAAAGTGTCCTCAGTATATCTCCTGTAGCAGACAGGACATAAGCAATCATATCCCATGCCCACATGATTTTGATTCATATCTTGGAGGCTTAGTATGTTACATGACAATATCTATTAAAATTTTGTTCTTAAGCTTTTGTGGGTCAGTGTTACGTTTGTGCAAAGGGAAGCCTCAGTTCAGTCTGTGATAATACTCTAGTTCCAACACGTTTTATTGGTTGAGTTCTTAGTGATGTGTATCTGTTGTCAGCCTTTATTACTAGTCAGTGAAGAGATGTATGCATGTTTCACATGTATCTGAGTAGGTTTTGGCCTGTTTCTTCTTTTCTCTGATAATATTTCCCAATATTCATTTTCCTATTTGTTGAAAAAGTGTTAAAGTCACTTGAGAGCATTTGTCTTTTTTTTTTTTTGTAGTTACTCTTCCTGTTATTTATCTGTTTAGGGTGTGTGTGTGTGTGTGTGTGTGTGTGTGTGTGTGTGTGTGTGCATTGTCTGATATAAGATACTTTTGCCTACACAAGTCTGTCTAGATATGGCTCTCATGAAGGCCTGAATAGATCTCTCTAGAATCTTCTGTGACCACTCTAAAGGAGACTTTGATAAATGACAGAACTGGAAAATGAGACTGAGTTCACAAGGTTAGCCGCTCTGCTCTCCTGAGAGGTGATATACTAGGCTACAATTTATACATATGTACTATTATCTCCCATGTGGTTCATTTGGGAAAATACTTCTTAGGTTTAAGCCTCTGTCCAGATAATGATCCCTTTAATAGTAAAGGAGGTCTCCAAGCTATGTACCCCAAATTTTGACTCCCTTCCTCCCAAACACTAGTTCCATAAAGACTATCACACATCTCAAACAGTGCATAAGCCCATTTATCTGAGCCAGTAATAAGCATAAATCAGAGATGTTGCACAGATGAAAATAAATCCGGCTGTACACAGAGTAAGTGAGCTGTCCTACTAGGAGCAAGATAGCTAAGCTTAACCATCATCTATATAGATAGAGAGTCCTAGATATCACCCAAGAGGAATGGTAAAATGGAGCTAGGAACACACTCAAGACACCAACTACTGTATGGGTTGGTTTCTTCCCTGAGTTTTTCTCTCTCTTCAGGGATATCTTCCCAAAGAGAATCTGGAACTGAGTTTCTCCTCATCATGAGAAAAAAAAAAAAGACAGAGATCTCTTTTCAGCTGTACCTCTCGTTCAGGCATAGATGATTCTCTACCAAAGAGAAAAGTCATATATAAATGGACTGAGCTCTGAGTTTATACATTTGTAGATTGTTTATTTTATCCTTACTTTACCCTTAATAATGATTTTTTTTCAAGTCTCCTTTAAAAAAAGTTTTTTTAAAAAACATTTCCCCCACTTTATTTACATTTTGGAAGGTTGACAAAACCCAGAGCAGCCTCCACAATGGGGAGGTATTTTTTTTAAGTTTAGAACATATCTGAGTCTTATTCAGAGATGACACTTTTTGCAGTTTCACATATTGTATGGAGGAAATATCTTTTAATCTATGACTTGAATATTCTTTTTTCATTCTATCCTACATGTTTATTTATCCTAAAAAATAAAATTGACCCTGTATACATTATTTAAAGAGCTTGAAATTTGGGGGGTAAAGGAGTTAACCTACTTCAGAAGTATATGGTTAGCGTCATGTTTCTTAAGTTCCAGATCCTGAGCTATTTTTCTGACAGATCATTTCTTTTCTTCCCGATCCTTACTTTGGAGGCAGACTTTTCTGCTTTTCTTTCTGAGAAGTCAGACTTCCATAATGGAAGAAGTGAGTTTCCAGATATGAGGACCAAAATCTCCATGTATTAAGCGTCATTGGCTTGACTAATGGTAGATCCTGGCCACAGATCATCCTAAGCACCTCTGCACAGTGTGTCATTTTTCCAGCTGAGTTGATTTTTGATATATCTCACTTTATCATTCATTGAGGTGGAAATTCCATCACTCTTCTATGCTTTTTGAGTTTTTCTTAGTCTTTGTTTGTAATAGGTTTTATGGGTGATTAGTTATGTGAATTGTGGCATTTTTGCTGATGGGAACCTACCCTAATTTCTCTCATGAACTCAATTTATGTCATGAAGTGTGCCACATATGACAATTGGAATTCTTCCATTTAAAAACAACTTACTGATATTATTTGGTATATTTTCTCACTACTGCTTAATGAGAAATTTAATATATGAAATTATTTTTATTAGCTTTGACACTAGAAAGCTGGCTTTTTTATCAAGCATTTGTTATATCACAGTTCACTTGCCCTGTGAGGATACACCACTGATTTTTCTCAATTCACTGTTTGTTCCAAGGGTTAGTGTCAGATATCAGGGGTTTTACTGAAGCCCCGCTGCACAGTATGATGACATACAAGGAAGTGTCTCTGACTTGAGGAGATGCTTAGCTTTTTATCTGAAGAGCTTTTGCAAAGCTGAGGATTGGCAATGCTTTTGTTTCATCACAGTTAATGTAACTGAAGACGATACTCCATTGTGTCTTACTCTTCTTTTGATGCCTACTCTACAATTTCTTTATCAGTAACCTGGCACTATTGAATATTTCAGGTTAATTATATACATATTATACTTTTTAAGTGTTTCTTTTTAATTTTGAATGACACCTTTCATTAATATGAGAATAACTAGGATCCCTTGTTTCACCATTTTTTTTTGTTCATATAAAATTCCAATATATCAAACACTACTGGGAAGATGAGAATGGGGAAAGAAACATCTAAATCATTTTGTTGTAGGAAAATTTTGTCATAATTGCTAGAAATCATATTCCCAGTCAAAATGAAAATTTGAAACTGTTAATGTAGTCTTGAGAGAATTAGCAAGTGAAAAGAATTAGCAAGTTAAAAGGACTCTGAATCTATCAGAATTTTTTTTTCTTTTCCTTTTAAGATCATAGTATGTCTTGTGTCACTGAATGTTTTAGAACTGATAGGATTTATAGCCTGGGATAATGGGATATTTAGAATGGAATGACCTTGTAATACAATGTAGTGGAAAAAAATGTCATATCTAGAGGATCTGAATTTGAATCCTGGCTCTGCTACTTATTACTTATACGATCTTGAATAAGTCACTTAAAATCCATGAGGCTTAGTTTCCCATCTATTAAATGAGGGGACCAGATGATAAAGTCTCTAAATTTTTCCTCAACTGTGATCCTGAGATTTTTGGGGGGGGAGAGGCTAAGGCAAGGCAACTGCGGTTAGGTGACTTGCCCAAGGTCACACAGCTATCAAGTGCATCAAGTGTCTGAGGCTGGATTTGAACTCAGGTGTTTCTGACTACTGCACCACCTAGCTTCCCCTGCTCCTGAGAATTTTAAAAGCGAATTGAAAACCAAGCATTTCTTTTTTTCAGAAAAATAATTTTATTACTTATGTATTTTTAGTTTTCAACATCAATTTCTACAAGATTTTGAGTTCCAAATTTTCTTCCCTTCTCTCCCCTACCCCCACCCCAAGATGGCAAGCATACTGATTACCCCTTCCCCCAGTCTGCCCTCTCTTCTATCCCCCTTATTCCCTCCTTACTCCCTTACTCCCTGCTTTCTTGTAGGGGAAGATGGGTATCTATACCCCATTGGCTGTATATCTTATTTCCTAGTCGCATGTAAAAATAATTTTTTTTAGTATTTGTTTCTAAAACTTTGAGTTTCAGATTATTTCTCTTCTGCCCTCCTCACTCCAATCCTCTGTTGAGAAGACAAGTGATTCAATATAGGTTATACATGTGTAGTTATGCAACACATTTCCATAGTAGTCATATTTTAAAAGACTAACTATAATTCCCTCATCCTCTCCTGTCCCCCATTTATTCTATTTTCTATTTTGACCCTGACCCTTTTCAAAAGTGTTTGCTTCCCACTGTCCCCTCCCAAATCTGCCTTCCTTTCTATCATCTCCTCTTTTATTCCCTCCCCTCCCCATTTTCCTATAGGGTAAGATACCCAATTGAGTGTGTATGTTATTCCCCCCTTAAACCAAATCCAATGAAAGTAAGGTTGGCTCATTCCCTTTCACCTCCCTGCTCTTCTCCTCCATTGTAACTGCTTTCTCTTGCCTCTTTTATGTGAGATAATTTACCCTATTCTATCTATTCCTTTCTCCTCCCAATATATTCCTCTCTTACCCCTTATTTTTATTTTTTAGACATCATCCCTTCATATTCAACTCACCCTGTGCCCTCTGTCCATATATACACATATACACATGCACACACACACATATAGGTATGCATATACACATATACAGTCACATATATACATACACATAGACATACATATATGTGTGTATACATATATACATACACACAGATACACACACACATATTCCCTTCACCTATCCTAATACTGAGAAAAGTCTCATGAGTTACAAAAACCATCTTTCCATGTAGGAATGTAAACAGTTCAGCTTTAATAAGTTCCTTATGATTTCTCTCTCCTGTTTACCTTTTCATGCTTCTCTTGATTCTTGTATTTGAAAGTCAAGTTTTCCTTCAGCTCTAGTCTTTTCAAGAAGTCTTAAAAGTTCTTTATTTCATTGAATGACCATATTTTCCCCAGAAGTATTATACTCAGTTTTGTTGGGCAGGTGATTCTTTGTTTTAATTCTAGCTCCTTTGTCCTCTGGTATATCATATTCCGACCCCTCTGATCCATTAATGTAGAAACTGCTAGATCTTGTGTTATCCTGATTGTGTTTCCACGATACTCAAATTGTTTCTACCTGACTACTTGTAATGTTTTCTCCTTGACCTGGGAATTCTGGAATTTGCTATAATATTCCTAGGAGTTTTTGGGGGGGAATCTTTTTCAAGAGGTGATTTGTATATTCTTTCAATTTCTATTTTATGTTCTGGCTCTAGAATATCAGGGAAGTATTCCTTGATAATTTCTTGAAAGATGATGTCTAGGCTCTTTTTTTGATCATGCCTTTCAGGTTGTCCAATAATTTTTAAATTACCTCTCTTGAATCTATTTTCCAGGTCAGTTGTTTTTCCAATGAGATGTTTCACATTGTCTTCTATTTTTTCATTCTTTTGGTTCTGTTTCATAATATCTTGATTTCTCATAAAGTCATTAGCTTCCATTTGTTCCATTTTAATTGTGAAGCAATTATTTTCTTCAGTGAGCTTTTGGATCTCCTTTTCCATTTGGCCAATTCTACTTTTTGAAGCATTTTTCTCCTCATTGGCTTTTTGGGCCATTTGAGTTAGTGTATTTTTTAAGGTGCTATTTTCTTCAGTAATTTGGAATGTCTCCTTTAGCAAGCTGTTGGCTCATTTTTCATGATTTTCTTGTATCACTCTCATTTCTCTTCCCAGTTTTTACTCTACTTCTCTTACTTTTCAAAATCCTTTTTGAGCTCCTCTATGGTCTGTGACCAGTTCATATTTTTCTTGGAGCTTTTGTTGCAGGAGTTTTGACTTTGTCTTATTCTTCTGGTTCTATGTTTTGATCTTCTTTGTCACCAAAGAAAAATTCTATAGTCTAATGTTTTTTTCCTCTGTTTGCTCATTTTGCCAGCCAATTACTTGACTTTTGAGCTCTTTGCCAAAGCAGGACTCTGCTTCCAGAATGGAGAATGCTATGTCCTAAATTTCTGGGGTTTTGCTCAGCTATTGTCAAAGCTACTTTTAGGCACCTGTGAATTTTCATTATTTCTAAGGTGATATGATCAAAGGAGAAGTGTTTAGTCCTCCTACTATCTGTTCTCTGGTCTGTGAGTGACCACAGACACTCTCTTCTGCCTCAGAACTATGAGGAAGATTCACTCTCCACAGCCAGCACAAGCTCTGGCACACCAGTGCTCTTCCTCACCTCAAGACTGCCACCCAAGTCTGTAACCCAGATCCAACCAGGGCAAAGCAAGAGCAATTGCCCTCTGATTAGATGCTTGATGCCCCCACCATCTGTGGGTGTGGAGCTCCAGAAGCAGTCACTACTGCTGCTACTGCTGCCACTGCCACTGCCACCACTCCCACAGCCCCAGGGCTGTGGCTGAGCCATGCTCTTCTCTCACCCAGGTCCAATAAAGTTTCCCCACTGACCTTTTACTTTGTCTTTGGCATTTGTGAGTTGAGAAGTATGGAAACCATCACAGCTGCCAGTGAATTAATTCCCTGAGGCCTACTCTATGGTCTGGTCCAGCGTGGCCCACACAGCACTGTACTCTACTCTCAGCCCTGTGCAATAGATCCTTCCTGTCAGCCTACCAGGCTCTCTTCATCTGGAGATGTTTTTCATTCTGTCATTTTGTGGGTTCTGTAGCTCTAAAACATGTTTAGAGTCATTTTTACAGCTATTTGGAAAGGTTTGGGGGAAAGAGCTCAAGCAAATTCCTGCTTTTACTCTACCATCTTGACTTGGCCCCAAAAACCATGCATTTCTTGATCTACATAATATGAGGGAAAGAACACTGACATTAAGCTCAAGGCCTTAAAGTCTTCTGAATTGCTTCTTCTGCCATGCATCTCTAAACTAGTCAGTAGCTTTCAGGGTCAAATGGAAAAGGATCATTTCTATATATAGTCATTGCCCATTATTGTTACTATTAGGATGTGTTGAGTGCCCCCCTCAACACATGGCATTTTCATATCCCAAGAGATATAGATTGAGAAAGGACCTAGGAAGTCATTTAATCCATTATTCCCATTTTATAGATGAAGAAAATGAAGACCAAGGAGGTTGTGCCTTGGCCAAGGTCACCTAGATAGTAAGTGGCAGAGGTAGGTCCTTTGAAATGTGTACAGATGAGATGTGATGCCTATTTTAAAGAAGCTGACTTTCTGCTCTTTGGCATAGTCTACATAGTTATGTATTATTAGTATATATTTATTAAGCACCTACTATGTACCAGTACTAGGGATGCAAATACAAGAAGCCCCATGCCACTTCATTTGTGCCTATGAACATGGATGAAGAATCATTGTCCTGAAACACTGGGCAGACTCCACCACCCTGAAAAATGATCCAAGATCTATTGATTATCAACTTGGGGAAGCCGTTGTGTTCTTCTTACCCTACATTATGTCAGCTGCAAAAGGTTTTCACATTTCCAAAAGAAAGCATGTATGTGGAATGGAGGGAACATTAGCTTCATAGTCGAAAGACCTTGGTTTAAAACCTGCATTTCCTGCTTAGATTGCTAAGATCATAAATTCAGAGTTAAAAGGGTCCTCAGAGGTCTTAGGATTCAACCTTCTCATTTGACACCAGTGAAATATGAGGCACAAAGAGGGTCAATTCTTATGCCAAGGTTACAAGGGTAGTGAGTTCAGGTTCAGCACTCTTTCCATAGCCCCATGATACCTCACTTAACTGTTTGTGTGACTCTGAACAAGTCACCTGACTTTTGAAGACTTCAGATTCCTCACCTTTAAAACAAGGAGATTAGAAGATATGGTCACTAAAGTGCTTTCCAAGCTTAAATCCCAAGATGCTGTGTTGTTGTATGATTGCTTAGTGGGGGAATACCAGACCTTCCTCCAGGTATAGCTCTCTGTTTCTGGGCAGGCAGCCAGACATTCCATGTTGTGCTGAGGATCATTGCTAAACTGTTCTCACTTCTGGATGCTCCAGAAACAATGTAGGCAGGTTCATTTTCATTTGGTGTTCAAGAGATTGTTTAAATATAGCTATGAAGTGAGGGTTTCTTAATGCAACTTAAGAAATGAGTTTCAAGAAAACTAGATTTTTAAAGACTCTCTAGCTTCCTGTAAGTGACCACTTATATGTCGGTAGCTGCTGTGAATTGATCATTGATATGTCTGTTGGAGATTCTGATTACTCTGTAGTAATAGGTCTCAGTAACTTAAGTTCCTGTCCATGCTTCCTCTTACTATTAGTACGTAAAATGTCCAATGATATAGAGAATATTGTCTACTTTTACCTGTCAAAATGAGTGAGTTGAGTGTGTTCTTTCCTGATAAGGAAAAACAATATCAAGGCTTAAAAATATAACTGAATTACGATATTTATGTCATTATCAATCTTTTCTGTTCTCTTAATTTTCAGTGCCCTTTTTGGGAGAACATTTTGTGTAAGAGGGGAATAATTCTGAATTATCTCAAAAATTATGCAACTGTTCCTTTGCTTGGCATTTCATGGTTGCAAAGATGCAAGTGCTAAAAAGGTTCTCTGGATAAGGTTAGAGAGGAGGAGAGCATTCTGTACGTTACTTGAAATTGGCATCATGTTGCCAAAGTGTAATTAGCCTTAGGGGAACTCAATGTTGAGACTACTCAATTGAATGCTGCAATTTCCCATAACAATTTAAAAGGCCTGCAGGCATGCTAAAGTCATAGCTGGATGTTTCAGTTAACACTCTGTAACATGACCCTAAAGCCTCATTCACATCACAGCAATTAAAATATATTCGACATTACGTGTTTACCGCTATACACCTAGAAAACTGGGAAATACTGTTACTTACTTATTTATTTATTGTAAATAATCTTAGAAAGATTTCTTTCCACCCTGTCTTCTTTTCAATAGGCAATAACAGTTCAGAGAAGTCACCCCACAGCTAGTGTTCCCACTGGGAAGGGGGAGAAAAGCCGGGGCAGGAGAGAAGAAAATCAATAGCCATTAATAATAACTAAAAGTCATTTCTACCTGAGGGCTGCTTGGTGACCTACATGAAATTAGGTTAGTGGTCTCAGTTCATAGATGACAGGTGCCCATTAAGCAAAATAATTGTTGTAATCAGCACTAATTGGCCCCCTACTTATAGTTAGGGAATGTCTACACCATTGAGGAGTCCTCTCTCCCCACCATAAAAGAAATGCTGCCGCCCAGGTGGAAGGAGAACGGAACAATACAGCTTACCCAAAGACCACATTTTATAGGCACTCAATCACAGCCCTTCATTGAGCACTCCATCCAAATTAAATAAAAAAATCTCTTGACATATGGATCAGAACTCTAACTGTCAAGTGATATCATTATTGTTTTGTAATTACTTGGAAATTAAATTATTTTAAAGCAAAAGCCATAAAGACCAAAATTGGACAGCATTTTTTCTTTTTTCTTTTTTCTTTTTTATTAATAATAAATTTATTTTATTAAATTTTTTTTGAGTTACATATTTTCTCCCTGTCTTTCCCCCGCCCACCACCCCAAGACAGCCATCCCAGTGTTTCCCCCCTCCCCCAGTCTATTCTCT
>CM053583.1:154363103-154391207 GCA_028627135.1 Pseudochirops cupreus
AAACCTCTGCCTTTCGCTTTTCCAGGCCTTCTGGCCGGACTGCTTATCTCCCCCTTTCACAAATCCCATTCACAGCTGCCGCTAATCTGCTCACCTGAAGCTTCTCAGCTCTTCCCGTCCACCTGCCCCCAGGGCATAGCCGTGGCTTCAGGCTAGGCTGGTTTCCGTTCGCAGTGCTGATATGGTTTCTCGTAGCCGAGCTGACTTTAGTGGGAAGTATCTTTGTGTGCGTTTTGGAGTTCCAGGATTGGTTTAGAGTCCTATTTTATGGGTATTTTGGGGTGGCTATGTGAGAGCTGCGATGTGTTGCTGCTGCTACGCCACCATCTTGGCTCTGCCCCGACTGGACAGCATTTTTTCAATAGCATATATGGCAGCTTGTCATTACCTTTCATTAAAGAGATGTAGACAGGACTGACTTACTCCAAATCACTATTGTGGATTAATATTTATTGGGTCTTCACATTACTACAGTTTATTTTAAAACTATGATTTTTAACAGCCATCTAGAATGTGTCATCAAAATAAGAAGTACAGAGGCAGATGCCCAGCTTTTCTCCTTGGCAAGAGGACTTCAGGAAACCAAGGAAACAAGGTTTCTCTTTTCATTCATAAAAAACCATTCTTGACTAGAATGTTTTATGGTTAAGAAAAGCTTTGAAATGATGATGCTTCATCAGACGCCTGAGCAGGAGCTTTGACCCTGACCATGTTTATCCTATCTGGATTCACAACAATCCTTCACAACAGCATGTCTTGCTCTAAGGTTGTTCACAAGCTGAAAGGGAACTGGAAATTTTCACTAGTTTAAACACAGGTCTATTTTTGTAGGTTGGTTTTTTGAATGAAGAGTAGCAAAAGTTAATAATATTTTGTCTTCTTGTTGGGAATTATTGAAGCATTTCAGAATATCTGGACAAAAGACTGAATTTTTCGCATATCATGATACATATAAATATATATACGTATACATATATGTATGTATATATGTATATGTGTATGTATGTGTGTGTATATATAGATGTGTGTGTATATATATGTATATATATATATATATATATATATATATATAATATGTCTTTTAAGATATATGAATCTACAATAAAGTAGTAAGTCATGTTATAATGTAGTGCAGAGGCATCAAACTCAAAATCCACTAAGTGCCAAAACTAGATTGAAATGTAATTGGGAAATCTTTGACAAAGTGTATAAAATAAATTACAACATAGGTAATGTTAATTTGTGATTTTCTAAGTCAACGTGCAGTCCATAGGGATGTTTCTTTTTGTGTTCGACACCACTGAAGGATTAGAGTTTTCAAGTCTCACTCTAACATATAAAAATAGCTACCATTTATATACTGCTTCAAGGTTTTCAAAGCACTTTATAAAGTGTCTCATTTTATACTCATAACAATCTTTTTTTTTTTCCTTTTTTTTTTGGAGGGCAGTTGGGGTTCAGTCACTTGCCCAAGGTCACACAGCTAGTAAGTGTGTCAAGCGTCTGAGGCCAGATTTGAACTAGGGTCCTCCTGACTCCAGGGCTGGTGCACCACCCAGCCGTTCCTTACTCATAACAGTCTTGAGAGATAATCACTATTATCATTCCAATTTTACAGATGATGAAACTGAATCAGACACAGTGCCTTGCCCAGGGTCACAAAGCTAGTAAGTATCTGAGGTCAAATTTGAACTCAGGTTTTCCTGACTCCACTTCTCTATCCTTTGTACCACCTAGCTACCTCTAAATTGGCCATTTGGCCTTAAGCAAAGTATTGAATATTTCAGGGACCCAGGCACTGAGACTATAAGACTGTAAGTTAAAGTACAGTTACAGATATACATTGGTACCAGGAGTTTTCCTTACAGTCATGAAATCACAGAATAAAAACTTCAGATACATTGATAAGAATCAGAAGATTTCAGTTTGGATCTTAGCTTTTCTGTTGTCTAGTTGTAGAATCTTGGGTGGACCTCAGGATCTCTGAGGTTCTATTCCTTCTTCACCTAGTTGGGGTACAGTGGTGCTTTCCCTAGACTCTTCACAAGATTATTGGTGGTAATTGAGTGAGAAAAATATTGTATCTATCAGATAGTTTTCATTTGTAGATATCAAAGCCAAGTTTCTGAAGTTCTGAAGCAACTTCAAATGAGGTAGCTTATGAAAAGGAATCTCCACTCAAATTTACCCAACAAGGGGTTACCCAGGCTCAGCTTGAAGAACTCCAAGGGTGGAGCTTACCACCTCTTAGGACATTCAGTACCACTTTTATTAGACAGCTTGTGTTTTCTAAGTCAGTATACAGCCCATAGGAATATATGGAGCCTCAAGCTTGAATTGTCTTTTTTGCAACTTCCATGCTTGACTCCTGGTTCTGCTCTCTGAGGCCATTCAGAACAAATCTAGTCCCTCTTCTCTGTAACAACCCCTCCAGTACTGGAAAACATTGATTATATGCTCCCTAAGTCTTTTGTACTGTTTGTTCAGCTGACTTTCATAGGGCAAGGGTTCAAGAGCCTTTAGCACCCTGACTGCCAATTTTGGAGCCCTTTAAAGTTGTTTTCTTCACAATTGACACAGGAACTATTCTTGAAGAAATATGCTTGGAAAAGGAGCTGGGCTAGTCATGTGACCAGAGTGAGGAATCACAGAGGATAGTGTGAGTGAGATACACTGGTTTCCCCAAATTGTGAGAAAAGCCCATGAAGAAGTCTAGCAGCAAGTTAGATTGAGCATCTGTGGAGGGTCTATAGAATAATGTGCCTAAGAAAGATACAGGATGAGATGGTATGGGCAAGTTATGATCACATGATTCTCAGTGGAGAGAATACATATGTTGTTAGCCTCTATATCCATTGATAATTAGCCAAATAATCAATCAAAAGCATTTATTAGGCTTCTGCTGTGTGGCAAGCAATGAAGATTCAAATACCATTGATAAAACAACCATTACTCCAAGAAATTGACCTTCTACTGTGGACGTGGAAGTGTCTGTGTGTGGGTGTGGGTGTGTGGGTGTGTGCGCAGAATAATTATAAAGAATATAAATACAAAACCGTTAACTATAAGGTAGTTTGGGGTAGAAGGACGTAGAGCTTGGAGGCTCTCAGGAAAGGTTTCATGCAGAAGATTGCGCTGGACTGGTTTCTACAAAATGGAGGTGAGGAAAGAGTTCATTCAGACATGGAGGGAGATGGCCAGTCCAAAGGCAAGGAGATGGAGTGCTCCGTGTAAGGAATAAAGAGAAAGTCAACTTGGCCAGGTCACAGTGTCAGAGGGGGAGTAATAAATAGACAACAAGGCTGGAAAAATAGTCGTGGGGCAGGATGTGAAGGAAGAAAGAAAATTAGCATTTATTATGTAATGGCTATGTGCTAAGTGCTTTCCAAATATCTCATTGATCCTTACAACAACCCCAGGATATAGATATCATTATCACCATTTTCTAGTTGAGGGAACCTGAGCGTACAGAGGTTAAATTACTTTACCTGGCACACAGCAATCTAATTAATGTCTGAAGCTAGATTTGAACTCTGGTCTTCCTAGCTCCAAGGCCAGCCAAAAAAAAATGGATTTTATATTATATCCTAGAGGTAATAGGGTACTATACAGAAATTTATTAAATAGATAGGTTGCCATCATCTGAATGGAAGGAAAATCACTTTGGCCAGTGTTTAGAGCATGAATGAGAGTGGGGAGACAGTTAAGAAAGGGGTGACCAGTGAGGAGGCCATTTCAGTCATCTCATCCAGAGTCAATAGGGCCTGAACTGAGCCGGCTGCTGTCTGACTAGAGAGATCAAAAGGTGACATTTCTCTGAATGTGTGCTGAGGAGAGTAAGGAGCAGCTCCCTCATTTCTGTCAGTTAACAAATGTTTATTAAGCTTTGATTTTGTGCCAGACTCTGTGTTAAGCAGTAGTGATACAACAGAGGCAAAAAAAAACAAAACAAAACAAAACAAAAAACCAGAAACAGAAACAACCCAGTCCCTGCTCTCCAGGGGCACACAAGATTATGGGGGAGAAAGTATGTAAATATCTAGGTACCTCTGAAATATGGGTGGAGTATGGGAAGGTTTTTCTTCTTCTTCTTTCTTCTTTCTTCTTTCTTCTTCTTCTTATTCTTTCTTCTTCTTCTTCTTCTTCTTCTTCTTCTTCTTCTTCTTCTTCTTCTTCTTCTTCTTCTTCTTCTTCTTCTTCTTCTTCTGCTCCTGCTCCTCCTCCTCTTTCTCCTTCTCTTTCTCCTTCTTCTCCTTCTCCTTCTCCTTCTCCTTCTCCTTCTTCTTCTTTTGTTCTTGAAGAGGACCAGGGCAACATGAAAATGATGCCATGACTTGCAAGTGAATTGGATTTAAGTGAGGGAGGGCTGTGCAAAATCACAAGCCTCACTCTTTCCTCTGGAGCCATCTGGGTCCAGCGGCATGATATAGATAAGGATGGCTGGAGAGGACCCACATGGGAAGGCAACATGGAAGGGGAAGGCATTTGTACCTGCAGTGGGGAGACCAGGAAAGGGCTATTAGAGAAGTGGAATTTAAGATGAGTCTCAAAGGAAGCAAGAGAAATTTAAGGAGAGGAGGCAAGAGGGCAGAGCATGGGGGACAGCTAGGGCAAAATCACAGAAAAGAGAGAAAGAATGCTATGTTTGAGGCAAGGAAGCCACTGTGGCTGGATCATTGAGTGCATAGAGAGGAAGGAAGGAAGGTAGAAGAAAGCTGGAAAAATAGGAATGGCCAAGGTTATAAAGAAACAGTGTTTATACATCTTGTGGTACCTAAAAATCAGCTTGACGACAATGGGAAAAGACTTGAAAGAGGGAGATGATTTGTTAATATAGTTGTATTGGCCAAAAGGAATGAGGGCCCAAGCTGGGGTTGTGACTTTATGAGTGGAGAAAAAATGGCATAAACAGGAGAGGTTGTTAAGGTTAAAAGGACAAGATTTGGCAGTGAATTATATGTGTAGAGTTAGCCAATGGTCAACAAACATTTATTAAACACTTCTTATGGGCCAGGTGCTATGCTAAGTCCTGGGTAATAGATATGTTCTCCTTAAACCCTGAAATACAGTACAGTGTTCCCTGCTTTGAAAAATGGTCCAGGGCATGGAGGTGGCTGGCTGGAGCGGAGCTGGGGCATTCCTCCCAATTACCAGTTTCTGGCCTTGAACTTCAGCATCCCTTTTTTTTTCTCCCAATCACATAATCTAGTTCTGCTGCTTCTGATTGCTAGAGCATCTTTGCCTCTGGTCAAACAGGGAAGCGTAACGAGTTCTTCTCCCTTTGGTGCTTAAGAAGTTATAGCAAAATATCTTCTAGGCCCAGAGGGGAGAAGAAAGCCCTTTTATCTAACTTAAGAGAGGACCTGCAAGGAACCTAGGTTTATAAGAGCAACATGTTTGATGCATGTCACAACTTCTCTGGTTAGAGATGCAGTAAGTTGACCATTACTATGTTGGTTAGAAACTTTGATTCCTAAACAGTTCAATTTGAAAAAGAAGGCCTATGAGCTCACAGGCCTACCCAAGAATGACTCTGAAACCCCTAAAAAGCCCTTGAATCAGTCCGACCTCCTAAAGTGGATCTGGCATCTGCTGGACAGTCCCTGGCTTCTGCAAGTCACATCTTGCCTTACTCTAAAAACCCCAAAGAGTCAGAGGGCTATAAAGCTTTCAAATCACCTCATCTAATGTATTCATTTAACAGATAAGTAAAATGAGCCTCCAAGCAGCTACGTGGCAGAGTGGATAGAGCACGGGGTTTGGAGTCAGGAAAACTCATCTTCATGAGTTCAAATCCAGCCTCAGATACTTATAAGTTGTGTGACCTTGGTCAAGTCCCTTGACTCTGTTTGCCTCCATTTCCTCATCTGTAAAATGAGCTGGCTGAAGAATCAGCAAACCACTCCGGTATCTTTGCCAAGAAAATCCCAAATGGGGGCACAGAGTCAGATATGACTGAAACCACTGAACAGCAACCACAAAGTCTCACAAAAATACGTGATTTTTGGCTTGACCAAGATTAGCTAGTAAGTAGCAGAGAGAGAGGGTAGAGTTTTTCACTCATTCATATTCTTTTCATTAAACCCAAGTCCACAGAGCGGTGAGCCAGGTGCCATTCGGCCCAGTTGTTGTTGGTTCCATCCTTTTTAGGTTGTATCCTATTCCGTTTGACTCTATTTGGGGTTTTCTTGGCAAAGGTTATTGGAGTGGTTTGCCATTTCCTTCTCCAACTCATTTTACAAATGAGTAAGCAGAGCAAACAGGGTCGAGTGACTTGCTCAAGGTCACACAGCTAATAAGTGTCGTGTGTGTGTGTGTGTGTGTGTGTGTGTGTGTGTGTGTGTGTGTGTGTGTGTAAGACTCCAAAGATAGGGAGAGGGGAGGAAGAGAGACACACAGACTGATAGGGAGACAGGGGCAGAAAGGGAAGGAGGGAGAGGGAGACAGACAGAGACAAGAAGAAAAGAGGGGTATGGGAGAGATGGAAGGGGAACCGAAATTGTTTTATTTTTTCACCTAATTCCACTGAATAGTTCTTCCCTTTATTTACACAACTCCCTTGACTTCACACCGTGTCATGGGTACAAATGAACCAACCAGGCTTCTCTGGTAATACAGGTCCTTCAGCAGAAGACTAGTATTTTGATTTTTTTCTTGCCTCTTGGCAGTTAAAATCCTTCATCTTCTGATTCCAACCTATTTTTCCAGGCTCATTTCATATTACTCTCCTCAAATACGCTGTCTCAGCAAAACTGACCTACTTGTTACTCCCCATAGACAACAATCTTCTTCCCCCAGCCAATCCTTTTCATGGGTTATATACCACATGCCTAAATGCATTTTCTCTCCATCTTCATGATTTAGAATCCTTAGTTTCACTCAAGACTTAATTCCCGTCACCTCCTTCAGGAGCCCTTTCCTACCTCTATTTGCTTTCTATATGTGTTATATTTATTTCTCTATGTATATGTTACTTCCCCCCCCCATAGACTGTAAGCTCCTCGAGGGCAGGGTTTGTTTGGTTTTTGACTTTGAATTCCTAACACCTACCACACTTCCTAATGTATAGGAGCCACTTAGGAGCATGTTGAAGAAATGAGTAAGTAACTTAATGAATGACTATTCTAGTTCACACTCTTAGACTTTGAGTGATTCCCCAACCTCTCTGGGCCTCATTTTTCTTCTCTACAAAATGAAGATGCTAATATTTGTCCTTCATACCTCACAGGGGAAAGAAATACTTTGCAAATCTTAACCCTGTATCAGTGTGAATTATTGGGAATTATTATTATGTTTGTTAATGAGGATGAGTTTGCCAGCCCCTAAATCTAGCACGGCCCTTTCCCCATTGTAGGTATTTAATAAAAGGCTTGTTTAGTTTTTTCTTTTTGAATTGTTCCATAGAAGCATGAATAATCCTAGTCAAAAAATTTAATGCCAGCAGAATATTTGCTCTTGTGAATTCTGTTGGTTTCTTCTTTTATTACACACACACACACACACACACACACACACACACACACACACACCCCCTTTTGGAGTGGTAGGAATGTTTTTTTTTCATCATTTCTATCACCACTTTCCATCAACTTCATATGTGACATGTAATTCTAACCTTTTTTAATCCGAACCTGATATTATGAATACTAGAATATTCTAGGGGCTGGTTCATTTGAGATACAGATGAATGAAGAGATAAAAGCTCATTCTAGATTACTGCTTTTAAAACCATCATGGAAATGCATAAATAGATCAGATGGATATTATGGGATCCTGGCAGGCAGATGAATTGATGGGTCTTATTTACACTTTGCCCTAAAGGTCTACAGTCAAGGAACACTCCCTTAGGCTCAGCTGCTTTTGAATTCTCAAGTGCCTTTTCTCATCTATTCTTAGGATGGAGATGATGACCTTCTCTCTACATTGTGCACTTCACTGCAGTTATTCATGCTTTTGAAACCCAAAGACTAGATTATTATATTTTTAAAAAGAAGTGTACTCTCTCTGGTATATCTTCATTTTGATTAATTATCTAGAGTGGGAAACAGGTGAGTTTCTCGTGTTAGAAAAGCTTTCATATGGCATGTGATTCTTTTTTCTGTACATTTGGCTTTCATTTGAATATTTTTATTACTAACAGATTAACCTCATCAGACTTTTCTTTAAAAAGGTGTTAGATTTCCTTTTTTTCTTCTAAAGATAAATCTTTTCAAAATAAGTATTGCAGATAAAGTAAGAATTTCAGTATTTTTTTCTTTTACTAATTTGTTTTCCAATCTTAAAATGTCCTATTTTTCATTTAATGCCAATATCCAATTTAACATGTTATTCATATCTTTATTATCCTAATTTATATATTTTCTATTTTTAGTAAAAATATTTTGGTATCATCACCATGTTTTATTATTCCTTTAATTTATTATTGATCTTTAATTTTTTTTATGTTTGCAGAATGTGTCATAATTTGCTTTGACCTCCTCAACTTCCATTTGACCTTGTTCTGCTTATTTTTCTCTCTACCCACACCTGTCCAAGTAAGAGTTAATTTTAGCTTTTATATTTTCGGCTCACTATTTCCTTCCTGTGCCCTACACTTTTTATTCTATACCTTAATCTTTTTACTATAAGCATCCCAGATATATTTTTCCTTTTGTTCCTTAATGGGAAGCTCAATATTTACCCATTTCAGTCATAAAGTTGTCTCATGATATAAAAAAAAATCCTATAACTTCATTTCATTTTCACACTATACCATATCCCATCCTTGATTTGTAAATTTGTTTCCTCTGCTCCAAAATTTGTCTAAATCAGTAATGGCCTTTGATTTCCTCTTGTGTTCAATTGACATTAAAATTCCTCTTCATTAAAGGAAACACTTAGAAATAGTTTTTAGGATAGTAAATATGTATGTTCTGTTAATTAAGCTGAATGGTAATAAATCATAAATAGTGGTCTATAAAACAAGACATAAATTGCTAGTAACTAAAGTCAAAAGTTTCTGTAATATTGTTTACAAGGAACATTATCTCAACTTAAATCTTTCATCTGATTTATGTGTCAGATAAACTACACTATTTTTCTGTATCATGTTTATTATTTTGTGTAAGCTTTTTCAACCTAGAGTAAAAAGCCAAGGGGCAATATGTTCATGAGAGCACTCAACTAATTCCCATATGGTTGTAGGACTCATGTTGCAGGAGATAAAGAGGAATGAAAACAATTAGAAACTTTTACTAATGGGCTTTTTAAATTACTTCAGATCAACTTTAAAAGTCCATTTTTAAAAATTTTCATATCTTAGTCATTATTGTATTTATTATATAGCTGCTGAGTAAGTGTAATCATTGGGAAAGACTTAAAGACAGTCTTTCTATTTAGAGATAGATTATGTTTCCAAAATTTCACTTTTAAGACAACTACATTAGAACTGAAATTAGGGAAAGAGGAGGGTATAAAGGGTGAAATTTCCATATTATAATATGACTGAACTGTACTACTGCCTTACCTAACCACCTTGGATTATGTAGATTATCAGGTTTATATAATGGATTATGTATAACTTGAGTGTAGGTACTTGTAGTTTCCTTGAGAGAAAAAGAAGTCTTTCTTCTTTAAAAAGGGGGAACATGAAACAAAGGGTTCTGAAATTTTGTGAACAGTTTCATTTGACTAGTCCATAGTCTTCCTGAGGTCAACAACTATGCATTTTTTGTATCCTCAGCAACGTACCTTGTTCACAGAAGCTTTATAAACATTTTAGAATGAATGGCTGACTGCATACAGCAATCATGCAAAGCTTTGTGCTGTTGAGCTGTCAGAGAAAGCTTGAACAGCAAAAACACTTAAAAATTCTTCACAAGAAACCTTGGAAAATAATGATTTTTTTTTATTTTTGCTTTTGTCACAAAATGCAAACTATGACATTAAATAGTATTTCTATTCTGAGAACAAGCAAGTACTGCAATATGTTTCGGGTTCTTCTGTGCTACACCTATTTGTGATGGGTACAACTGTTTACCAGGAATTGGCCAAATTAACCAGGCAACTAGATAGTGTCACATTGCTAAAGTAGCTTTCCTTCATTGCTAGATGTACAACATTAACAGAATTCTCCCTATCCTTACTCACGACAGTGTCATCATCGTCAAAATACTTCATCAATTTACTCAAACAGCCTGCATTTTCCAACCTTCTCATTCTTAGAGTGGAGCTGCAGTAGATAACCCAGAAAACTGCCTTTTGAAGTTATATTGAATTCATTGACTTGTCTGAGAAGTATATCGCTACTTGCAAACATTATAGTGTAGATTAAATCTTTGAAGAGTTTGAACTCTGTGTAATAATGAAATTCCTGATGCAAAGGACTTTTTATTATTATGAAGAAGTGCTGCAAATCCTTGAAGACTTTTCTTTAAGATCAAATTGTTTTTGTCTTTGATGGTAGAACAGTGTTTTCGATTTCTCATGGCACTTTGGATGGCTTTCAAGAATAATGAAAACCTCAGGTGTTTGGTGACAAAGACCTTTACAATTTGCACTAACACAGGATTTTCTACTAACGCAGGAATCCTTATTTCACTACTCATTTCTTAGAAGCTCAATTTGCATTTCTTTATAAGTCATGTTTAAAAAAAAACAGAAAAGTAGAAATTGAAACCTTTAATTATGATAATATAATTTTACATTATCATGTTATAGAAGTAAGTGTTTATTTCATTTTCCAGATTGTAAAACTATGCAGTAGAAAGAAAATCTTTTATATTCATAGGTTGAAACAAAGTAAGCCACGGTATTAAAATATTGTCTGAGAAATTTCCATCCCTAGTGTCTCCAATGTTTCCATTAGAAAAGTCAAAAATATAAACTGGAAAAAAAAAACCTTCCACCTTTCTAAAGAGTCGAATTTTAAAACATAGAAATGTCAATTAAATGTGTGTGTGTAAAATGTGATGCACAGTATTTTAAAATCCACATTAGTTAGCTCAAGAAATAAGAATTAAAAAAAAAACAACACTTCAAACCCCACAACATCTATCACTTTTCAGCTTTGACTTGCATTTGATTAGTCAATTAAATACTCCTTAGGATCGTTTATTAGATTTATGTATCTCTTTTCTTCCGGAGAGCTTAAGACTGTCTTAGACTGTTGGTTAATTAGTTTGCTTGAAATCAAATATTTTTATAAAACTCTAATGGATAAATAAGTCAAAAGCAACCTTTGTTTGAACCAAGCAAATGTTAACAAGTTTGAACAAAAAGAGTGAAAGAATGGTTTGATAGTAAGCTCCTATGTCTGTGAAATGTCATTTTAATTATCCAATACAAAGGCATTCACTGTACCCATAACATTTGAAGATAATGGTGGAGGTTCCAAACTATTTTAATGTGACAGGACAGCTAAAGACTGGAAAAAAAAAGAGGCATCTAGAAAAACTATTGAAAGGATTGTAAAAAGAAGACAAGGTGTTAAGAAAAGTTTTAAAAAATGATTGACACAGAAGCAGGAAGGCTATTAGAATGGATTGAAGAGGGGTTCAATAAGTCAGATGAGGTATCAGCAAGTATTGCTCATACCTGGTGAAATTCAACAGCAAAAATATAAATTTAAGTGATAAGATAATCCTCTTTTTAAGTTAATTGATTTTTTTTATTGGCAGACAATATACATTGCAGGGTGTTAGGCAGCACAGTGGATAGAGTGGCAGGCCTGGAGTCAGAAAGACTCCTCTTCCTGAGTTCAAATCTAGCCTCAGATATTTACTAGCTGTGTGACCCTGGGCAACTCATTTAACTCTGCCTCATTTTCCTCAAGTTCAAAATGAGATGGAGAAGGAAATGGCAAACCACTCCTGCATCATGGCCAATAAAACCCCCAAAGGGACACAACCAAAAATGACTGAACAAACATACTTTGAGGGAATGTGCATTTTGTATGAGGTGGTATGGAGGTCTGTACAAGAAGTGGGCTCTGGAACCCTGAAATGATTTTTACCATTTTCTATCAATAGCTGGCTATAGGTACAACAGGAAAGAAATGGGATTTGGTCAAATGATGAGGAAAAGGGATGTGAGTGAGAGAGGAAGAGGGAAATTAGAGACAGCTCCTTGAATGCATGTTGGGAAATATGGGAAAGAGTAGTATAGATATTTGATTGAGAAGAAAATTGAACTATTCTATTTTTAGATGGAGGCAAGACATTTAAATAAAAGTGACAGAGATAAAGACCCAGATTCAGCAAAGAAGACCAGGTGGCAAAGTAGATTGGGAAATAATTTGCTCAGAGGAGATTACTGAATTATGTAAACAGAAAAGAAATCCAGACTCACACACACACATCCAAACTATTGAAAAGAGAAGAGGATTGAGTATGGAACCTTCAAGGACATGTGTAGTAAAATACAGAAAGTGATAGAGAATGAAGACAGGAAAATCCTGCAGGGCAGGCAGGCAGGGCCCACCTCACATCAGTAGTGGATTCTAGGGAGATATATTAGGAAAAAAAAAGATGGCAGGGGGCAGTCACTTGTATAGGAGCAATGCAAGAGTACTGTCTTCCCTTTGCCTTTATTTTATCCCCA
This sequence comes from Pseudochirops cupreus, assembly GCA_028627135.1. Classification (NCBI taxonomy): domain Eukaryota; kingdom Metazoa; phylum Chordata; class Mammalia; order Diprotodontia; family Pseudocheiridae; genus Pseudochirops; species Pseudochirops cupreus. Next base: position 154,375,683 of record CM053583.1, read on the forward strand.
GCCCTTAGCACAGTGCTGGCCCATAAAACTGTTAAAATAAATGATGATATCAGTGACCAGTCTGTAGAATAGTGAGGATTTAACAGTAAAGGCTGTTTATAGTTATCGCAAAGCTGGGGTAACTTTGCATGGGATTTGCATGGATATAAAATTTTAATTGGCCCTAAAATGAACACCATGTACCTTAGACCTTTGGTAAGCTGTTGAACCTTTTTTAAAAGATGTACTTATTGCTTTAGATCTGCAAATACCAGTGAAGGAGAAGGGTTAAGGGTGGTACCAGTTCTCATGTATGTATTCATGTCCCTTAGAACTTCTCTTGGCAGATTCAGTAGGCCACCTTCTAGAAATGGAGTCTCAATGGAGTGTTAGTGGCATGGCACTAGAGACTTATGGTCTGAGGCAGAGAGAGTGCGTGTCAGTAATGTAGAATATTAGACTGTAAGTTAGTGCATGAGGTTGTAGGTGGTTTGGGGCTAGAACCACAGAAAGTTGGGGTTGCCTCTAGGACAAGCCTGAATTTAGGAAGTGTGGGGAGAATGAGAATGGGGGAGTAGTAGCAGCCTTCCTCAGTCTATGTGACTGGTGTTGTAATGCTAGATGAATGCTGGATCCTAGTGCCAAACTATCCTACCCCACTCCCAGCCTTGAGTATTGCCTTGTTTAAACAGCAAGCTTAAAACTAGCAGTTCCAGTACTCAGATCAAACACCGTAAAAATATAGCATTGGCCAGCAACATTAAAGGTACTCTCAAACTCCTGAAAAAAAAAATTTATTGAAATATTTTCATCACCTTCATTACCAACTATATCACTTCCCCTATCTTATGCAGAGAGCTTTTTCTTGTAAGAAAGAATTTAAAAAGCCAGGCATGGTGGTACAAACCTATTTTCCTCCCTGCCAAGGAGCTGGAGGCTAACAGATCTCTTGAGAACAAGAGTTTTGAGCTACTATAACCTGTACCAATGGAGTGTCTATACAAATACATAGCATTAGTCTTATGACCCTTTGGGAGCTGGGGTCCACCAGGTTGCCTAGGGAGGAATGAACCTGCCTCAGTCATAAATGAATGTCAGTGTTTTCATACAGATATGTGGTAAGATTGGCCTATGTGTAACCCCCGTACTTCCAGCCTGGACAAGGTGGAAAGACAAAGTCTTGGGAGAAAGGAAGGAAGGAAGGAAGGAAGAAGGAAAGAAGGAAAGAAAAGGAAAGAAGGAAAGACAGAAGGAAAGAAAGAAAAGAGAATTAGGAAGGGAGGGAGGGAAGAAGGAAGAGGAAGGAAGGAAGAACTTTTTGCTCTTTTTTTTTGCCTTTTTTTTGGAGGCAGGAAGGTGCAATTAGGTAAATGACTTGCCCAAGGTCACATGGCTAGTAAGTGTTAATTGTTTGAGGCGAATTTGAACTCAGATCCTCCTGACTCCAGGGCCAGTATTCTGTTTGCTGTGCCACCTAGCCACCCCAAAAGACAGATTTTTTTAAAAGAACAAAATCAGATCAGTAAATCAACTGAATACATAAACTAAGTCTGACAATATATGCAGTATTATATATACACATACATGCATGCATATGTGTGTATGTATGTGTACACACATACACACGTGTGTGTATGTATGTATGTATGTCCATCCATGGTCCTTAGCCTCTTCAAAGAAGCAGAGAAATGCACTAAATCAAATTTTAAAACCAGATTCAGTTGGGAAAGTTTGGCACCTTGGAGAGATCTCTGGGTCATAAGACCTATACTGGAGAGGGGAATGAGGATATTTCGTTGGTGGCAGGAGGGAAGGAAGGGGGAATGAAGCAGCTTCCTATTTTAACAGATGATTTTTCCTGTGTGCTAAGCTCATTTATTTCTGCTTGCTGAAGGAGTAGAAATGTTGTCAGTACCCTATAAATTTTGGTCCCCAAGAAAAAATCCCCAGTGGCCCCATTCTAGTCATTTCACTGCTGATTGGCACAGTTCAGATCCCCAAAAGTGTGTGCCTGCAGGATGATATGCAAAGGTAACATAGATGCAAAGACAGAGTATTAGAATGTGAATGTACAATTAGGAAGGATAGAGATAAGGAATTATTAATCACCTACTGTAGGCTAGGCCCTGTGCTAAGTTCTTTACAGATATTACCTCACTTAGCACAAAAGCTTCCACTCTGAAAAAGAGCTTGTCTTCCAGCTTCTCTTGTTGAGAAAACAAACCTATAAAAAGTTAAGATTTCTTGAGGAAGGGGAAGGGAGCATATTTGTGAATGGAAATGATGCTAAACGAAGCTGTATCTAAGAATTATTTCCCTTGGGGTAAAAACAATTGATCAAGAATTAGGGAGGCCTGTTGATAAATGGTCAAAGGATCTGAACAGGCAGTTTTCAGAAGGAACCAAAGCTATCTGTAGTGATATCAAAAAATGTTCTAAATCACTACTGATTAGGGAAATGCATATTAAAACAACCTTATAACAATACTTATCAGATTGGCTAATATGAAAGAAGAAGAAAATGACAAATGCTGGAAGGGAGAAGGGAAAATTGGGAGAGTAAAGCATTATTGGTGCAGTTGGAAACTGGTCCAACCATTCTGGAGAACAATTGGAACCCCAAAGGGCTATAAAAATGCATACCCTTTGACCCAGCAATACCATTCTTAGGTCTATATCCTAAAGAAGTCAAGGAAAAAGGAAAATAACCTGTTAGCACAAAAGTATTTATAACAACTCTTTTTGTGGTAGCAAAGAACTGGAAATTGATGATGGGATGCCCATCAGCTGGGGAATGGCTGAACAAGTTGTGGTATATGATTGTGATGGAAGACTATTATGTGAAAAGGAATTATGAGAGGGATGGTTTTGGAAAAACCTGGGAAGACCTATCTGAATTGATGTGGAGTGAAGTGAGCAGAACAAAATTATTATACACAATAACAGCAGCATGGGAAGGATGATCAGCTTTGACAGACTTAACTACTTGGAGCAATAGTGATCCAAGACAACTCTGAAGAACTCATATTCTGTCCGCCTGCAGTGAGATGAACTCTGAGTAAAATTGAAGTATGATTTTTTCACTTTATTTTTATTGATTTTTTTGCAACATGGCTAGTATGGAAATGTCTTACCTGACTTCACACATATAATTTATATCATGTTGCTTGCTTCTCAGTGGGTGAGAGAGGGTCTGGAGAGAAGGAAAAAATTTGAAACTCAAAATCCACCAGTGTTCATCTCTAAAGCTGAAAGAGGAAATATGTCCATTACTGAGGCCTCAAAAACTTTTACCATTATGTATGATGTGATATGATATGATTCCTTAGTGAGATCTGATTCCTTAGTGAAATTTGAGCTTGACTAAAATTTTTGATTCATGAAACTATAAGAATAAGATACAGCAGCTTAGACATACAACTCTCTTTCCACTTAACAGAAGCTATGAATCTGTTCCATCAGATACAGATCTTTTTGTACTGAAATACTCACAAAAAATTAAGAACTGTAGGGGATTTGAGCTCCCTAAGGAAAACAAAACTCTGGAGAAGAAAACAAGCTGTTATTAATTATCCCCTACTTTTTCTGTGCCAAGATGATATGGAATGGTAAAAATTTAAATATAAAGTTGACTAATTTAAATGAATTTGTAGTCTTAATAAGGATTTATTAAGCTCCCATTTTAGGCTAGGCACTTAAGTGCTGTTATATAAAGACAAAAATGAAATAAATCTTGCCCTCAAGGAGCTTACACTTCATCAGAAGAGGTATAGGAATGCTTATTAGGATATATAAAGTAAATATAAACCACTTTGTTGAGGGAGGAATGAACACTTGAGAGATCAGGGGAAACCTTGTGTTTGAACTGAGCTCTGAAGGAGCACAGGAGTGATTCTAGGGAAATTGGGGAGAGTAGGAGGTGTTCTATGGTTCTTTATAATATTTTGGGAATACCAGTATAACCACTTGGGTTGTCTCTTTGTTGTATTTCTCACTGTGTGACTTGTACATACCCTTATGATATATAAGGAAAAAGAGGGATAGGGAACTGCAAGAAGAATTAACTCCCTTTACCAGTGGAGACTGACTCCTTTTCTCTAATGTATTATCTTGGTCAGGGCTTCTTAACCTAAGGACCATGAGCTTAAAAGACAAAACCAAATTATTACACTTCAGTATAGTTGATCTCCTTTTTAATTTTACTTATATTATGCACTGAAAATACCGTGAGAAGGGAACCATAAGGCTTTATTAGACTGCCAAAGAGATCCAGAATATTTAAAAAATTTATTAAGAACCCCCATCTTAGAAATTTGTCCAGAACCCTAGAGATTAAGCCTGAAGTCATGCAGCCAGTATGTGTGAGACATGAGACCCGCACTCAAAACTTCCGTGGGAGCTTGGCCAGCCCTCTTCTCCCATAGTACAGTTGTGGCTTTGTTTCCCTATTTCTCAGATCCACGCCATCCTTGGTATTGTAATGCAACTTATTTACACTCACCATAGATTTTTCCATTGCCTGCCAGGTCACTTGCAATTATACTAGTATATACCTTAGCGTAGTGGATGCATCGATGTCAGAACAGCCCACACATGACAAACTTAAACTGATCATTGGGCATTAGCTCATAAATAGGTGTAGCTATTTTTTTTGGCAGGGTGTGTGTGTGTGTGTGTGTGTGTGTGTGTGTGTGTGTGTGTGTGTGTTTGAACAGAAATCAGCAAAACTAACAATCCTTACTACACGATGTACATTTAAGCCATGTGGTACATGGATAAAATGAAGTTTATTTCTTGCTTCCCTTTATTGTGCATATTCTAACTACCTTCAAATTTAACAGAAAATTTAAAGAAAAAAAGTGTAAAAAATATTCTGGCTATATATAAACATTGACATATATATTTTTAAATTTTTTTTGTTTCAGAGGCAAGCGCCAATTGAATGTTGAAGAGAGTTTGTGATAAGCGGGACTGATGAACCCACAGAAGGAATGAAGTATGGATGTAAAGGAACGTAGACCTTATTGCTCCTTGACAAAGAGCAGGCGAGAAAAGGAACAACGACGTTATACAAATTCTTCAGCTGACAATGAGGAGTGCAGGGTGCCTACCCAGAAGTCTTACAGTTCCAGTGAAACTCTGAAAGCTTTTGATCATGATTCCTCTCGTCTGCTCTATGGGAACAGAGTAAAGGATTTGGTTCACAGAGAAGCTGACGAGTACACCAGGCAAGGTAGGTTGCCTCTCCTACACAGCAACAAGGCACACTCAAATGTTGATCAATTACACGTGTTTTTGTGAAATTTCTTTTTGTCCTGGACAAGTATTATTATCCTTTTTCTGATGGTTTCTTGAAAAATTATCCACTGATGTGATTTTTTTTTTTTGAGAACACTAGATAAAATATGTCAGATAAAAAAAATCAAAAAAGTCATCTGTGAGGTATGGATTCACAGAAATGCATTCCATAGCCTTCTGAAACCTTTCTCAGTGTAGAGACAATGGTTATGCAATTGACCAAAGTGGATGGAACTCAGTTACTTCATATAGACATTTTACACTCATGGAACTCTCCCAGTAGTGCTAGGGACTTATTAAAATGTCAGTAACTGCTGGGGAAGTAGCCAGAGACTGGGTGTCTCCAAATGGGAGCTCCATGCCTGATGAATATATGTGTATTAAGTTGTTGGTAGCTGAGCCCTGTCTCCTGGGTGTCAGCACACAAGATGGAAAATGGTAAGTAAAGAAACACTCCTCTTTTCAATCAGTCGATCAACAAGTATTTAAGTACTGATTAGGTACAAAGCATTTTGTGCTAAACTCTGGGAACACCAGAGAGAAACATGCAACCATCTCTGCCCTCAAGTAACTTACATTATATCAAAGTAAAAACTATGACCATCTATAAGAATATACAAAATGTATGGAAGAATAAATATAATTTAGAGGGGATCACAAGTAGCTAGGAATGGGGTTAAGAAGTTAAGTCTTATACAGGATGTGGCTTTTAAGCTAAACATTGAAGAAAACAAGTGATTCACCAGGTGGAACAGAAGTCTCTATGCACCTTTCTACCAAGAGAGAGACCCTGAGAACATATTTATTGATAAAGTGGATCAGTACTATGTTTGTCCTGCCCAGAATTCTATAGCAGCAACAGTGGCATTAAGGGATTTCTTGTGGAAGGTTCTGGTTTGTTCTCCTGGAAGTCAACTTCAAAAATCAGCCATGGAGGTTCAATCTTTTATAAATTTGTTCTACTGTTTATAGGACTGTTTTTACTTTGGTCTTGTGGTGGTTAGGACTTCCATAACTTTGTTCCCTCCTAGTCTTCACTTCACTTTTTCTAAATTTTTACTTTTTTCACTTTTTTAAATTGAGGCTTTAAGATACACCCTCCAAGACACTGACTGCAAGCTTTGTAGTGTCTATGACTTTGTTGATATGGGCATCCTCTCCACTTAGATACTCCTCCACACCTTACTGCATAGATTAGATAGCTGTAAGCTACCCTTGAGATCCCATTCAGTCTAAATTGACAAGCTTATCAGGACTTTAATGGAAAACTCTCTAAAACTCAAGAAGAAAATAGAACTAATTTTTTTTCTCATCAATAGTTATTCAGTTTTTTTTTATAATCTAAAAACAAGCATGAGGTAGGCAAAAAAGGGGGGGGGAAGAATTGGTAAGTGAAATTGAATGAAGTTGTTGAAGAATGAGTAAAAGAATAGAAGTTGTTACCCTCTTTTTAGTTATTATACATTAGTATTATAGGCATTGATTTAAAATCAGTTGTTAGAATGTTAAAAGAATTCTGGAAATTACAAAAATTTCAACAACTCTATGAACCTTTTCCCTACCGATATACTATAGTTGCTTCTACAAATGTTTCCCTGAAATCTAATTTTGTCAAAACATCATTTAATATTCTTGTGGGAACCACTATATCTACATAATGGCTTATGAGTTATTAGTGGTACTATTTATTATAAGAAATAAAGCATTTTAAGATTTCATTTGGCCCTTTCTGTGGGGTATATAGAACAGAAATGGAGAAAGGTGCCTTTTGTAGTAGAGAAATATCCAACAGCATCTGGCCTTTAATTAATCTGTGCCTTTAAAAGAGAGCATTCCCTCCTTCTACAACATTGTGCTCTAGACTTGTCACAATTCAGGTCAGAGCCCACTGTCAACACTGGTTATTTCAAAAGAAAGAATTAGGGTGGGTAGATGGAAATACATACATTTTGGTCCCAGTATAAAATTTCACTTTTCTTCAGCAAAAAATAACTGTGTTTATGCCATCTGAGAAGCAACTACACAGGGAACATTGGGAGAAAGAAGTTCTAAGCAGTATACAGCACATGTGGTAGTAAAATTATAAAATTTGGAAGGCCCAGCTCCGCCCCAAGCAAGCATTCAGCTTTGGCAGAGAATGGCTGTTTAGAGGGGTTAAAAATAGAGAACTGAAATGTTTACCTCCTGGGCAGTGTTAATACAACCCAGGCTCTTTATGATGACATAGCGATACCATCTGTAGAAATTCTAGGCCTCAAGCCCCCCTTATGGGACCATGCGGTGCTATTATCCATTCTGTGTGAGCCAAGGCTTGGTAGTTCTTAGGGGTGTTCTTAAAGAAGTTGGAATTAAACAAGAAAACTTGGGGAGGGAGTGGGTAGGAAAAAAGCAGCAGTCCAGGAAAAGCAGGTTGGAAAATAGAAGAGTTAAAGGAATTGGAGGAAAAAGGAGGTAGCACTGCTCAAAAATTATTAATAAATTCAGCTGCTTTAATTAAAAAAAAAAAGAAAACCATAATTTCCAGAAAATACAGACAAAACCAACTATATCCAAAGGGGAAAATGGGCAATCCAAAATGTGGTAATTGCTCTTTGACTTTATGAAGCAAGTAAAAGGGATTTTAGTCAGATTTCTGGGGAATGTGTCACTACATCATAAAAACCAATAAATAGCACATGTAACACCTTTGCTGTTGATCTAAAAAGACAGACCAAGGACTGAATGAATTCCTTTCTTACCCTTAGGGTAGTCAAATTAATACTTTTTTTTTTAATGGGGCAGTCTGGGAATGCTTATAACTGTACACTCTATTAAGCAAGGAAGCCAGTCTAAAAAACACCCATTTCTCCCTCATTTGGGCTGCGTGTTGTTCTGTATGCCTTCTTATACTCTTTGCTGATGTTATGATTGAGGTAGAAGGGCCATGGAAAAGTACAGTATGTCAAAGGCCATGTGTTTGTTACACTTAGCAAACTTTGTGGAAAACTTCTGTCTTTTATTTTCTCAGAATATTTTCTGATTTTCTGAGTATAATTTTTCCTCCACTATGCTTACCACCACTGTTACCATGTACATTTCAGTATTTCAAGGATTCGTGATTTCCTTGTTCCATTGACATATAGAGCAACCTCTCTGTGCCTTACTAAGCAGTTGTTAGGAGTCACTGAGGCTGAAAAAGTGCCATTTGATAGGCCAGTCACCATGCACATAATAAAAATTAAATACCAGCATTAGTCAAGGATTTTTTTAAACCGTTAAAAAGGATAGTGATGCCTTCTGCCCTGTCTCCTACCTAATCCCAATTTAATCTCATGCTTTGATTCATTAAATCGATACTACTTATTTTTTAAACTGGGAACATTCAGCCACCCTGTAGTTACAGTGCCTGTAATAACCCTCCAAGTCCTGATTCTCTTGTTTACTACTTGAGGAACCTTGGGCAAATCCCTTTATCTCTCTTGGCTTCCTCAACTGTAATACGAGAAGTTTGGACTCAGTGATGTTTGTGGTCCCCTTTTAGCTCTAAATTCATGAGGTCTCGCCCTCATCATAGCGCTCATATATATATACATATATATACACACATATACACACACATGTATATATGTACACACATATATGCATGCATGTATACATATATATTTACACACATACATATATATGTACATACACACATATATACATTTATATAGATATATACACATGTATGCATGTATATATGTTTATTTGTAATTGCATACACATATGTATGTGTGTGTGTGTGTGTGTATATATATATATATATATGAATACCCTTTTATTTTTATATACTCAATACTTATTACGTCTTGGAGTTTTTAATTTCATTTTCATTTCATTTTTTGTTGTTTTGTGCACTTGTACCAATATAGCCTTGTCTTTATTTTATCTTTTTTTAATTTTTGCCTTTTTTGGAGGGGGGAAGGCAGGGCAATTGGGGTTAAGTTGCTTGCCAAAGGTCACATGGCTAGTAAATGTTAAGTGTCTGAGGCCAGATTTGAACTCAGGTACTTCTGACTCCAGGGCTGGTGCTCTATTCACTGTGCCTCTATTCACCTAACTGCCCGTAGCCTTCTGTTTAAACTTAAAAGATGCTTCGATCCTTAATTTAATTTATTTCAAGAAATAGCTATTATCTATCTTCTATGTATAGGACACTATGACTGGGTACTGGAAAGTTGTGAAGAGAAGATAGGTAGATAGGTAGATGGATAGATGGATGGATGCATGCATACATACATACATGCATACATACACACATCCACATTTGTTATATCTATACATATGCATAAACATACTGAAAACAATACATGTCTGTGTCTGTGTGTGTGTACAGATTTTTACTATAAAGAGTTTACAATCTAGGTAGGTAGATCAGGTTCACAAATAAGTATAAATACCACTTAGATTATGATGATGGAACAGAAGTAAAAAGTGCTGTGAGATGTCCAAGGAGAATGAGAAAACATTTAGCTGGAGACCTTGAATGATTTTCAGATTTCCAGCAATTGAATAGCTATTACTGGGCTTCTGGGCACCCTTGTTTAGGAAGGACACTACTGAACTGCCCTCCAGAAGAGGGCAGGCAGGAGTGTGAAGCCTGGAGGATACTGAGTAGGAAGGATAGTTCTCTTCCAATATCTGAAGAACTAACATATGAAAGGGACCATAGAAGGGAGGACTAGGTACAATGGGAGAAGTTTAGAAAGATAAAAGTCAAGTCAATGTAAGGAAAAACTTCCTGTTAGTTCTCCTCTCCAAATTGGAGTGGGCTTCCCTTCCAAATTGAAATGGAATGTAGTGGGTTCCACCTCTCTAAAGGCAAGCAAAGCTGGGCTGACTGCTTGTCAGGGTGTGTTCTAAAGGCAATCATAGAGACAGAAGTTGCAATAGAAGTCATCTGAGGTTCTCTGATTGGGGAAGTGGGGCTCAAGCGACTCATTCTAGGAACAAGGGATTGGGTGAGCAAGGTCACAGATAGAGAGAAGGGTAGGATTTATTTGTACAGTGGTAAGCAGTCCAGCTATAGCTAATAGCATTTTTATAACACTGTGAGGGTTACAAAGCACTTTAAATATTGTATCACCTTGTTGAGATAAGTGCTATTGTCCCCTTTTTACAGATGAGAAAGCTAAGACTGAGACAATTTAGATGACTTGCCCAGGGATCCCCAGCTAACAAGTGTCTAAGGCAAGTTTCCAAGGCAGATTTTCCTGATTACAAGTATATGCCCTTAAGCATGGTGATAAGGAAAGTTCTCATTTCTTATAATTTTATTTTGGAATAAACTTTTATGACTGTTTTTGGTTTTTATATCACCTGCATTTCCCAATGTATTCCTGCACATTCTCCCTCCCAGAGAACCATCCTTTATGAAAAAAGAAAAAAACATAGAGAGGGGGGAAACTCTAGCTACTGTGCCTCAAGTATGTGAAAAGAAGTCACCTAAGTCTAGAAACGTTGACTTGTTCTGACCTTCCTAGTTGTATAACTGTGGGTAAGTCATTTATCTCTCTGAATTGCAATTTTTCATACCCAGAATAGGGAGACTAATACTTATACACTCTGATTTGTAGTATTGGTTTATATATATATATGTGTATATATATATATATACATACATATATACACATATATACATATATCTGTATATACAGAAGATGGATGAATGGATGGATGGATGGATGATTGGAGAAAAGGAGAGGAAGAGGAAGGGGTGAGAGAGGGAGAGGGAGAGGTAAGGAAGCTGTTGTTATTATTGAATTTTCTCCTGATTAAACACTCTCTCTATTGAAACATGAAAAAGTGGGAGGAGGGGAGAGAATAGATACTAATTAAGCACCTTAGATGTGCCAGGCTCTGTGCTAATAAGCACTTTACAAATATTATCTTATTTGATAATGATAAATGAAACAGCAATTACCGATATTCCTATAAACTGAACCTATCACTTTATTAAACAACTACTCTCTAAGAATGAATTATGAAATAACTTAGGAAATTAGACATTCTTTTCTCCCTATATAACTCCCTGCTATTTTTTATTAAAAATAAATAATATCATAAACAGCTAGGCACCATGCCATAGTATACTGTTTCTAACATTCTAGTCACTGGTGATTTTTTTCAAGGTGTAGTCATCCTCTCTTGGTTAAAACGTGTCTGTGTTCCACTTTTATGCTCCTTAAAAATGATTAGTCACAAAGCTCCCCTCTTGCTTACATATGTAAGTTTTGGAACACGGAATAGAGCATCAAACTTGTTCATTATATTGGTTAGTTTTTCTGAATGTGTTCCCCCTCCATGCTTTTTTTATCATAAAGGATGACTCTCTAGGAGGAAGAATGTGCAGGAATTCATTGGGAAATGCAGGTGATATAAAAACCAAAAATAGCCGTAAAAATTTATTCCAAAATAAAATTATAGGAAACTATAGAACTTTCTTTATCACCATGTTTAAATCCAACATATAACCTGAGGGGGGGCAGTTACCATATATCGTAGAATAATTGAATGGAGAATTTGTCACTTAGCCAACCCTCCTAGTAGTAGACTGTTGTAAATGCAGCTTTGACAGTATGGCAGTATCTAGAGTATTGCAAGAAGCTTGTGTCCTATAGGTAAGACATGCTGTTTCCTTTGTATTTCAGTTATGTCTGTGATCTGCAACGAAATGCAGTAGAGGCTTAAACCCTAAATGACAGAAATGTAGTAGTCACGCTCAGCCCAAATTTATTCAAGAGCACCCACCAGGAATTCCTAGTTTGCCGCTATCTACAGTTGCAATATGGATGCATGTTGTTGAGTTGACTGCCAAGAATATATAGAAGGTGAGGAAGGCCAATTATCATGAGTAAGTGGAAGTTTCCCTAGAAATCTCTATGAAGTCAGCAAGCATTTATTACATGCCTATTAAGTACTGGGAACTATACTAAGAAGGATACAAAAAAAAATAAACATGGTCCCCCATCTTCAAAGAGCTAACAGTCTAATGGGAAAGACATTAAACAACCATCTCTAAACAAGATATTCACAGGACAAATTAGACATAATCTCAAGGGGAAGGCACTAATATTAAGGAAGACCAGTAAAAGTTTCTTATAGAAGGTGTTATTTTATCTGAATCTTGAAGGAAGAAAGAAGGTAGAAATTAGGAGGAAGACCCATCAAGGCATGAAGGACAGCTGCTAAAAATGAACAGAATACATTTAACCACTCACAGTAGTCTCCTTGAGGAAGAGTCTTAGTTAGTCAATGCCTATGGGCCAGTGGGTAGACGTAACAATCTTATAACTGTTGTGGGAGCTATATTAGCCACTGTCATTCCAACCTTTTCTGTTGAAAAATCCTCCCCTGCTCCCCCCCCCCCCCAGGAGTCTGTTCTTTCTCAAAATGATGCCTTTGCACAGCAATAGCCTAAGAACAATCTTGCTTTTGATAAATCAGATGCTTACGAGATAATTCTATGTTTTGTAACAGCCCTAAAAACAGAGACTGATCTTACAGGATCTCAGATTGATCTTATTGTTTAAAATGAAAATAAGCAACGGGAAGTAACCAGAAAATGAACATTTCACTGGGATTAGGAATTCTCTCTCTCCCTCCAACTACTTTATACTTAGAAACTGAGTAATGTGACATTCTATCCTAGTTCACAGTAAGCTTTCCAGGGTTACTACTCAAATTGATTTTCTAAAAAAAACTTCCTTATAACTAAATTTTAATATTTTTAGACCTTGGACAAATACCTGGTATGTTTGGAAGCTGTAAAACTGAGTTTACAACAGTTAACGGGAATGTTTTGCTTTTTTGGCAATAACATCTTGGGTTCAAATCTGTCCCTGCTTAAATCCATCTGTATGACTTCCTGACTAACTCATACATTTGATGTGTCAGTCCTTGAGGAGCTACCTGTGGGTCAGAAGTGATACCCTGAATTGGAGAGTGTTCTAAATTCTCACATTCTAGTTCTCTTTGATATTTAAAGAAAATATCAATCAAAAATGAACTAAATTCTCACATACTAGTTGTCTTTGATATCTGAAGAAAATTTGTCCTCATAGAGCCTTAGATTCGTTTTTGATCTAAGATATGTTTAAAATCACACACACACACACACACACACACACACACGCAGTGAAAGATAGAACAGGGTTTTCCTACCTTCTTTCATTATAAAATGGGCATTGCTTAGGGAGGTTATGAAAGCATGAGACCTTGGACTCAACAAGGAATATTGGCCATGAGAGGGGATTTTGAAAATAATTTATGTGAAGAAATAGTTTGTTCATACAAAAAACAAGTCTGAAATGACAAAATATAAGTTTCCTGGCTCTGCTTGGAAACACCTTGAGGATTCCAAAATAATTAACATTATACCTTTGACCAGTCTGGACATTATGACCCTTATGTTTTCATGAGAGTCTTTTTGCTCTGCTAATAGTTTTGAATAACAGGGATTCATGTTTCAGAACTGGATGAAATGGACCATTTATTTCTTTTGCTTCCACCTAGGAAGGGAGCCAGTGTGGAATGTTGGATAGAGTGCCAGAGTTGAATTGGAAAGACTTGGGTTAGATTGCTGCTGCAGATTATCTATGTAGGCCTGGGGAAGTCACTTACCCTCTCTAGACCTCAGTACACTTATCTATAAAATGGGATTATAATAGTACCAATTATACCTGGTGAGGTTATTGTGAGGATCAAATGAGATAACAGAGAATGCTTCTAAATATGTAAATTTTTTGCAGACTTTAAGCTATATAAGTTTGTTACTAGTTGTTACATAAGAAAGTAACTATGATCCTTTGGGAAAACAACTTTCCTTTTTTTGTAATGGCACAAAGAATTATATTAAGTGATAATTTAACAAATGATCTGACATAGTCAAGAGAAAGATTCAGGAAGACCTGTATTCAAGTTTTTTTCTTTGCCACTGGCTAGATAAATCTGTTAACCTTTCATTCAGTACCTCAGACAGCCCTCTAGGACTAGATGTTACATTTAAGAATCTACATTGGTGGAAGGAGTTTCCACACTGGGATTCCCCACAATGGGAATGAAATTACCAAAATTGATTTTCCCACAATGGGAATGCTTTCCCCCAAAGTAATGAAATCACTTTCTTCTCCCTACCAGTAAACATATAGTGTTTCTATAAGTCTTTGGTCGTGGTTGGACTTCCACAAAGGCAATAAAGGCTGTTTCTAGTACAGACTGACACAATCAGTATACACCCACAAGGATCTGTATGTACAGTTTAGCAGTCCCGTTTCTTTTATTTTTATTTATTTTTAGTTTACAGCATTCAGTTCCACAAGCTTTTGAGTTTTAAATTTTCTCCCTCTCCCTCCCTTCCCCCCCACTCCCAAGACAGCGTGTAATCTGATATAGGCTCTACATATACATTCATATCAAACATTTTCACTTTAGTCATGTTGTAAAAAAGAATTATAATCAATAGAATGAACCACGAGAAAGTAGAAACAAAACAAAACAAAAAAGAGAGAGAACAAACAGTGTGCTTCCATCTGCATTCAGACTCCATAATTCTTTCTCTGGATGTGGACAGCATTATCCATCATGAGCCTTATGGAGTCTTAGATCCTTGCATTGCTGAGAAGAGCCACGTCTATCAAAGTCAATCATTGCACAATGTGACTGTAACTGTGTACAGTGCTCTCTTCGTTTTGCTAGGGGTCCCATTTCTATTTGAATTTGACACCACTGGCCTGGAACAAGTGTAAATGTGAATCTAAGGTCGTACAATTAGTGGCAGCTAGGTGCGTAATGGATAGCGTTCTGGACCTGAAGTCAGGAAGACCTGAGTTCAAATCTGCCCTCAGACATTTACTAGCAGTGTGACCCTCGTCACTTAACCATGTTTGCCTCAGTTTCCTAATCTATACAATGAACTGGAGAAAGAAGTGGTAAACCACTTTAGTATCTTTGCTAAGAAAACCTCAAATGGGGTCACAAGGAGTCAGAAACCACTGAAATGGCTGAACAACGCAACAACAACAACAACATACAGTTAGGTATTATCACATAAGGGAATTAAATCATGTTTTCCTAGCTCCAAATGTGGCTCCTTCATGCAGTATAACAGGCTGGTTCTTGTAGATGGAGATATAGATATAGATATAGATATAGATACATAGATATAGATACATAGATATAGATATATAGATATAGATGTAGATATGTGTGTGTATATATATATATATATAT
>CM053583.1:154391707-154468168 GCA_028627135.1 Pseudochirops cupreus
TAGGGAACAGAGTATACTTTCAAATATCCAAGGGTCCTCAGAGTCACGTAGCCGCTTTAGGAAAGGGCCTAGGGGCAGGGAAGATCTTCAGATTCCCATAACAGCTACTATTGACTTAGTTTTGAAATGTAATATTATCAGTGTTTTATTATATTTTTCATGTTAAATATTCCTCAGTTGCACTTTGATTTGGTCTGCATTGGGGATGTTATGGACTGTATATGGATAATGGGCCATATGTTTGACCTCTCTGGTGTAAAGAAAGTGATGCTTTGAAATTGGGCAAAGGGGAAAAAAAGCAAAAGCATGGGAAGTAAGAATAAAATGTAACCCACTTTTATCACCTCTCTTACAATCAGAGTTGACCCTAAGAGGAATTATTAAATAATCCCCCTTTATCTGCCACATGTTACACCTTCTTTTCTCAACTCCTCTCTCCACCAAGTGCTTTAGTGTAGCTTCGTGGCAAGCCCAAAGCTTCCCACTATAGCACTCCATTGGGGTTTCCTCCTCAGGTGAGAGCCTTCTTTCCTCTTCTTCACTTTCATCCCCCAGACCTGTCCAAAACCACATCCACTTGACCTATTTTTGGACCTATCACATACATCTAATGGATGAAGGTCAATTCTATTCATGGTAGAGCTCTTCATTTAAAGCTGAGGGGTTGTGTTTTCATTTTTAAAAATTCTTTATCATTATCCATTCTATGGTTCATATATACACACATGCATATACATACACATATATACATGCGCATGCATGCATACACATCTCTGTGTACTTTTCCTTTAGGCTTGGCCAGTCTTTTGAGAACCAGTTCTTCCCAAGTAAATTAGTTGACATCAGTGACTCCTTGGCTTTCCCATATCATAGATACTTAAGAAATAGTGGGCACAAATATCAGTAGATAGCAATTGTGTGTTAGAGATTTAGCACTAGATTGAAATGCATTCAGATACCTGCATAACACATAACTGTGCAGAGTTTGCTGCTGCTTGGTTTGGTTTGTTGTTTTTTTTACATCATAGATTTTACATCAAGATGGCAATGGTGTGAGAAAGTCAATAACATGGAAAATGTTTCAAGTACTTTTCAGAGATTGGAGAGGGCATGATTTTCATTGGATTTTAGCTTCTAATCCAAATCCATCAATTTTTCTGTTTATCATAGGGAATGGGCACAGGAAAAGAGAGAAAGACCCCAAGTCTCTGGGTTTTTTTTTTTTTTGCTTTTATTTCCTATTTATGCAATCAACTAATCCTTTTAAAAGAGGAACAGAATTAGCATGCACAATGGGAAGGTCTGGCTTTTTTTTTTAATGGTTTAAAAAAATTCCTGGTGCTTATTCTATTTTAAATTCTGCATGAAAATAGTAATGAAGATGTGCTTCCCACAGCTTCTACATTAACTTTCTCCAATGATATTGACCTTGTTTGAGTTCATTGTCATAAATATTATATCTGTGAATCTGTTTAGGACATCATAAGATACAGACTGATGCATCATCCAGACTCCGTATTTCTTAGAGTTCGGCAGCCTCTGGTTCTTTGGTTTGTTTTTTGTTTTGTTTTTTTTTGCATTTTTGTCCTTCCCCCTCCAGTATGTTTCTCACTTCTTCCTTTTTAAAATTTACCATATTTTTTTTTAGTATGGCTAGTTATTCAAAACATCTCTCTGATAAGCACTGTTTGATTTGTAATTAATTGTAGCAACTGATTTTTCATTATTTATGAGTGTCTTTGTCAAAATCCATTTGGAATTGTGACTGAGATAAAGCTTATTCCAGTGGCTGATCTGACCACATCAGTAAAACAATTAAGAACTCTTAAAAAAAAAAGCCCAGAGGCTACTAACATCTTTGTAAGTAACCCAGTATTTTCTCTTTCATTTGTGTTTGCATGCATTAAATTTATTACCACCACAAAATCAATGTGCTCATTGATTTCAATACACGCACTTATAAATTACATTTACTTCCTTCTTAATTTTGCATTTATAAAATAGATATGTGAGCATTCAGATACTGGTCAATTAAGGAATATAGAATTTCTCTCAATATCAGTAGGAAAATATGAGAAATATTAAATTGTGAGACTTATTTTGAGTATTCGAGTCATAACTGGTATTTGGGTCAGTGCAAATATAAAATCTTGCAATGCAAATATTTTTGTGATTATTGTTGAAATTACAATTATGATGATGCTTGTTAATAATTACTGAATGGTTCTCAGATTTCGTCCTCTCCTATTCCTACAAAGGACTGAAAAGAGGGTTGGGGGTGGGGAAGAAGCCACGCATTGGCATGGCCACACACAAACATTGTCCTCTCTCTCATCTCCCAAATATATCCATAAAAGATATGAGAAACTTGCAGGAAAGAACACAGGATGGAGAAAGTCATTAATATCAGTAGTAATATTTAAGTATCACGTAATTTAAACAATTTTGCTTGAAGTTATTGCACTGTCGTGATTTTTATTGTGCACAATTTATTAGTCAAAGCCTGCAGGGTTCACTGGCATTTATTTTTCAGGAAGTCCGATTTTAACATTAGGGTTTAAGTACATAATATACCTACTTTGTTTTAACTGGTACTTCATTTTCAAAAATCGCTTCACCTTTTTCAGTACAAACATTTCCAGGTATTTCTTAAAGGAAATAAGGGGTTGCCTGACAATGCATTCCGAGAGAGGCTGTAATAATTCACATCTGCCTACTCTGACATGCAAAATATTTATTTATGTACTTGCATATTTACTTTCAGTTCTGAATTAAGTCAGGAAGATTTAATAAAGATTGACTGAAGTCTTGTGTCCATTTAATGAACGCTTGATTCTTTAAGGAAACCTTTTCTCTTGCCAGACCAGACATACCTGGATGATAGAGATGCTTGCTGGGGTTATCACATTTTTTTTGAGCAAAAGTCTGTTGCTCACATTAAATTCTTTTTATGGGCTGAACATACTCTTCCTAGTTTCTGCAGTCTTTGTCCTTTTTCTTAATCTCTTCAAGAGGGTTGCTGATAGACTTAAACAATTGACATAAGCCCTCTAAAATGCAGTTATATGGGGTGTCCCAAAAGTTGAAGATTAAAACTTCAGTAAGACTTTCGGAACCCCTTGTAAAAGGAATACTAGAGCACCACAGTTAAGGGAACCACTTGTCCAGAACATGTGCAAAGCTTAAATAAGTACCTTAAGCTGATATGATAGCTGGGAAGCCAGGATGCTTGAGAATGTTTATTTTTAGGTAGGCTTTCTTTAAAAAAAATCTCATCTTTTGTTATCTTTTTTTCCCCCTAATTAGGACAGAATTTTACCCTAAGGCAGTTAGGAGTTTGTGAACCAGCAACTCGAAGAGGACTGGCATTTTGTGCGGAAATGGGGCTCCCCCACAGAGGTTACTCTATCAGTGCAGGGTCAGATGCTGATACAGAAAATGAAGGAGTGATGTCCCCAGAGCATGCCATGAGACTTTGGGGCAGGGGGGTCAAATCAGGCCGAAGTTCCTGCCTGTCAAGTCGGTCCAACTCAGCCCTCACCCTGACTGATACAGAGCATGAAAACAAGTCGGACAGTGAGAATGGTAAGTTTAGATCTCTGTCTTTTATTTTAACTTTTTGTTTTTATGATGGCATTCACTGATTATCTGATTTGGTTGACACTTGGGATTTGAAAAAAATATAAATTGAAAAAATGGCCTCAAAAATGTATTTTCAGGGTGGGAGAGATCAGTATTTATTATCACTTGGCTAAATTATGCCAGTCTGATGTTTGAGATACATTCTGGAAGAATAGTTTAACCAAAAAAAAAAAAGGAAAAGATTAGCTTGGACTTATCTTAGACCATGTCACCTGTTATCCTCAGTGGAGGAGGGAAGTAAGGGATGATAAAGTTTATCCTCCAGGCCAGCTTGCAATCAAAGATGTCTTTGTAAATTCCTCTTGAAGACATCTCAAAGAAGTTGCAGAATCTTAGAATGGATAAGTGAGCACATAGAATAGTTTATTAACAGGACTCTAGTGATTGAAGAACAAATCTGATTGTACTTTAAACTTAATAGTTGATGAGAGCAATTGAAATCATGGTACAGAGGAGAGTCTGGCCTTTGATGTGCTTTAGAGACTGGATTACTATGCAATTAAAATCTACCCCCCCCCCCCCAAAAAAAGAGGCTTTCTGAAATCAAAATAGCAGCTTGGCACATTATAAAGACAAACAGTTTTTATACATTATTAGGACTTTATGTTGTTGCTGGTAGGAAAAGAGGTAACAAAGATCAAAATTTATTTTAATGTGATTTTTTTAAAAGCACCTTTGATTTCTAGTAATCAAGGCTTCATTTATGTATCTGGAAAAAATGTGGCACATCGAGCTTTAAGGTACCCATGACAGAAGACACATTTGTCTTAAGTATTTAATATAAACCATAAACTCAAGAGTTCAATGTGATTATTGATGCTTTGTAAATAAAATGCCTTAAAACCCAGAGAAAAAGGAAGATAACGAGGAGATTGTATGAATTACTGTTTTACTTCTGGTTTTAGTTTTGGGTTTTTTTGTTTTTGTTTTTGTTTTTTTTTTTGTCTTGGTAATCTTGTTGGCTTTTCTGTGCAGCAGAAAGACAATAACTATTGTTAGATTTCAGAATCTTCAGTTTCAACCAGTGCTATTTCCTGAATCTTCTTAAAGATGAATTTGACCCTTTTCTTGCCTTATTATATGTGTTAGTTGCCTTACATCAAAATCATCTTCATCACTATTGTGACATTTTCTTAAAAATGTTTCCATGTAAAAGTGTCCATGCCTGGGTTGAAGTAAAAAATTATTAGTATAAGAAAATAAAATAAAGCAGAGTTCTTTTGACAAAAGTAATCTGAGAGATAAAAATAGGCTACCCCTTTTTTCCCCTGAAAAGAAAGTCACCAGAGACAGCTGGCAGTGCAGTGGAGCTGGAGTCAGGAAGACATGAGTTCAAATTTGACCTCAGATCATTCCTACATGTGTGACCCTGGGCAAGTCATTTAACCTGTGTTTGCTCCAGTTTTCTCATCTGTAAAATGGAGACAATAATAACACCTACTTCACAGGGTAACTGTGAGGATCACAAAAAATAATAATTCTAAAAGTGCTTAGCACAGTACCCAGCATATAGTAGGCATTAAATAAATACTTATTCCCCTTCCCTTCCCCACTTACCCAGATTAATTAAATTAAATTAATTAATTTCATGCTGAAATCCAAAGACCTTAATTCTAATTATGTAAGATAAAATACACATTCTCCCCCTCTTCCTCTCCTTGGAGACATATATACATACTACTCCTGTTCCATTCAAATTACTTGCTCCTAAATTTTATGACCACATTTTTAAGCATTGAGAATGCCCTAGCAATGATAACTTTTTAATTGTATTTTTCTTGGATTATCTCTAGCTGATTTTTTTATATCAGTCCATCTCCCCTACCCCGGCTCCATCTACTTGTACATTCAGAGAATATGAATTAATTTTGATCTTATCCTTAAAAGTAAAAGAAATATGATGTAATGCTTTCCAAGATTAAATGAAAATAATTTCCCCATTAATAAAACTTAAATATTACAAATTTTGCAGCTTTCCATTAGACTAATAATATGGTGTTTTCTTTTGCTTGCTTACTCTGTATGGTATTAAATTATCCACACCTGATGCCTCACTCAGTTAACACAGGAATGAAAACACTCTCTTCTAGAGTTATTATAAACTTCATAGATGTTTTGTTTTATTTTAGTTTTTAAATTAAATATATTTAATTAATTTAAATATATTAAATCTATTTTTTTTCAGTGAACAAGCATTTATTTTCTGTTTTCTACTACATCTAGCCTCCCTGGAAAAGGAAAGGAAAAAAAGCCTTTGTAACAAATATTTGTAATCAAGACAAACAAATTCCCATATGGGCCATATCCAGACATGTGTCTCACATTCTGCATCACCTTTCCTGGTATTGTTCTTTCATCATTGGTCCTGTGCAATCATGGTTAGTCATTCTCTCTCTTCAATGGTATTTTGGTTTTGAGTCAGATGAAATTAGGGAAATTTGGTAGCTTGAACATGAAATCAAACCATTTAGTCATTTAAGCTCATTAAGCGATGAAAGTTGTATAAAGCTCTTGAGGACATTTTTGTAACTCTTTCCCCAAGATCACTTTTTATTAAATAAACCAGCTTCTGTTGTTCCCTAGAACTGGTGTTATCCATCTGATGAACCTTTTGGAAGCATCCTTAGACCTCTCGTTTTAGAGGTGAAGAAACTGAGACCAAACGAGCATTAGCATTCTAATTACTACCTCTAACTTCTCAGGGCAGCTGGATGGTAGACTGGATAAAGGACTGGGCTTGGAATCAGGAAGACTCGTCTTCCTGAGTTCAAATCCAGCCTCAGACTCTTAGTAGCTGTGACCTGAGCAAGTCACTTAATACTGTTTGCCTCAGTTTTCTCATCTGTAAAATGAGCTAAAGAAGGAAATAACTATCTGTTCCAATACCTTTGTAAAAATAAAAAATAACCAACCAATGGTGTTACAAAGAATCAGACCCAACTTAGTAACGCCTCTAACTTCAGGACTAGACAATGCTCTTCATTTTATACCATATTGCTTCTGAGACAAATATACTAACGAATTGTAGGACTAAGAGTCACAAGGAACTTAAACAATTATCTGTTTTCACAGATGACAAAATTAAAGCTCAGACAGGTTCACTTCTTAACCAAAGTCATATAATTAACAAGGAACAGAGCAAGAGTTGAACCCAAACCCTCTGACTCACAACATTGCTTTCCCATTACATCATGATAGGTATTTCATAGTCATCCCTACAGGTATATGTCAGTGATTGTACTTCAAACTAGCACCTACCTCACAGGGCTGTTATGAGGCCAAATGAGATAATATTATCTGTAAAACTCGCTCTTGATAGATACATGCTCTCTTTCCCCTTCAAACTGATCAGGGATAGCCTAAAATTTTTATAACAAATTGTAAGGAGGAAGCTTTTCTTTGAAGTCATCAAGACGCATAAAAAGAGGCGAGGAGAAGCATGAATTTCTACTGGGAACATGTACTTGAAGTTATGGTTTTGACCTTGGGTCATTAAACAACAATGAAGCCATTTTAAAAATAAAGATAAATTCATCTTGGTTATATATTCTAATTTTCTCTGTATTAATATGCTTTTAATACAAAATATCACTTTTCTGAGGAATATTTTTCAAAAATTCTTCCCATGTTAGTAGTGATTCTTTCTCCCTTTAATTCCTTTCTTCATATAGACTCACATCTATAAAAATTAAAATGTCAGACATTCCTAACATAAAATTTAATCTGATGCATAGTCACTGTGACTACTGACATTCAGTGGACTCTTCTAACCCTCTTCTTTTGCTTTCTTTTCTGAAGTCATTTATTTCTTCAATGAGATCTTTCTTTCTCCTCTACTTTCTCCATATTCTAATTTATGTTCACTCTTACAGCAGCCTAAGAAGTGTCCTTGTAAGGGTGTGTGTGTGTGTGTGTGTGTGTGTGTGTGTGTGTGTGTGTTTGTGTGTGTCTGTGTGTGTGTCTGTGTGTCTGTGTGTGTTTGTGTGTGTCTGTGTGTGTCTGTGTCTCACACACTAGAAGAAAATGGGTCAAAGGACTCCCCATAATGATGCAGCAATAAGAATTTGACTCCAAGGCAGTTTCATCTGTGGATTTAAACATTTGATATTTTTTTTTTGGCTTGTGGAATAACTGTGAATATAGATTTTCCCCCAACATTAGTAAAATTATGCAAGTAGACTGTCTGATGTTCTAGTTACAGCTTCAAAGAAGAGTTTAGTCACTAAAAAAAGGATTAGATTTCATTTATTTATTGATAGGGAGGCCAACAGTCCAAGTGCAGAAGGTGCTAGAACTGCTGTGAGGCTAATGAAATTTTGATGGCCTGTGTATCCCATGAGAGTAAAAAAAAAAATATTCTGACCATGTCACAAGTCTCCATATCAGTGGAGATGCAAAACAAGTGATCACAATTTATTATCTCTTGCCTTATACAATTTCCACCAATTTCAGAAGAGGGGAAGCAAAAATAATTTTAAAAAATAATTGACAGCGTACATACTATGAATTTTATCTAGAATTTAAAATGTAAATCCTACTCTAAATTAAGGGTGCTGGAGTAATTCCTTCTTTGACATGTATTGATTTTTTTTGTTCCAAGTCAAGTACCTTGTAACCAGGGCAAGTTACTGGTGATGCAGTGATTTATGTCCTTCAATTAATAGTGGTTCTAGTAAGCTGTTGAAATCTGACAAAATAAATGTGATGAGACTCCCAAATCAAAGGGAAAATTACCAGCATGCCCTACATATTTCAGGCCTCTTGCCTATCACCAAAGTGTTGTTACCAGGTTCCTCATTGGATTCTGATGGCCCTGATTTGCAAGGAATCTGACCCCTAACCCAAATGCACATCTCCCAATCTGAACAAAAACAAAGACCTTTTCTGTTGGGGGAAAAAAAAAGCAAACAGAAAACCTTCCCCAAAAACTGACTTGAAGGAAGATTTTTAAATATTTGCATGTGCGTTAGGGTCCCAGAGCATATGATTTCCTTTCTTTATTCTCTTAATTAAGCAGATTCACTATAAGAAGAGACCCTTTATTTCAATAAAGAGACCTGTAAATATGGTTCAGGGTCTTTGCTGCCTCTTCATTTACTTTCCCACTTTCCCTCCTATCCTCATAACCACACCTTCTTTTAATTTACTGCAATTAAGCAGAGGCTTATTGAAAGGTGTTGATAATTAGCCCTATGGCAGGAGACTTCAAAGACTTCAGTCTTCTCCTGGCCCCACTGGCCAAAGGAAATTTCCAAAGTAGCTTTCTCCATTGATAGCCTCTTACTTAGGCAGTCAATTAAAAGGCCATTTAATTGATGCTGATCAGTTTACACAGTGGAATAAATCATTCCTGAAGTCTTTATTTCTTACCTGGGGGTCTTAGCAATATACCTGTTTCCAAAAACTCACTAATGCCACAGTAATTGGTGCAGACCCAGGTCTTATATAGCAAACCATTATGGCAGAGGATTGCTGAAGTGTTGTCAGTATAATACCCTTGGATTTTTACATATCGGAAACACTTTTCCAGGAAGCAACTGACCTTAAAGGAGTTTAGAGAAAATATATTCATGGCAGGAGACAGTTGAGGTCTAACAAACTGAATTACTGTAATTATTGTATTTTAAAATACAAAAGGTGTATATTTCCTGAAGAAATTATATAAATTATTTTATTAGAAAGACTTATATCAACCTGTCAAAGGGGGCTTATAACTGTTCTGTAGTACCAATTGCTGAAGTAATGTTATAATTAAATGAGAGGCAGATTAATGAGTTTATAGAAATTATGGGAATATATGGACCTTGCTATTTTTCACCCTTTCTAGGGTGGTAAGTATAAGCAAGGACATTTGAAAATGTTGACCCTTTTCTCAGATGTCAAGAATTTCCCAAATTCTTGGGGAAAGGCCATGGACATTGGACTGCCTCATGATCATCTAAACATAATATGCCTGTAATGTATACTCAAGGCATGCAATGGCTGAGTAATTTTTTTTGAACAATCTTTACGAAGAAGACAATATTTTACTTTTCCTTCATTCACCATCTTAGGGTGGTACTAGTTTTTCCAACTTAGTTCAGTTCACCAACCAGTTATTAAGCCTATACTATGTGCCTTGGGGCAGTTAGAATGCTAGGTGGATAGAGTGTTTAGGTTTGAAGTCAGGAAGATCTAAGTTCAAATTTGGCCTCAGATACTTACTAACTGTGTTATCCTGGGCAAGTCACTCTGTTTGTGTTAATCTACTGGAGAAGGAAATGATAAACCACTCTAATATCTTTGCCAAGAAAACCCTATGGACAGTGTGATCCACGAAGTCATAAAAAGTCGAACATAACTGAACATGCCTAGGACCAACCATAGCATTTGTAATAAAAAAGATAAAAATGAAAAATTCCCTTCCCTTAAGAAGCTTATATTCTAAGAGAGATTGGACTAAGTCATTTCTAGAGGAAGCGCTTTAGCAACTGGAAGATTAGGATAAGTTTACTGTAGGAGATGGTGTGTGAGCTAAATTTTGAAAGGAAATTAGGTTTTTAAAGATGTAGAAGTGAAGAGAAAAAACATTCCAGGAAATGTGAGATTGTATAGTATAACAAGTAATAGCTCAGTTATGAATTCTGTTAGGAGTCTTTTGGAATGTAATGACAAAAACTTAGAGTATAGTTGTTATTTTTTGTTTAAATACTTTGTAATGATAGAAATGCAGTTTATGATAACTGTTTGCAGTTTTTAATACATATATATAACTGTTTGCAGTTATTTAATCAAAAGCCAAGTCACAGTACTCCCTTCCAAAAAAAAGTCAGTCTCACATACATCTATATACATATATAATTTAATTACTTAAATGCATGAACCTTTAATGTCTGCCCTGTAGTTTCTAAATATGATTTCAGAATTATAGGTCACATTTCTGCAGCTGTTTTAGATTTACATAATGCTTTTCTCATACTAGTGACTGAGTTAGAAATTAGCTCTTTTTCTCATGGTATTGCCATGGAATCCTCAATATGTACATAGATAATCCTGATCAAGGTTTGATAGCAATGAGGAAGTCAGCACCAGCATGTGGGTCAGTAGCTGCATATGTCATCTTGATTTGTCTGTAAAAATAATCATGATGCTTGTCATCTTTCCATTATCTTAGAGTCTCCTCTTTTATCTATCTTGATAATTGATTCCCAAGTTCCTTTAAAATCCTATCACTTCCAGTATGAATTTCTGCTATGTATATTTGATGGAATTCAGCTGTTCTTCCTGCCTTCCTTCTGATCAACTTGAGTGACATGTTTAATTCTTCATAAAGCATATCAGATATAAATATAATAGTCTAAATTTAATGATTTCACTGTAATCGATGATGAAAATGGTTCACTACAGAAATATATAGATATATCTGTTTCATTTCACATCTACTTGTATCCCTTCCAGTTTCATTCATAAATGTTCTCATAGTGATCTACCCAACCTGGGTCTCATATCAAGCTTTTTACAGACTTCTCTTCCCCTCACTTCTTTCTATTACTCTGTGAAGAAATGCTGCTTTTAATCTCCCTTCCTACTTCTTTTAAATGTGCAAATGCCCTTGTATTCTTAACCATTACCAGTATTCTAGATTATTATTATTCCCATACATCCTGGACAAAAATAGACGATGAAATTAACCCAGAACTGCAGAGTAGAGATACAGTGGGCTGGCTTGGAGACATTACATTCCCCTAGGTTGTTTAACATTCCAGGATTATCAGTGCATCACTCTGCCTTTTGACTATTTCTGGCTCTCCATATAGACATCATCCATTTCTATTTTCAATGATACATTTCCTTCTTGTGGAAGATTTATGGAAGAACAAGGACAAGAATTACCCAGAATGAGAAGACTGGGATAGCTTGTTATCTTCACAATTGAATAGAGTACCCATAAAAATGATTTCACAGATCAATTGCAGCAGTAAAGTATGTTTTAGGTATGAACAAAATGAAGAAACTGAGACTCGGAGATTTAAGCAGCTTTCCAAATGTCACATAGATCAGGGCTTCTTAAACTTTTCCCCCTCAAAACCCCTTCAGCACTTCTTAAAATGTGGGTCACGACCCTACCTGGGTCATAGTAGGAATTAGAACTGGTACTTAACCTTAGATTTATCTCTTTTCATCCTGCCTCAAACATTTAATTATAACTCATTAAGAGCAGTGATTAGAAGTGGCTGACAGATAAATTTTGGTTTGAAGTAACTAAAAAAATGATGCCCTGAGCATCAGAGATATCCCAAAGTAGATAGAGTGAGCTCCTCATCACCAGAGGTTTTAAAGCTATTGATTAGGGATTGAGTAGAAGGTAAGGGAGAATATTTGCTCAGGTATTATATGGATTGAATGCCTTCTGCCAGTCTCTCCCATCTCTGAGGTTCTGTAATTTAAATGAGATTCTGATTTAAATGGAAAAGAACAAGTAACTCATCCTAAAGATTATAGAACTTGATACCAATATCATCAGTGTTTGAAATTTACTACATCCAGCTGGGACTTAAGATACACAGGCACTGTGGTAGGGAGATCCATCCTGCTCTACCAGAAAGTCAGAGGGGTGATGGGGGAGGACATAGGAGACAATAGATTGGGGGAGGGGTTATACAATGGGATGGCTGTTTTGGGGTGGTGGGTAGGGGAAAGATGGGGAGAAAATTTGTAACTCAAAATCTTGTGGAAATGAATGATGTAAACTAAAATAAATAAAAGTTTTTAAAAAATTAAAAAAAAAGAAATTTACTATACACTCTCCTCCTTTTAAAACCTTAAAAGATTTTCAGAAAACTTTGGACAAACTGTGACTCCTCAAGCAAATATCACATTAATTTTTATTAAATCCACTACCTTGTTTCTTTGTGTTCATACACAAAAAGTAACCAGTAATACAGCTCATCTCTGAGTAAATTGTAAATGCGTGTTTAAATACAGGTTTAAAATAAGAATAAATCATGCTATGTCCATATCAAAACTGATAACGTGGGCGTTTTTCCATTTTGATTGTGTTTTTTATATCCTTAAAAAAAAGGGGGTAGCAGTAAAATTGTTTTAATTGTAAATTAAATTAATTTACTAATTAATTTATATGTTAAAGAGCAATAAGCATACTGAATCAGGTGTATTGGTGTAATTTTCACTACCATAGGAAAAAAGAAAAAAAATCTAACAAAAAGAGAAGATTTTTGTTGTTGTTGTTCATTTAAAAGATATTCAAGCATTTGGAGGATAATTTATGGCTTGAAAGACTTTTTTGTATTCTCACATTTCAAAAAATTAATCTGATGTCAGAATAATTTTACTTAACCACATAATTACATTATTTATCTCCCTCTGTATGTGAAAACATGATCCATATATATGGAATTTTTACATCTGGAAGGATAATGAAATTTATGTTGAATATTTTCTTAGAAGTTTTGTCTGTTGGCATGATTCAGTTTTCCAGAATTAATGCAGCATAAGTAAGTTAAAAGATTTTTTAAAAAAAGAAATATAGTCAGATTGTTTCAGACTAACACAAGTGAAGAGTGATCTGGACTAAGAAAAAGTCCAAATTAAAATTGTTGCTTTCTTTTTTTTAGTTTAGTATTATTACTTCTAGACCATATAGTAAATTGAACAAGGCTAGCAAAGTTTTACCTAGTTAAGATTCTTGGGAAATTTGCTTTATTGACTTCAAATGTTCAGAAATTTAGAGAAAGATAATGTGTAATTAATATATTAATTATTTGAAAAGTAAAGAAAAGATAGAACCAAAAAAGACAAAGATTATCCTTGTGCAGATGAGGAAACTGAGGCATAGAGGTAAAATGATTTACCCAAGGTCATAGTTAAGTGTCTAAGACAGGACTATGATTCTGATCTTATGACCATGTTCTTACACATTGAGATGCAAAATAAAGGAAAAGATATATAAAATCAATAACTATTTATTAAGCTTCTCCTCTGTGCCAAGCACTATGCTAAGTGCCAAGGACAAAAAAAAAAAAGTTAAAACCTTCTCTGATGACAAAAAGCTCACAGTTTAATTGGCAGAGAGAAGGGGGAAATAAATAACTATAAATAACATAGGCAGGATAAATTGGAGGTATATGTATGTACATATATACATATATAAAATTAAAATTCTAAAAGTTCCTTGTATTCTTTTTTATATTAATATTGCATTCAGTGCTGTAGAAAACATTTATGAAGCAAAGACACATTTTAACCTCTCTGTCACTTCCAAATTATTCTAAACTTGAAACTAGCAAAATCCAAATTAATGGTATTTTCCTATTATTGATGGCCTCTATCTTCAAAGACTTTTGTAAACTATATAGACATTATAAATCAATGTTTTATTATTTAATAAGCTTGTATCTACAAAGTTAGCAGTTAACAGCTTTGAAATATAAGCCACTAATGACCAGATAATGTAATGTGTTCATTCCTCACTTTGCTTTGACTTTTGCTAGGGCTAAGTTGTGTCAGCGTTCTAAGAAATAAGAAAGTAACTGGAATAAATGTTTTAATACAGTGAGCATTATAGAGTTATGCCCTAGTTCATGGTTGAGCTTCTATATTCTTGGCCTTTCACCATTGTTCCTCCCGATACATAAAGCTATCCAAATTTTTTTTTCTGATTTGACTGATCTTTCCTCTCAAAAAGAAAGAATATGCGTATATAAATTATAATAAATGTATTATAAAGTGAAATATTATTATAAATTATGTGTATGTATATTATATTATATAACATAAATATAATATAATTGTATAATGTGTATATATGCATATACATGTATTTTTAAAAATGTATTTAATTTATTCCTTTTTCCCCTTACAATGATCATTTAATTCCTCCCCAAACTTCCCTTGAGAAAACGCAAAATAATAAATGTGAAAATATCTGATGCAATGATTATATCCTACAATGTATACAACAGCCCTCCCCTTCTCTACTGTTAAAGGGTAAAGGTATATTTCACCACTCTCTTGAACAGCCACTGTTTTGTCAGTTACTCAGAATTTTACTTCCTTTTAGTCACCTTCCCCTTTCCTTTGTTCTACTCATTGTGTATCCTGGTCTCTTGGTTGTGCTTATTCTTTCTGTATCAGTTCATCCAGATTTCCCCATTATTCTCTAATTCCTCTTCTCACCATTTCTTATTGTGTAATAATATTCCACTGACTTCCTACTTTTGTCATCTCTGCCAATTTGCATGAAACGAGATAAAACTATAGGGTTTTTTTTAAATTTTCTTTTTTCCCCCCTTAGTGATTTTGGGCCTTTTTTCTCACATTGTCATTTGTAATTGGCATTTCTTTTGTAAATTATTCATATCTTGAGGCCACTTGTGGGAATGTGTCTTGGAGTTCTATATTTGTGTTACTTTCCCATAGTCATTTATTCTAACAGATTCTGATCTATGTTACATGCTACCCTTCAGTTTACTTCAGTTCACTCCCCCAAACATGTATTGAAAATATGTAAGGCTTTGTACTTGTAGGGATGCAAAGATGACTAAAACACAGTACCTACCTACCCTCATATGGAGCTACATCAGAATATTTTGTTTCTTTAAAAATAGATACAAGCATGAAAAGGTTTCCTTTAGTCTAATGAGACGAGTCCTAGGTTTAGAATATTGGTATCTGGTTAATAGGTCTAATATAATCATGAAAATAATTGCATTTTTATAATGCTTTAAGGATTGCAAAATGCTTTACATATGTTAACTCATTTGATATTAACTAGATATAAATTTAGTTTAGACACTTGTCTGTTTCATCCTCAATACATATAGATCAACTTGCTTTATCTATTTAAACAGTGTGATGATAATATGAGATTGTAGACATTAAAGTATTTCAATAAATTTAATAACCTATGTAAGTTCTTTATACTAACTGAAATCCTGAGATTAACCCTTTCTGCCACCCCCATAAAGAAAGTTTAAAATATTTTAAAATAACAGTACAAATCCAATTTGCCATCAGTCAATTGTCCAAAAAAAATCCCATTTGAAATGCCATAAACACATTAATTTTACAATACTCACAACAAAATAGACAAGAATGTCAAAGGAGATAAACCAGAAGTCTAAGAGAAACATTACCCAGTTGTGAAAAGCGAGTGATACCTGTGATCCCTCTGTGTCCTTCTTTCAGAGAATTTTACACCAAATTTGGAAGGTACTGACTTGTAAAACATTTATTCTGACAGACCTGGTGAATATCAAACCAATCAGTAGGAAACTAGCTTGTCCTTCTGACTGGTTTATATAGGAGTGTTAAAGTTCATAAACAAAGATCTTAAAAATTTTGACATATAGCAGATGGAGACTCCTAGGAGATTTAAAAGTGCTTAGATGAAATGTCAGCTGGAACAGAACACAAGCATGAAACATACCCCTATAATAAGCTGTCTCATGTACTACCTACTCAAGTGCCCATGTATAGCATAAGTATGAAAATGTTTAAATGACCTAGTAGGGTAAGAAGATCCCCCCTACAAGAAAGGTTGCTAGAATTAGTTTGAGAGTTGTTTTCTGTCAAGTATTTTAAAATCAATTGAAGATCCCCATTCACAGTGATGAGCACAATAATAATTCTCCTAATTATATGTGGTACAGTAGATAGCTGGAATTGGAGTCTGCAAGATGTGAGTTCAGATCCACTGTCAGATACTTATTAGTATCTATGACTCTGGGAAAGTCACTTATCTGCCTCAATTTCCTTCTCTGTAAGATGGGGACAATAGTAGCACCTAGCTCCTAGGGTTGTCATGAAAATAAAGTGTGGTCATGTTGGTAAAGCACTTTGAAAACCTTCAAAGACTAAATAAATGCTTGCTATTATTGTTGGTGCATTGTATTTCCCAGTGCTTTGCAAACTATTGGCAGATAGTAGATACCTAATAAATTCTTACTGACTGAATAAAGCTTAGTCTGGTACTTACATACAGGGCAGATTTGAAAGAGAATAATAAAGGATGCAAGGCAGCTAGGTGGCACAATGGATAGAGTGGCAGTCCTGGAGTCAGAAAGTCATATCTTCCTGAGTTCAAATCTGGTCTCAGACACTTGCTAGCTGTGTGACCATGGCAAGTCACTTAACCCTGTCTGCCTCAGTTTCCTCATCTGTGAAAAAAGATGGAGAAGTAAATGGCAAACCACTCCAGTATCTTTACCAAGGAAACCCCAAATGGGGTCACTAAGAGTGGAACATAATTGAAATGACTCAACAACAGCAACAAGAGAGGATGCAGGACAAACAAAATTATTAAAAATCATGTGGTTATGAAATTATAATGGCCTAGAGTCAGGTAATGTCACCAAGAATAGTAAGGAAGAGATATATCATAGCAATATTTTGAATGAAGAAGGATTCCAGGGTCTGATTTGATATGAAATATAAAGAAGAGAGAAGAACCTGAGACAACATCAAGCCTTTGAACTTGAGGGACATGGAAGTTGATGGTTCCATTGTCAGGAAGACAAATCAGTTTAGGAAGGAATGATAGTAATAATACTTTCCCATTGGAATGCCAAAACTTACCACTTAATTCAAATTATAGCACAAAACAGTCTTTTTGCGTTATAGCATGTGAACTGATGTACAGTATATGAAAAATGTGCTGAAACACCTTCTACCTTCAATGAAAGTTATGACTGTAAATTCTAATTTTCCATAACTTTGGAGAGCTGCCATTTATGTGAAATGATAGATCAGAACACTTCAGAAATGATTTACTATTTAACAAGGGATCTTGATTATGTTCATTTTTTCAATAATAAATCTTTCCCACAAGATAGCACAAAAGATAAATGTAGAAATTATGGAGTATGTCATTGTTTTATTTTAGAACAAGATTAACAGTGCATAGTAGCAGAAAAAGATGCAAGCCCTAAATGTAAAAGCTCATTTTTTCCCTTGATGAATGAGTCATTTATGCTTTTAATAATAATAATAATACTCATGGTAATAGCTAAAGATGGATATGTTCCTAAATATAAAAGGTCAAAACACGAAAAAAATAGAGAAGAATAGTAACAGATACTTTTCACAGCTCTGACTAGAAAGAAGATTCCTAACCAAATAAGGATAGAAATAATCAAAAAGATAAAAGGGATAATGCTAATTATGTAAAATTGAAAAGGCTCTGCATGAACAAAATCAGTGCAACTAGGATAAAAAGGAAAGCTGTCAAATGAGAAGAAAATAATCTTTGTCTTCACATACCTCTGATAACGTTCTGATAGTGAAGAAGGAGAGTGGAATCTCCAATAGGTAATGGGTAAAAAAATACAAACAGTTTTTAAAAGAATAATTACATTATATTAAAAACATAACCATTCAGACCTAATAAAAGGTATCCAAATCAAAAGAGCTCTGAGCTTTTCTTTATCTCAAGCAAGCATGACAAGAGATGGGGAAAGTCCATGTTGGAGGGATCATTAGAAAAGCAGGCATACTAATATACTGCTGGAAGGACCGTTAATTGGCCCAGTCATTTTGTAAAGTATTTTAGAATTATGCTAACAAACTAAATAAAATATCCATCTCATTTGACACAAAGGTTCAATAGATAGAGGTCAAAGTCAGAAAGAAAGATCCTGTATATAACAAGATATTCAGAACAATGTTTTTTGAGATAGCAGAGAACTGGAAATAAAGTAGATTGACATCATCTGAGGAACGGTTAAAAAAACAAATTATGATACATGAATATAATGAATATTATTATACCATAAAAACTATGAATGTGATTAATTCAAAGCAATGTGGAAAGACATATATGAAGTGATGTACAGTAAATGAAACCAAGAAAACAACATACAGATTGATTATAACTGGATAAGTGAAACCAACCACAAAAATGAAACTGAACATTGATCAACAATATGTAGAAGAGTTGTAGGCTCCAAATTTGAAAGTGTTAGTGTTAGAGTTGGAATTATAGACTTTATTTGGGGTTAAGGTCTCCTTGACCCTGGAAAATTGATAAGAAAATATACTGTTTCTATTCTATTCAGTGGTGGAGGACTGTGGTTATCATTGCTGTCAGACTTCATTGAAGTGTTAGCTTTGCTAAACAGTGTTTTTGTTACAAGGGATGACTTATTAGAGAGAAATGTGCATAGAACTTGTAAACTTTAAAGTGCTTTAGAAATTTTACTTACTATATTTCACCTTGAGAAAAAATCATCCTGAAAGTGACAACTCAGATTAATATAGCACTGTCTAGTTTACAAAATGCTTTGTCCACCACAACCTTGCAACATTAGGAGACCATCTTTTTGAAGTATTTTCAGTGTTTATAACCCCTTCCTTCTTGTTTTAAAAATTAGATTGGTTTATTTACTTTTAGTTTACAACATTCAGTTCCACAGTCCCTTGGGTTTCAGATTTTCTCCCCCTTTTTCTCTCCCCCCGATTATGGCGGCATGCACTCGGATACAGGATCTACAAATATCTTCCCATTAATCATTAGTCAGGTTGTAAAGAAGGATTGTAGCTGATTAACCCCTTCCTTCTTAGAGCTAGTCAGTGTTTATATACCAGTTTAAGCTTTGCAAAATACTTTATGAATTTTATCTTCTTTGATTCTCACAACAATCTTGGGAGGGTGGTGTGGATGAAATATACATTCGGAGTTGTACAGCCCATTCCTTAAAGGCTAAAAGTTGCAGAATAGTTATTTTTTCACATTAATAAAGGAGATTTCCTCACTATTACCTGTAAAATCACAGATCTTCCCCACTGCCACCACAATCATTAATCTATTAACAAAGTGTCAATTATAATTAGGATTCTACTATAAAATAAAAAATGAATTGGAGAAAGGAAGAGCTTAAAGCAGGGAGACCAATCAAAATGATTGTGTAAGATAATTCAAATGAGAATTTGAACTCGAGTTGTAATTAGTTTTGTTGAATAGAGAGAACAGATGCAAGAATAATAAAATCCACAAGACTTCACAAATAATGGCACGTTGGGGTTGGGGGAGTTGGAAGAGATGAGGATCACTTGAAAGAAGACATAGTTGGTTATTAGGAAAGTTAGTGTTGTCCTCAACAGAAATAGAAGTTAGGAAAAGGAGTAGATTTAGGGGAGAAGGCAATGAGTTCTGTTTTGGACATATTGAGGCGTAGACGTCTACAGGATACCCAGTGGGAAATGCCTAAGAAGAAGATGGTATGGGACTAAAACTTAGAAGTGGCTATATTGCTGACTTTGTATATCTGAAAGTCTTCCCAGAATGATAATTGAACCCATGGGAACTGGGAAGATCAGTGAGAGAAGGTATAGAGAGAGATGGGGACACAGATGAGAGCTTTGTGCTGTTCTTTATTCATTTAGGAGAGAGGACGTAAGTGACAACCCAGCCAGGATCTGAGAAGGAGTAGCCAGACAAGTAAGAGGAGAAGCAAGAATGAGCAGAGAAGAGGGGGTATGTAGGAGGACGGGGGGGGGGGGTGTCCATTGGAATCAAATGCTTCAGAGAGATCAAGAAGAATATAGTCTAAAAGGGAGGTATTAGAACTAAATTAACCCAAGAATATATACAAACATATGTGTATGTGTGTGTGCATATATACATTTACCCCCCAAAAATATGCATGCATATGCATGTGTGCATCCACATACACATATGTGTGTATCTATATATACTTGTATATATACATAAACAAATGCATACACTGTATTCTAGGTAAACATACACCTCACATTTCAAATAAAAACGTGTGTGTGTGTGTGTGTGTGTGTGTGTGTGTGTGTGTGTATGTGTTTTATTGAGTACAACACGCCAAGATATAACTCTCCTGGGATCAGAAGATCTAGAGATCCACAGAAAGGAGATGTTGTTCAGTCATTCAGTCCTGTCTGACTCTTTGTGACCCCGTGGACCACAGCATCCTCCTCTATCTCTCAAAGTCCATCCAGGCTCATGTTTGTTGTTTCCATGACACACAGTAGACTCAGCATTAATCTGTCACAAATATATTTCCAATTACACAGTCCACTGTCACTTGACAGTGTTAGGAAAGATTCACCTTCCTAAAATGATAGTAGAAAGGGACAAGAACCTGGATCTTCCTTGTCTAACTGTTTAACAGGAATATTCTTCTTGCAAAAGTGTAACAGCAGATTCCACTTTACCTTTAGTTCTGCCATTAAATTACTGCTGCCCTTTCTGCTGTTTTGATTGATTCCTATCTAAACACTTCTTTGACTTAGTGTTTAAAGGTTTGGAGGACAGGTTTGGGAGTAAGCTACATGGGAAGTAATCTTTGGGAAAAATATCACTGGGTTTTGTTTTTGTATTTGGGAATAAGGGGGAATATTTCTATATAAGTAGAAAGATCTATTATGGCCTCAGGAGGTTGATGATAGAATAAAGATGATAGAATCGATAGCTGGACCTGGCAGTTCTCTAAAATAGAACCTGTTGAGGAAAAATTACAGTGTTATATAGATCTCCATTTCAGTGGTAACTTTGTATTCTTTACCACTGCCAACCCTAACCCTGATTCATGTTTCCATGGAGTTATCACCTCTGGAGTAGACTACCATAAAAAAAATTTTTTTGATTATTACCTATGATTGGCAATGTTGAGAATTATGGAACCTGACAAAGTTCATGTTTTTGAATTGTAGACCAGTTTTAGTTCATTTGGTTTTACTAAAGGGACAATTTTTATAAGATTCATCTTAAATTTATCAAATAACATACAATATGATTGCAAATCATGTCTATTTTTGTACACATTTTAAGTAACATTTTCTTCCAATTTTATTTTTATGGGTTTCTCTCAGGGCTCCTGATTATTTATATTATCAAATACACTGATTTGTACCAAAAAGCTAATCAACTTACTTTTATAAAAGAATGGATTTTTCTTCAGATCAACTCTGTGCTATTTCAAAGGTGCAGTTTAATATTGTTATCAGTGACCTGGATAAAGCCTTGGCAGATATGATCATTAGAATTGCAGATGACAACAAACTGGAAAAAAAAATAGCTAACTTGAAGGGTGGCAAAAATCAGTGTCCAAAGGAATTCTAACAAGCTAGAGCTTTGGGCTGATTGTAACATGATGAAATTCAGTAGAGATAGGGATGGATAGTCGAAAGTTGTTCTGAAGAAGATCTGGGGGTTTTAGTGGACTGCAAGCTCAATATGAGTCAGCAAT
Source organism: Pseudochirops cupreus (assembly GCA_028627135.1). Lineage (NCBI taxonomy): Eukaryota > Metazoa > Chordata > Mammalia > Diprotodontia > Pseudocheiridae > Pseudochirops > Pseudochirops cupreus. Next base: position 154,413,565 of record CM053583.1, read on the forward strand.
GTTATGTGCCAGCCAAAAAGTTAATGTAATTTCAGGGCAGCATAAAGAGGCCTGGAGCTTCCAGGGCTTGGGAGATGCTAATCTCGTTATACTCTTTCCATATTAAAAACTTAAATGGTGATAGTTCATTTATATTATGCCTTTGTCATACCTCATCTGCATTATTCTCTTTAGTTGCAGATATCACACTTGTACAAGTAAGCTTTAATACTTCAGTGGACAAAGGGATTTCATCGTTGTGGACATCTTCATTGTTGCAGACCACAATTCATTTGCACCTTCATATTTGCAAGATTCCTTTCCATGTTCTCCCCTAGGTCTTCAACAGATGTTCCTCAGATCAAACAAACATAAATTGTAATATTAGAAATAACAGAAATATAAGGTGCTAAGAGATCAGTTGATAGGGAAATAGAGTCCAAAAAAGAGGATCAAGGGACATTGCATGGAAGAAATGATATTTGAATTGTGTCTTGAAAGATGGATAGTATGTCAGCATTTGAAGATGAGGGAGAAGAGAGGTGATGTTCCAGGAATGGGACAAAATGAACAATGATGGAGGCGGAAACATTTTGGATGTAGTCAGGGGGCAGCAAGTAATCCAATAGACACAAATTAGGTCACACAAAGGGGAGTAATGTAGGATAAATTTGGAAAGGTTAATGGGAGAAGGAATGAATTTAAAAAGCATTTATTAGGTACTTAATACATGTTAGGCATGGTGTTTTGTACTTGGGATATGAATGCAAACAAGTGAGTGAGAAAGTTAACAACATTGTGGAAGGCCTTTATTGTCCGGCAGAATGTTTACTGGTTAGGAAATGGGAAGTCATTAACAGTTTTTAATGAAGGGAAGGGTGAGACCATTTTGGTTCATCAGGACAATCAATCTGGTCACCATATGCAGGATGGTTTGAAGGATGCAAAGATTGGAGAATGGGAGACCTATTGGGAGGTCATCATAGTTATCCAGTATTGAGGCAGTGAAAGCCTGAACTAGCCGGGGAGAGTAGGAATGGTAGGGAGGGAATGAAAGAAACATTCGAGAAGTAGAACTAAAGGGATGGGATATGCATTAATCATATAGGACATCAAATATTTTCTTTAATCTGAGACACTTTATAGACACTTAAACCAGTGTTGGGTGTGTCCTGATAGGAATTCCAAGAGACAAAGTTCTAAACGTGATATATTTATTAGTAAGGCTAACAACTACCAATAAATGGAGTTAATGGCCTCTCTTGATGACCAAAGACTTCAAGTGAAGGCTGACAGTGTCTTTATAGATATTAACAAGATAACAGAGTGAAATATCAAATTAGACATTCAATGAGGAGGTGGGATGAGTGTCATCTCCGTTACTCCCCATTGCATCATTGCAAGATGAGATCAATTCTCATGATGGGAGTAGTCTGCAGGTGATGGGAATTACTACAGTAGTTTTAAATCAATTAGATTGGCCTTTAGGTTAATCAAGTTTCTCTGAAAATTGGGTGATGTGCGAAGTTACAAGGGGTGGGAGGATGGTGGTATGAATCACAAAAGACAAAGGTGGAGATACAAGTCACAAGAATAGAATTGAGTGACCTGAGGTAGCCTGAATAAACTTACAAGGGTAAGGCATTTAGACTCACACAGCAAAGGGGAATATTAAATCTATGCTAGCTTGATTATGTCTTAACAAAAATAGAATTAAAATCAATTTTCAATCTCACAGGTGTTTTACATAAGTAGAATATTGAAATACTATAGTATTACACTGAAGATTCAAGAAACAAGCTCAATAGTAATTATGATGGGGGAAAAATTCTGTTTCTGATTGCCTTACTCTTCAAATCCTAAGTTTAGTGCATCAATACAGATTTTTCAATTATTTATTTTTTAAGATAACAGCCCACTTAAACAAAACAAATCAATATGTGTTCTGTCGCATTTTTCTATACACTTTGTAAAAGGAGTTCTTTAGTCTTGTATTATGCTTGTTTTCTTTTATTTTGTCATGATCATACTTGATTTATACAGAAGAATCCAATCCTGCCTAAAGCTTCCCCATATGTCTTTGTCTGGAACCGTATCACTCCAGGCTGCATTTTTTCTAGCTTCTGCAGGCTTACTTAACATCATCTGGTCTCAGGCATTACTTGGTTGGAGAATATCCATGAACAGGGAATGATCTTGGCAAATGAATATTATATTCTTGCCCAGAGACACAGGACACTGTCATAAAGTTAGGCTGTAGAACCATGATTCAAAAGATGAAAAACCACCATTTCCGGTTCTGATAGGTGAGATAAAGTAAAAGATTCTGAAGCTTCTCTTGATTCTCCAGTCACATTGTTCAGAGATCGTCTACTGCACAAAAGCTAATTTGGGGCAGCCAGGTGGTGCAGTGAGCACCAACTGTGAAGTCAGGAGGATCTGAGTTCAAATCCTGTCTTGGACACTTATTAGCTGTGTGACCCTGGGCAAGCCATTTAACCCTAATTGTCTATTTAAAAAAAAGAAAAAGTTGATCCTCATGGAATCATAGGCATATAATAAAAGAGTCAGAAGGGACTTCAGAAGCCAACAAATCCAAATCCTTAATTTTATAGAAGGAGAAACTGAGGCTTAGAGAGTTCAAATGACCTGGCTTCATGTCACAGAGTACCTGAGATAGGATTTGAACACCTACATCTTCTGACTCCAAGTTCAGAGCCCTAACTGTAATGCCAACTGCTTCTCAAATGTGAATAACTTTTACGAATTGGAATCTTTATTTTTAAATCCCTGGTCTTGAAGTTTAAACCAACTTGCTTTGGAAAAAATAGGAAAAACAGTCGTAATTATCCTTCTTATTGTTCAAGTCCAAAATTGAATCATCCCTCTACCTTCTTTTCTCAAGGCTAATTAATCTCAATGATCTTTCCTCATAGAGATCTTAGTTTGAAATGTCCAATCAACTTCCTTGTTCTCCAAGCCTTCTCTTAATTCCTTATGTCTCCTTAGGTTGCTGAGAATTTCAGAATTGTGTGCTCAAGTTTGCTATACTTCTATTTATATATCCCGATATCATTCTTGCCTTGTTTTTTTCCTAAATAGAAGCACCATATTTGTGCTAAATTTAATTTTGAACGCTTATAATGTGCTAGGTATTGTATATATGAATAGAATGTTAAAAAGCATAGCTCCTTTCCTCAAACAACATTTGAATTCTAAAATGAGTTTGCATTTATTTTAAATTTGGAATCAAAGATACTGAACCATTGAGCATAACCAAATTCTAGTGCTGATTATTTCACTTACCTCCTTCTACACTTTTAAATGAATGTAGCTATTATCAGGGTTGTCTTATCTTCAAAAAGTCAGCTAAGTAAATTCCCATGTTGCCAAAGCCCTACCCAACGTTCCTAGGAGCGTAATTAATCTTCTCCTTATTTGGGTAGAGCAAAAAAGATCCCAGGTATCCTCTAAGATACTTCTGCATAGCATAATACCTCTAGTCAGTTCTTATCTCTCTGTTTCAAAAATATACCTTCAATGCAATGGATTGTTCATCACTTGTTCTCAAAGAGGAGCAATCACACCAGGAGCATGATGTCTTGATGTGTGCTTGTACTGGATTTAAGTGAGGCAGAGATGTGCAAAGTTGTCACCCTCACTCTGTCCTCCAGAGTCATCAGAGTCCAGTGGCAAGACAAAGGCCACGATGACTGGCAAAGATAGTCTCAGATCCAAAAACATTGAATTTCTAGGCCTCTTTCTTAGATATACTGGTTTGGTGACCCTAGGAAAGACACTTCTAAGTGCCCTAGACAATGCTTTAAGGTTATCAATTGCAGAGAAAATGCCAATCTATATTAGTAAAGAGAGCGTCCTCACCATGGACTGCCCTCTATCCATGAAATAGTGTATATACTTTCCATCTAAGCTATTGAAGCTTGAAACTGCACTGAGACTTTTGGGATGCCCTATGTAGTGCTTTTCAAGACTATAAAGCATTTTACATACATTATCTCATATGATATCTGTATTTTCTTGAGGATTACATGGAATCTCCTTTGTTTGACATATAAAACTCTTCATAATCTGGACCTTCTTCTAATTCCAGTCTTCTTAAACAATATTTACCATTTCATGCACAAAGATGTCACCGTAATGGCCAACTTGATGCTGCTCACACTTATAGCTCCATGCTTTTGCAGTGACTTTTTCCTATACCTGGAATGCACTCTCTCCTCATCTGTCTTCCTTCAAGGCTCAACTTAACTTCTCCCTTCTGTAGGAAACCTAGTCTCTCCAGCTGTTAGTGTCATCCTCTCTAAGGTTACATTTCATCTGTTATGCATGTACATTCTCTCTCTCTGTCTCTCTCTCTCCCCTCCTCCTTCTCTTCTTCTTCCTCTCATTTCTTTCTCTCCTCTTCTCCCTCTCCTCTCCTTCTTCCTCTCCCCTCCTCTCCTCTCTCTCAATGTATATCTACATATATAATAAATATACACTTATGTGTGTGTCATGAACATGTTGTCTCTTCCATTAGAATGTAAACTCCTTCGAGGCAGGGGCTGGTTTTGTTTTTTCCCTTGTATCGCCTATGCCTAGCATGGTGACTGACACTTGATAAATGCTTATTTATGCTTGTTGAAATTTTTTAAAATCCTTGTTGATTGATTAATTGTATCTTCATAGTAATGCAAAGGCATTATTACACCCTTAATACAGATGAAGAAACTAAGTTTCAGAAGGACCAAAAACCTTGCCTGTCATCATAAAGTGTCAGAGGTAGAATTCAACTCTAGATCTAGTGCAGCACATTTGGGGGTGAGGAGAGAAAAAGGAATTGACTTCAGATTTGTGACTTCAGTGCGATAGGAAATTACCTATGAGGAAACTGAAAACTTCTATAGACTTAACTCCCTCTACCAATACAGAGAGATACCTATCCTAAGGAGTATAACCTTAGAGTTGCCTGGGGTTGTTGTTATTTAGTCATTTTCAGAGTCACAGAAACTGGACTTCAAAAGGTCTTAATTGCTGAAGGCCAAATCTCTGTCCTTTACATCACATAGGGTCTCATCATGCTAATGTCTATGAAATAAGGAAGGCTGAACTAGCCAATCTCCTAGAAATTATCTAGTTCAACCCTTTTACTTTACAAATGAGGGCACTGAGAATTAGAGAGAGGAAGAAACTTTCGCAAGGTAATATTGAATAAGTGGCAGGGAGGGACCAAAATTAAAGACTCTGAATTTTCTTTAATTGACTGATTTAGTAATATTTCAAATCTTACCTCCCTTCCCCCCACCCTACCGCACCCCTTGCCACATTCCCACAGTGTCCAAAAGAAAAATAATTTGATGTTGGGAAAAATCTGGTTCAGTAAGTGAGATGTTTCAGTTACATCTTCTTTTTAAAAAATCTATCTTTAGAGTGTCTTAGTTTATAGCATTGAGAAAGCATAGATGTAAATTATGTAAATCCTCATTACGAAAATGTGTTAGCCTTCATTTGTGTAACTTCATTCTGAAAACTGCCATTGGGCAATAGAATGATTGTTGCTTCTCAGTAATCTAAATAAATATTTTTTGGCTTCATAGTATAAATCATTGAAAATAAATTGTTTTCTGTCATAGTAGCCAGTAATTGGTGACATTTTCTTGTCACCATGGGATTATAAATATTAACAATATATGTGTTGTTAACAGGTTCATTAAGCTATACATATATATGACACAGATATTCCCTTATACTTTCAAAGAACCTGGTCAACTTTTAATTCTCTGGTTACTCAACATTTATTTTCATTGTTCCTCATATTTATTTCTAGTCTGGAGCTCACCTAATAAGTATATTCTTATGGCTAAATATAGTCACAAAACATGTGATAAGTATCTTCTCAGTGAAACAGCTCTTTTCAATAACCTCATTACAAAAATCAGAATAGGGTGGGGACATTCTGCAGTGGGAAGAGTCCTGGGCATGAAGGATGGAAACAGAGTTTGTCTTCCACCTCTGACACTGAAAGCAGCATCTAGTGGAGCTGTTGTGAAGATCAGATGAAACGGTATACGTAAAGTGCTTTGTAATCCTTGAAGAGCTATATCAATGCAGATGACTATGATTTGACTAAGTGATTTAGCTCAAATCACTTAGCCTCCCCAGGTTTCATGTTCTTCGTGTGTAAAATTGAGGCAGTTAGACTAGATCAGTGGTATCCAACTCAAATAGAAATGGGTCTCTTCCAGAGGCATATTGACTAAGAAAACCATAAATTAACATTATCTGTGTTGTATTATTGTATTTTTATCTATTTTGTTAAACATTTCCCAGAGACATTTTAATTTTGTTCAGGCAAAGCGTGCATGGTGGGGAGTAAGAGGTAAAAAACTGGAAAGGTAGGAAGGGGCTAGATTATGAAGGGCTTTGAATGCCAAGTAGAGAATTTTTTTAAATCTACAACCGAACCTCATCTCCCAAATGTTCTTCATGTTTTCCTGCCTCCATAACTTGACTGAAGATGTTCACATAGAATACCCTCCCCCACATCTTTATCCATCAAAATACTCATCATTCGACAATATTCCATTCAAGTATGACCTCGTCCATCAAGCCTTCCCTGATAACCTAATCCAAAAGCCATCTTGCTCTGCTCTGAGTTCTTGCAACACATATGATCTGTAGTGTTCATGGGGCTCTCCTCACTTCCTGCCTTATCTCTCAGTTATAGGGTTATTGCTTTTATCTGTCGTGTACACTCTTACATTTGCCTGTAAATTTCATAATTCCTCTTTGAATAGTTTTTTTCAGTTTTGAAAAGCACTTAGCTTACCTTAATTTTGACAAGTCTGTGAAGTATAATCTCCATTTTACAGATAGGAAAACTGAGGCTTACCAAGGTGAAGTGACTTGTCCATAGTCCCACAAGAATCAAGAGACAGGATTCAAGCCAAAACCCCACCTGATTGCAAGTCCAACATTCATTCTGTACAATAATCAGTCTTTATTTTTAGCATGTCTCTCATAACTTTGTATACTCCCCCCAGTGCCTATTTATATAGTAAATACTCAGTAATTATTTTGAATGAATGAATCAGTCAATGAAATATCCATCTAAGCAGATATAATTTCCACTGACAAAAAAAAAAAGTACTAATTGGGAAGAGATGGAAAAACGGGTCCCTTTATCATTCAATTTTGGTGAGCTAATTGAGAGATGTCATGTACAATGATAGCATATGATGTCAGTTCACTTTTAATACAGTCTTAAGAAGAGGCATTTCCTGCAAGTGTATACAATTTTAATTAGTATTTAAGCGATTTGATTTCTTCTTCCTTTGACTCCATTAGGTTTTCCTTCCTGAACTAACATACAGGTCTTCTGGAATCATGGTTGGTTGATTATTTTAGTATTACACACCCTGCCAGTTACATCAAAATTATTTTCATGTTACATAGAACCATAATATATCTTATAGTCATATATGTGTAATAATTTATGTTGAGAATTTTGTTTAGCAAGGTTTATGCAGTCCTGTAGAGCCCTTTAGAAATCAATATTGTAGACTACTGTATGACTAAAAAAAAGTTGCTAAAAGTACTCCCCTGTGTTCCTATTAATTTGTATATTATCAAGGTCTTTATTAGGAATACAGTTGCTAATATAAGCTTGTAATAAGCAGAGGATAATTGAATTTTCAATATTTTACCACCAGGGAGTAATTTTCTTCCAAGACCTCTGCTCCATCTTCTAGCTAATTGTCAACAGTTACTCAGCGTTACCATATTCATGTCACCAAACAGTGAGGGGGGTAGAGATACCTACATGCTTGTATTTCATTGTAATGTATGTACCTTAAACCTCTTTTAATTTCGTTGTAGTTTTTTTATTAATTATTTTTCTCATCATTATTTGACATTTATAATGGATTTATTTGGCCTGGTTTCTGTCTTGAAGAAATATTGTTAAAATTTCTCTTTGGCTCACGTTGTCAGAATTTAATTCCTTTTGCTCCCACTCAGAGCTCCCTCTGGGAACATCAGATTCTGACTGGTGTCTTTGGACTCCACAACCTCAGGCCCATGCATGTCCTGGTCATAGATTTCCTAAATTAAGGGTTTGGCACTAGCCTATGAATTAAGCTTCTATATGACATGATACTTCGATGGAGCATGATCTCCTCGTGATAAGTACAGCTTCCATGGTAAAGATGGCAGCCTTTCCACATTTTCTCCTCATGTGCAATTGTCCTCTGGGTCTCTCTGTAAATCTTCCAAAATAGGACATCCCCAAGACAATGAAAGTTTCTCTTGAGGTCACTGAACATTCCATGGGTGCCACCAGCAGTACAAACTTCTTGTGCATCTGTTGTCCTTTGCTTTCCCCATGTGGCCAGCCCACTTCCTTTTTTTCTAATTACATATTTGATGTTAACTTTTTTTTTTAATTGACAAGCATTTATTTTCTCTCCCTCCAACTTCCCCAAGTGAAAAAAAGAAAAGAAAAACAAAATTCTTGTACAATCATACACAGTCAAGCAAAACAGAGTCCCACATAAAAAAAAGAAAAGAAAAAGGAAACTTGTAACAGTCAAACAAAACAAATTATTATGTTGGCCATGTGGAAAAAATGTATGTCTTATTACAAATCTTGTATTCCTTACCTCTCTGTCGGGAGATGGTTAGCTTGCCTCATCACTGGCCCTCTGGGATCTTGGTTGCTCAGAGCTCTCAAATCTTGCAAATCTTCCCAGGTTGCTCTGAAACCATCCTTTTGGTCATTTCTGACATTGTATTTGTTTTATGTTGTATTACATCAATATATCCTAAATTGGTCAGCTGTTCCCCAGTTCATGGGTACCCCCTTATTGCCAAGTTGTTTTCCACCATTTTCCATTGGCTTTTGGGGTTGCCTGAAATTGCAGTTTTTATGATATGTTGATATTGCATTATTTGAGGCCATATTGAAATCTCTGAGTCAGATTTGGGTTCTAGTTCTTCCTTTGGTATCTACTAGCTTCATCACCCCTGTGCAAAATGACTTTATCTCATTTCCAGAGTTCAGCCTTCATTAAGAAATAGAATAGGCAAGAAAAAGATGGGATGTTTTTCTGAGTTCAAATTCAAATCAGCAACTCTCTTAGACTTGGTTACCAACAATTTGCTGATCCCTATAGATAAAGGGATTTTCCCCACCAATTAAGTGAAGATACGAACACTTCCCACCTCCCACACCCCCAAAACAATCTTTGTGAGATGCTTCATGCCATCTATGAGAGTCTGCATGGTATTATGAAAAGTATTTGAGTTATACTTATTATTTACATGCTTTTCATGTACATATCCTGATTAGCAGTAGTCAGGAAATATTAGGTTGTGTTCCCACTTCTGACATGGTCACCTGGGCGACCATGAACAAGTCACTTTTCTCAGAGCCACAATTACTCCATTTGTCAAATGGGAATAACAGTATTTATCTCACAATCATAACTTTAATGTCAGTGATAAGTGTACATGAGTACAAATCATTCTATATTAATCAGTCTCTATAGTATCAAACACCTTTAAATGTAAGTTAAAAACCAGAATCCAAATAAAATTGAGTTTTCCATTGTAACAATTTAATTGTAACTGTAATTATTTTTACTATAAAAATTCATGAAAACTCAAAAAGACGAGAGATTTAACAAAGTTTAGTGAACACTTGTCTTCCATACACATTTCAGCAGGAGGGTAATAATGAGTTTACCAGCGACGCCACTGAGGTTAACCCAGGATTTGGCCCTTGTCCCAGTATAATTTAGCAAAACCTCCTTGTAAAATTTATGTGGTATAGTCCTCTCTGCTTTCTTCCCCAATCTCGTGTCAGATGCTCCTTTTCTTTCATGTGCACAAAACAAGGGGGTGGCAAGAAGGCAGTTGAGTCTTTGGAATGGGCATCGTGGTTTTTGCTTCTTAGTCTCAGGTTCAGGCTGCTGTTTCCTGTGTTTGAGGATTTCTGTTAGTGTAACTTTCCAGAGTGTAATAGGCTGTCTGGCTAGGGAAAAGACCAGACAGCTGTGTGGGGTCAAGATGGGGCCACATTTCACAGGGGAGCGAGCAGGTGGTTTTGACAGCTGGGAGAAGATTGGGCTGGGAGCACCCCTCCACACACACCCCACCCCCTACGAGGGGAAATCATAGACGAAAAAAAACCCTATTAAGTCATTTAGTCAGTGTCCATGCCAAAGAGGGATTGATCCCTGGTGTCTTTTTCCATCTCCCTATCTGCTTTGCTTGTATCTATCACAAGGAAGAAAGAGACTGGAAGAGTTTGGCCAGAAAGACTCAGGTCAGTAGGAAAGAAAGAACACATTTTCCCAAAGTTTAGCCTTCATTAAGAAATGTAGTAGGAAAGAAAAAGATGTGATATTTTTTCTGGGTTCAAATTCAGTTCAGCAAGTTTTTATTAAATACCTACTATGAGCAGAGCACTTAGCAAGGATTAGGCAAATTTGGGACACTTCTAATGCGGGAAAGGGAAGTGTTTACTTTAAGGAGAATTGAAACAAGAAATTACGAGTAGATTTTGTTCACTTAGGGTAGCTTTTGTGGGGGAACCAAGAGAATTTTTGAGTGGAGATTCTTGTCATTGGAAGAGATTACATTGTTATGGATATTGCTTCTGGGGAAATATTTTAGGGTTTAATACAGGGAATTTGTCAGAGTGGGAACTTGTAGAGTATTTCCTGATATGGGCTGGTTTGAAAGTTTATAGTCATTTAGGGATTTGGTCTTGGAGACCTTCACTGTTAAACATCTGGTGGGAAATCATATTGGGATGCAAGACGGTAGCTTCCTGAGCATGAGCTGAGTAAAGAAGATCAGCGCAGTGAGAGGTTAGGATAGAGTAAAGTTGTGAGTAGGTTTTCATTTTTGCTAGACCATGTTTCCCATCATTTATCGGAAAGCACTACTAAATCAGGGGAAATTAAACTAAGCATGAGTGAATTTTCAAGGTCTTAATCATGTGAGACCAGCTTGCTGATTAGTTAAATGGTCCATAATTGGGTATGTTCATTTCAGTACTTCATCTTTGTTATTAAAAAAAATGTTTTTTAAATTACAACCAGGTATTTTAAAATTACATTCAGGTATTTCAAAATTACACCTAAATATTTGGTTACATGACCTAGCACATCCAAAATACCCTGAACAATAAATACCAGGACCACCCTGAACCACTTGTTCTTTACCCCAATCACATCCACCTGAAGTCACTTTTCTGCTCACACTGGGACACTCATGCCCACCCACACTCTGAGGGCTGTTCAGTTCCTGCCCTTGATGGGAAACCTTTCTCTAGGACATTCTTTTAGCTCAGGATGAAGATGCTATTGCATGTTTGGATGGGAGGTAAAGTATCATTTAGGGCCAGCTAGATGTGATGGGTTCACTGAATATGTAGTAACTCACTCACTTGTGTGAAATGATTAAGTTTGGCACTGATATATACATCTTTGAGAGACAGCCTGGTATCAGAGCCACCCTAAAAACCAGGTCTGACTGGGTGTAGGTCCTGCTTCTGAAACATACTGGCTATGTGACCTTGGGCAATCATTCAATCAAGCAGTCAACATTTATTAAAAGTCTCCAATGTGCCAGAACAGGTAACTAGGTGTCACAGTGGATAGAGTGCCAGGCCTGGTAAACCTGAGTTTAAATTGGGCCTCAGACACTGACTAACTGTTTGACCCTAGGCAAGTCACTTAACCCTGTTTGCCTCAGTTGCCTCATCTGTAAAATGAACTGGAGAAAGAAATGGCCATCTGTTCTAGTATCTTTGCCAATAGTGGGGACATGAAGAATCAGACACAACTGAAATAACTCAGCAACAACATGTGCTAAATTCTGGAGATACAAAGGGAAGGAAAAGACCCTTTCACAATTCTCTAGGCACACTGTCCAAGACTCTAAGCTCAGGGAAGGTATCAGCCTGCCTTGGTAGAATGAGTAACTTCACTTGGGATCTAGCTATAGCAATTAAACCTCAGGACCAGTCACTCTCCCTTTTTACTGCTAATAAAATATCAGATTACTTAAAAAAAAACTTATTTACTAAACATTTATGGGAAAAATGTTAATTTGTACTTTGCTGTTTGTTTTTTTTTTTGCTTTTTCTTTTTTTGGAGGGCAATTGGGGTTAAGCGACTTGCCCAAGGTCACACGACTAGTTTTTGTGTTAAGTGTTTGAGGTCACATTTGAACTCAGGTTCTCCTGACTCCAGGGCCAGTGCTCTATTCACTGCACCACCTAGCCGCCCCAGTACTTTGCTGTTAATCAAGTCCTCCAGATAACACGCTTAACTTTTCTTTCTCCCAGGCCTCAAAATAGGGATCCCAGGAAGCAAGACTGTCTTCTTATTTACCAAAATATTTTTATTTTTATTATGATATAAAATTCATTTAGTTCCTCATTTTGGACCTAAGGCAATCAATTCTTGCACTGCACTTTAGGCAAGAGTGAAGGGACAGTAGAGTCACAGTTCCTCCCATGACCTGGTAAAGCCTCAGTCTGTATGTGCACACACACACACATACACACACATACACACACACACACACACACACACACACACTTTCTGTCTCTGTCTCTGTCTCTTTCTGTCTCTCTCTTTCTCTGTCTCTGTGTCTCTCTCTGTGTGTGTCTCTCTCTGTTTTGTCAAAGGAGAACATTTGTAGTCCTCTCTCACAGCATTCTGTTCAGCACTCATATAAAAAGTTAACGGATTTATATTCAAACAAATGGACAGAACAGATTTTTTTTAAAGCTTTCTTCTCTGAGACACAATCCATTTCTCTGGAAAGGATAAATTGTTCCTCATTTAGCATTTAGTTTCAACGCTCATGAGGAAAAATTACAGAGTAAGCGCAGATAGGTGTCACTGCTGATGTTTACAGTTTTCCTCTATGTGTGAGCAAAAAATAAAGTTAAACAAAGAAAAGGTCATGATTTCGTTTGTTTCCTCAATAATTCATTCTCAGCCGTCAATTGGGGAAACTTGAAAATAAAGAAAGAGAAATGCACTCCGCGTTCACTCCCTTCTCCTGCCTTTAAAAACCCCCGTTGATACTGACATATTTGTTTTCTTTGCTTCAGTGCCAGGATTATAAAAGATGAGAAGAAAGGGGATATTCGCAGTTCTCCCAAAGTACTGCTTGTCCCTTTCAAGCAACTTAAGTTTCTTTCCATACTCTTAGCTTTTCCCTGTCTATCCTATTTCCTGTGCAGTCCCCTCTCTAATTACTCTTTCTTTTTGTGACTCCCTACATAGCTCCCCTCTTGTCTCTTTTCTCCTCATTCCCCCTGGCCTGCATTCTGCATTGCTAGTCCCTCCTTTCCCTTTCTTTGCCTTAAAGCTAGTAAGGGTCTCAGCCATCTCCTCCAGGCCTGATTCAAGCACACGCCATCAGCCCCACTTCCCACAGAATATACTTTCACAGTTTAGCTACTGAGAGAAAGGTATGTTGGCCACCGCACAAAAGAATTAAAACCTAGTAAAACTGAAACGCTTCCCTCCACACCTGTGCTCACCTCCACTCCCAGGCCAGCTGCAGGAAAACTGGGGAAAAGAAGCCTCTTACTCTCAGGCAGAAATTCATAAACAGTTTAAACCCTTTGCTCTTTGTAGGGGCTTGCTGTGTACACTAAGCTAGAACCAAGCAATTTTTCGAACGCATACTGATTTTTAAAGTGGAATGATATATCAATCTAAACATTAATTCAAGAGAATGTCAGACTGAAAAGTGTATTTGGTAAGGTAGGGCAGGTGGTGAGGAAAATGAATGAAAATGAAATTCGATTTTCAAAGATAGGAATCCTTCACCAAAAAACCTATTATGTTTATTTCTTTTTTATGTATGTATTTATGAATGTCTACATGTGTTCTTAATAGATTTACATACCCTAATATATAATAAAAGAACACATAAATTCATATATGTATGTTTGTGTGTATACACACACATTGTATATGTACATGGACAATTGGTGAATTTTTAATAATAAATTGATGTATTTATTATATATTTATGATATAACATTTATTTAGTTCCTCACTCTGGACCTAAGACAACCAATTCATAATAGATTTATGTACCCTAATATATAATATATTAACATATAAATTCGTATATGTATGTATGTGTATGTATATATACACAGGTGCATTGTGTGTACATGGGCAATTTATGAATTATGAATAATAAATTTATAAAGTTAATATGCATTTATGAATGTATGTGTTCATAATAGATTTACATACCCTAATATATTATATAATAAGTATACACACACATTCGTATATGTGCATGATCATATACATATATGTGTATATATGAATGCATGTGTATATGTCTATTCATGGATGCTATACACATAGCGATATATTTCTATATTTCTCTTGACCTATAATATATTTGTGTAGACATGTATGTGTGTAGATAGGTGTATCTATGTGTATAAATACTTATGCATCTATCTGTGTCTATATGTATATGTATGTATGTATATCTAAGTTTTTGAACAGGTCAGAGATACGATGAAAGCAGGTTTAAGGACCTACCTTCTACCAATAAGATGGACACTGAAAGTCAGAAAAACCAGAAAAAGGAAATTAAATTAGGAGACTGGAAAATCCATGCATGAAGTGATTTATAAAGGCTTGGATTAGGATGGTTGTGATGGGACCAGAGATAACAGGGTAGAAATGAAAGTATTTCGAAGGGATTCAACTCAATAGAACTTTCCAATGATTGATGAAGCACACACTCTGTGCCAGGTAATATGTTAAGTGATGAATCCCAGAAGTGGCTAAAGAGAGCATTAAGAAATGTTCCTTTTATGTCACTGAGACTTCAGTCTTAGTAGGTAGTAGGAGAGGGTTAAAGTCGTATGCAAGTATCAATCAATGAATAAGCATCTATTAAACATGTACTGTGACCACCTAGGGAAAGAGTCCAAACTGAAACCGTCTTGCCCTTTGGGTGCTTACATTTAGTCATGGGGGATAAAACATATGTAAGTGAGAATACAGACAAATACAAGATAAATTTTAAGGGTACCAGCAGGTGTGAAACGGCATCAGGAAAGACTTTTCTTGGAGGATGTGACTTGAACAGAGTTCTGAAGGAGCAAATGGATTCTAAAAGGCAGAAATACATTCTAGGCACAGAGGACAGCCAATGTAAAGGTGTGAACATGGTAGATGGAATATCGTGTATCAAGAGATGGAAAGTCACTTTGGCTTGACCAGAGGGTACAGGAACAAGATTATTGCATAGTACAGAAAATGTGATTCTCACAAGAAATTGTCACTACTATGATAAAGAAAGAATAGGAAAGGGACAGCTAGGTGGTATAGTGAATAGAGTGCTGGCCCTGGAGTCAAGGGGACCTGAGTTCAAATCCAGCCTCAGACACTTAACACTTTATAGCTGTGTGACCTTGGGCAAGTCACTTAACCCCAATTGCCCTGCCTTCCCCCCTCAAAAAAAAGAAAGAATAGGAAAGAATGAAGCATTTATTAAGCACTTACTACATGCCAGGCACTGTGCTAAATATTATTATCTAATTTAATCCTCATAACATGTCTGGGCACATAGTAAGCTTAATACTTAATAAATGCTTATTACTAAGTGATTGTTTCAAGCAAGTTCACACAGAGATCATGCTATACATTATACAGATGTGTACCATATAGATTCAATATGAAATAGATTATTTTCATAGAAAAAATCAGTCTCTTTAAAGTCATATTTCGTGTAGTACAACATCATTGCCAAAAATTCTACAGAAATATGCAATTATTAAAATCATTTTCATTATCATTTCTTATCACATGTCATCATAGATTTGGGCATATTGTCCAGCTATCTTACTTGCCAGAAGTATATGTAAATGAACCCAAGGAACTCAAAGCACGCATAATTAAAAAAAATATGATGTAGCATCTATAAAATAGACCTGCCCGTAAGCTACTATGGATTTATTTTCCAAACTCAAGAAGACAATATCGTTTACAACTATGGTTTCCTTTGAGAAAAGCAATTTTGAATGAGAAACGTGGGAAGATATAATAATAATAATAATAATTAATAATAATAACTAATACTTATGCAGTATTTACAATGTGCCAAGCACTGTGCTAAGCACTTTACAATAATTTCATATTATTCCTCATTTTACAAATGAGGAAACTAAAGCAAACAAAAGTTAAATGATTTGACCAGGCTCACACACTTAAATCTAATAAGTGTCTGAGATTATATCTGAACTCAGTCCTTCTTGACTCCAGGCCTTGACTCCAAGATCTATCTACTGCCCCACCTAACTATTCCCACGAGACAGATCTGCATACATGGATACAGAGAAGAGTGAGTAGAATAAGGGGAAAAGCACACATATCAAAATGAGACTGAATGCCACAAAATGAAAATAACACACCAAGGCAGTCTTCTTCAAACCATTCTATCAGCATCAAATGTAAGCTTAGTGAAAGGAGTGCTGGACCGAAAAAATCAGAGGGCATGGGTTTGAATCCCAGCACTGGGACTGCAAGCAAGGGACCCTACTACGTTCTTTGGAATAGCGATGATCTGATTAAATGATATGGATAAAGAACTCTTCAAAATAAAGGAGGAGATAGACAAAAGTTCGAAACTAAAACTCCCAAACCCAAATTAGATTACAATGCATTGGGAAATGTTTAACAAAATACACAAAAATATAATACAACATAGATCCTGCTAATTTGTGGCTTTCTAAGTCAAGATGCCAAGCAGGGATGCTACTGGACTTTGTGATCTATATAAAGTTCCTTTCACTCTTGAGTCCTACAGGAATGAGGCTGTCTTCCAAACTCCTCATACAATAGAAGCACCTGTCTATCTCTATTTTCATCTTCTGTGAAAAGTGCCCATACTTTCTTGTGAAAGTTGCAGAGAGAGAAAGGGAGATACACATTCATAAATATACATACACACACACACACACACACACACATATATACACACCTATATACACACATACATACATATATATATATATATATTTGCTGTTTATGAATAACTCATTCCCATATACTTGTGCCCTATGTTTTCTAAACTGAATACATTTTTGAAATCAAAAGGTACAATGATACTTCTGTGAAATTCTGATTGATCACATAATTTATTTTCTCCAATCAATAGCTTGCTGTCCACCTTTAGTATTCACTTCTTCTTCTGACATTCCAAGTCAATAAATAGTCTTTCCCACACCCAATGTGATAAATTAATTTTACTTCATAAATATTCTTGACAGTCTTTCTTTTAAGGAAAACATTAGCTCTTCTAAGAACTCAGAATGTTGATAAATCAGCAATAAAGGATTGTTACCATGTCCTTTTTTTCAGTTCAGAAACTGGTCACTGAAAAAATACATGAAATGAAACAAGCAAAATCACTCAGCTTTTCAGAACAGGTTAGAATTTGTCATCAGAGAAAACAGTTTTTAAAAATCATGTTAAACATGCTATAGAATTAGAATGTTTGAGTTTCCTCCTCAATTCAAGAGAGAAGAAAGTTCATCAAAAACACAAATCTTTATCTTCCTTTTTCCCTCATGTTTCTATGAATTGATAATAGAACTTTCACCAGTGGAAAATCTGTGATGGAGCAGAAAAGGCAAAGCAACTTTGGGGATGAGAGCAGGCCTTGGCATCAAGAGGATCTGGGTTCTAGTCCTTCCTCTGACCCATATTTTTTAGGGGATCCTGGGTAAGTGAATTAATATCCAGGGCCCTGGGAAACTTTTGAGAATTGCAAAACAAATGGAGAAATTAGTTTCCTCACCTGCAAGTGGAGTTCCCCACACTAATGAAATTATATATCTATATCTATATCTATATATCTATATCTATATATCTATATAAACATACATAGATACACATGTACATAATATATGTTATAGACATATAAAACGCATATATGTATATGTTTTGTTTCTCCCCTTATCCCTTGCTCTCTAATGATCTAAAATTTACCTTTCACTGGAGGACTAACTTCATTCCATCCTTTTTTGGTAAGGGGGTAGAGAGAAGTCATCAGTCAGGGGTAAGTGACTTGACCAGGATGACACAACTAGTGTCTAAGGCCAGATTTGAATTCAGGTCCTCCTGACCCTGAGCCCAGCATTCTTTTTACTACTCCACTTAACTGCCCCCAGTTCCATCTTATTAAAGTTTTCTTCACTACTCTGACCCACACTAACGCTCCTCTTCTCTAACATCCATAGTGCTAACAATCATTTCATAAATGACCATGTGTTATCTTACGTAATTTATCATTGTTTCACAATTTATAGTTTTATCTCCCCAGTAAGATTGTCAACTCCTTAAGGACGAGATCCATGTTTTATAATTCTCTATTTCCCACAATGCTTAATACAAAGACAAATGAATTAATCATTTAGTAAGTTCAACAGTAGCTTTAAAAATTTAAGGTAAGTCTATACTGTGCTAGGCAATACGTGAGATATAAGATTTAGAGATGAACCCTACTTTCATGGATGTTAAAGTCTAAATAGATCAAACTTTTACTGTATGCTAGGCGATGTGCTTAATGCTGGGTATATAAACACACAAAGCAAGGTAAAAACTGACCTCATGGCACTTACCTTCTAGTGATAGATCAAGTAGAATGGTAGTGGAGGAGCAGCACACGATAAAAGAGAAGGGAAGGTGAAAGAGAGAAAGTTACCTATGCAAAAATGGTCAGACCTGGCCCCTAGCAAGGTAAGGCAAAACCTCACCCGTCATAACTATAAGACACAAGGGTGGGAGCCAAGCGTTTTGTGGCATGGAGATGCTCCAAGAATAGAACCTTATGGTGAGGAGATGACTGGGAAGTGGCATGGAGACAAGGGACCCTATAAGATAAGGCAAAATAATTTAGTAACAGCAACAGTATGTTTTTGTGGGCTAGCCTAGGAACCTAATTATTATTTAGAACATTTTTTTTTATGGAAGCTGTGCTCCGGATCCCAACCAGCATCTTATAAACTTTTAGTATATGACTCATTCACAAATTGGCCATTGCCAGTATTATGATTCGATTGTTATTTTTTTATTTCTATCGATTCATTTCTTTAGGGAAGGCAAGGGTAAATGATAGAAAACTTAATTTCTAAATGAAATTTTTGGAGAACTAATAATTAGAAATTTGATGCTGCTTTATTGCTTTAGGTCACTAATTCAGTTTAATATGGCTTTCTTATCTTGTATATGTTTTATGTATCCACTGGGTCACTGCCTTTGGAATTTAAGTTAGCACAACCTTTCACTTAGTAGATGCTGAATAAATAATTATTGAATGATCTCTGGCCATTTCAATTTCTAGAGACCATCTATCTTTTTCACATAACCAAAGCACAGTTTTGGGTTCTGTGAAACTGAAGCAGGATCAGCCTCACATCCACATTAAGATAAGTGGCCAAGCTGTGATTAGGTATTCAAGTATCTTCCCTTAATTTACCAGCTCTTTGTCAGTGCTCTTAAATCCTGTCCCTTTCATTACCTACAAGTTCTGAAATAAATAATAAAATAATTCTCCTTTAGTAAAGTCTGACAGAGTCATGAATGAGTGAGCAGTAAATATGTTGGTTTTATCTTAATCCCAAAGCTATCAACCACTATATAAAAATACTCCAAATGACAGATAAAGAAATGCAAATTAAAGCAACAGTCAGCTTCAACTTCATATTTATCGTATTGGCAAAGTTGACAAAAATGGAAAATGGCAGTTGCTGGAGCGGCTGTGGGAAAACAGCCACATTAATACACTATTGAGGTAGAAAGCAATTTGGAACAACTCTGTCAGATCTCTTTTCCCATTGAGATGGAAACAGGATATTTTCCATCTTTTCAGCCCCTATATTAAGACTAGACACCTATGTTAAGAAGGGGTTGAGAAGGAAATAAAAGTATCAAAGAACGCCCTGTTTCTGCTAATCTGACGCACTCAGCCATCTGCCCTTCCCACCTGCCCCACTAACAAGAATTTCAAGCCATGCATAGAGCCTCTTTAGGAAAGCCAAGTCCTTTTTACAGCCGTTTTCTTAAAATGAGCCAATTCAGGTTTGGTAAGTGAGATGAAGAGGTTAAGGAGTGACTCCCAGGTCATGTAATAAATGAGACTTTGAAAGTGAACACAAGCAATTTTGAAGCAATTTTTCCTTGTTGGAAAAAAAAATTAGATTTAATAACTTCATGAATTAGTCATTTTAGCTCTATGGATGTGGCACAAGCCATGAAATCTGAAATGTAACTGTCTAACAGGGAATATAGCAAAGTAGAGTTTCAATTAACTATGCACCATATTATAAACAAGTCACTAGTATCAATTAAGAGATTTCTGTGCAAACGCAAAGCTGTAGTTTCAGAGCTCTGTTTCAGCATATGACTGTTTAAAGGTCATTTTACTAAGCATGAGATAGATCCTTTGAGGGCACCCATAGCCCATATCCCTCAGCTTGGTTTTATGTTTCATTTACTGTAGTAGCATTAAACTCAGTGAGAATGACAGGCTGCCGTAAGTGGATCCCAGGTGGGCCAGCTGTTCTACGGCTCAGATAACTCTGCTTTTTTTTTAAATTTGCAGATCCTTTTGCCTTTGACAGGCCACTGTGAGCCTTTGTCCTGCCCAGTCCTGATGTTTTAAAGGAGAGTAGCTTAATAATTTATTAACTGCTACATTTCCTCTGGGCTTGATCTGTGTGATGCTCTTGAGTCACAGAACATTATAAATATAAAGAAGTTAGCACGAAGCACATCCTTTAAGGAAACTCCAGCCTCTTTTTGTTGCAGAGGGTTCCTCAGAGAGCTCTTGTTGGTTTACCTGGTTGGGAAGCAGGAGAGAAAGCTCTGCTTCCTAAAGCGCTACATCAATTTCAAGTTGACTAACAATATGCCCTCGTCCACACAGAATTTAGCAGCCAAATGACAACAGATTGACTGAAACACAATTTTTACAAAGATTGATGTGAAAACTGTACCCTTATTCCTTCTTTCCTTCCTTCTCTGTCCCTACCTCCCCAAGGACACAAAGTGCATTGAGTGCGTATGTTTGTTTTGTTTAGCTTTAAAAAACAGGCACTCTAGATACTTCAAAGATAAATATGGAAATTGTCATGAATGTACATCATAGGTTCATAGAGCTGGAAGGGAGATGAGAGGGCATCTAGTCTAATTCACTCATTTTACAGAACAGGAAACTGGGGTTCAAAGAAATTAATTGGCTTTCCCAAGTTTATAGAGGTAGAAGGTAATAGAATTTGAATTTAAGGGGTTGTCAACATCTTGAGTTGACATTCCTTCCCGGGCTAAAGCAACTTCAAAAGCTGTTCTCCTCCCACCCCTCCCTTACCCCAATGTATGGACACTTTGAATAAGCTATCATTTGACAGATAATATATATGGTACAGTAGATAGAGGTTCAAGATTTTCAGTTGCATGATATATATTTGAATATCATTTCTGCTCCTTACTGCCTCCATGACCTTGGGCAAATCACACTTTCTGTGACTCAGTTTCATCATATGTAGAATGAGAGCTTGGTCTCTTGACCTTCATGCTCCCTTCTAGCTCTTAATCTATGTTCCTGTGAGTGATCCTGGCAAACTGGAGTAGGGGAATGATGATTAGAGCAGTTTTAATGGAATCCAGAGCTCCCATAGGGATAGAATTGCCTTCACCGCCAGTGTTCTTTATAATAAGCTTCTCTCTATAGTCATGTGATGAAAAGAAGAATATAGAAGAATCAGGAGCAGAAAGAGGGGATATAGTATGATGGGAAAAGCATTGGATTTGAAGTTAGAAAACTGTATTTGAAGCATTTCTTTCCCATTAACTACTTGGATGATGATGGGCAGGTCACCTCTCTGGCCTCAGTTTACTCATCTGTAAATGAGGACATTGGATTCAATAATGTCTAAGATGATTTCTAGTTCCAGGTAGTTGCTCCTAAGATCCTCAGGCCATTGAGACTCATTTGGACAAGAATTCTCATTTCTGAATACAACTGGGACTTGGGAAATGGCTATATAGGATTAACTTATTTTGATTTTTATTTTGCTATGATTATTTTAAAATCACTGATGATGGGATTCTGAATAAGCAGTTTTTCCATTTCCTTTTAAAAATGTTTTTCATCTATAAAATAAAGATGAAGTTGACATATCTAATAATAATGTGAGAAATTATTAGTAACATGTATATTTTTAAGCCTAAATAGCTATATGTATGCTTTTTTTTTCAACCAGATTTAGAAATGGACTGGACTTGGGAGTCACAGACCCTACATAACTAGATCCCTGCCTTCCTCTTCTTGGCTCTGTCACTAACTCATTTTTACTTGAAATACAATTCTTTAGACTTCCATCTTCTCATCTCTAAAATAAGGGAATTGTCTCTAGAAAAGAGATGGGGAAATACTCATCTGCTAGGAGGGGAATGAGGACTATGGGTATGTCATATTGAATGCACTGTCAAACCTGATCACCTCATCCATTAGCTTTGCACAGCAATTTATTTGTCATCAGGGAGAACTCACTATGGGATTTAAAAAGAAAAGACATCAATAAAACTATTTTTAAAAAATAAATAATAAAACAAATGGAATAATAATGAAATGAAGATGATTTCTAAAGCCCCTTTTATATCTTAGAAATTCTCTGATCATATATTCCACAGGATGACCCAGAGAATATTACCAGCCTCTAAAATTGCAGTATTGTCTTATAATCAGCCTCTTTCTATTTAGTTAAGTTTTTTTCCATCTGAAGTAACTGAAGTAACAAAGTAAATGCTGATTACATCTTCTGTGTCCTTTTATTTAAAGTAGGAGTTATACAATTTTTTTTTTGGCCAGGGCTTGTGGGATTTTAACAGTTAATGCATGGATAATTCTTCTTCAAGGTGTGTACCACTGCATTATAGCCACCTGCTCTACACATAGATTTGAGGTAATTAATAAGAAAAATTAACACTCCTCATATCACCAGGGAGAAGGGAAAATCTAAATCTGTTGAATAAATTAACAGACAAGGAAAACATCGAATGTTGATCATTTGGATGGCTTTCAACCTAGCACCCACCTTGAAGTAATTTCTGTAAAACTAGAAATTACCAATGTACTTCCTTCCTGTTGTACCACTATTCAAATCAATTGAACGAGCATTTGTTTAAGCTCCTACTGTCAGCAAGACACAGTGCTTTCCTGCTAGGGACACAAGAACAAAAAGTCTCTTCCTTCCAGAAGCTATTACCATTATCAAGGAGGAGCCATGCCTGTGCACGCACGTGCACACACACACACACACACACAAGGAAATACAACATAAATGCAAAGTTGTTTGGGGTAAATGGAGAAGAGAGCTTTGAGTACTCAGGAATTCATAAAAAACTTTATGTAGGAAGTAACATTTGAGTTGAAGCTTCTTCCTCTAGGATAGTGCTGTCCAGCCCAGAAAGCAAAAAAGGGCCATTAACCCATACTTAGGGATCCTTGCTGATCACATATTGACTTGGTTTTAAAAATGTAATATTATGTGTTTTATTGTATTTTCATTTATTTTGTGAAGTATTTCCCAATTATATTTGAATCTGGTCCACATTCTACTCAGGAGCATTGCATGCCATGTGGAGGTGTTTGACACCTCTGCTCTAGAGTAGAGCTTCTTAATGAACCTGGGGTCTGTAACCTTTCAAATAATATTTTGCTAATTGTATTTCAGTATAATGGATTCCCTTCAAATTCCTATGTAGTTGATTTTATGCAGTTAAAAGCATTATTCTGAGGAGTGGATAGCATCATCAAATGACTACAAGAAAAATATCCGATAAGGAGCTCTCTTGTAGTGATCTTTTCCATGGAGCAGAAGTGAAGGTGGATTGCATTTTTGGCATGGGAAGTGGAAGAAGAGGCCCATGGAAAAACAAAGAAGTAGTTGATGGAATGTCATATGAGGGAGTATAAGGAGGAGCAAAGTAAAATCAATCCTGATCTTCCCAGGAAAAGCAGGAGATAACATGTCAGATCTGCTCTTTAAGAGAATGAATTTGGCAGTTGTGTAGGGGATGTGATGGATTGGAGAATGTCAAAAGACATATCAGAATGCTATTTTAATAGTCCAACCAAGAGATGGTAAGGCCTGAACTAGAATGGGGGCCTCATAAATGGCATGAAGGAGATGTCCTGGAGGTTGAATCTACAGAATTTGGCAGCTGACTTAATAGGCAAGGGAGAGATAAGGAAAGTTGAGAATGACTTTGAGGGTGTGAACCTGGATCACTCCTACTGTATTTAATTATAAATAGCTTGAAATTTGGTTTGGCCAGTTTCCAGTTAGACACTAATTCTTCAGTCTTATATCAATTTATTCATTTTTAAAGTGTAGTCACAGAGATATTACTACACTTTTACCCTGCCTTTCTTATAGTTATGAATATTCGTTTCTCAGTAGAATGTGCATTTTTTTCTTCAGTTGCCAAAGTGGTATGCTGGTTTGTTAGAGAAAATTATCAGATATGTACCAAGAGATCAAGATATGTCCTCAGAGCTAGGTCTTTGATAAGGTTTGATATTCCTGATCATGCGTACATAAAACAAAGGTTACAAACTAAAGTCATTAACAGAAACACATCTTTTATTTTCAGTACGGCCCAAGGACTTTGTAAAAACAACTAATCCATCCTGCTCAAAGTCAGACTGTTATTCACGTAAGGATTTCAGACCCACACAGTGTTATCCGTTAAAGTAAAAAAAAAGAAGAAAGCCTCTACCGAATAATGAGTAATTAATCGCGTTGGAGTTCACTGTTACTTTACGTATGGTTCAGTTTTGAAATTGGATTTGTCTTAATGTTAGAATTCATAGAGAACGAAGCAGTCCTTCAGTTTATAGTATCTTGAAGTGTCTCTACAAAAAGAAGAGTAAAGATAGAAGAAGGAACAATGGATGTGTAGAGTGAAAGAAAAATTCAGTGTCTCAGAAAAGAATTTCAGTGAAACTTCATTTGCAAAATTCCTCACCTCTTATTTTTCCCTTTTTTTTTTTTGAGAAGAAAATCAAGGGCACTTTCCCCCATATAATTTCCTCCTGTTACTTTCTTTTAATGTTGTGGAACATGGCCTCCTTGCCAGAAACAGCCTCTTTAAGCAACAATTCCTTTGTCCTTGCCAGAGCAGAAAAAGGATCACGTTAAAGTAGCTGCTTGCTGTTGGCAGGTGGAGTAGCAAGAGGAAAGAGCCTTTCAGCCTTCCTCTGTCCCAATCAAGCTGCCCCTCCATCCTTATCTCTGCCTTTTTAACCTGCATCAAGCTCTGGAGGTGAACCTGTCAGGGTTTCCCATAGACCTCCAACCCTGTAGAGAAACTCCAGCCAGCACAGTCACCTGGGGCTGATCCTTCTCCTTGAACGGAATGCATAAACCTCAAACCTGGATCATGCTTGAAAATAAAGTGTCAATATCTTTTTATTACTTAAAATCTACCCAATCTCTTTTCCTCACTACATCTCTAGAGCAGGGGTTTCTAACCAGGGATTTGTTTATAGATTTGAAGGATCCATGAAAGTAAATGTAGGGTGGGGGGAGAACTCAACTACAGTATTTTCACTAGCCTTTGATTTTCTTTGTAACCTTCCTTTTTTTTTCATTTAAAACCATTTCATGAAAAAAAAACAATAAGTTTCCCTAGACAGCCAAAACAGTCCCTGATACAAAAAAGATTGAGTGCCTACCCTAGGAGACAAGAAATGAAGAGGAAGACTATATAAGTAATAGAATTTGTAATATCCATCCTTTAAAATGTTTTTTATTCTTTCCCAGAAAAGTCTCTGCTCTCTAATCTGGCTCTAGGTATCTCACTTTAACCAAAAGAACTACTAATAAGCAATGTCTCTATGACCAAGTTCTAATCCACCTCCTTTTCTCCCTCCTCTTTGTTTTCCTTTATTTGGGGGGGGGGGGGCAGGGCTATATGTCAGCACAGCTTTTTTACAGCCAGGGAAAAGCCAATAGATAAGGAGAGATTGCAGATATAAAATCAAATGGAAAGAAAATCAAGATGCTAGTAGAAACAAGAGAACATTAGTTCATGAGCACAAGCAAAGGGTTGTTCTTCCTGAGGAGAACAGCCATGTCTTTCAGAAAGTGGAGCAAAGGAAGAGAGATTGGACAGTGATTCTTAGGGGTTTTGAGGTAGAATAAAGGGGATTTCGCTCCATGACCTCAATTTTTCAGATAAGTAAGTAGGGAGTGGTTGATTCAGAAGAATCGAAGGGAGAAGAGAAGGTTTGGAACAACTCTTACAGAGAGAACATGTAATAGAGTAACTGAAGAGATTAAAAAATTGCTGTGTAGCCTTGAGGGCCCACCCACAATAGGGTAATCTCAATGACTCATTCTCTTCTCTTTCTGTTTTTCTGTATGATCTGTCTCTACGACTCTAACTCTACCTTGCCAAATTCATTTTATTGTCTTTCCTGATGATTCCCCATCCTCTGTTATGTACCTCCCCCCATTTACAAAGTCAAAATTGGTTGTCCCTATTTTGGTCATTCATTTTGACAGTAGCTATTTTTTTTTCTCATTGCTTCTCCTAACCATTGGACTTTTAATCCAATTAGAGTTGGAATAAAAATACATAATATTTGAATAGCTTCACTTCATAGGAATGTCTTCCATTTGGAATCTAACTAGCTTTGAGGCAGTCCTTTGCATGATACACAGTAGCTTGCATGAAGTAGGCACTTGTTGACTGACGCATGACTGACCACCAAAACAGATTGCTTTGTTCCTCGTCTGAATTCTATCTCATACCGGTTTCTGATCCCTTACTTGAGTATGACACAGGTCCCATTTGTTGTTTTTTTTAATTTTTGTTTTTCTTTACTTTGAGATGATCAATGAGCCAACATGTTCTAATTCTAACTTGGGTTCTCCTCTCTGACCTGATCCTTACCTCTGTTCCCTTCAGTACCACTCCATCCAAGTACCATTTCTTAACTCCCTAACTCCCTAGTATCCTGTTGTAATCTCTGTGCTTCCATCTCTTCTTCCTTTAATGTAATCCCTAGTTTTTCAAATATTTCATTTTAATGAAATGGCTACCAAAGGTAAGTAAACCTTTTTTTTTTTGCAATGGCCACTAATTAATGAAGAAAGTCAAAAAATTATTAATTTCTGACCCGTATATTGTGCTGAAATCTACATTTTCCTGGATTTTATGTCTTATTAGACTGTAGAATCTAGATCATAGTATCAGAGATCTAAAGTTAGAAGGGCCCTTGAAGGTCACGTAGTCCAACTTCTCTATTTTATGGGCAAGAGAAAGGAACAAACATTTCTTTAGTGCATACTAAGTGCTATAATTACTTTACAAATATAATCTCATGTGATCATTTAATATTTTACAAATGAGGAAGCTGAGGCCAATGGTAGTTAGATAAATTGCCCAAGAACATATAGAGAATAAGTAAGAGATGAAGTATTTGAACCCATGTCATCTTATTTCAGAGCTAGAGCTTTTTTCCCATTTTCCCGTGAGATATTTAGGATCATAGATATTGGAGCAAAAGAGACTTTAGAAATATTATTCTCCTTCTTTTCACTCATAGCATAGATAAAGAGCTGAAAGATACCTCTGAGGCCATCTAGCCTAGACCCCTCATTTCATAGGTGAGGAGACTGGAGAGGGAATAATTTACCCAAGGTCACATTATTAGCCATGGCACCATGGTTAAACAGCAAAAGCTGTATATGAATCTTGGTCTTCTTGCTCCAGTGCCAATGTTCTTTCCATCATAGTCCAACTCCTTCACTTTAAAAATGAGGAGATTGAGACCTCCTCATCCTTGAGGTAAATGGACTGGTCTAAGGTCAGGAATATAATAACCCAGATTTTAACAGAGGTCATCTGATTCCAAAATTCATGGTCCTTCCATTGTGCCAAGCTGCCTTTCATGTATCATGAGAAGATATTACATGTGTAATGCTACACACAGTACCCTAACTGGTATTTAATGTGCTATGGAGGCAAAATAGCTAAATATTTAAAAATTTACAAAGATCTGCTGTTTGATAAGTGTGGACAGGGTAGTACCTCCATCCTCATAGATTAAAACCCATCCCTGCCCTTTCATCTTTTCATCCATATGTTCCTGTAAATCCTCCACAGACACTCTACTCAATAGTGTAATAAAAGCACATGCCACTGCAAATAGACTAGGCTACACAAATGGATCATAAATATATGCAACTTTCAGCATGCAACAGTTGTAAAATTAAAATGAGCAAACACAGGAGATTGAAAGGAATGTAGAAAAGTGAGAAATAAAAAGGAGGCAGTTAGAACCTAATGCTGCTACTAAACTCTTTAGTCATATCTAGAAATTATTCCGCTCAGTCATCCTATGTTCATGAACATTTCTATTCTGCCAAGAAGGTGAAACTTTATCTGAAAACTTCATAATAACCACAACAACTAGATTAAATAGTTTGGACATTTACAAGATTTTGTATGGATTATACATTTATCATTTTGAAGATAAACCATCTATTTATCATTATCTCTTGCCTTGATAATATTTTAAAATACCATTTAATTTCCTGTGATAGATTTTTTTGGAGGATGCTGGTTTACCTAAATGTCACCTATGTATGAAGGCTGGTAAGAGTACCATGACACTGCATTACATTATTGTGGCTTTGTACAATTATCACCTACTTGTACTATGCATTAACAGCTTTCCAAAAGAATCTCAAAACTTCTCTCTGAGACCACACAATGAGATTTTATATATTTCATTGTTTATACTGTTGAAATTCATCCAGGGTTTGTTAAGCTTCTGTAATGTTGAGTGCTCTGTGCTGTGTCAGAGATAAAATTATAGGTATGGCATGTCCTCTGCCATCAAGGAACTTATAGTTTAATAAAAGGAGAACACTCGTACACAAATGCCTAGGATACACAGGAAGGTGAAATTAATTTAAGGGAAATGTTGGGATGAGAATGAGAAATCTGAGAAAAGGGAGACAGAACACTTACAGAATATTATTACCCCTTCCAGTTAACCAGAAAGCACCCACTGTTTCAGACAGTAAATGAATTTCTTTAATCGAAATGAAATAATAACTAGCACTTATTTGCTGCTTCAAAATTTGCAGAGTGATTTGCAAATATTATCTCATCAAATCCTCAGAACAACTCTGGGGAGCAGGTACTAATTATCCCCATTTTACATATGAGCAAATTGAGACATATAGAAGTTCTGATTTGTGTAGGATCCCACAGTTAGTAAGTTTCTGAGCTCACGTTTGAACTCAGGTCTTCCTACCTCCAGGTCCAGCTCTCTGTCCACCTAGCTGCCTCACTAGACAGGAAAGGACAGGGAAGAACAGAAATGAATCAGGTTCATGTATTTGGAGCTAAGAGGGACCTCAGAGACCCACCTGGTCTTAAACCCTCTTATTAGCAAAAAAGGAAACTTTGGGGGAGGAGAAATTAAGTGACCCGGAGTCACCCAAATTGTAATTCTGACAGATACCATATTGGGATCATAATCAAGGCACTTGACATCTTCCTAATACTGTAAGTTATAAATAAGTTGAAGGTCTGCATTGGTGGAGGGAGTTGGTATTTCATAACCAATAGTGCCTTATTCCACTGAAGACACAAGTTGGTTCATCCTCCTAAAATAAATACCACTCTCTGACCATTTCTACTATATAATGCATTATTAAAGAAGATTCACTGATAATAATAACTACTACTACTCACATTTATACCACTTTTAAGGTTTGCCAAGCACTTTTTTCACAATTCAGTGAGGAAGAGACTGCAAATATTACTTATCCCCTCTTTATGAATGATGAAACTAAGGCTCAGAAACGTTCATTGACTTGCTCACAGTCAGAATTTAAAAGTGCCAGAGCTGGAATTGGAACCCCCTATGAATATCCTTCTTGAGTAGAAGCAAACAACACCTCACCCTAGGATTTCCTGACATAAATGTTTGTACCACTTTCTAAGAGAACTCCAACTAAATCTAAAATAATAGAATTATATTGGCTTTTGAATAAATCTCCCAAATATCAACTTGTAAATTTCAGTGGGCCAAAAACTGGGCTTACAACAGGGGAGTAAAAGTATTACAACTAGAGGGAGATAGATAATAGTATTGACTAAAAACATCTCAGATATTCACAGAGAAGAAAAAAAAATTTGGTATAAGGACTGTGGTACCATGTTAAAAAGAGGAAACTGGAAGAATTGGTATTCATCATATTAAATTCAGAATCTGTGTTTTATGATTCTAGGGGTCAATACAAGGTTACAGGTTTATGTTCACATACTTTCCTTCCACCATACTTTTCCTGCTTCTTGGGTTTCCAATGGAGACATGTCACCCGAGTACTGAACAACTGACCCTACTTAGCTTGTGAAAAATGGTAAGATCACAGCCTAAGGTAGTATGGTTATAAGTCATTAACCAAAAGCCTATATGTTGGTTCAGAGCTTATGCTATTAATAATTGAAGTACCATACTTCTGTGAGATGGGTACTTTAAAAGAACTGAATGCCACCTAATAAACTTGGAACAGCGTCAAATTCCAAGATACTATATGTTTTCATTGTTATGGATTGTATAAAGGGGAAAGGCATTTATTTATTTTTCTCCTTGAAAATACCATCTTGAAAAACCAATTGATTTTTAATTATGAGTCTTTATTTTAGACGCCAGATAAGCTAAATTAACCCAGAATATTCTTAAAGCATGAGTAACGGATTGCTTGAATTCCCAAGGTATCGGTCTCAGGTACTTTGCTAATGTGGCATTGATCAATCTACAATTCCCAAACTGAGAAGAAGTTATAGGAGTATTGGCTTCAGGATGCAGCACAGACCAGAAAGATAAATTGTTTGGGTTGTCTTTTTGCAAGTTTGAGGTCACAATTCATTCATCTTGTTACTTTGCTCTATCCCTTTAGTGCCTTCAATTGCAGGATTAAATATTGAATGGTGGCAGATCATTCAATATATAGGCTCTCATAGTTTGGCATTAGAAGGCTTTTCATGCTTAAAATGGAACTATGTGCACTCAGAATGCCAAAGGTAATCGTCCTGATGATCTATTCTGTAAGATTAATCCCACAACAATATTATCAGGCAATTCTTAACACACTGATTTGTCCCTGATATGACACTTCTGAAACAAATGGGTTTACTGAGCATTTTAGGAATTGCACTGAACCTTCTATAAAGCCTAAAACAACTCCCCCCCACATCCAAATTAACCCATTAAAAGATTTCTCTGGGCACTTCAAAGATGTCCCAATTGATGTATTCCAATTACAGAAGACTCCAAGTTAACTGTTTCATTGCATATTTTCCTAGTGTGTATGCATGTATGGTTTTGTTTATGTCCTTTATACACATATACACACATATATGTGTGTATATAGATACACATACATATATACATGTGTGTGCATGTATGATTCAGGATCAAATTCTGCCCTAAAGTCTAAATATCTATAACAGTACTATACAGTGCTTCTCCTTAGAAGGCTAATTAGACCAGGGATATTTAAACCTCTTAGCCTGAGTTGTTGTGCTTAAAAAATTAAAATCAGGGCACAGTTCTAGTGTTCCTTAAGCATGGCGGGAGTAATATTTGCACACTGAGCCCGTTAAAAGGGGAAATAGATCTTTAAAGGTTAAAAATGCATTATTTAGCCCAGAGACCCAAGTGGCTACAAGAATAAATACATGTACATTTTTGTTAAACTATGTTTTATTTATAAAACCTAGAAAATTAAAGTTTGAAAAGAGTCCAGAGGTCACCTAGTTCCTTTCCTAGCCTGTGTAGGATTATTTTCTCTGGCATTTGCTTGGATAGTCTGAAATGCCCCCAGGTGATGATTCTTCACTCTTCCCTAAAGGGCTATAATCCAAGCCATCTCTCAAGTAAAATTGTATTGGCTATTTTATTTTTTTTCCATTTAAAAGTTGCCTAAAATCTTTTTTTTGCCTTTGCCTTTCCCCTTTTCTTTTGTCCTTAAATATAGTTGCTTTAATGCCATCATGAGTATGTCCTTTTTCTCCACCATTAAATGTGTTATTTAATGGTGGTTAGGCTATATTTTGTTTTGCCAATGAGAACATGTGGGGAATCTTTTCCCTTTTTTCTCAAGTATAACTTTTTCTGTTTCTTTCACTTGGACTGATCTCTGGCTGCCTTCCAATTTATCAGCATCTTTGTGGGAATTAGATGGCTACAGCTAAACTTAATCATTATGACACATTTCTTAATCAATTTATATGATTCAGTTCCCACATGCATTTTTTATAAATCCGTAATTTGGACTTTTAAAAAAAGTAGATTGACAATCAACATCTTTGATATACCCCCTGCATGAACATAACACCCCTAGTTCAATTCATATTGACTTTTGTTAAGGGCTTACTAAGGTCAAGGCACTTAGCTAGATTCTTGTAGATGCAAAAACAGAAACAATCAGCCTCTGTCCTCAAAGAGTGTACATTCTCCTGAGAGATTGTAGTGGGACCTTTACACAGATAAATAAATACAAAGATATTATATTTTAATAAAAATACTAGGAGATAGAAAGCTCTGACAACTAATGGGATTAGGAGAGCTTTACATGGAGTCTTAAAGGAAGGAAAGGATTTTAGGAGGTGAGTAGAGAATTTATTTGTGGGAAGTGAAACTGAATGCCAAGTGTAGGGAAAAAGAAAGACCATTAGGCCATTTTGGCCACAATGCATAGTGCATTTAGGGAAGAAATGTAAAATATAGGCAAGTCTGGAAAGCAAGTTTGCAGAGGGTTTATAATGCCAGGTTAGAAAGTTGGTATTTTATCCAAAAGGGAATAGAAAGCACTAACAATTTTTAGGCATGGAAGTGGCAGAGAATGAAGAAGGGAGAGACTAGAAGGGGAGAAAACAATTAAGAACTTTTACGCTAACCCAGGTAGAGGCAATGAGCGCCATACTTTGAGTGGGGCGAAAGGGAGGGATGTGAGGCATTTGGAAGGAGGTAAAATTGGTGGAACCTTTCAAACCCATTGGATATAGGATGGGAGGGGGCCCAAAGTAGTGTGTGAGCTTTCAAACATGAAGATGTGGATGCCTTCAAGAGAAATAGGGACATTTGGAGGGGGAACAGATTTAGAGGGAAAGACAGTATGTACAGTTCTAGATGCATTAAGTTTGAGATGGTGAGTTAAGTGGACAGAGAGATTGTCAGGAAGCTGACAATTCAGGACTAAATTTTGAGGAGAAATTAGTGCTAGAAGTGGAGATTTGTTGAATTATCTTCAGAGAAATGATGCTTGAGTCACAGAGGTGGGAAATGTAGAGGTAGAAAAGGAAAAGGACCCAAGGAAGCCCGAGCCTCTGGAGACACAAATGTCTAGGGGAAAGATGATAAATGATCAATGGAATGGAATGAGTCCAGTAGTCAGACAGGATGCTATGAGATAAAAGTGTCCCAGAAGCCCAGGAGGTAGTAATTAGGACAGAGACAATATGAAAAAAATTACTGAAATTAAGGAAAATGAGAATTGAGAAAACACAGTGAGAATTAGCATTTAAAAGATTACAGAGCTAGAGAGAACCTAAGAGGCAATTTAGTCCAATGCTGACTTTATTTTTACAGTTGAGGAAACCGACACCTCTGAAGGTTAGGTGCCTTGTACCAGATGGTACTGGTGACAAGAGTTCTGTTCAGTGTACTGAGCTAGGTATCAAGGATATAAACACAAACTGAAAAATAGTCTTGCCCTCAAGGAGTTTATAGTCTGCCTAAAGGAGTGCCAAATATATTTATACTGTTCTTATACATATGATCTTTAATGTTATAATCATTTGTGTATGTACCTTATTTGTGTATATGCCTTATTTCACTTACTAAATTATAAATAATCATAGAATATAAACTTTTTGGGAGCAGGAATTGTTGTATATATCTCTTTGTGTCTCTAGCAGTCAGCACAAGGTTGAGAGGACTGGTTATTAATGACCAATGATTTGGAGAGATCCAGGGTTCTCCGCTTTTTCTAAAGTCCTGATTATAAAAGTTTGTCTCTCGAAGCACATTGCTAATAATGAGATTAGACTAACTTTCTTGTTCAGACCCTCACCCAGGTGGAGTAGCTCTTGTGTTCTACTCAGGTTTAGGGATAAATCCTTTGAATAGATTGCCCAAAGTTGGAGTTAACTTAGAAGTAAATGAAGTAATCAAAGACCAGGTCCAGCCCCTCATTTTAATATACAATCTTTCAATACATTTTAACCAATCAGAGTTGATTGCCACTCTCCTTCCAAAAAAGCATATAAACTGTGAGCTCTGTTGCCATGATTATCTTTGACCAAATGACTTTCCTTTTATTAAAATGGTGGCATTATTAATAAAAATGATTAAATTACCCAGAAATTATGTCTCTCAAGCCTTTTTAAATGCCACAAGGTCTTGCACTAAGTAAATAGGTACTAAATAAAAACTTATTGATGTGTCTTATTTATTCTCCTTGTATCTCTCCTCGTATTTGTGGGAGTGTAGACAAGAATGATTTGATAAACGTGGAATGAATGAACAAGTGAACCCCTTGAGCATGAGGTAGTTTGACTAGAGAGGCAGATTTGAGTCTGGGATATCTGATAAGATTTATAAGTCCCATCATCCAGAAGCAGACGATAAGTGGTACGTGCCAGTATCCAAAACTCTATTTAGGGCAAAATTTCTTTACCTTTATTGTCTCATGGACACCTTTAGCAGTCTGATGATGGCTGAGGACCACTTCTAGGAATAACGTTTCGAAATATATAAAAGAAAATACATAGGATTATCAAAGATTCTAGGATATGTGCAGTTATCAAAATATTTTTCAAACAAATTTGTGGACCCAAATTAAGAACGCTTAAACTTTAAGTTAGGAAGATACGACCCCTATAACTGAATAACTGCCAGATCCCAATTGAATTCAACAGGCATGTATTAAGTGCCTATTTTAAGTCTGATTATATGCAAGGTGCTAGAATTGATTTTTGTATAGAATAGACATAGCCTATATTAGGCCAGTCAGCTGTTCTCTGTACTTTGGGAGGCACATTTCCATTTTCAGATACATCGATTAGCAAAGTTGTATGTTATTGAACTCTGATGGTACTTAGAAGAAACAAGTAGAGTGCGTGAACACCCAATTTACACTTTGGGTAAAGTAAGATTCAGAGGACAGTATTCTTGACATGTCATTGAAGATACTCTTTTTCATATTTTAAAATCATAAATCCAGTGCCAAAATTATATTCTATTCATAAGAAAGTAGGAAGGAAAGAAAGAAGGCAGGAAGAAAGAGAAGGCAGGTAGGAAGGGAGAAAGATAAGGTAGGAAAGAAGAAGAAAGGAAGGAAGGAAAGGAAGAAAAGAAAGGAAAGGAAAAGAAGGAAGAAAAAAGAAAAGGAAAGAAGGAAAGAAAGAAAAATATTTATTTAGCATTTGATACATAACAGGTACTGTGTTAAGTGTTGGGGATCTAAAAATATAAAACAAGACAGTTTCTACTCTCAAGGAGCTATATTCTAATGAGAAAGGACAATACATAAAGGGGAAGTAGAAGGAGGGGGAAGGAACCCCATGGGGCAAAGGCAGTCACTGTGAAGGAGGGGCAGATCAGAAGGCAATTCAGGTGGGAACTGTGAGAAGCCTGGCTGGAACTCCTGGTGATGTGAGGCTTCTGGGCAAAGATTTACCAGTCATTTAGTCAACCTCAGGGTGAATATATTTTATTGTTGTCTCAGTATTCTCAATACCTAGCTCAATGCCTGGCACATAGTAGGTGTTAAGTGGAACTTAACTGCATGGTTTAGTAAATGTAGGTAAATTGTGGCAGCTAGTAAAATCCCTCACCTTCAGCTGATAAGCTTCTTTAAGTTTAGCTAGGTTGGTCCTGGGATGACAGACAGACTCCACTTAAAGCCTTTCCATCTTGACAAGATTTGCCAATGCTCAGGATTTGCCGAGAACCAAGCTTCACTTCCAATGTGGCATAAGTATAAGACTTTAATGGAAGTTCTATATCATTAAATTATTAAATATTTTAAATGTTTCCTCATCTGTAAAATGAGGGTAATAATAGCACCTCCCTCCTAGGGTTGTTGTAAAGATCAAATGAGATAATGATTTTACAGCACTTAGCACAGAGTATGTGCTATATAAATGTTAATAATTATCAGCTATTATTTTTATAGGTATTTTTAAAGGTAACTGAACCATTGTCTTTAAAAGAATCCAAGTGACCAAGCCCTCATTTCAGTAGCTAGAGTGCTGGACCTAAAGTTGAAAAAATTTGGGTTCCAATCCTGCTTCAGACCCATACTACTGCCTCATCTGTAAAATGGGGATAATTGTTGTAATATTTATCTTTAAGAGTTGTTGAGAGCATCACATTTTATATAAACATAAATAATATATATTGTTTTACAAACACCATATAAAAGTCAGGTTTTTTGAAATTACTACTACTACCACTACCGCTAGCACCACCACTACTATTACTTCTATTACCACCACCACTACTACTACTGCTACTACCACCAGAACCACCACCACTACTACTACTATCACTACTACTACTACTACTACTACTACTACTGCTGCTGCTGCTGCTGCTGCCGCCGCCGCCGCCACTACTGCTGCTGCTGCTGCTGCTACTACTACTACTACTGCTACTACTATGACTACTGTGGCTGCTGCTGCTACTACTACTACTACTACTACTACTACTACTACTACTACTACTACTACAACCTTGTTCTTAGGAAAAATTGGATCATAAGATCATAGCTCTATAGCCAGAAAGGAACTAAGAGACAATCAAATCTGACATCTAGTTTTGTAATGCAGAAGCTAAGATTCAGAGAGGTTACCTGACTTACTCATATATCTAGTAAGTGTCTGAGATGGAATTCAAACCCAAGGTTTCTGACTCCTAATTCATCACTCTCTTCTGGCCCACTGTCTTTCATCATCATTATTATTGCTAATATTAATATTATTATTAGTGATGAGGGACTGAGAGTTGAATTATAATCCCTTTAAACTTTTCCTTGCATTGAATGTTATTGGACAGGCCCTGAATCATGATGCTGGCTGGAGTTCTATTCTAATTAACAGCAGGCCATGCCATTTAGCAGTGTGTTCCGTAATTGGTACATTTTGTTTCCAAACACGTTTGTTTGGGTGAAAAGTAGCTTCTGAGTTTTCTCTGCACTCGTGATACTGGTATTTCACATACTTGGTCAGTGGGAATTTTTGCATTTTTTTTCATACTACAGACCAAGACAAAACAAGTCTTTCCCTCCAACACTCTGTATTGTGCTATGGCCCATTTGAGCTATCCTGTATGCTACTTGTTCAATTTTTGTTGAAAGATGGAAAATGCACCAAAAACTACTATGCAGTGAGATTATTGCTGGCCTTCTGTTTTCTGATATGATGTACAACACAGTCCTGTTGTCAAGGCAGGATTTGTTATACAGTCATTGGCAGCCAAGCAGTCAGCCCACCTGAGTATTCCAAAAACACATCTAGATGTGTTCAATTTGCAACTACAGCTCAAATCCCATTGTTCACAACGTCTTTAACCCTGAGGATTCTGGGAACTAAGCTGCTATTCTCTGTTCCTTTAGAAAATTAGTATTAGTTATGAAGACCATTATTAGCTCACTTGTGTATGTTGGGAGAAAAAGAGTAGATGGCTTGCTAAGATATTGAAAATATTTTCTCTTATTTCTTCTCTCAAAAAAAGTTTTGTTATACATTGGAGACCTTCTGTAATGTTTAATGTTTTAATTTGCTGTATGTATTTTCAGCTTTGGTATTTGTCATCTTGTTCCAATTTAAAGAAAGCTTATTTGGCTATGGTTTTCACTGGAAGGCAGAACACACGTACAACGTTCAGCGGTAATATATATTTTTCCTTTTCTTTGGATAGGAACAGCCTTCCAAATTTTTCTGTACTGAAATGCTGGCAGAATTATTTCTTCAACATTTGGCTGAAGGCTTGGAATGTTTGAAGCATTTGAAGTGACTGGGATCAATTACTACAACCTAAAATAGATAACCTTTAAGACACAAAGCCCATGTTTTCTTTAATTATCTCATTATGGGGTGTTTTTCTGTTTGCATGTAGATAAAACTCTGCTGGCTAAACAGGTTTCATTGCATTTAGTCCTAAGTACTGGTGATCTCACAAAACTTCTATATTACAGATGACATCAAGGTTATATATGTATAACATATGACATCTTTCTGGGCTAGGGAAATAAAAGTACTTAGCTGGGTAAACATGTGACATTAACAACCTAACACAAATGTGTCAAGTAACAAAATCATGCATTTGAATTAACCTTTTAAAAAGCACATAACACATATGAATGTTTTAAAATGCTGATTTTCTGATTAAGGGATTTGAGAGAGTTCTTTGCTTCTTTTTGGCTACACATTATTTCATTAACCTGAGCCTTTTCTTTTTTTACCCCAAAAATGTTTGCTTCTTCTGATAGATATTTATTTATAAGGGAACCTCTAGTCATTTCTTGTTACTTTTATTTATCAGGACAATGTAAAATGTGAATTGCACTTTGGAGGTAGAAAGGAAAGCATTACTAGCTTGGAGATTTGGCTTTTGATAAATATAAATGTGAAGCAACACTCAGCTGATGATAAGTAGTGTATGTGACCCATGACGGGCAGCTAGCTAGCTGTTGTGACGGAAAGAAATATTACAGCCTGAGCATTCCCGCTTCTGCTCAGCAGACTCAGAATAGATTAGCAAGGTACTCTATCAGCTAGGGTTTTTTTTTCCTCTGATGATGGATTAGAGATAAACTCATATGCAAGTTATTCCAGGGTTCCTCTGAGACCTTAGCTTTTCATGAATGGAAAGGTTATTTGTAAATGTTCAAATTTATTTCATTATTTTTCCCATGGAACAAAATTGCCTCACCAAAGTTTTAGATTGTCATGTTTTCTGTAGGACTTTGAAATAATAACTAGCAGTTGTGTATGTTTTAATACCCTCCTTATTATTTGTTTGTTTGTTTGTTTAAAAAAAACTTACAATTCCTGTAGTGAAAAATGTCTTGCTGAAGGATGAAGGATTGGACATGCAGCTGAAATCAATCTCCAAATGAGAGGACAGATTTTTAGTGAGGCAAGAAGTCTCCCTGCTCATTCGATACTAAACTCCTTTTGATACAAGGCCAACCTTTGTGCCATATGTGTGGTATTTTATAATAATCACAAGGTGCAAACCTTCAGACGTTTTCTACTGAGAACATTCCACATCTGTCTTATCAGAGTGGTTTCCATGTGCCACTTTTTTTTTCCAGGACAGTATTTGAATCAGGGTATTATATGAGACAGCAAATCATTATTTGAGTCACACATTCTTCTTGAGGAGCCATATTATTATCTAATATGCCTCACTTTGCATTTTGCCTACTGAGAAAGGCCACAAATACTAAAGTTTTGTTTAATGACCAAGTACCATAGTATTGCTTCCTTTGGCATTGGGGGTTGGGGGTTTCAGTTTTCCAGTCATCTGCTTAACATTTGTCAGTAGTATTTTTTCCCCTAAATCCTGGTGCACACTGCAGTCACAACCAAGCAGTCAAGAAATTACAGATGAAAACGAAGAAGGGAAAGGTGGGGAACTGTGGTGACAGAGTGCATTTTGAACAGCTCTGCTTGGAAACCGCTTTATCTGTTTACTAACTCACCTCCCTTATAACTCTTCTTATCTGTGTCCCACAGAGTTTACAGATATTGATTAACAAAGACAAATGGTCAAGGGTCATAAATGGAGGAGATGTCAGAGTTATTTGATAGGTTAGGACACTGGTTTCTTGTTCACCTATTAACATTCTCAGCATTGAATGAACGACCATTCAGTATCTGGAGAATTTCCTTGAACACAGTTGACTGACAAGCCTCAACAGAATACTCAATAGTTATTCTCACTACTGTCTCTATTTGAATGCTAAAGCTCATTGTCCCTTTTCTTTTCCTGTTGCTGAACAGTTCATCATCAAAACTCAGAAGAGAAAAAAAAGCCTGCCTTTCAGCTGTCTGCACCAGTGGGGGAAACAAAGTACAGTATTATGAAGAATGCATCGGATTGTAGATTTAGAGTTGAAGCAATCATGGAATCATAGATTTAGAATTGTCAGAGGCTACCTCATTCAACCTGCTTATTTTATAGTTGAAGAAAGTAGGCCTTAGGGAAAGTAAGTGACTTATCTAAAAATCATATAATTAGTAAATATCAGAAACTAGACTTGAAACCAGTGTTCTCTGATTACAAACCCAACAGACTTTGTACCACAACATACTCCTAGAGGTGATCTAATTCAACCCTCTCATATTATGAAAGATGACACAAATATTCAAAGACATAAAGCCCAAGGTCATATGAGGAGGCAATATTCAAATCAAGGACTCGGAGTCCAATGAACCACGAATTTTCCCAATGCACTGTGCTGTACGTCTCCCAAATGAGTAATGGGTAACACCTTCAAAACCAACCCACTTGCAATCTAACATTGGAACATGGCCTGGTTCCTTTAAATCAGTACTGGAGTAGGCAAGGAAAAGATATAGCCAGTGATGGCACAAAAAAGATATGGTGAAAGGAAGGCATACATGCTGATCTGACAAAAGACTTTTCCCAGAACTTGAGGAACAGTTGCATTTTTGTACCAAGTTCTCACTGGGTCAAGTCTCCTCCATGGTCATCCCTTTGGTTGACAAACCTTGGGACATAATCAATGGCTTTCCCAGTACGATTGAGTTAAATTTGGCTTCCCATAGCCCTACATTTTAGCTATGGTTGTAATGTGGTCATCTGTTGGCGTGGTGGTGGTGGTTATTGTTTTTTTCGCCCAGTATAGATACATTTTACAACTAGAATAATCATGAATCTATAAGTCCTTGATCTAAAAGAAATCAAAGTAAACTATAAAAGTGGCTATTGAGCTTACGAGAAATTTCGTGTATTTCAAATGGACTTCCTATCTCCCTTTTTGTTTGATTTTCTGGGGAACTTCTCTTTCTAAAAGAAAGAAATAAATCCTAGATGACATCAATGTCAATAGCTCCTTACAAATGGTGTCATTTTATCCTCATAACAACTCCATGATGGAGGTACTATTAACTCCATTTTACAAATGAGAAAACTGCTCTGAATAATTAAGCAATTTTCTCCCTATCAGATTATAGATACCACATCAAGTGGGAAGTTCCTAAATGCTGTCTTAGCTTATGTTCCCTTATCCTTTTGATACCAGAAGGAGATTTAAAAAAAACCAAAATCTGAAGTTAATTGATCCATAAGTATTTATTAAGCACCGTGCTGGGTGATAGAGCTATAAATCCCAAGGGTGAGTGTGCATTCTGATAGAGAACAACAACAACATATAGAAATATTATAAAGCATATATATAAAAAAGTATGCAAGCGTATCCAAAATATTTAAATAAAAAGGGGTTTGGAAAAATGCTAGAAATTGAAGGTATGGAATTAGGAAAGACTTAGTGCAGAATAGAGTGCTTGAGCTATGTTTTAAAACAGAGAAGGGCTCTGAGCTGGAAGGGAGAAGGCATTGCATTCGGGAACAAAGGATGTCTAGTAAAGAGGCATGGAAGTGAGAGATGGAGTGTGATTTGGGAAGAACAGAGAGGGCAGTTGGTCTAGATTTCAAGTGCTCCAGAAGAAATAATATCCAGTAAGAATGGAATGAGAGGTCGCCGCTGAGTTCTGTGGAACTTTAAAAAGTTTAAAGAGAAAAGAATTGATAGGCACATAGGTAGCATAGGCAATAGTGCCAGACCTACTGCCAGGAGAGCTGAGGTCAAATTCAGCTTCAAGAGACTTAGCTGTGTGACCCTGGGCAAATCATTTAAACTCTCTATTTGCCTCACTTTCCTATGGTGATAATAATAGCACATATCTCCCAGGGTTGTTGTGAGGATCAAATTAAATAATATTTGTAAAGTACTTTGCACAGGGCTTGATATACCTGATACATACAGGTGATTTATAAAGGCTAATGATAATCATCATCATCATTCTATAGGATATCCTAAAAGTCTTTCTACAGTTTAATGCTTTAGTAGATTAAAATTGCCCAAAGACTTTTGGGACACCCTGTATTATATCTTAGAGTCAATAGGAAATCACTTGAGTTGTTTGAATAGTAGAGTAACTTGGTCAGTTCTGGACCCAAGGGAAATTACTTTGGTCACAGAATGTAAAAATGAATTAGAATAGTAAAATATTTGAGGCAAGATCAATCTGGAAGCTATTATAATAATCTAGGTGGAAAGTGATGAGGGGTCTGAACTAATATGGTACCTGTGTGAGAAGAGAAAAGAGGTTAGCTATTAAGAGATATTGTAAAGGTAAAAATTTGTTATAATAGTAGCCATCTCCAGGGTGGGGGATGCAAGACAAAAATAAATTTACATTATAAATGTGTTGTATATTTAAATGGAATAGCAAGTTATACATAATAGATTTATAGTTTCATATACTATCATCTTTTTCTATCCTATTATGTTATGGAAATGCTTGTTTTATTTCCTAAGTTTGGAATAAAATAAATAAAATTTAAATTAAAAAAAAAACAGATTTGGCAACTGAATGGATTTGTGGTGTATGGGCCAGTAAGAAGTTCAGAATAATGCTGAGATTTCAAACCTAAGATACCAGAAAGATAGTAGTACGTTATTTAAAAACAAACCCAAAATGGAAGAGGTGAGGGTTTCAGGAGAAAGCT
This sequence comes from Pseudochirops cupreus, assembly GCA_028627135.1. NCBI lineage: Eukaryota > Metazoa > Chordata > Mammalia > Diprotodontia > Pseudocheiridae > Pseudochirops > Pseudochirops cupreus. The sequence goes on from CM053583.1 coordinate 154,456,480, forward strand.
AATGAGTTAAGTTTAAACATTTTGAGTTTAAGATGTCTCTAGGATATCCAGTTTGAAATTCCTGTGGGCATTTTTTTAAATTTACGTTTCATTTTAGTATAATGTGAAATACTTTGAAAACTTTGTCTCTTCAAAGTTTCACAATAACCCTCTGACACTGATGCTACAGGTGTTATCTCTTTTTTTTTTAAGTTTATTTATTTTTGGTTTTCAACATTCACTTCTCTAAGTGTTAAATTTTCTCTCTGTTCCTCCCCTCCTCCTGCAGCCATTCTTGTGGATGGTAAGAGACTGATTCTCAGGAGAGATAGTGGATTTGAACATACATATATACGTGAACTGTGAGCCACTTTCATAGAAAATAATTGTCTATGGGAGATGATGAGATTTCTGAGAAAGTAGAGCAGGAAAAAAGAAGGCCTAAGGCAGATCCTTGAGGAACACCCACAGTTAGGGGACATGATATGAATTATCAGCCAGAAAAGGAGATTGAGGAATAGCCAGGAGAACCAAGAGAGATGATTATCTGGGAGCATGGGGTGGTCAGCGGAATCCAATACAGCAAATAGGCTGAGAAGGATGAGAAATGAGAAAAGTTCATAATATTTGGCAGTTGAGAAATCATTGGTAACTTTGAAAGGAGCCATTTTAGTTCAGTGATGAGGCCAGAAGCCAGATTATAAAAGATTGAGGGGTGAGACAGAATAGAAGATGGAGGTAGAGAGACAACTTTTTCAAGGTGTTTGGATGAGAATAGAATAAAACATACAGGATAGTAACTTCAAGGCACAGTAGAGTCTAATAAAGGTGGGGCTTTTGCTTGTTTTGTTTTGTTTTAAGCATGGGAGAAGCTCAACCATGTTTGAAGACATCAAGAAAGGAATAATTATAAATAATTGAATAGGGAGAAGTTGAAGATGAGAAAGAGGGAAGAGGGAATGATTGTGGTTACAGTCTTTTGGAGAAGATGGAGGAAGACAGGACCAAGTACAAATATAAAGCAATTGGCTGCCCTTTGTAAGTAGAAAGGCTGAGAGGCTAGGGGAAAGGAAGATAAAATGGAAGGTGGGTAAAGTCAAGAGGCTTTGAGATGAAGGAATTAGAAGAGGGAGTTCACATGAAAATCCCTCAATTTATTCACTAAAGTAAGAGTCAAGATGTGGAGATGACAGAAAACAAAAAAAGGGAGATGTGATAGGGCTTGATGAGGGAAAAGAAGGATTAGCATAGCTTCTGTGGGGAGTGAGATAGGGAATCAATTATGGAAGAATAGACTTTCTTGCTGTAGTCATGACCCAGTTGAGATTGAATAATATGAATTTGTAACGTTTCCAGTCTGCAGAATTGTAAGGCTTCCTCCAATTTTGTTTAATGGCTCCTGTATAGAGGGAGTAATTCAGGATTGAGGTTTGGCAAGAGATGAGCAGCAATGGGAGCAGGGTCAAGGGATTCAAGAGCAGAGGACAGTGTAGAAATAGCTATCTATTGAGTTTAGATTGAAGAGGGAGGAAAATGAAGTGAAAGCAAGGGAATAGCCTGAGAAGCAGAGACATGGAGGTCCTGAGGAAGATGAAGACAAAGAGGACAGAGGAGCAAAGCATAGGGAAAGGCAGAATCATGGGAGGTTATGGTTAGCTAGAGAATTAGCATAGTGTATTACTAGGGAAGTAGAACACTTATGGATAATGGGGAGGATTTAAGCAGGTTGAGTTTAATGAGAGGTTAGGAAATTTGATGGAGTTCTTATGTCAATGTTAAATTCTATTAGAATAAAGACAGCAGTTGGGCAGGTGAGAGAGATTGTGAGGCTGGTGTTGAACTTCTTAGAAAGGAGGGAGATTAACCCAGAGGTCAATATACTACAGTCATCATAATTTGATTGGGTAGAAAACTGTGATTGAATGCACTTCAAAAAAAGGAAAGGTTACTAAAGGGAGAATTTGGAAGTTACTGTGGAAAAGGTAGAGAAGATCTGCTTTTGTAAATGCAGACAGAGCCCATTGAAATTTTGTGGGACCATTTGCTACAATTTTAATGACTATTTACAAGACTGGCAATATGTAAAAATGTTCAACTCACCTGAGGCATAGTAATAAGTCTTCATAGGATGGGCCTCCTTTGTTGTTCCCCTAACAGAACTGATTTTGAGATAAGAAGGGTAAAATATCTTGTAGTATTTAAATGATGACTTTCAAAACATATCAAAGACTATCGTCAAAACTCTTCTCTATAGATATATTAAAAATAACATCATGGAAAAAATTTTCCATATCACCATAAGAGAAATCTAATAACAGTCCAAGTGGGCATGTGGTTTTTTTAAATATCTATTTTTGTTCCTCAAATTTCAATGTATTTCAGTATCTGAATTTTAAAAACTAAAATGATATATTCATATTTATGGGGATATGTTGAGCATTTCATATGCAAATATATATGTACATAAATATATATGGTGGTAATTTGATGAACGATACTTAAATAAAAATTCAAAAGGTATCATAGGTAGATTTTCAAAGAATTCTGATTTTGATCTCATACTCACCACATTCCAGGACCGTGAAACAGTTGTTGCCCTTTATATGTCTGAAGCTAGACTGAAGATAATTCAGTATTCTTATCCTTCATTCACAGTTTGGCAGACTTGGAGATTCAGTCAAGTGAAATGTACTGTAAGTCCTAAGGTTGATTGGTCAAGAATAAGATCCCTCCTGTAAGACATTTTTTACAAAGGCAAAATGACTATTCTTTCATAGTTCAAACAGAGCATGAGGAATTATTTTGAAATATAATGATGGTACAGCTGTAACAATAAAAAGGTCTATGATAAATAAAAGATTGTGCATCTGTTTTGGAAGACCTCTGACGGCTATACCTTGCACTTGTCCCAGGCATGATGCATAGTAGCAAATGTCTTTATATATCTTAACTCCAAAGGCAAATGTACAGTATATTAGATATCCAGAATTATATGTTTATTGTTCTAGAATTTTTTGCAATTAGAGACACAGGATGTTCTGCTAATTAGGATAAGGGAATGGGGGTACTAATATATCATTAAGAATAATAGTTAGAGGGAAATCAGCATTGCTGAGCATCAGCTATGTTTTTAAGAGGAGGAAGGAGGAAGATCCTTCTAACTCACAGTCAATTATACATGATACTTTTTTCTCTATAAGTGGAGATAAATGTGGGCTTGACGTATCCATCTACATTATCTCATACCCTTCTACTCAACAACACCCTTTTGTAAAGTGGACCACACAGTCAGTGGAGCACTTTTTTGTCTGAGAAGCTATACTTGGTCCACATTTGGGGCAGGGGTGAGGAGTGATAAAACCGTAATTTAACAGGTAGCCACAGCTCTATGTGTTTATTTAATTGTCTTGTTCAGTCAGTGTTTAGAACCAGTGGTTCTCAACCTTCTTAATGCCGCGACCCTTTAATACAGTTCCTCATGTGGTGGTGACCCCCAACCATAAAATTATTTTCATTGCTACTTCATAACTGTAATTTTGCTACTGTTATGGATCATAATGTAAATATCTGATATGCAGGATTTTCATTGTTACAAACTGAACATAACCCACAGGTTGAGAACTACTGGAGAACAACCTGGAGATCTTCATTTAAGTTGGTACTCCTCTACTAGAAAAATTAGGAATATTCTCAAATCCTTTCTTCTTCCCAACTCAGTGAAGCATTCTTGGGACTTTTGGATGTAAAACTCCGAAAAATTTTCCAACGAGTAGCCTACATGGGGAAGAATCTGTGAATGGTAAACAGAGAATGTTCAATTTAAATCTTCCCCAAAAGTGAAACTACTCTTTTACAATTAAAAAAAAATCACCAGTAAACTATAAGTAATTCATCAGTTTTTAAAAAGAAATTCTGTGTTCTTAACAGAAACAAAGCTCATTCAAACTTTAATGCCACCCAGGATTTGAAGGGAAGATCATGATATAGCTCTTTATGGATTAAAAAGGAGTAGAGTTGACAGCATGTGCCTAATCTGGAGCACCAGGAAACCAGGAACTGCTTATACTGTATTTCCATTCCACCTTTCTGACATGTTGTGTGTACAGTCGGTAAAACTATCTGATTAAAAATGCCAGGGTTTTGCTAATGTGAAGAGTATGTCTCTAAAATTGCAATTGTAAATTTAGGAGGCCGTGGTTCTCAGTGTATGAGAAAGAAAGCATAATTTATTAATTAAACCAAGCTGCCCTACGTGAATTCAAACCTTGTATTGGAATATAAAGACACATACATACAAGAGAGCAGGCAGCAAGTTACAGAGACATGGAAAGAAGAACTGTCTTTCTGAGGGCTCTTCTTATAACTTCCTTATCCAACTCAGGGCCCTCTTGTAGGAAGTTTAAAGGACTTAAAACCATAGAATCATAGAATGGTAAAACTGGAAGAGGCCTAACTTCTAGTCTAACCATGTTTTTCATTGAAGTGGGAACAGCACCAGAGAGAAGTTACTTGCCCAAGCTTGCACAAGTACATAATACAGTATTCATACAGTGGAAGAAGTTCTGTCTCTGGAGTTTTAGGACCTGCGTTTGATTCCCACTTCTGACACTCACTACCTATGTGATCTGGCATGTCATTTAACTCCCCTGGGCCTGAGTATCCTGAGTAAAATGATGAGTTTAGTCTAGATTGACTCCAGAGTCCCTGGTAGAATCTATGATCTTATGATCTTTAAAAATAGGGGATGTATATGTGTGTGTAGAGGGGAGAAGGAGGGAGGGAGGGAAAAAGAGAGAGAGGGAGATGGGGGGAAGAGAGAGAGAGAGAGAGAGAAGAGAGAGAGGGAGAGAGAGGGAAGGGAGAGAAAGAGGAGAGAGAGAGAGAAGAGAGAGGGAGAGAGAGAGAAGGGAGAGAAAGGAGAGAGAGAGGGAGAGAAGAAAGAGAAAGAGGAGGAAGGGAGGGAGGGAGAGAAAGAGAGAGAGAGAGAGAGAGAGAGAGAGAGAGAGAGAGAGAGAGAGAGAGAGAGAGAATTTGAAAACTCTGTCTTAGTGAGGTAAGAAGTTTGCTGCTGGTTTCAGCATGAGGACCCATGAAATCCAGGGAGCAGCTAGGTGGTGTCTGGGCCCTGCATCTGAACTCAGGTAGACTCATATTCCTGAGTTGAAATCTGGCCTCAGACACTTTCTAGTTGTGTGCCCTGGACAAGTCACTTACCTCTGTTTGCCTCAGTTTCCTTATCTTTCAAATGAACTAGAGAAGGAAATGGCAAACCACTCTAGATTGGCAAGAAAACCCCAGATGGGGTCATGAAGAGTCAGACACGGCTGAAACTACTGATGATGACCACAAAAGGCCATGGAAACCAAACCCTGATCCTGGAATCCTAAATGTTCATATACTTAGCGTCATTTGCTACCTTCTCCCTGCAGCTTCATCACAATTTAAAAATAAGGAAAAACTCTCGGCACCAGCCCCATCTTCTCTTCTGATTTCAGTAACTACCCTCTGCTATGCTGTTTGTACACAGCTGTCTGCACAATGTCTCCCTCATCAAACTGTGAGCTCCTTAAGAACAGAAATTCCTTTACCTTTCCTTGTCTCTCCACTGTGTAGGCGCTCAATAAATTTATAAAGTGACTGACTTGATGAAGGCAGGACCTAGACTCAGGAAGGCCCCTGTGTCAAATCCTTACTAGCTGTGTGACCCTGGACATGTCACACAACCTTTCTGTCTGCTTCAGTTTTCTCATCTGTGAAATGAGGACAATCCTAACACCTCACTCTCAGGGTTATGGTGAGGATAAAATGAGATAATTTTTGAAAAGTGCTTTGCAAACCTTAACGAGTTATATTATTCTGTCTCTCACTGTTCTGTCCTTCCTTTGGTCTGCTATTCACTAGACAGCTGATTGATTATGGTTGCTGAAGGAATGGGTCAAGTCGAAGTTTCAAAGCTAGGGTAATAATGATCTTGTTGACAGAAATAGAGAAATTGGAAGAGGGACCTAGTTAGTGGGGAAAGATGATTTCATTATTAGTACATTAAGTATGAAGAGAGAGCAGGACTTCCAATGACAATGCCAGTGTGGCGTAGGAAAAGGACCTTGTGTCTCAGGACCCAAGTTCAAATTTTGACAATACCAGTGAATAACTTTGACCTTGGAGGAGTCACTTAACCTTCCTAGCCTCAGTTTCCTCATCTGTACAGTGGAAAAAAGTTTCTAATGCCTCTAGAAACTTAAGATCTATGTTCCTCCTTCTCTTTGTGAGGTTTTCTCCCTTTTTCTCTGAATATTTCTCCTCACTCCCCACTTTCTTTTTACTTTTTCTCTCAATGAAATATCATTAATATTAATGTTGGTTGTTATATGAACAAAATCATAAGTCTAGGCCTCTCACCAAAACCTGTGACTGTTTTAGAATTTTTTTAATGTTTCTTATGAGTCTGTTTCCAATTCTTAACTCTTAAAATGGATTTTTATATTCTCTGCCACCAGAAAGCTAACTTATTACTTTTTTACTTGTCTGTGGCCCTTAATTAATTTTTTTTCTGTCTGTGCCCCTAGATAAAGAAAAAGATTCCCCCTCATACACAAATGAAAGCATGCCTGTTTCAGTTCAACCCCCTTACTTTCCCTATCAGAAAATTGGGGCCCAGCAAATTTAATTATGAGTCAAGACTACACATCTTGTGAGTGGCAGAATGAAGACTACAACTTGAGGCTTCTGACTCCAGTAGTTTTTCTTCTGGACCTCATCCAAAGAATGTCAGAAAAGGCCATCTGACATTCAGCACAGCATCTTTGAAAAAACAAATAAAGAACAATAGATTGTCTGTACTCTGGCCTTTATCCTAATCTGCCCCCTACCAGAAGCTGGGAATCTTCCCACCCTCTCCCATTTCCCCCTTGCCCCAAGGTCCCCTTTATAGATTATTTTCCTCTATTATAATGTACGCTCATTAAGGGCAGATGTATTCTTGTTGGCTTGTGTGTTTTTAATAACCCAGGTTTACCACTGGCATACATGTAAGTGTTTAATAATTGGTTGATCTATCTGTATATCCATTCATCTGTCTGTCTGCCTATCTTTACATTTCTACATTTTCTCAATTTTATAACCAGGAAATTAAAATTACATCATTGTCTGTGCCTAATTTTCCAAATACCAGACTCTGCTGTAGGTTCTTGTCACTTTCACTGAGAGTTTATTGAGTTTGAGATGGCAAAGGTAGTAAGTATAAAAATATTAGGCACTTGAACTATTTGATTTAATTTTAATTTAATTTAAATATTTAATTTAATTTAAAAACACTATTTTTTTTTACTAGACATGATTTCATTTATATGTGAATTTCCTAGTAAGGAAACTCCAACCATCCGTCCATATGTGTATATGGGTTATATGTATATATGTATATGTACATACACATATATGTGTACATATACACGAATGTATGCTGCTGATCTACTATTTATAGTGTTAGAGAAGTCCCTAAGCTATTGAAAGGTCAAATAACTTGGTTTGGGTCAATATATGTGACTGGGGGGATTTGAACTTTGACCATTCTGACACCAAGGACAGTTTCCATTCAGTATAAGCTGCTGCTTTACCAAAAAGTCCATCTTCAAAGCATATGTTTACTGGTATCTCGACTTTTGTTTATTTCTTTTCTTTACTTCAAGGTATATGCAACCATGTGTGCCATCTAGTCAATTATTTATTGGAACTGTAGCAAATAAATACTTCATGGCCAAAATCTGGGGTTCATGTTTCAAAAAGGAGATGTCCCAAACATAGATATGTAAACAGGCATTAAAAAATGAAAATGTCTCCCTCTGGATTGTTGGTACACATGCATTTGAGTTGTAGCAATGAATGTTTTAAGAAGCTAGAGTATAAAGATGCAACTTCCTAGACACAATTTGGCTGTATTATGAGAATAATTTTTCCAAGTGGCTTGCAAAAATCCCTCTCATGACTTTATCCTCACACCTTTGTACATTTAATTTGCCTTCAAGGGAAAAGCCTCTAATATAGAAATGTTTATTGTCACAACAACCAACATTTGCTTATTTTGAAATACCAGAATTAGAAGATTCAGATGGGAAAATCTTTGACAGCAACTTAGAAACTTAGTGGTTTTTATTTTTTATCTCTAAATCAGATACTACCATTTTCAGATTGGATTCTGCCACCACACCCCAAATATATCCATTTGGGGTAATAAATGGAGACTCTCTCAGCCAGTACATTGCACAGAAACTGACCATGCCAAGATACTTTATAATGCATATTATAGGGAAGTTTAAAGCTTGAAAACTTTCAAAAGAACAAGTTAGTTCACATTAATATCAATGATATTTCATTGAAAGAAAACGTAAAAAGAAAGAGGGGATTGAGGAGAAATATTCAAAGAACAGAAGAGAACAAAGGGAGACTATCTCACCAAGAGATGGAGGAACATAGATCTAAAGTTGCTAAAGACATTAGAGACTTTTCCTCATTGTACTTATGAGGAAACTGAGGCTAGGGAGGTTAACTGACTTATCCAAGGTCACAAAGGTATTCAGTGGTATAGTCCGAGATAGCGTTGGGTCTCCTGGTGAAGGCCATACTTATTATTTTGAAAAAATGGAGTTCCCTCCTCCTTTGCTTCCCTCTTCTATACATACACATATTATATTATATACCAATATGTGTTTAAACAGGCATATGCAATATATATATATATACATATAATATGTGTTATGTGTACATATATATTTATGTTTTAGATACCATTTTAGAGCCCCCCAGAACCTGAGTCACTTTCAGTACAAGATGTTAGATTGGAAACCATGATTCTGGTTCACTCCCACTAAACTTCACTTAGAAAATAAACCACCATCCAATCATGATATAAAACCTGACTCTGAATTTCAACAATTTCACTCATTTCATTGAAATTCAATGCAAAAGTCAAAGTATGCATTCTTATTAACAGTATATTTCAGGTTAACAAATTAGCATTGGAGACATAAGTAATCAATAGTGTCCTATACCTGCCCAGCTGTTTTTGTTACCTATCTCCTTAGAGATTTGCCTCTTGGTGACTGACCTTGCTTCTTGTTGATTTTGCCAAACAGTAAATGAAAAATGTGGTGCTGTGGGGATAACACCAGATTAAACATAAGAAACCAACAGTTCTGGTCCTGGTTCAAGCTGTTCACTACCTTGGGCAAACCATTAATTTTTCTTTTCCTTACTTGTCTCATATGGAAAAAAGGTGCAATTGGTTCCTTAAAGTTCCAAATACTATAGTCTTACATGCTAAAATAATACCAATAACAAGCATTTATATAGTATTTTCAGGTTCACAAAATGGTTCACATAAGTGATCTTCACAACACTGTGAGGTAGGTACTGTAACCATCTCCATTTTACAGTTGAAGAAACTTGAGTTGAGAGAGGTTCAGTGAAACATCCAAACACTAAAAGCTATTGCCTTAGACCCTAAGGCAATATTTCAGCTCTCTTCTTCCTGACTCTTAAGTTCACATTCTATCCACCATTTTGTCTACGCACAGCCTAGTTACCTCATAAGCATCCTTTTAAAAAAAATTTTGCTAAACCTCTCTATTTCCTACATAATCCACATATATATATATATAAAGATTTTTCTCTTATGTTTCTTCACTCTTTTGTCATTTTCTCTCCTTAATGATACATTTGAGTTGGGGGGGGCGGAATATAATTCTTAAACGCCAACCTCTGATATACCCAGTCCATATGCAATTAAAGCAGAAGTTCAGCTTTAATCGTGGTCTCTTGTCTTGAGCACTACCCAAAGAAAATATAGACTACGTGAAAGGAAAGACAACTGTGAACCCTATTCCTTGCGTACTTTAGGAAATACAATATTGACTAGCAACTTTTCATTTCTAGGTTCCAAGATAGTCATAGCAAGGCGCCCTTTAAGAATAAGGAAAGATTAACTTAGTTTCTGAACTTTTTCTTCCAAGGTCCACAGACATCAACCACTCCCCTCTCCTGTTGCCCCATAATCCAGATTCTTCCTGGGGTTGTTATAACTCCTCTTCCAATGACCAAAAGTAGAAATTAAATGAATCAAGAAAAAATAATATCTAGAGAAGGCTTTGTAGTGGTCTCGACACCCTAGGGTGACTGGGCACCATCCCGCTGGGCTCCACATTGCCAAGGCTAACCATGGTTCCCAGGGAGATTAACATTTCTTCATGTTGTCACTGTTTTTCCACACAGGAGGTAAACACAACCCAAACAGCAAGTAATACCAAGGAGTCAATGTAAATAGTGGAGGTCTCTAAGAGGTCAACAACTCCAGGAAACTCCATTATTAGCCCTGCAGGTGCTTAGTTAAAATCCCTTTTCTCCTAGTAAAAGCAACCTTGGGCTTCTCCACAATGCTGTCTTTGGATATACCTGTAAATAACAAAGCTCTCTGCTTGTGGATAATATTTTACCAACAGTTCAGGGTGTTTGGTATTAATACTTGGGATGTCAACTGGCCCTGTGGTTGTAATGGACAGATCCCTGAACTTGAAGTCAGTTAGACAGTAAACATTTATTAAGCTCCTACTATGTGCCCTGAGGCATGTGCAAAGCTCTGGGGATACAAAAAGGATCAAAATATGGTCTATGCCTTCAAGAAGCTTATAATCAACAAGGGAGGCAATAGATACAGGATAAATTAGAAGTCATTAAAAGGGAAAGGCACCAGAATTAAGAGGCATTGGAAAAGGTTTTCTGTAGAAGATAGGAATTTAGTGGGGATTTAAAGAAAGCCAGGGAAGCTGGTAGATGGGAGATGAGAAGCAGAGAGCAAGTCAGAACACATGGACTTTGAAGGAAATCACTTAAGGCCTTCCAATCCCAGTCTTCTCTTCTGTAAAACAGTGTTATTGTGAAGAAACACCATATATATTTGTGATTATTCCAGGCATGTTATTCTAGGCGTCTTCATGGTACCTTCAGGCTGAGACTGTGACCAGTGCTTTCAGGACTTTGAGGGGAGCCACAAGGACCTGAACCATCTTGGGATGATATTTTGGTGGTTTGCCATCTTATCTTTTGGGCATATACAGGTGTACGATTTTAAATTCAGAGACCCCAGGCAAAATCTTCCAAGGGAAATGTCATTGTAGACACCAGGAATATGCATGGTGAGGGTCTTTTCCTGTTCACTCCCAAGAAAAGAGCAGTTTTTGCCTGAGTGACACTTTCATGTTCTGTATTTGTATTACATCTGAATATAAGTTCCTTGAGAATAAGGATATTTAATTCTTTATATTTGTATCCTGAGTATATAGCCCAGAACTTGGTATGCTGTAGGCACTTAATACATGCTTGTTTATTCTAGTCATGCATTCATTCAATAAGTATGTTGTAAGTTGTTACTGCCCACAGAGCTTTGTGCCAGACTGCAGTGGGAGATGCAGAGTTTAGAACAGGCACAGTCCCTTCCATCACAGAGTTTTCTGCCTCCTGCGGTATAAAGCACTGTCACAAATAGCTAAATACATAATAATTCCCTGATGAGTGCACTAGAGAATTGCAGAACCAAGTACTTTGCAAAGTCTGTGTGGAAAGTCACTGTCTTCTAGGGAGATCAAGAATGGCTTTGTGGAGAAGGTCCTATTTTCAATATCTCCTGAGGTGGTAGGACTGGAAGCAGGGGGGGGGGGGGGGG
>CM053583.1:154468668-154517523 GCA_028627135.1 Pseudochirops cupreus
TGTTGTGAATATTATAATGTTTTGAATGTTTGTCTTGATTTGTAATGGAATAAACAGAGTGTTCACTCTATTTTGTAATCTGAACTCTAAAAGCTGTTCACAGTAGCATTCCCTTGGGAATCTGCTGGTGCATGGCATTACAGACTCCTACCCACACACCGTTTTGTAAATGTAGATCATTTGTGAAATGTGTTGGTAACCTAAGGACTATCTGTTCTACATATTTAGGTTTGTTGTATTAAGAGTATGACATAATGAGTATATAATAGCTACATGATGTCTGTGAAAAATGAAAATTCGCCATAGTTACTGACTTCCTCTCCAGAACATCTGTATGGTTAATATGACCCTTGTGTCAGAGATGCCCACGGCATAAAGGACTGAAGTTATTTTAAGCATGTGACACACAGCTCTTGACTTGAGCCCCCACCCAGAAATTTGGGAAAATCTCTACTAGACAGCCTATTATCTTGGTTCTGATCCTACACTTACAAGTATAGTACTTGGAATATATAAACATGATGTTGTAGTAGTAGAGAAAGAAGTATAAAATACCTTTTTTTCCCACATGGTGATCTTGTCAGTTATCATTGATTTAATACTAATCTCTATGCTGAGAATTCTCACATCTTGTCCAACTCCAACATCTGTCCTAACCTATAGATTCATATAAACAGCTACCTATTGCACATCTAAAACCATATGCCCCATAGATATCTTAAACTCAGCATGTACAAAATGGAACTCATGGTTCCCCCTCAAAAGTTTCTTCTTTTCTAAACTTCCTTATTACTGTCAGGGGCACTGCCATCTTCCCAGTCACCCTGGTTCACAGCCTGGTGATATCCTTACATCTCACTTTCTATCAACATCTCCCTTCCCCACCCACATATCTAATCTCTTGCCAAATCCTTTAGATTTTGCCTTTATAACACCACTCATATGCCTCTTCTCTCCTCTGACATTATTGCCATCTTGGTTCAGACTTTCATCACCCCATGCCTGGACTATTGTCATAACCTTTTAATTGGTCTCCCTGCCTCAAGCCTCTCCCCATTCCAAGCAATTCTTCACTTAACCGTAAGACTGAGTTTCCTAAAGAGTAGGTCTGACCATGTCACCCTCTTCATCCCAGTGGTTCCCTATTGCCTTAAGAATCAAATATGAAATCTTCCGTTTGTTTGTTACATACCTTCATAATCTGATCCCTTCTCACCTTTGCAGCCTTCTTACACCTCTCTCTGTCTTATATATTCTAATCCATTGACACTTGCCTTCTCTCTGGTCTTGCCTCAGACATCCTGTTTCCTGATTCTTGGCATTTTCACTGGCAGTCCCCAGTACCTGGAATTCTCTCCTTTACTTCTGCTTCCTAGGTTCCCTGATTTCTTTCAAAGACCAGTGAAAGTATGACCATCTAAAGGAAGTCTTTCCTGAAACCCTCTGTTCCAGTGTATCATATCTTTTATTTTTGTCCTTAATTTGCACACTGTATCTCTGATTAGTTTGTGAGTTCCTTGAAACAGGGAATTTCGTTTGCCTTTCTTTGAATGCCAGTGATTAGGATGATGCCTGGCATTTCAGTAGCCACTTAATAAATGTTTACTGAATGACTGCCTGATTTTTATGTTCTCAAATGGAATTCAAGTTCCCCACTTGTAGTAAAATTCCACACTGTATTTCCATGTGAAAGATTCTTTTATTCTGGGGCTCCCCCATTAGCAGATTGCTATTCCCATCCTTCTCATTTTCTCTCTTCATTTCTTTGCAATTCCACAACCATCCTCTCATGACCATTAATGGACACACTACTCTCTGTAGTTATCCTTTGTATTAACCAGGTGACAGCCCAAAAGAGTCTTCTTCTGGGCTATCTGACATACAGTTCTCCCCCACAGGCCTCACAGATCTAGCCATTAGACTAAGTATTCAACTCAGTTGAGGGTCGTGGTTGTTATATCTGAAAAAGACAATATCCTTCTTTCTTAATGTTTTATAATGGATTTTCTCTCTCATGATCTATCTTTGAGCAAGTTCCTACCAACTGCAGACTGTTAAATTTCCATTTAATTCATTCCATATTTGTTAAGTGGCAGCTAAATGGCACAGGGGAGGGCCAGGCCTGGAGTCAGGAAGATTCATGTTCCTGAGTTCAAATCCAGCCTCAGACACTCACTAACTATGTGACCCTGGACGAGTCATTTAGCCCTATCTGCTTCAGTTTCCTCATCTGAAAATGAGCTGGAGAAGGAAATAGCAAACCACTTCAATATTTTTGTCAGAAAAAGGAAAAGTCAGACAGGACTGAAATTACTGAACAAGAACAACAAAAGTATTGAGTCCTTAAAAGTTTCAAGATATCCTTCTCAGTGCTGGAGATATAAAGGAAAAACAAACAAATAAGCCATGCCCTCAAGGAGTTTATATTGTACTGTTCAGGTAGTGTAATGTTCTTCCTGGGTACATTGCTGGGTGTAGCCAACCTTTACCCAAGAAAATTCTTGCAGTTGATTTCAGGGACTGCTTGAAAAAAACACCGATTCTTTAGATGTCAAACCCATTGAGAATAAAGGTATTTCTTCTACTATATTTCAAAATTTCTTTCAGTCCTTAGCACAGCACTTTGCAGAGTTATTACTGGCTGAATATTGATGATGAAGATAAGGGCAATCATCTGTTCAGGTCTGCTGTGATTAATCTGGAAATACTTTATTCACTTTAATTTTTTTACTCTACATATGTTAAACATTAAGACGATCTTTTATTTGCTAATCTGGCTTGGTACTGGCTTGGAACCTAGTGGTTGCAAACCCATAAGCAGAGGGTACAGATTCAAGGGGAAGCCCCCAAAAGGAGAAATCTATTTCCTTTATTGTCTGAAGAGGAATATTTCCCTTTACTATGATTTGCTGGTGTTTAGTTCTTAGCTGGCAAGTTTCCACAAACATAAGTAGGGTATTTTTCTCATTTAAAATGAATTTGTGGGGGGCGGCTAGGTGGCTCAGTGAATAGAGTTAGGAGGACCTGAGTTCAAATCCAGCCTCAGACACTTAACACAAAAAACTAGCTGTGCGACCTTGGGCAAGTCACTTAACCCCAACTGCCCTGCATTCCCCCCTCCAAAAAGCAAAAAAAAAAAAAAAAAGAATTCGTGAAACTCCAGTTGCCCCCACATTGATATAATTAATGGAGTCCGTGGAAAATACACATGTGCATACATATAAAACATGTTTTATTATAATTTTTATGTTTATTATTTATTTAACATTAATTTATATATTCTATATTGCATATATATGCCCAGAATTACCACATGGAGGAAAAGAAAAGACAAGGAAAAAAAAAAGAGGAACCAAAAATCAAAGGAAAATTTGATAAGGAAATGACAACAGGACATTTTTTAATTTCAAAGATGATAGGAGTAAGTGACATTTGGAGATGCTCTGTGATCTTTGTTTAGGGGTATGATATGTACCTGATATGATAGACTGAAAGGATTTCCTGTTCACTTACCTCTAAGCATGGTGCCTTAGAAAAATCTTTCCCTTAAAATACATTAAAATTACTCGATGCCATTGTTTTTCATCTCATCCAAGTCAGACAATGTCTGTATCCTATTGTGTTCAGAGCTGCAGTTGCCTGATCCCATACAAATGCTGAATAGTGAATACCTAAATTGAAGAGCTTACATTTCCAAACAATTTATCATTATTTACTGTATTTGTGTAGCTTTAGTGATATTTCTCTCCTCCTCATTGCTTGCCCAGCTGTAGTACAGAGAAAGGTACAAAGGAAGAGAGGATGTTAACCTGCCCTAAGCCAGACCAGCTGTGGACATCAATACCTTGTCTTATCCTTAAGCCTTGACCCAGTGGTCAAGAGGCTCTGTCTTGAGTTTGTCTCCTAAATCTTCATTTACTTACAGCCTGCTGACAACTTGTCAGTCACCACGCAGGCATCACAGCCCAGTTTCACTAAAATAAGCTGTGTTCTTTGAAGGCATGAACTGGTGTATGGATCTCTAAGAAGTCACCTCTTAATAGTAATTGTTTACTGTCAACAGTAAATACCTCAGCAAAGGATTTTTTCTGTTAACCTGCTTGATATGTCATTTCAACCAAGCTTTTATCTGTATCCCTGTAATCAAGTCGAATGTGCTAGTATGTGAAACGCCCTCGAAACTGAGGTCGGTAATCAGTAAGACAGTAAAGGTTTGCTTTTGAGCCTCCCTAACTTGGAGCAACAACGAGTCAGCGTACAATGCAGAATGGGTAATAATGTAATCAAGACTCAATTATGGACTATTTAATTGAGGTGAAAATATTTTTAGCCTGAGTCATGATCATTTTCAGGAACTGCATACCAGAAATGAGTTCGGTACATCTAAAAAGTGATCCATGTAAGTTATTCCTTCCAGCAGTGACTCAAGCCTCTCCAAGTATCCAGCGGTCATCATAGCCCTGATTTCATGGCTGAATTCTAAGAATAGTGGTTGAAGAAATTGTCTACTATGTGACCAAAGTTCTCTTTTCACAAATACTCATGAGACTCCCTGTTTATTTCCTGGGAAGTTTATTTTGGCACCTAATGTGTTTTCCTTTTTGACTTAATTTCTAGGAAACCTCAATGCAAGTTCAGTGTCCAATTGTAGCAATTACGTTTCTTATCTCGAGTATGTCTGGTAATATCTACTCCCCCTTGGTCTCTTTTCTGTTTTTTTATTCCTAATTGTCCTGTTTTACATTAAGCTCAATCTTATAAAATGCCTCAAATCCTTCTGGACGTAGGTGAGCTATAATCTGGATATCTAGGTGAAGACATACACACAGTCAGAGGAGCTACAATTTTTACATGTGTAAAAACTGTATACTTCACAGAAGAGGAGACTTTTAAAAGGTTCTGGCTACAAACTTTTGACTCAGAATTACAAATGATAGAAAGCTTTATTTTTACATTAGCATATGTTAGTTTTGTAACAATAATTGCAGAAGGTTTCTTAGCAGTAATAGCCTTTAGTACAGCTTGGAATCCTATGAAATATAAAAATCTGATCCCAGACTTGCTTGAGAGATCAAAGCCACAGACTGTCATAAGGACATGTATCCAGTATTGTATTAACATGACTAACTCTTTGATTAAAAGTGATTGTTTCCAAATCCTAATAAAAAAACTTTTTTTAGGATTTGTTGTGAGGATATTGAGGACTTAAATTTTTATATACTCTGTGAAGCAGCTGCCCAGATTAAATATATATGTATATATACACACAATACATTTATAGGTATGTGTGTAGGTATGAACATATGTCTGTTTCTCTGTGCATATATGTATATATACATGTGTATATATGGAGAGATAGACAACAGTTTCGTGGAAAGCAGTAAAGATGTAGTATAAAAAATAAATATCCATCTAAAATTTATTTTTGAACCCTCTATTAATCTGACTGTTATGACACCAGGAGAAAATGTAAAAACAATTTTCAGCCTTTCAGCTGGATTCATTTGTGCCACTCCACTAATTTTAAACCTTTGTCATTGTCTATGCTGGTGGGTAAATTTCCTGCCATGAGCACTAATTGGTGACACACTATTAATCAGTGTACCATTGCAAAATATTCCCGTGGCCATTAACTCTATTTGTTTTTTCCCTCTGAGCTTATAGATTTCAGATCAGGATTTTATAAAGGGAAGAAAGGTCAGCAACTGTGTTATGACTCTAACTCTGCTTTCTGACCACAGAGATTTTCAAGCATGATGGCGCATTTGAATGCTTGGTTGTCTCATCATTCTGGCACTGTTGTCTTGGGTGCCAAAATGGAATGCAGAATTTCAAACGTCTGAAATGTGCTGTAGATCTTTTGGCAGGAGGAGAGGCTATTTCATCTTTTATATTCCTAAGAATTCTATTGTGTAGGGAACTGAATTAGTGCCCTGCAGTTACTTTGCTCTGAAGTTTGGGGAAAATAATATACATCTGTTCACTTCTGAAGCTTTTAAGCAGAAGCTAGGTTTTAAACTTTTTCCTCTTACTAGATACTAACTTTCATGTTTTCTTTTACTTGACTTTACATGTGAAATAGACAAGGAAGAAAACAGAAGTATTATATATAAAAATATAACGGAAAATGATAGATAACCTTAGAAAGGAGATACCTCTATTTTCACATGTGAAAACACATATGTATAGTCATGCACAAGAATAGTGATTATGAAAACTGTTTTATAGTAGGAACAGGAGGTAGGGTATCAGAAAAACTGAGATCAAATCCAAGCTCTGCTATCGCTGGCTGTATGACCTCAGACAAGTCACTTTACTTCTCATCTCAAAAATGAGAATGGTTAGAATAAATTATTTTTAAGGATCCTTCAATAGTTCAATCTAGTAAGCATTTTGCAAGCAAACACTATGGACAATCCCATCATAAGCACTGGGATCACAGTCTGAGCACTCTGCCCTCAGGTCTACTTATAAACTTTCTTTCTAAGTTCAGATGGGACATAGTGAGTGAGGCCCTCCCTGAACCCCCACACTTGTCAGTGGTCTCACAAGATCGTAAGATGATTGAGGTCGGCTGAAACAGACCTTACAGGGCATTTAACCCAACCTCCTAGTTTTATAGAATTGGAAACTGAGCTCTAGAACATTAAACTTTGAGTCAGGAAACCCCAAGTTCAAACATCCTCAGACACTTGCCAGCCGTGTGTCTCTGTGGGCAAGTCATTGACCTCTATAGAGCCGAGTTTTCTCATCTATAAAATGAGGGAAATAACAGCACCAACCTCCCAGAGGATAAAAACAAAGGAATATTTTTGAAGTTCCTTGACAATGTTAAGGCACTATATTAGAGATTGTTATTATGAAAAGCATTAGTCTGATTGCATAAGGTCAAAGGGGTAGTGACAAAAGCTGGATAAAGTCTAATGACTCCAACCCAATACATTCCATTGTACTTGTCAGCCTCCCTTTGCCTCCTCAAATTATTTTTTTATATTTTCCTTAAATATTATAACCTACTACCCCCTCACCCCGAGGTAAGCTAACTAAAGAGAAGGATTATTGTATTTTTTAAATTCATAACCTTAGTACCTAAAACAGTGTCTTGAATATAGTAGTCATTTAATACTTTTCTTTTATATAACTGAATTAAAAAGATTAAAGTGATATTTC
Organism: Pseudochirops cupreus; assembly: GCA_028627135.1. Lineage (NCBI taxonomy): Eukaryota > Metazoa > Chordata > Mammalia > Diprotodontia > Pseudocheiridae > Pseudochirops > Pseudochirops cupreus. The sequence continues at coordinate 154,475,839 of CM053583.1, forward strand.
TCTAAATCCTATGATCCTACCCAGTTCACCCTCTTCCTCCCCCTTACTTTTTTTGTATTCTCATTGTTTATCTCAGTTCCTGGAGCATAATAGGTGTTTAATAAATATTTGTCAGCTAACTAAAATAAATTATTTGTTATAAAACAGAATAACTTAAGCATTAAAAATAATTGTGATAGCTAGCATTTACATGGCACTTTAATATTCCCAGAGTGCTTTACAAATGTGATCTCACTTGTTTCTTGCAACAAACCTGGAAGGTAGGTGCTATTATAATTGTTATTTTGTGAATGAAGAAACTGAGGCAGTCAGAGATTAACTGACTTGGTCAGGGTAAACAGAGCTAGAAAGCCATGCCTATTAGAGTAAAAACAAACATACTGACCTAGTCCAGAGGGCAAATCAAAACATAATTTTGTAACATCTGCTAAGTATTTCCTTTAAGTCAGGGGTTCTTAACATTGTGTCTGAGACTTTTTTTTTTTTACTATTTTGATCTGTATTTCAGTATAATTGCTTTCCCTTATACTCCCATGCATTTTATTTTATGCTTTAAAAACATGATTTTGAGAAGGGGTAGGTGCTACCACCTAATTGCCAAAGGGGTCCATGACGTAGAAAAAGTTAAGAACCTCCTTCATATAGTTGGGTGTTTAAACAGATTCTAATATGGCTACTTTTCTTTCTTTTTTCTTTTCTTTTCTTTTTCTTTCTTTTTTTTTTTAACCTTACAAAGGATAGTGCTTCTCTACCAAATAATGCACAGCCCTTTAAAAGGAGTAGTTTGTCACACACATCACCCTGGGACATCTTATAATAAACTCAATCGCCCCAACTCCCCAACACGCCACATGTCAAATTAATTAAAAAGAAAGCTTGTAACCCTACTCTTAAAAGTATTAAGCGCCTGTCTCCACCAAAATGCACCTGGGGTCCGTGTTTCAAGACCCCAACAGTCAGCTTCTGCTGTCTTTGTGGAAGCTGGCAGACTGTAGAAATGGACAGTATTTCTGTTTAAATCACACCCTAGGAGAAGTTGCCTTCCTCTTGTTGGTGTCCCAGTTAACATTTTCATAATGCCTCTTTTATTTTCAACAGCTGCTTATGTTATTCAGCTTAAAGCATGGTTAAAGTTAGTCATATAAAGCCTTTTGAGACAGTAGGGAATATGATATTTCTGACCAGCTGCAAAAATGGTAACCTCTCAGAAAAAAAAAATGATCACAATAAAAGAAAAAAAGTGGGCACTGGGTGTATTAATCTTTTTTTCCTCTATGTATTCTCTCAGATTCTTTTTTTTAACCTCTTTTAGAGCTCCAACCTTTAAAAGTTCTTTAATTCAGGCTATTTTTCATGATCCAGCTGTCACATGATTGTTTTTATTTCAGTTTAACATTTCTTTTGATTCATTGATTTTTTTTTTGTCAGTATTTGCAAGATTTAACTCGAGTTTAGCAGGGTTTAATAACTCATGATTTAAACCATGATAAAAAAAAATCTCAGTTGAATAAATGCATGAATTCCAGTAATAAATTCTTCTAAGGTTATTGCTTATTTAGAAAAGTAGCTGGGCTGGAAACTATGTCCTGTGTTTTGCTGTAAGCTGACAAACCAGCACCTGAATGGCCATGTAAAGAGGCCAACTGCACATTGTATAGTGTCCTTCCTTGTTCACTAACAAGAAGGAAAAGAATTTGCTGGTCACTGAGCATCTCAGCAAGCTTTGCAATTCTTAGGAATGACTGTTTCATCGTTACACATAATCTGTATAGCTTCCTGCCTAAATGTTATGTTTCATTCAAATATTACCACCAAACACCTTGCTAATATGATATTCTAAGACATTAAACTGTAAAGAGGTGAACCTTTGTCATCATCATCTTACTCTATTTGAATAAACATTATGGAGATGGAATAAATTTAGAATACTGTTCTAATACATTACATGGCATACAGCATTTTAATATTTTCTGATCTTAACATTGAAATGTGTGATTTTTTAAATGGGGGGACTGCTTCAGCTTGTAATTTTATTGGTCATTAGCTCTTACAAGTCATAGATTTACAGCTGGAGGGGGCCTTATAGATCATTTAGTTCAAAGGCATCAAACACATGGTTTAGTGTTACCTGCAACACTCCTAAGAAACCAGGTTAAAATGCTTTATTGTTGTTCAGTCATTTAAGTCGTGTCTGACTCCTTGTGGCCACATTTAGGGTTTTCTTGGCAAAGATACTAGAGTGGTTTGCCGTTCCTTCTCTGGTTCATTTTACAAATGAGGAAATTGAGGCAAACAGGATTAAGTGACTTGTCCAGGGTCACAGAGCAAGCAAGTATTGGAGACCAGATTTGAACTGGAGAACTCCATGTCCAGCACACTATCCATTGTGTCACCTAGCTTCACTAGTTTAAAATATGATTTGGAAATACTTAACAAAATAAAAATGTATAAAATATAACATAGCCGATGTTAATATGTGGGGTTTTTTTTGGAATAATTATACATCTCAGAGATCCTTATGTGTGGTTTTTTATGCCTATTTCTATTTGAGCTTGATACTACTGAACTAGCCCAACCCACTCTTTTTACAGATGAGGAAACCAGGGCCTGGTAATATTACATGAGTTGCCTAGAGGTACATGGTAAATATGAGTCAGGATTTGAACCCAAGTCCTCTAATTCCAAATCCAGTATTCTCTCCATTGTACCTCAGTCCTAGAGATTGAACAATTTGGAGGGAAGGTGGAATTTTAGGTACAGATTCTTCTTCATAGTTTCTCTTTTTCCTTGTTTCTCTTACTTTTTCCTAGACAACTTGAGGAAGAATATAGATATAGAGTTGAGTGCTGTTGAAGAAGTTGATGAACTGGGGGATCAGGGTGTTCAGTTCAGAGTAATTATTGTGCATGAAACTCCTTTTACCATTGTAAAAAAAATATTAGTCTTAGAAAATTGTTTAATTGGGCATTTTTCAAATAAATAAAAATTAAACAGTCACAAATGTGGTTGAAAGTAAGCAAGGATAATTTTTCTCTCATGAAGGTAAAGTCGCCATTACATTGCATGACCTTTACTTGCTAAGCTCAAGAAATAGAACGTTAGCATAAGAATTTATTTCAACAGTATGGTCTTTAGTCCAGCTCAGAACTTAAAAATTATAACATCATAAATAACAGCATTCAGCAAAGGTATGAAAGTAATCTTGAGAGAAGATCCTTCCTTAGGTAAAGTGAAGAAAAGGGTGAAAATAGATGTGAGGTAGACAAATGACTCACTGTTTTTTAAGGGATGTTAACTGCATGTGAATACTACAATTAAGTAAAGTGTTAGAGGCCACATAGCCACAGGACATGTCCAAAGGACTCTCAAGTACTTATTGGTTGTATTCAAGAGTTTCCTGTAGCAGTGTAGATCACAACTCGTCCATGCCTGATCATCCTCAACAACTCTAGTCTGTGTCCTCTTTTAATAAGTCACGTGGGACCTCCCTAATATAAAGGCACCAATGGAACACACTTGGCTGTCTACCTGTTATCCGGTATTCTTGCCACATGACTAGCCCATATTTTCTTCTCATTACATACGTATGTATATAAATATTTTCTATAAATATATAAACGTATCTGTATATAATTGTTCAACTATATATACATGTGTGTGTACATATTTGTGTATGTATACTTATATATGTGTGTGTGTGTGTGTGTGTATATATATATATATATATATATGTGTGTGTGTGTGTATACACACACACACACACACACACACACACACACACATATTTGGAAGGAGTTTATTGCTTCTCACTCCTGCTCTCCATATATGCAAAAACAAAAAACTCCTTCCAAAGCCTTCCTTTATAGAGGACCCACTTTCAGTTCTCTTTTGTATGTTGTCTTCTCCCATTAGAATGTAAACTCCTTGAGGGCAGGATCTCTTTCTTTTTTGTATCTCTAGAATTTAGCCCACAGTAGGCAGTTAATAAATGTTTAAGGTATTGAATTACATAATTTGTTTTATTTTTCTTCTTTGACATTCCTCATTGGTTATATTTTGTAGCCAGGTTTCCCTCATTATAGATCTCTCTATGACACCCATTTTCAGTTCTTCAGAGGAAGTTATATTCCATCTCGAATTTCCATCTTGGAATGTCTGTAGAATGTTAATATTAAAAAACTGGGCCTTTACTTTACCACCCTCACTAAGTACATACAATGATGGATAATCCAGCAATAGACATTGATCACCCACTTGATTTTTTCTGTGTGGATGGAAAGGCCAAACTCTTCTGAGTTATTAAAGATCCCTTCCAGGAAAGTCTATGATTTTTTGACTCTTGATACAGTTGACATGATGTCATACACAAATAGGAGTAGCAAGTGGTCCTCACCAACCATAGGAAACATTTTTTCAATTTAGGCTTTTGGGTTGCATCTCCTTTATTGCAGTGTTAAATATCATTGACAAAAATATGTTTCTGTTGTTTTTCTTCATACTTGATGATTGTTATCAGAGAGTCATTAAACAGAGTTATTTCTATTCTGTCTTCTAAGGAATTTTGAATGAATTATGTGTATGAATGGGAGACACATTGTAAAAGAACCTTTAAGATCACAAAGAGAATCTAGAAAGTGCCCTAATCAGCAAATATCTGGATAATGGTACTAGGACTACCTCCCTCAGGGATTGTATGGGGAGAAGGAAAACCCAAAAGTTCTATATAAATGTGAGTTATTGTTGGTTGTCTCTATGACTTCAAACATAAGATCTTTAAATATCAATCACTAAGCATTATTAAAGTCCTTCCTACTGCTGGGAATTGTGCAATATGCTGAGGATACAAGTATGAAGGATGAAGCAAGGTATACCTACCAAAAGTCTGTATTTTCATATAGAAGTGAAAAAACCCATATAGAAGTATATAGAGCACATATATAGAGAATAAGTAAAACATATATACAAAATAGCTAAATAAAACATAGTTTGGGAGGAAGGGCAGTGGAAGGTAGGAGGAAGGAAGATCCAAGAAAGGCTTCATACAGAAGACCTTGTTTGATATCCATCTTCAAGGGAGAGGAATGCTAAGAGAAAAAGGTCAGGAGTGAGTGCATTCCAGGCCTAAGGGACAGCTACAGAGACAAGCAGTAAAATGCCTCACATAAAGAAGAGAAAGAAAGCACTTTTGGCTGGATCTCGGAGTCAAAGAGGGGAAATAATATCCAATGAATCTGGAAAAAATAGACAGAATTTATATTTTAGCCTAGAGGCATTAGTAAGAAACTGGAGTTGATTGAGCAATGGAGTGACTTGATTAGATATGCACTGTAGGAAAATTCCTTTGGCATCAGTGTGTAGAATGGTTCAGAGTGATGAAAGATGAGGTTGGGAAGCCAGTTAGAAAGCAGTTGTACTATTACAGCTGAGTGATAAAGATCTGACCTAGGGTAGTAGCTATGTGAGTGGAGGGGTATTGAATGCAGATGTTGTAGAAACAAAAATGACAAGATTTGGCAATTGATTATATATTGGGTAGGGCAGACTAAGAAGTCCCCTGTAATACCAGGCATATGCATATAAAATACTTGAAGAAAGGTAATGTCTTTGACAGAAATAAGGTAGTTTTAGAGAGGAGGGGTGGTTAGGGAAGAAAATAATGTTTTGTTTTGGACGTGTTGAATTGATGTCCCTGGAATATCCAATTTAAAATGTTCAATAGGTAATTGGTGATATCAGATTGAGTATTAGGAAAAAAATTACCCCTCTATATGCAGATTTGGTAGTCACCTGCATAAAGATATTTCAATCCATGGGCACTGATGAGGTTACTGATGGAGTACAGAGGAAGAACAGATGAGGGCCTAGAATAGAATATTCACCACGGTGAAGAGAGATCATATGAGTGGTGAGCCAGCAAAGGACACTGAGAAGGAAAATCAGGAAAAAATGGTGTCACAAAACACAACCGCAGATAAGAGATAGTACCCAGCATAAAAAAAATTCAATGCAAAACGGATTAGAAAGATTGTAAAGGATTAGGACCAATATAAGACTATTAGATTTTGCAGTTAAGAAATCATTGGTGACTTTGACCAGAGCAGTTTAAATTGAATGATGAGGTTGGAAGCCAGATTGAAAGGGGATAAGGAATGAGTCAGAAAAGAAGTAGAAACAATGAATGCAGATAGTTTTTTAAAGGCATGTGATTGAAAAAGGGAAGAGAGATATACAGGATGGTAGTAGCTTCAGGAGATGTTAGAGTATAGTGGAAGCTTCTTGGTTTTTTTTAAGGTTTGAGAGCATAAGGACATGCTTAAAGACAATAGTGCTGAAAGTTGTTAATACGGAGAAGATGAAGTTTTAAAAGAGAAGGTTATGATTTAAGATGAAAATATGATAGAGGAGACAAGCAGGAAAGGGATGAAGTGCACATGTTGGCCTTAGCAAAGAGAAAGATGGCTTCTTTGTCACTGACTGAGAGAAAGGAGAAAGGCAGAGATGATGTCGAGGGATTTTGAGATGAAGAAAATCAGAGATGAGGGAAATTATATTGAATGGTCTCAATTTCCTCTATAAAGTACATGGCAAAGGTCTCAGCCAAGAGCTAGAGGTAGTTATGGAGGTTGGAAGGAAGAGAAGCTTTGGAAAAGCTTTTGTGGGGAGTGAGGCAAGGAACTAGTTAGAAAATAAGAAAAGCAAGGCCCCTCCTTGCTTCAGGGAAGACTCAGTTGAGATTAGAGAACATAAATTTACAATATAGCCTATCAACTTGGGAGTGAAACTTCCTTATTTGCTTTTTGTTCAGTAGTGAAGAAGGCAAATTATGAATGTGATCCAGGGCTGAGATTTGGCAAGAGATAAGCATTGGTAAGGGTGCCGGCAGGGGGAGGGGAGGAGCAGGACAGGCAGCTGTTGGGTTAAGGTTAAAGAGAAAGGTAAGTGAAGTTAAAACAAGAGTACTAATGGCCTTGGATGGACTGGGATTTGGAGGTATCAGTGAAAGCAAAGAGTAGGTTTAGGAGGGATGAGGCACAGGGAAAGGTGGAAGGTTAGATACTGTCACAATGTCACAGTTCCTAATTAGGTTGTTGGAATACTTCTGAATGATGGTAAGTACCAGTGAATGGCCATCTCTTTGTGTGGTTGAGGTGGCTTGAAGGAGTAGGTCATGGGATTTAAAGAGGTGAATTGTGAAGTTAGACCATTTTAGGGGTTACCTATGTGAATGTTAAAGTGTCCTAAAATGAAGACAGTAGCTGGGAGGAAACAGAAAAATGCGATGCAAGTGCTAAACCCAAGTAAGGAGGGGAAATGACCTTAAGATCAATGCACTAAAAACACCATGACTTTATTAAGTTGAAAATTCTGACTGGATGGATTTCAGAGGAATGATGGCAGTGAAGGAAGAATCTAAATGTGATAATGAGTAGCAAGTAATATTCACAGGAATGTGAGAAAAAGGTCTATCCAGTGCCGGAGAGGATAGGCGAGAATGCTTAGTTTTTAAAGGGGGTCAATTATCAGTAAGGACTAGTCAGTGGAAGGAATGTCAAAACATTCATTAATTACCTACTCTCCCTCAGGCACTGTGCTAAGTGTTAGGGATATTAAAAAAAAAAGTCAAAGGGGATACCCTGCTCTCAAAAAGCTCACAATCAAATGTTGTTCGATGATTTCTCAGTTGTGTCTGATTCTTCATGATCTCACTGGGGAGTTTCTTCACAAAGATGGGGGAGTGGTTTTCCATTTCCTTCTCCAGTTCATTTTATAGATAATGAAACTGAGGCAAATGGGGTTAAGTGACTTGTCCACAGCTACACAGCTAGTAAGTACCTGAAGCCAGATTTGAACTCAGCAAATGAGTCTTCCTGCCTCCAGGCCCAGCACTCTATCTACTGCACCACATAGCTGCCTACAATACAATGGGGGAGACAATAAGCAAATATGTAGAAAAAAAAGTTATGTATGAGATAAATGGGAAATAATTAACTGAGGGAAGGTACTAGAATTAGTGAAGATCAGGAAAGACTTCCTATAAAAAATGGGATTTTAATTGGGACTTAACGGAATTCAATAGGCAGAGACCAGGAGGAAGAGAATTTCAGGCATGGGAGACAGCCAGAGAAAATACATGAAGTCAACATGTGGAATGTCTTGTTCATGGAACTGAACCACAAGGAATCTCATGTCACTGGATTAAAGAGTATTAAAAAAAAAAAAGAAAGTTACACGATAACCTTATTATATATTTAAAAGGAATAGCAAGTTGTACATAATAGATTTGCAGTTTCATGTACAATCATCTTTTTTTTATTTTAAGTTAAGGAAATGCTTGTTTTGTTTCATGAATTTAAAATAAATTTTAAAAAAGAGTATATGCCACAGCATAAGATATAAGAGTACTAGAAAAGTAGGGAAGGACTAGGCAGATGAAAGACTTTGAATGTCAAATAGAAGATATTGGATTTGATCCTGGAGGCACTAGCAAGCCACTGGTGTTTCTTGGGTAAGGAGATAGGGGTGAAGTGGTCAGATGTGTGCATTAGGAGAATCACTCTGGTGGCCGAATGGAAGACACATTCAAGATGGGAAAGACTTGGAGCAGACAGACTCACCAGCAGGTTATGACAGGAGTTCAGGCACGTGGTGATGAGGGCCTGCGTCAGAGTGATGGCAGGGTCAGATGTGAAAAGGGGGCAGATTTGAGAATCTTGCAAATGTGAAAATTTACAGGCCTGGTAGCAGATTGGATGTGGAGGGGTAAGAAGAAGTGAAGAGTCAAGGATGAGCCCTTGAGACCAAAAGGATGGTGATGCCCTCTACAGTAACAGGGAAGGGAAGATGGGAGCAGGATTTAGGGGGGAAGATGAGTCCTGTTTCGATCGTGTAAAGTTTATGATCCTTACTGTACATCTAGTTCAAGATGTCTGAAAGGCAGCTAGAGAGGTGAGATTGGAGGTCAGCAGAGGCGTTGGGGCCGGATAGGCAGATTTTAGAATCATCAACACAGAGATGGTAATTAAATATATGAGAGTTTGATGGGAAAAGGTCCAGGAACTACATCTTTTTTTTTTCTTTTGACCCATGATAGGTACTTAATAGATGAGCTGAGTTCAATTTCAGTGGAATAAAATTTTTTTTTAATTTCTTTATGGGAGTCTCTAATTTTATACATAGCATATTAGGTGTTCCTTAAATAAATTGGGAAAGAGTGTTTTCAGGAAAGTCTTTGGAAGTTCATGGGAGCCCTGATTTATACATAGCATATTGACTTGCTCTTAAATAGAGTGTGAAGGGCAGCTAGGTGGCTCACTAGATAGAGTGCTGGGTCTGGAGTCAGGAAGACTCATCTTCATGAGTTCAGATTGAGCCTCAGGCACTTACTAGCCCTGATTGCCTCAGTTTCCTCATTTGTAAAATGAGCTGGAGAAGGAAAATGCAAAACACTCCAGTCCCATTGGCAAGAAAACCCCCAAATAAGGTCACGAAGAGTCAGGCGTGACTAAAAAACGACTGAACAACAAATAGATTGTTTTCAGGGAAGTCCTTGGGAGATAGGCTAGGGGCTTAGGGTCACAGATATTTGAGCTCCTGTGCCCTAGACAGTTATTTGGTTAAGGTTGACAACAGAGCATATATGTGAGCTGAATCATACTCAGGTCATGCCCTTGCATTTCTGTTCCCTCAAGATCTGCCGCAGTACCTCAAGGAAAACTGGCACCATAGCTATTTCAGGTAATCTACATATTTTTCTAGGCATTATATGAGATTTACTTTCTTGGTTCCTTATAAAACCAATGTGATTAATCATTTGATTATGAATGACAAGGAAAAGCTTTTAGAAATTCAGACTTGTGAATAGTGTTTTCTTGGGTCTTAAGGAACCCTTTGCTTAAAAAAAACAACAATAGCGTTTTTAAAAAATCTCTAAATCAGGTGAGGGCTTGGTGTACAAATTAATGCAGTTTTGGTGGGCTGCAACCAGCATCTATGAAGGATATGTTATGTCTCTGTGATCAGTAAACAAAAGACTAAAAAGTATGACTGATTGGATTTCAGCTATTCTAACAACCCATGGGGATGGAACATTGGTTTTGCCTATAACTGCATAGAGATCAGCCAGCAACACTTCAAAGATAAAGCCGTTCTGCCATTCTAAAACTGACTTGTCAATGGAACTTTGTCCTTCTCCAATCCCAAGGTAGCCATTCCTATGAATTTAAGGAGATGGTTTCTGATTTATGCAGAGTTTTGTGCTTTTCCCCTTCTTCATTTTGTTCAAAGCTATTCTCTATAAATAAATTTTGATAATATTTATTGCTAAATGTTTAAGTAGGCCATTACTTAGTATTCCACTATCTTCCTTCTTAAAATCAGTTCAGAAGGATTAGCTATATAGGAATTCATTTCCCCAAATGCTTATTATAAAACGCAAGGCACTATGAAAGACAATGAAGAAAACCCTCCCTCTGCCCCCCAAAAACCAGAGTAATGCATAGTCCCTCCTCTTAAGTATTTTATACTCTAGGAGAGGAGAGGAGATGACAAATGCGACAATTAAAATGGTACGAAGGAGGATATAAACACCACAATTTAATTAAACAAAACATTTCTAAGTGCCTACTATGCTTAAAGCAGTATGGAGATGTGTCCTGGGTGCTGGAAGAAAGTAAGTGCCTTAGGGGCAGATATGTTTTCTTTCCTCTACATCTGACTAGCACAGAGTTGTTTTGCTGAGTCGTTTCAGTCATGTCTGACTGTCCATCACCCCATGTGGGGTTTTCGTGGCAAAGATGATGGAGTGGCCTGTCGTTACAGATGAAGAGCCGAGGCGAACGGGGTTAAGTGACTTGCCCAGGATTGCTAGTATGTGTCTGCATAAAAAATGCTTATTGTTGTTCTTTGGAAAATGGTGCCTCTCCTGAAAGTGATTACAGTCAGTAAGGAAAGACAGGGTGTGTAGAAGTTAGTACTATATGAGGCAGAGCATAGGAGTTCCATTAGGTATGGACAGAGTGCTGGGATTCCAAAAGAGGATGAGATCAGTGCCTCCTGAAAGATCAGGAAGGACTTCATAGGAAAAGCAAAAGGTAAATCGAACCCAAACCTTGAAATCTGAGTAGAATTCTGGCAGGTGAAAATTGGGAAAAGGCATTGCAAGCATTGCACGCATTGTAAAGGAATGTTCAGCATCAAGACAATGCAGATAATGTTTGGACAACACTGAACAGTTCAGGCTGGCTAGAGCATATATTCCAGTATTGCTGGAAAGATTGGTTAATATTGTGGGAGCCTAGAATGCTAGACTAAGGTTTTTGGACCTAACTTGACAGAACACAGACAGTTATCAAAGGACTTGGGGCAGAACTGCACTCTAGGATGATCATTCTGCCAACGGTGTATGATGGATTGTTGGAGATAGACAGTGAGGGAGGGATAGGTAGATCACTTAGAAGAGTTCATGGCCATTCAAGCTAGAAGTCACATGGGCTTAAAGTCATTCTGTGGGCATTATGAATTTAAAGGAGAAGCTGGGTTGGAGAGAACTTGAGAAGACAAACTCTATTGGTCTTGGCAATTGATTGGATATGAGGTACAAGGGGAAGGAAGGAACTAATGATAACTCCATGGTATTGCACCAGGTGACTGGGAAAATGGTCATATTATTAGCTTAAATTGGTAAGTTGGAAGCGGGAGCTTTTTTGGAGGGAAAGATTGCTGCTCTTATTTTGGGAATCGCTGAAGAAGACATTTAATTCCCAAATGGCTGCTGTGGAGCCATAATCGTGTCACTAAGATTATACATCAGCATCTGGCTGCAAGAATATATTGGTAATGGGAATAACACAGCACTACAAAAACACCTTTGTATGTGTATATATTTTTAAAAGCCTCTGTAAAATATACTGAGTCAGAACTATAACAACATACCCACAAATTGTAGCCACTATATTTGACATGAACAACAATTCAGTGGAACATGCTCTTATAGTTATCCCACTAAAAAGAAACCTGAAATTATTCTGTACCCCTTTATTAAATACTAATTATGTGCAAGACTCCGTAAGATTTAGAGATATTGTGCTAATCATAGGGATAGGAGTCCACCTTGACAAAACTGTTTAACAAACCAAAATTATCCTCAGTCCACCCTATGCCCACCCTACCTCCAGCACTTTTCAAATTATAATACAAAGTCTTCCATCTTAGATCTGAGCCATTGTCCCCTGGTGACCCTGACCTTTCTCGGTTCATTGGAATTTGCCCGTCTTCCATGCACTACGTTCCATCTCGTTTTCAAAGTGACAAATCATTAACTTGAACATTAGAAGAGACCTGAGACTCTTCCCAGGTAATCCATGTTTAAATTGTCACGTTTCAGAGATGATTCCCTCCCCCACTCCAATCTTAGTTATCTAAATCAAAGGATTAACTAAGGGTAAGAGTTTTACATTTTTCACAATGCTTTTTTATTATGAATTTGATAAACATCAACAAGCATGACAGCTTCCAAAAATCAAGAAGTTTGGTGGTTTGTTTGTTTTTTTAAAGAAGATTGGAGGAAGCTAGGTGGCACAGTGAATAGAGGAGCAACTCTGGAGTCAGGAGGACCTGACTTCAAATCTGGCCTCAGATACTTGACATATTTGCTAGCTGTGTGACCTTGGGCAAGTCACTTAACCCCAATTGCCTTGCCTTCCCCCCCTCAAAAATAGTGTTTAAAAATAAGGATTAATATTGAACCCCCAAAGCTATATTATATACAACTTGATTGCTATTACATTTAAGAGGATAGTCTTAATACTGCCTTGCTCATCCATGTTCCCTTATGAATTTCTTCTCTCATCTGTGTACTTTTAAATAGCTTTCTAAAGCATAGGTCTGACCATCCACCTTTCCTCTCCCCACCCATTCACCCAACTCAAAGAGCTCCAGAGACTTCGTGTTACCACCAGGATCAAATATAAGCTCCTCTATTTGGCATTGAAAACTTTTTTATAACTTGGCTTCCTCCTGCCTTTCCAGCCTTCTTGCCCTTTACACTCCACCCTAACCCTAACTCCCTCCAGTCCTGTAGACACTGGCCCACTTGGTCTTCCTCAAAAAAACTTTCCATCTTTCAGCCTCTGTTTTCATCCCTGCCCGAAATACTCTGCCCCTCATCATCATTCACCAGTTAGTTTCTCTGGCTTCCTTTAGGGTTTAGCTCAAATCCTATATTCTGGGGTAGCAAGCCTTTCCTGGTTCCCCTTCTCCCGCTCCCAGTTTCCCCTCTGAGATTATCTTAGGTACTTGTGCCTTCCCTGGATTACCTTCCTGTGTATGAATGTATGTATATATATATGTATGTATGTATGTATGTTTATACATATGCATGTTGTTGTTCAGTTGTTTCTGACTCTTCACTTGGGTTTCTTGGTTTGTTTGGGTTTTTTTTTGACAAAAGATACTGGGGTGGTTTGCCATTTCCTCTTCCAGCTCATTTTACAGATGAGGAAATGGAGGAAAATAGCATTAAGTGACTTGCCCAGGGACATGTATCTGAGGCCAGATTTTAACTCAGGTCTTCCTGACTCCAGGCCTTCTTCATGCATGCATGCATACATGCATATACACACATACATATGTGCATACATATGTACACACACATATATACACATACATATATTTATAGACACATGTATACATATAAACATATATACCTATTTAATACATATATACACATATACATAAATATATACATTTATTTATTTAGGTGCCCAGTTATTTACATGTTGTCTCCCCCATTAGAATGTAAACATCTTGAGGGCAAGAATTATTTTTACCTTTCTTTGCATTTGTTGTCAAAAAACTTGTTATTACATTTATTAGCTATGTGACCATGGGCAAATCACTTAAATATGTGACCTTTCTCCTCTATAAAAAAGGGATAATAATATTTACACCCCACCCCCTGCTTCTCAGGATTTTCATGAGGAGAGCATTTTGCAAATTTCCAGCACTATAGAAATGTGGGTTGTGATTATTATTGGCAGAGCTTAGACTAAAACTGATTTCTCCTGACTCTGATCCAAAGCTCTTCCTAATACTCCCAATTGCCAGAAGATCTCTCTCTGTTCCTGGAAGATTATTGTAATGCGTGTTTTAATATGGCCTTTACTGTTAGACTGAGTTAAGATGAAAATAATCTGAACGATTACAATAATGATGATGATGATGATGATAAAAGGCCTTGAATTTGTGTAGGGTATTTCATGTCAGCAAAGTGCCTTCCCATCTGTGGTCTCATTTTATCTTTATAGCAACCCTGAGATGAAGAGAGAACAGAAACACCCCCATTTGACTGATAAGAAACTGGATGCACAGAAAGGTTAAGTAACTTGTGCAGATGTAACAAAGACAGAACTAAAACCCAACTCTCTCAATCCCTGTTGTGGTAGGCACTCTGTTCATATGAAAAAACTTTCTTCTATTATTTTATGCTTGAGTGAATTTGAAAGATAAGTAGATGTAGCTTAATCTTCTTAATTCCCAGTGGTGACTCAGGATTCGACCAAAGAATTCAGAACAGGATACTGCTGGTACTAAATGTTAGTCTTCTGCTCTGACCATTGCTGCAGTCATCTGTGTTCACTGAAATGAAGGCAAGAATGAAAGAGAACAAAACAAGTCAGAGAATCAATGAAAATTTAGGTTTGCATTTTATAACCATATGGATCAAATCTTTATGTCGAAAAGAATCCTGATAATATAAAAGAAAATAACTTAAAGTGAGCTATTCACAAAGCATGAACTCAGAGTTCTGTCTAATTCTAGGAATTGTGAGATTCTGGATTTACATACTTGACAACCTCCAAAAGGACTAAGTAAGGTCTTCTAAACCATGGCCTGAGGGTCCTTAATGGTCCTAGAAAATTCCCAGGTTCCTACTGTAACTCATCATTCCTGAATACTGTCAGCTGAAGGTCAAACTAAGCATGCCTGTTATGCACCAACGCTGTTTCTTCTACAATTGCCTTGGGAAATGAATCCCACCGAGACCCCAAGAAGCCGCAGCTTTAAGATGACTCTTTAAATGCTTCCTGTAAAATACTTCATGTCTCCCTGCTTCATCTTCCTTCTTCCCTGCTTGTAAAGGTTGTTTGTAATGCAAATGTACAGCTCTGGTGTGAAGCATTTTCAGAAAGAAATTCAAATTCTTATAAACCACAAATGTCTCTTCTTCATCAATGGATAATTATGTGTTGTTGCTTTTTGTTTTGTTTTGTTTTTTTAACCACCACGAAAATCAGCAGATTATCATTTTCAGACCTCTTGAAGTTCAGCAGTGAGCTGTAATCTCTTGAAATTGACTTCAAGAAATGAAGGAATCTGTTTCTGCAACTGGGCAGGTTAATTCAGTGGTGACATGAAATATACAATGCTTTTCTT
Organism: Pseudochirops cupreus; assembly: GCA_028627135.1. NCBI lineage: Eukaryota > Metazoa > Chordata > Mammalia > Diprotodontia > Pseudocheiridae > Pseudochirops > Pseudochirops cupreus. The sequence continues at coordinate 154,491,271 of CM053583.1, forward strand.
TGACCTGTTGTCACTTTGACATGGCTGCTTCCGTTGTTGGATTCAAGGAACCCCTCAACAAAGTCCCTCCTGCCTTCAAAATTAATTATGATAAGAAGTTCTTTTCAGTTCAGACTGATCAAGATGCTTCACATGCAGGGCTTGTAAATTATGAAGTGTAAATGAGGGCATCACTGAGCAAGAGAGGTCCCAAGAAACCAATTTAAGAACTCTCTCTGGAGCTAGTGGGGACCTCAAAATAGCCCCTTCTGGAAGCAGAGCTAGAAATTAGAATCGGCTTGTCATTCAACTTCCCTGCAGATTGGAATGAAGTTTCTGAGCAAAGAGTGGTATGTTATTTGTGCCAAATATATATAATGTGGACAAAGCTTGTTACTTTTTTTTTATTTTTTAATATTTATAGGACATTTTTTGCAGCATTTAAAGCAAGATGATAATGAGATTTAAAAATTTTCCTTGAGATATTTAAAACAGGATTTTTGAGTTTTGTAGATACTTTTAAAATGTTTTAAGGTGCATGAAACTTCTGGACTCTTTAATGCTTTGATAATTTGTGATCTTATCCATTTATGTTCTTGCTCCAATGATGCAAATTGCAGACCATCTCTGGCTTGTTATCCTGTGGAATTAATGTCCATACCCTCCTTTAAATATTTCATAGGCAGACCCCTCAATATTCCGGGAGCTTTCCTCTCCATCTCCTGACATTGTGTGGATATCAATAGAATTCACAAATTGAGCATGAGTTATGTCTCATGGTATTCTTTACCCTCTCCCTTCTGTGACGCTGGGTTGGTAAAACTGAAGCCTACCCACACCTCTCCAGATCCTGGGGTTAGCTATAACTTTAATTCTTCAGAGATAAGAGTACTCCAGTTGCAAAGTATTGTACTTGCAAAGGAAAGCGTCTGTTCCACAGAGAGACTGGAGAGCATTAAAAGCAATATAATTTCTTAAACTTTGGCATCCTCCTCCTGATCTATTCACAGTTTAGTTCGTTGTCCAAAGTGTATATGGTTTATTGACTGTCTTTATGGGTTGACCATCCAAGAGCTTATCATTGTCTGGATAATAAGTATTCTTCAACCATTTGCTTTTTCCTCTTTGGATAGGAAGGCCATTTTTTTTTTTTAGTGATTATAGATCTCAGGGAGACTCATAGCGTTCTAGAGCACGCCCAAACAAGAAAACTTGAAGGGCCTTGAAGTTGCCATACTAAGAAAAAGAAATGATACCTGGCTAATGATTTTTTAAATTTCATTATTTATTTATTTTTAGCACTAGCTGGGAGGATCCTTCTGACTCCAAAAATGTTAAAGCTGAAAGTAACAAAACCTGGTAAATGATTAGGAAATATAGAAAGTCTAAAGGAAATCTCATCCTCAGAAATGTGTAGAATTTAGTCCTCTATAGTTAATTTTCTCTTTTGAATACTGATGAGAAAGAAAAATAATTATAATCTTGTATTGTTATTTTCAATATTTTCCAATTTTAATATAAATAAAAATGGTGGCAAATATTTTTAAATGTTACAAATAAAATCACTTCCATAAATTGTGTTATTATTATTATTAGCTCACCATGAAGTTATTAGGAAGATAAAATGACATAATATACATATATTTAAAAATTTGCAAGCCACCACATAGATTTCAGTTATTAATTAATTCATTTGTCAAATGTGCCAACACACTTTTACAGGGAGCCTTGGTCGTCTCTTCCCTGCTGATTCTCCCAACCTAAGCAGCCTTCCCTCAGCCATTCAGTATGTATAAATATTGATTAAGGATTCCCTGCCTTCACTGTGATACGTTTTTGTCCGTGCTTTCTACTGAAGCCATCCTATTTTCATAATGTAACTGCATTACTCTTTCTCCAGACAATATTAACTGGAGACTCGTTTGTTCAAAAGCTGGTCTCAAGATTCCATTGATTGCCTTTCATTTATGTTTTGTTAGTTTTGGGGTTTTTTTGTATTTGTTTTTTGAATATAGAATCAGGCCCCAAACTCTTTTAAACACGTCAAGTATAGGATAGCCTTTGTTTACACGTACTTCAAATATGTGTCCAAGTCCAATAGAATTACTTTTTTAAAGTTCTTTTGGGATTGTACCAGTGAATTAAAATGTTTTTGCCATCTCCTTACTTGCTCATAACCTTTTTTTTCTAACAGATTCTCTGATGGTTATATACAACACAAACCAAGACCTATTCTCAAATGTCTGTACAAACTCCACATTTTCTAAAGCTGTCACAGGTCAGTCCAGCTGAATTATTCTCTCAGGATAATCAGGATTGTCCAGTTTTGAAGTTTGATATGTAGGAGGATTCTTCTAGCTTCAAAAATATTAAAGCTGAAAGTAACAAAGCCTAGTATATGATTAGGAGAACACAGAGAAGCCAGCAAACTGCGGGAGAGAACAAAGCCATGATGGAGCAGTGGTTTGGTTGTTTGGAGAGTTTTGGTCAAATATATACCAAAATATAAAAGTTTAAAATGTTAAGTTCTGAAACTTTAACATTGCCATAATAACTGAAAAAAAATGATATCTGGATAATATTTTTTCAAATTTATTATTTTTTAACATTCTTTTCTTTTTAAATTCTTAGTTCTAAATTTTCTCTCTCCCAATTCACGGAGAAGGCAAACAGTATGATATCAATTACATGTGGAGAATCATGCAAAACATATTTCCACATTCTTTCTAATGATTTTTACAAATCAAAACAAGGACTTCAGTTTTGAGGCAATCTTATTTCTCATCTTTTAAGACTTAAAATATACTCACCATTTAAACCTTCTCCTGGGAGCCTTGAAAGACATAAGTGTAAACACAGGTATCTCTCAGATGTCTCTTAAGTTCAGTGAGTATTTTACAGACGGCAGTCAGTATTTTATCAGACTGGTAGACTTTTTTTTAAGCGACCTAAGCATCCTATCAGTCACTTTATCTTACTATATTCTGTTACTCATGGAAAAAATATACTAGGATTATCAGTGACCCACAACTTAAGTATGTTGGAGGGGTAAAGTTTTCACTTGTAAAAGTATATGAGTGTTAAAAGAAAACATATGGGCAGAAAAGAAACCACATAGGTAAACAATCTAGGAGTATTCATGCTTCGTGCTTCAAATAGTTGACCAGATCATTTCTAACCTGTGTTTTCTTTGGTTTCAGTGCAATCAGGGTCTAAAATTAAATGGAAGGAGGTTAGTTAAAATACAAGCAAGAGATAGGAAGCAAGGTCACAAATAATGGTTTAGCTGGAAGCCCCGTCTGAGTTACGAGAAACAGAAGTATGCGTGGCATGTTTCAAAAACTTCTCGAAATTACCTAAACAATAAAGTCTTTAAATTGGATTTAAACTTTCATCTTTCTTAGATCTAAACCTTCCTGCTAGGTGTACAAGAAGCTTATTTTCTCTCTTTGGCATCAGAAACAAAATAGATTAGAAAGTTATTTTCCTTGCTGCTTGGATGGAAGGAGAGTCATTTTCTGCTACTTTTATCAATACCATTTGGCTGCTTTTCTGTCTTTTGCTCTGGACCAAATTCAATAATTCAAGTAACACTTATTAAACACTTAGTACATGCAAAACAGGAAGAGCAGCTGGAATGGTGAGCCTTGGCATAAAGAAGACAGAAGTTGAAATCCAGATTTTGACATGTATTGATCAAGTAACCCTGACACCAAACCTCAGTGCCTCAGGCAGCTTTCTAAGACTAAAAACTGAAGAGCAGTTGTTGGTCTGCTTAGATGGAAAGAGTTTCTTCAGTGTGGGAGTTCCTTATAAACTGTATGTGTATGCATATAAGATTAGACTGGTGATTTCATTGGTATAACATTATTCCAGTGAAGTCAAAGATCTGGTCCCCCCCCCCCCCCAATGTTTTTCAAAATCATTATAAAAATTGCTAGCAATACACAGATACTTATGACAAGTTCCTGCTCCAGTAGAGTTTACAAATTATATTTTCCTTTCTTATTTTTAAGTTTCATCTACATTTCCTATGTTAAAAATGAACACACATACACACACACAAAATGAATACATTCATTTGGGAAATTCCATCAGCCATGAATGTAAGCCTTGCCCATGTTGCCATGCCTAAGAGAAATAAGACAGCGAATCCAGTGAAAAATCATGCAGAGGGTCTGAAAAGACATTTAAATGGCTTCTTTCTAGATTATGATTCACAGAAAATGGAATGTGTTTGCTAAAGGCAGATCATGGGCTCTTTTAGCTGACTGATTTGGAAAGGGGGAGGACAAAGAGTAGTTCACTGGAAAAGCTTGAGGGGGAAATGCCAGTTTTTCTGGACTGATTAGAATTTTTGCTGACCAGTATGATTTCTGAAAACTATCTGCAAGGCTGCACCATTTTACAATTTGTACTTAGCCTAGAGAAGCAGAGCCGAAATGAGTGCAGAATTTGCATGTCAAAAACTGACTCTTCTGAATGATCCTGGATCATCCAGAGGGGAAGCACTCTGGAGGTATGTTGCAGAAGAAGGAAGCATTTGTATGTGCATCCATATTTCCTGGTTTTATGAGACTGTCCGTTTCTCACATTTTTAGTGGAGATTAATTTTGCATGGAAAGAAAAATACGAATTTATTCTTCTAATTCACTACATCAACTTAGCTAATTTTTGAATGATAAGTAGTATTTTAGAGGTTACTTTAAAGAACTGAAGCTAAGACTTTTAGGGTTACATTTTGAACTTGAACTATCCCAGGTGTAATAATTGATGCATTTTTCCCCTCTGAAATAGAAAGACAAAAAATATTGTGCTATTGTCCTAAGACAACTTCTAGCAGCATTTATATTATTTATACATCTTAAACTCTGATCTCGTCTGACTCGTATTAACCTCTTCTGTAAGGTTCACAAATCTTCAGAGAATCTCCTATATCTTAGTAATTTATTTTCTGTCAAACATATAAAACAGATCTTGGTAAAACATTCCATTAAGGAAAGAGAAGGGTTGAAGGAAATTTTTCCATTGTGGTATGAAGTACATTTTCTGAATTTCCTGATGAAAGACATATGTAAAAGTCATTGTTTCTGTACCCACCATGATGATTGCCTGTGATCAGAATGATTGTTGATTAATCTCTGAAATATAGGGCTTTTCTGCCTTCTTTTAGAATTCACTAATGCACCTTTGTTCTATGAACTTACTGATCCTGCCACAGAAACCTTACCAGAAGTTTATTAGATGAGTGTTGTTGTTGTTGTTGTTTTTTCCTGAAATTTTCCCAACATCATGTACTTTTTGGAGAAAATGCCACATTTGATTTTTACTTGTGGTGCAAACTTTTACAAGTAAATGACCAGAAGTAAGACTCTGCTACTGGGAGTGGTTTTGTAGCCTTTGGCACAGTAGCAAACAAAAGCATGTGTTTGAGGACTAAAGGGTTGAATGAACTGCCCCACTTCAAATTATGGAATCTCTGTGGAATTAACCACTGCTCAATGCAGTGGCCATCAATCAAGGTTCAAACATGAGTTAGAAGTATTTGATTCAAACTTTCTGTCTTATAAAGTGGTAAGAGAGAAAAGAAATACTCATTCTAGTCACCGGGAACCATTTTTGTTTATTAGAGGCTAATGTCAGTTTATAAGATCTAGTTGCTTAGTGTGGCATTTTCTCCTTGAGTATGGGTACTTTGGGCCTGGCCCTAGACAGGTTGAGGTCCATTTCATGAGTGAGGCTATGGAAAACGAGTTCTTTACCACCAAGCCAGTCCCAAAATGGGAACCCACCTTTGTGGAGAGACCACGGACTTTCTCTAGAATATACTTTACCAGTACTAAACCGGCAGCCACTGTCTCCTGGCATTAGATACTATAGAGGAAAACGTCCAAAGTCTTTCTGGGAAGACCCGCAGAACTTTGTTTCACCTTGAGCAGTGTAACTTTTAGGGAAGAGTTTGTCCATACTACAAGAGAGAGCATATGAAAATGATGAAGATCCAGTAGTGGGATGGAACGGCCTTCTGCAGGCGACAGAGCCACACACATAGCATGCCTCCCACGGCCTTCCTCCATACTTCTGCTTCTCAGAATCCCTCTTTTCCTTTAAAGGCAGACAAAACACCTTCTCTATGAATTCTGCCTAGACTCCGCCAGCTGCTAGTACCCACCCTCCCAAGCTAACCTGGGTTTAACTGCTTTGTATTAACTTATAATTATTTTCTTCATTTTTTTCTACTTATACATATATACACATATACACATACACACGTATGTATGTGTATACACGCATTTTTCTTCTCTTCTCTTTATAAATAGGGTTTATTTCATTCTCCCTGTTTTTATTCCCAGCCCAGAGCATAGTGTCTGTCATATAGAAGGTATTTAACAAATGCTTATTAATTGATCTATTCTAAGGCAAAAACTGTTTCCAGTTGTTTAACATTATATAGACTTGACTTGGTCTCAGTATCTCAACAAATTTAAAACCCTTTAATAAAATTCAAGGTTATTAACTGAGCACCTGGTAAAACCTGAATCCCCTAAAATCTCAGTATCTGATATCACAATGATCAAAAGCATTGATCAAGAGCCCTAAATGCTTGTAACTCATTGATATTAAGAATAGGAAGAAATGTTGCGCCTTCCCCGGCCGCCATTTCTACCGTCTGTTTTCAAAGAATTTGTTGCCAAACAAAAGGGCAAAAGTGGTCACATGTTTCCAAAATATTTGCTTTTCACTTATGCCTATATTTTTTTTATTTCTCAATTTCTTTGTTACCAATACATCTGTTCCTAATTTCTAGTTTATTCTCAAATTTTTTTCTGTGTCAATGTTTAGATACTTTTAAGGTATTTAGGTTCTGTATGTGCTGAGTAATTTAGACTAACTCCTTAAGATTCTGCATTGGGACAATATCCAACTTTTCACTTCTACACGCTAAGCCTTTGTGTTCTCATTCTTTTGCACTTGGACTGTATAAGATGCTGATGGCTGAGTCCACATTTGTGGTCTTCTTAGCAACTATTTTTAAAAATCCATCTGGGATCCCATTATGAAGGGAAACACTTAAAAAAAGCAAGGAGTTGTTGTTTGCTTTGGGGTGGGGGTGGTAGGGAGAGAATCTTTTTTTTTTTTTGAGACAAACATTTTTGGGAAATGAAATTTCTTGGCCCTCCTTGCTGAAACTTAGTTCATCGTGACAGTAAGTCAAACTGTGGTTTGGGTCATTTGTGTTTTCTGTTAATTCACTTAAAATATTCTCCTTTCATATAGACTTTTCATGGATTGTTGGTATAAACTTTAAAGCATAACACATGGGCCCACCTTTGTCTCTGACTATAGAAGGAGAAATAGATAAATATCACTTTGTTTTACATATAAAGCTGTAGTAGGACAAAGGTCAATGGTAAGTCACAGGGTACATAAAACAGGCTGGATTTTAAATAATGACATCTACACAAAGATGCAATACTGCTGAATTTTCATATTGAGAGGTTTTGGCTGAAGCAACTCAGACTCATACACAGTATGGCCCCAGCAATCTTGCCAAAAAAAAGTTGAGTCTTAAATGCTGAGGAACTGATCCAAAAATAGGCCTCAAACATGTTGCATTCATTACACACAGCTGTGTACATGAAAAGCGACTTTTTATCCTACCTACCTAAGCCTCATCCAATGCTGTGATCTTTTTTTTTTTTTGCTAACTTGCTGGCCTTCCTATTCCAAAAAAGAAAAAAAAATTGATTGGCAGATGTCTATTCAAAACATTTTATAATATCATAGTAGATCCTAGGCTACAGTATTTGCTACAGACCTGTCTGGAGAGCTTTTTCTTTCTTTCTTTCTTTTTTTCTCTTTTTTTTTTGTTAATACTTTTTCATGAAGCCAGCTTTTATGAGTACCTTTTAATTTGTCAAATGTCAGATGGAAATCAAACTGAATTTGAAAGAGATAATAATGTAATTTGTGGGATTCTATATCAGTGCACACCTCAAAAGGTAAGATGTGAAGCAAGCCTAAATGGATTTATCCAAGACACAGAATTACAGGATAAAAGACCATACTTGTATTCACCCATTAAAGAATTCTTTTGTGCTCAAAAGTCATTCCTGAACAAAAAGTTTTCTTTAGTGTTGATATATTTCCTCTCACTGGGAACTAATTATTGTTACAGGAGTCATAGTGACAACAGAACCACACTGTTCTGTGATAGTAACAGAGACATCCCTAACTTGACTTTATCACTATGCAAATGTTTGCGACAAATCAGGAGCAAGGGTCCCAATAGGGCAGAGAGAATTTCCAGGTGTTAGAAAATCAAGATTGTCTAATACAAACATTATCTTTCATCTGTTTGTGGACAGTAGATCCCAAGACAGCTACCTTAAAAAATCCTTTATTCCTCCATTACTTTTCTTTACTGGATTCTCTTTGGGAAATTTATCACTGTCTGCAGTTTGTGCATTCCAATTTCAAGTTTCACCAGAGAAGAGTAATATCAGCGTCATATAAGCTCATAGAATGCAGGACCTTTCGAACTAAAAAGGACCTCAGAAATCATCTAGTTCTAACCCCTCCGTTTTACAGGTAAGGAAACTGAGGCCCAAGGAAGCAAACTGATTTTCTGAAAGGTCAGGTGAGCCAGACCTAGACTTCAAATCTTCTGATTTTCCTTTCTCCTGTAACAAACAATATGTTAGCTTGTCTTTTGTCACCATAGAAAAGGACTAATGATTTATTTAAATTTATAATGTATCTGTGAGATGATTTATAATTAACATCCTGCTTTCAATTTTTACTAACCAACTATGTCATTTGTGGGCATTGTGATAGGCATATATACCTTCTTTAGCATTCATTATAAAGCTGTGCTTGACAAAAGCTGAAATCATGGGACTCGGGGCTTAAAAAGACTTTAAAGTTTCTTTAATCCAACTTTCTTATTTTATAGGTTAGGAAATTGGATCCTAGAGAGGAAAAGGGACTTGATCAAAGTCAGAGGTAATAATTAGCAGAGTCAGGATTCAAATCCAAGTCTTCTGATTCTAAATCCAGCAATCAATCCATTCACCATCTCATTGTTTCTATTAAACATATTACATTATTTGGAATTTTTATTCCATTGCTACAAGATCATATCTCTAGTCATTTGGTGGAAATGAAAATTCTTTACTATTTCAAAACATCTTGACTTAGTATAAGGAGCTCTCTATATTGTTATATATTGTAACAGCCTCCAGGTCCCTTAGTTGATGGTCTTGACCAATTGTTATCCACACACCCCCCAAAAAAGCATCCAGTTACCTGTTTTCAGGTGGCGAGTCTCCCTGAACTTAGCTTTATTGATTTTCAAATGGAAACATTCACCTGTTTCTTATTCACAGCTTTTCTGTTACAAAGCATAGAGCACCAGACTTGGAGTCAAGGAGACCTGAGTTCAAATCCTGCCTCAGAACCACACTAGCTATATAACCTTGTCAAGACACTTAACTTCTCTTAGCCTCAGTTTTCTCATCTGTAAAATGTAATAATAATAGCACCTACCTCATACTGTTGTGTGGTTCAAATAATATACTATAAGTGAAAAACTTGGCTTGCCTTAAAGTACAACATAGATGTTACCTGTAATTATATAGTCTAGTTCAGAGAACAATAATCAAATTAACACTACTATTCCTTTTTTTAAAAAAATTATCAATAGATTGCCTTTGATTCAATTACTTTTCTCTCTGACTTCCCTGTCCAACACACTCCTTGGCTCCTCCTCTCTCTCCCTCTTCTTTCTTCCCTCCTTCTACCCTCCTCCTTCTGTCCTTCCCTCCATCTGCATCTCTCTCTCTCTCTTTCTCTCTTTCTGTCTCTGTCTCTCTTTCTCTGTCTCTCTCTCTGTCTCTCTCTCTCTCACTCTCTCTCCTTCTCCCTCTCTCCCTCTTTCCCTCTCTCTCTCTCTCCATACCTATAGATACGTGTGTGTGTGTGTGTGTGTGCTCACGCGCACGCGTGCGCATGTGCCTTATCTTTCCCTGGATGTCAAGGACTGCTTCGCTGACTTGTATTGTGTTTTCTCAATCTTCAACATAGTGACTGGCACATAGTAAGAATTTAATAAATGTTTTAATTCATTTATTCATCCATTTTATTGTTGGTTGGAATCCCCAATTCATTTTAACTCAACAAATAAGTAATCTCCTACTCTGTGTAAAGTTGTGTGCTCAGGGCTTAGGTCAAAAAGACAAAACCAAAACAATTTTGCCTTCAAGGAGGTTTAATTTTTCTCCTGGAGGAAATAAAACAAAAATTGGTAAGTATGATGTCATTTGAGTAGAGAAAGAACAGTAATAGAGAATCTGGGAAGACTTCAGGAGGAAGTGGTACCTGAGCTGAACCTTCTGAGAAGGATGCTAAGAGGAGCAGGTCAAGAGGAAACATATGCCAGGCATAGAGAATGGAATGTGTTGTTCAGGATCCGGCTCTTCATGGAATGCATGGAGATGAGTTCATACAAAGTAAAAATTGAAAGAGGCTGGATTCAGAACGATAAGGACTTTAAATGCCAGGCTGAGGAGTTTGCAATCTATCTTCGCATCAATAGAGAACCGTTAAAAGTTTTGAGCAGTAGATATGATATGATTAAAAAGATTATTTTGACAGCTGTCACTTGGTAAAGAGGATAGAGTGGATAGGGGAGAAACTTAAAAACAAGGACATCATTGAAAAGATTATTAAAATAGGCCAGGTAAGAGTTGATGAAGACCTGAATTGTAGCCATGGTTTGTGTGAGTAGGAAGAAAGGAACAAGTGAGAGAAATGTGGTAGAAATAGCATTTAGGATTTAGTATTAGGATTTAGTATCAAATTAGATATGAGAATATCTATTATACATGTTAAGAAAGATGTTGGTACCTTCAATTAAAAAATGGGGTTTGGAGGAGAGGCAGGCTTAGGAACAGAAATAATAGATTACCTTTCTAAAGTGGTACATTTAAGATGATGATGGGACATTAAACTGAACATATCCAGCAAGGAACTGGAATTGTGGGACTGAAGTTGAGGAGAGTAATTCTGCCTGGATGAGTAATTTGGGAGTACCTACATATGGGTGATAAATGAATTTATGGGATCGCATGACATCAAGAGAGCGTGTGTAGAGAGAAAAGAGAAGAGGGTTTAGGACAGAGCTTTGAAGGATATCTTCAGTTAGTGGTCAGGAGCTAGATGCAAAGAAATGGTAATCAAAAAAGTGATAGGGAAACCAAGGGAGAGAATATCGTGAAAGTCAAGGAAGGGAAAAACGTTCAGATTGTGTCGTCCAAAGATTGAAATTGTAAGGAGGATGGAGGCTGAGAAAAGGACGTCAGATTTAGCAATGAAGAAATCATTGGTTACCTATGAGTTTTCACAAAGTAGCAGAGTCAGAAGTCAAATCCCAATGGGTTCATCAAGTGAGTAGGTGGTGAGAATGAGGGCTTCTTAAACTTTGTCCACTCCTTCAGCACTTCTTAAATATGGGTCATGACCCCATATGGGCTAGAGACTCACAGTTTAAGAAGCACTGGATAGGAATTTGGCAATAAGAGCAGGAAAAAAAAAATAGTATGAAGACATGGGAGGTTAGAGGAAGGTGTTTTTAACCATAGCTAATACGGCTTTCAAGGGAGAAACTAGGGTAGCTCCATGCCACAATGAGGAAGCCAAGTAGGAGTTCAGTTGTTGTTGTTTTTTTTTAAATCAGTATTAAGGAGCAATTTTACTCCCTTTTTTAAAAACAATTAATTTATCTAAGTTAAGGCAGCTACATAGCACAGTGGCTGGAGTGCAGGGCCTAGAGTCAGAAAGACTCATCTTCCTGAGTTCAAATCCAGTCTCAGATACTTCCCAGCTGTATGGCCCTGGATAAGTCACATAACCCTGTTTGTCTGTTTCCTCATCTGAAAAATGAGCTGGAGAAGGAAATGACAAACCACTCCAGCATCTCTGCCAAGAAAACCCCAAATGGAATCACAAAGACTCAAACATAACTGAAAACGACTCAACAACAATTTTTTTTTATACCTTGAGCTGTTAAATATATGTGACTATGTTTTTATTAACCACTTTTTTGGTAATTCAGATTTTGTCATAAATGGGCCTCCACATTTCAGGGTTACATTCACTTTTGTTAGCTTCTTTCCCTAGATGTGCACTTATCACTGTAGAAAAGTTGTGTGTAACATTTTATGTAGTCTTCATAGAGAAGACATGCTGAGGGGTAACTATTCTGTTTCCATGAATGGGTGAAAGTCTTTACTTCTTTAAAAGCTTATAGATACTGCAGAACATAATGATATGTTATGATATAACAGCAATACAATATAACACAACACTGATTCTCCTATTTTACCTCTATAAGAATGGAGAAATAATTCATCTTGCCAGTTTGAGAAGGGAATCCAAAGTCAACTTATGAGAGTTTCACTACCTGCACCATCTATATTGTACTAACTTCCAGTCTATGGACTGGAGTATTGAGTTAAATGTTTTCCTTTCAGAAATGTAATAGAAGTAAGAATAAGTGTTTACGTATACTTTTCCTTTTGTTCAGTTTTTCTTGAGATATTAGCTGACAAAAATGTGTCTTGGAAATGACATCAGGTGACAGTTTGATTCTTCCTAAGAACTAACACAGCAAAGGATATTTAGCAGGATATTTAGAAGTGCAACAAACTGAATTTGTCTATGATGCAGGCGGTGGATCAACAGGCATTTTTAAGAAAATTCAAGGTACCAAGAGCCACATTTAAAAGTAATCTGAATTCTAAACAATTAAAGAAATGCAAATTAAAATAACTATGTTATTGTACCACCTCATACATTTGAGATGGACAAATATGACAAAAAAGAAAAATTATAATCATTGGATGGGCTTTAGGAAAAGAAAAACGGTGATGTACTGTTGAAGGAGCTGTGAATTGCTCCAACCATCCTAGAAAATGATTTTTTTGAACCATATCCAAAATGTCACAAAATTCTGCCTACATTTTGATCTGGGAGATGCCCATACTAGACCTTTAACTCTAAAGAGGTCAAAGATAGAAGAAAAGGCCCATTGTTTAAATATGTATGTATATGTGTGTGTGTGTATGTATGTGTGTGTGTGTGTGTGTGTGTGTATGAAGTACTTTTTGTGATATCAAAACTAAGAAAACTAAAGAGATCCCCCAGAGTTGTGGAACGATGGAACAAAATATGACATATTCATATAATGTAAGGGATTGTTATATAAGATATAATCGAAAAGAGAGATTCAGAGAAGCATCATAAGAATTGATGAATTGATGCAGAATAAGTTGAGCAGAACCAGGAGAACTATTTCTAAAATGAATACAACATGGTAAAGGAAACAATGTTGAGTTGAATAGAGAACCAATGCAGACTAATTAGGACTCTGGATGACTAATAATGAAGCATGCTTCTCACCTCATGGTGAAGACATACTGTAGGTACAGAATAATGAGATGCATATTTTCATATATGACCAGAGCAGCACAAATTTGTTTTGCTTGACTACACTTATTTGTTACAATGGATGACTTTTATTTCAGAAAGAAGGGAGAGTTGCGAGATAATGATTGTAATTTTAAAAAAGAAGAAAATAAAAAGAATCAATAAACCGTTTTTAAAACTTGCCAAAGAAAGCAGAAGGAATTTCAAAAAAGGATACAGCAAACAGCAGAATTGGCACTACCATTTAAAAATATACATATACTTATAGAATTATGTATATATGTACTTATATTTGCATATATACATGTAAATATATACACATATGTTAGAACTATCTGTAATAGATTTCTATTCTTAATGTCATATACACACACACACACATACATACATACATACACACAATACTTGTTTTCTAGCCTTCTTTGTATCTGGAAATATATATGTTCATTGATAATTTTTAGTACACACAAAAATATATCAAATAGAACATAGGAAGTGGATCTGCCTTGGCAGGAGAACTAGGAATTGAGTGATCTCCTACTTGAAAGACAACAGCAGCTGAACCTACAGCCTAATAACAGAGCTTCAGGAAAAATCAATAGGACACTGAAATTTCCTGGAAATATGTGAAATATTTTCCATGGGAATTGCTGGGACAAAAGTTGGTCTTTTTGCTGGTTTGGTGTTTCTAGATATGTATTTTTTTTAATCTTTTCATACACATCTCTTGACAAATGGTAAAGAAAAATGAAATATTTCTAAGAATTTTCCACACCAATCTCCTTTTAGCTAGAATTCTATATTAGAATTGCTCTGGCTAGAATTAACTATGAGAATTCTAGTCTTTTCTATAATTTGATAAAGACTTCATTCCCTAGTATGGCTAGGAAATCTTGTACGGTAGTCCTTATTAGTTCCTAATGATTTATGGTTTGTGGGGGAGAGGAATCTCCTTGCCAGAAGATAATCACCCTTTCTTATTTACATTTACACGATTTCTTGTATCTTTTATTTAAGTGACAGATGATTTGGGATCATAATTTTAGACCTGAAAAGGACCTCAGAGGCCGTCTATTTCCAACTTTCTTATTTTACAGATGGGGAAACAGTCACAGAAATTTTAAGTGATTTGCTAGGGTCACAGTGGCAAGACTGGGATTTAAACCAAGAATTTTATACTTTTGTTTTTTCCAATTATTTGCCTTTTGTCATGTTGGCATTTCTTCATCTGTAATGAGTGCTTTCATTCTGGGAAAATAAATTTTCACTATTATTGCAGAGAAAACTTGAGCTAAAACAGGGAACCCTAACCAGCGGACCCAAGAGTCAAAAGTACATGTTAAGACTGGGGTAGTCAGAAGCCATTTGCTTTTTGGAAATTAGACATTCCATCTCCAGCACAGGGGTATGTTGGCATCAACTATGCCAGCAACTACTTCTTTCCTGCCTTCCTAGCCAGAAAAAAAAAAGGCACAGCTGCCAACAGGGAGGAATGTGAGAAAATGGGAAATTGATATGAAAAAAGAATAAGGAAAAAGACACAAGAATGAACTTAAGAATTTTCAAATATTCCCTTTTTTGTCATCCACAGTAGATACCTCCTCAGTGAAAGGTGGTTTTTTGGTTAATCTCTCATGAGAGTAGCAAAAGCAGAGAATTCACAGCTGGGGCAGATGTAAGAAAGACCTGAAGTTGGTTTATTTCTTTCATAATTGGATGAAAATTGGAAATGAAATCATCTTTTCCCCTTAGGAAATTCCACTTGTTCCTTTAGAAATGAATTTACAAAAAATGGAATAATATCAACATTGCGAATATAGGCACAGGGTTTTTTTTTTCTTCCTTAATTTGGAAAAGCTTTTTTCTGCCACTTGAAATAATATTAATTAAGTTTCCTATGGGACATATGATGTAGCAATTTGATGAAGGTCATAAGGATTCCTTTTTAAACTATAATTTAGCTTTTTGTCCATTTTTGTTTTTTAATTCAATTTTGTTTTAAGTTTCACTTTCGTTCCTTTCTACATCCCCATCACTCCCCCCACTTTGAGAAAGCAAGTAAAACAAAACTTGTTACAAACATGTATAGTCAAGCAAAACAAAATTCATAGTGGACATATAGCACAACAAAATGTCTCATTCTTCACTGTGTCCATGTCCTCTCTGTCTGGAGATGGGTAGCATGTTTTGTCATGAATCATCTACAACCCATAATTCGTCACTCTTTGATAAGAGTTGTCAAGTCTTTCAAAGTCCTTTTTCTTTATAATATTGCTGCTGTTTTATAAATTGCTCCCATGATTCCACTTCATATCTTGAGTCCATTAATGCAAGTCTTTCCAGTTTTCTCTGAAACTACGCACTTCCTCACTGTTTTATAACGCAATAGTATTCTATCACATTCGCGTAGCAAAACTTACTCAGCAATTCCCCAATTGATGTGTACTCCCTTATATATTTCAGTTCTTCACTATATTTAGCAGAGATAGATGATGACAGATAGATAGATAGATGGATAGATAGATAGATGGATAGATAAATAGATAGATAGAGATATATAGCAAAAAATTGATTTATTTTGTATATATGAAGCCTTTTCTTCTTTGATTTCTTTGCTATGTAGACCTAGTAGTGGTATTACTGAGTCAAAGGGTATATATAGTTCAATAACTTTATGAACCTAGTTCAAAATTGCTTTCCAGAATGGCTGGACAAGTTTACATCAACCAAGAATATATTAATGTCCCTGTTTCCCCACTACCTCTTCAGTATTTGCCATGTTCCTTTTTTATTATTTTTTCAATTTTGTCAAACAAGGGTGTGAAGTGGTGGTGTCTCAGAGTTGTTTTTAATTTATATGGCTCTAATTTTTAGAAACATCTCTAATCATTATAAGAGATTATTAGCGATATCTCTAACTATTAGAGATTTTAGAACTTTTTTTTTTACACATAGTGCTTAATAGTTTGGATTTCTTCCTCTGAAAACTGCCTGTTCATATTCTTTGACCATTTATCAGTTGGGAAATGACTTTTATTCTTGTAAATTCAATCATTTCCTGTATGTCTTAAAAATGAGACCTTTATCAGAGAAACTTTCTGCCAAGACTTTTTAATCCAAATTCAGATAATGAAGATTATAATTCTCATTGACAAGAGGATTTTTTCTTTAGCACATACCTCCAGGCAAATCATCAAGCCTAACTCTTCTCTCCTGAATAGAGAAGTCTTGTGGAATCAACACTAGCAAATTTTGAGATCCCTAGTGAAGGCAGTCATTGATGAACATCACACACACACACACACACACACGCATGCATACACACATAGTCTCATTCTTTGAGTAACTCAAAAGAAGTATTGCCATAGAAACATCAGAGATGGAACAAGAACAGCATTGCAACCATAAATCTCTGATCTGTGTTATATTCTCCAGCTCCCTTCTGGGTCTATAAGGAGCATTTGCTACAAACACTTGAGCAGGCAGCAAGCATTAAATTAGAATTTACTACATACGAGACACTGTTATAAAGATGAAAAGCTACAAATCCTGCCTAAAAGGAGCTTATCATCTAATTACAGTATCTCACTAACATAGCATCTATAAGATATAAAAAAAAAACAAACAATAGAAATATTCCATTATCTTGTCCCTGTTATTCTACTGCTCCTGACTCACATTCCTAAACTCCTAACTTGGCAGATTACTACTTCCTCATTGTACATGCCTCCACAGGCTTCTTTCTAGGGAACAGACTCTGTGCATGTCTAACCGTGTTCTTTAGGTTCAGTTCATGTTTATTGGACCAAGTCCCAAGAAAATGAATCATGTGAATCATTCTTAGGTATATGTGTTATCCATCTTAAATCATCATTAATGTGGTATCAGAAGAACAAAAATGTCTAAGGTAAGGTCAATTCACACCTTGCCAAAAAAAAATTAACATTGTCAAGAAAATATTATGCCTTGCTAAGATGATTTCTATAACATGTATTCCAAATCTTCTCCTCTTAACATAAACAACCCCCATTCCTTTCAACTAATTCTTATATAGGATGATCTCTTATTTTCTTGTTATCCTGGTCGTCTTCTTCTGAATACTCTTCAGCTTATTGATGTCAACATCAAAATTCAGGAATAAAATGCGGCACCCCAAAGAGAGACAGAACTAGCTCCTCCTTGGTTCTGAATATGGTACCCCTTTAATACAGCCCAGGATAACAGTAGCTCTTGGAACTTACCATGTTACACTCTTTGAGTGTATTGTCTACTAAAATTCCAATTTTTGTTTTTCTCTTGAACTGTTAGTTTCTTCCTTCCTTCTGCTAGACTTTTCAAAAAAAATTTCAAACCAAATGAATGGCTTTATATTACTCCTTCTTAAATTACATTTAATCTGACCTGATCAGTCATTCTGAATTGTAGAAATATTTTTGAATCCCTACTCTGTCATCCAGCCTCTCTTTACTATTCCTTCATGCCACCTGCAAATTTATGAAGCATTGTAGGGTTCCATCTAAGTTGTTCATAAAAACGTTGAACATGTTTGGTCCTTGGCATAATATACTAGAGACTTTCCTTCAAGTTGACATGAACCAATTAATAGCTGTTATCTAGGCTCAATCGTTCTATCACTTCCAATGCATATAACTGTACTCCAATCAAGCCCATATTTTTCCAGCTTTACCTCAAAGATAGGTTTTTTTTAAATGCTCTTTTGAAATCTAACTGTACTATATCTATGGCATTCCCTCATCTATCATTTTCATTACTCTGCAAAAACAAGAACAACAATATGTTAGTCTAACTTAACCTATTCTTAGTGAAATCATTATGATTTTTAGTGATCCCTGTGTCCCTTTCTAATCCTCAAAAAACATCTCTTCTAGATTTTTTCCAGTAATAAAAATCAACCTGGAAGACATATAGTTTTCAAATATTGTCTTCTTCCCTTTTCAAATGCTAAGACATGCTCCTTTCTCCAATCTTGTGGCACTGTTCCATATTCTCCATGATCCTTCAGAGAGCACCTGTTGATCTATGAGTTGTCATGACTGTCTTTTCTATCAGTAACCTCGGATTGACTGAATGTTGCATCCAAGTTCTGTTACTTTAATTCATTATGGATAGTGCTTTCTTGCTATTTTCTCACCTATTTTCTCCTCTATTCTATGTTTTTATCCTATTCTTCCCTTTCCAAAATAAATTCTCCTTGGAAAAGAATGCAAGCAAAATGAGTAAAGTAGTAGAGTTGCAACTTTCTCATTGGCATCAATTAGTGACTTTCCCAAAAGTGGTCCAATTTCTTTTTTAATCTTCATTTTGCTCTCAATTTAAAGATTCCTTTTTTGTTGTTTCTTCATGTTGATTGCAAATCTCAGTTCCCTCTGGCTGTTAGAGCTCCTCTCACTGTTCTTGCAAAATCATGCTCCATTTAGCATGATCACACTTCCATAAATCAGTCAACAGTCAATCAAATATATGGGTGGATCAGAGTGTACAAATAAATAAGAAATGATCTTCTGCTCTACTTGTAACATAGTTGGGAAGATAATATATATACAAATTAAAAGGTAATGTAAATTGCTTTGAATTATTAAGTGCTAATGGAATAGTATGGAGAAATTCTATCAGAAAGGGGAAGTCGTTTTAGGCAGAGATCATTAAGGGAAGTTTCATGGGAAAGGATGTCCCCAATGGCTCCGAAAGGTCTGATTTCCCCCTCCCCCCGAAACCCAATAGATTTCTCTCCTGTGTTCAACCAGTGCTTCCAGAAGATGAAGAAAACATAAAAGATTTGAACAAAGCCTTGAAAACTGGGTAAGATTTAGCCAGTCAGATAAAAGAGTAGGGGGAGGATGGGGAAGACATTTACATGTACAGAGTGTCATGTGCAGAAAGGATAAAAAAAAAAGGCTTGTACAGAAGAAAATGAGTAGATCAGTTTGGTTCAAGTGGGGGTTTCATATATGTATTTCCCAGGACATAAGAGATAACGATAAGTTGGGACCAGTGAGGATGCTTTGAATACAAGACTAAGGAGGTTAGCCTTTAATCTTGTAGGCAACAGGGAGCCATTGTCAATTTTTGAGCAGAGGAATGAAATGATCAGAGCAATATTTCTGGACAAGTAATTTGGGGACAGTGGGCAGAATGAATTGGAGGGAAGAGAAAGTAGAAAATTGGAAGATCAGTTAGAAGTCTAATGCTATAGTCCAGGCTTGGAGTAATAAGAGCTTTAACTTCCCAGGGAGAATGGAAGCGAGTAGATAGATGTGAGGGAATGTGAAGAAAGAATTGACAGGGCTTGGTGACTGATTGATATAGAAGGCAAGTCAGATGACAGAGAGAAAGATAGATATATAAATAGTAATAGGGAAGTTAGAAGTCAGGAGGGGAAAGGTGGTGTGAAGAGATAGTCATAAACTTGTTTTAGACATGATGAACTTGAGATGATAAAAAGATTGGTTTTTTTTGTTTTGTTTTTGTTTTTGTTTTTTGGAGAATAGAACCCAGATTTGTGATTTAATGGAATATAGAATTCCCAATGAGAGAACTCCCTCTGCTAATATAGGTCAGTACCTACATTGTAACTTAAAGTTGCCTGGGTGCATTCAGAATTTAAGTGACTTCCTCAGGACCATATAACCACTATGTGATTAAGGCAAGAATCGAACCCAGAAAGCTCCTCATCTATTCTAAAATTGAAATACGTCTTTGTGAAATTATCAAGTAGAGAGCTGGACTTGCCAGGCTGGAGTTCAAGTCAGCAGGAGAGTAGAGATTTGGTAGCCATAAAGATAAAAGATGAGGATGTATAAATGGGTATGGTAATTTGATATATTTTTATATTTCAGGAGTATGTGATTGTGCGCATGTGAAGTATCATAAATGCTCTTACAAAGAGACATAGGATTGGAAAAGAAGGCGAACCAGTTGTATACTGAGAGCAAAAAAAAAAACACTGATGGAAAGCTCATATGTTCAATTGACATTTATGTGAAGTCAGGAGACTTAGAGGAAGTCCTTTAATACATTAGAGGAGACCCTCTGTGAAGAATTGATGGGAGGACATTTACATTGTGCATAGATGGACATGACATCCATGTGACATGACATCCATGTATTATCAATAATTATTATGGGGCAGGGCACTATAGTCAGTGCTGGAGATAAAAAGGCACCCCCACTTTACAGGTGGATCATCACAGGATGGGCATCAAAGGCTGCCCTCAGGGAGCTCCTATTCTAACAAGAGAGATATGTAAAAAATCATATACAAATAAGATGATGTGTTGTAAATGGAAGGTGATTTCAGAGGGAAGGCACTAGTATTAAGAGGAGATACAGAAAGGGAAACCAAGGAAGGCTTTCTAGAGGAGGCAGAATTTGAACAGTCTTGAAGGAAGTCAAGGAAGCTGGAATTTTGAGGTGAAGAGGGAGATCATCTGGACCTGTGAGAGAGTCTGTACAAAGTAACAAATGTGGAAGATGAAATGTCCTATTTTGAAGAGTGCCAGTGTGACCCTGATCAGTGTGACCTAATGTGCGAGTCCATTCAATCTTATAATGGCTACAATCCAAGTTATTTTGTACAAATAAACCTGAATTTTTTAGTTACATGTATTTGATAGCATATGTCTGTTTTGAGATGTGAAAAAAAGAACAAAAAAAACAAGCCAAATTGTTTCATCTGAGATGTCTTTAATGATAATACTTATTTCCCCATCATTCTGTTGTAATCAGATAGTGATAAATGACTGAACTGAATTGGTTTAATGTCCATTTTAAGATAGCAGAATCACCCCAGATGTTGTTTATACCTCCTAAATTATTAATTTCTAGGTTATGGAAGGGTACTTACAGGGCACAGTAGATAAAGTGCCAGGTCTGGTGTCAGGAAAACTAATCTTACTGACTTCAAATCTGGCATCAGGCACTTACTAGCTGTGTGACCCTGAGCAAGTCACTTAACTCTGTCAATTTTCTCATCTGTGAAATGAGCTGGAGAAGAAGTGTCAGACCAGTCCAGTGTCTTTGCCAAGAAAACCTCAAGTTGGGTCACAAAGCATCAGATATGGCTGAAAAATGACTTAACAGCAAAAACACTTTTCACTTATTCTGGTTGTGATTTGGAGTGGGAGAAAATGGAAAGGTTGCTCATTCAAAGTTTGCTTATTTTTTAATAAAAATATTGAGTCAGAATTGCTTATGTTTCAATTATTGAACTGTCATCTATGCTCAGATCTGGTGCTGCAAAAACAAAACAAAAACCTTAAGTTGTTCCTTTAGTATTGACCCACTTGCTTCCCATTGTGTAGATAGGACCAAAAGAAACCTTAGTTCTTTCAAGAAAAATGCTGTTAAGAACTTAACTCTTGGTGAATCTTTCTCCTAGATTTTAGATGACAACATCATGTTCATTTGTTAGCATTAAGTAAGCTCATTCTTTTTTTTTCTCTTTCATCAGGGAAAACACATCAACATAGATAGATAGATATACCTGCGCATAAAAATTAAGTGTGCTTGAAGAAGATATCTAAGAAATATTCTAATAATTGTCTGATTTGATTATCTTGATCCAGAGTCTTATGCCCATCCAGAAGTGTTGGATTAATAATAATTCTAAAATCTAGAATTGATTTCTTTAGGAGGGGAAAGTGGGTTTTTTAATTATATAACTCACTTATAAAGCATTTGTAGATGTGAGTTTCATACATCTGCCTTCTCATGAAAATGTCTTGATGGCCCTCCATTTATCCAGCTGTGGTACTTCATTTATGAGTGTAATAACAGAAGTATGTCTTTTTTGTGGGTTCCAGCTGTCTCCTGCATTAAAGATTTGACCTCTTCATAGTTACTTCTAATGTAGGCCACCTTTATTTCAACACTGACCATCAGTGTATCACTTGTTAGCAAAGTGTCTGTCTAATCCATGACATGTTATCATATTATTTTTCATATTAAATTTTCATATTAAGTTTTCATATTAAATATGCTTATTTTCAATGATATTTCTCCTAATCTGCACTCAACTTTTACATACCTAAGAGTATGGACTTTCACACATCTTTGGAGTTCACTTTCTAAGCCTCTTGTCTGGAAAAATATGTATCCGTGTTCTGCAGACTAAATTTAACCTGAAAGCCCTTGGAATGAGATCCAAATACATGGGGAAAAAAATACAAGATAAAGTCATCTTAGATGTGGCTCTGTAACTATAGAATGCACAAAGAAAATTAATTTCATAGCCTCATTCATTTTTTTTGTTTCATTGATACCTTCTGTTTTTGCATCAGGTATTTCTCCTTTATCATACACACACCCCCTCCATGATCACTGAACCCTCCTTCGTAACAGAAATAAACATTCAGACAAAAGCAGAAGAATTTGTAGCTGCCCATTGACCACAAGAAGAGGCAAGGTTCCAGGTTTTATTATCACTTAACATTATTGTAATTATTGCTTATGTTGTTCCTAGTACTTCATTCTTGGCTGTAAAAATGAAAGTTATACGTGGGATTTCAAGATGAGTTTGCAGTACTACAAATATTTCTACATTTTTAAAAAGGCATTAAAAAGAAATGGAGAGAACTCTCTTTTTTGTAGGGACACAATTATTGCTGAAACCTGACTGAGGTTACTTTAGATTAGTTTCAAATCATGCTTTTTATATACCAGTTTCCACCACCATCACTGCCACCTCTACCTCCTTTCGTACTACTGAAAAAAAAGAACAATCATATATTTGCTCTACTAATCTTTGAGATACAGCAAATGTGCCTATGAAAAGTTATAAAGTGTCCTTTATTATAAGAACTTGTTTGTAAGTTTTTATTTCTGTTCTGCTGCAAGTGATAATTGGACTTTATTGAAAGAAAGAGCTAGAAATGTAATTTTAAATGGAGTTTTATGAGAGCTCACAAAAGGGTCCACATGGCAGTTCATCATCAGTGCTACTGACAATAATAGTTTGCAAAATAGAAGATAAAATCTAAAATTTTATTCACAACATGTAACTAAAGTAATTGTACAATTATAACATACCAATCTATGTCAGCACACTGTAATTTCTGTGACAAACGTCTTCTTTGATATATGTTCTTAATGGGAAGAGAAGTGTTTATAGATAAAGATGTAATTTATAATAGTGACCTTCAAGTAGAAAAACTGGATTCCAAATTGCTTAGCACATGTCAGCTTCTATGTTTCAGATGCCTTTATCATTTCCTAAGTCAGGGAGACCTTGGAAGTTTTTTTTGAGCTAACATTGCAGATATTCTTGGTCATGTGATAGTCAACACACTGCAATATTTGAGGAGCATTGTTGTATTTGGGAATGTTGATGTCCTACCTAGAATTTCCTGATCCAGTTACTTACAAACTAGTGAGAAGGCTAAACTTTAATCTGAGAATTTGGTACCATTATTGTTCCAACATTTCTAGACAAACAGTAAATACTCTGCATTCTCTGTAAGTCTACCACCTTATTGTACTGAGCTAGTAGAGAGATGAGGAGTAACAAAATCTCACCAGTTTCCTACATTTTCTGTCACTGGTTGACTGAGTTGGCCCGTGTGATGCTATTTGACATCTGAATCAGGCAATAACATTTTTTTAAGAAGAAAAAATAAGGAAAAACCTTATTCCTCCAGGTAAGGACTATATGTATATTTACACATGGAATTTAATTTATGCTACTAAATGAAATTTGCTGATAAATGAATTCAGATTCAATGTGGCATAGTTGGGTAGAGAGCCAAACTAAAGTTGAGAAGATGTAGTCCAGCCTTTGACACATATTGTCAATGTGGCCCAAGGTAGATCATTTAGCCACTCAATTTCCCAGACAATTTTCTAAGATCGGAAGTTGGAGAAATCATAGATCACCTGCAATTGTAGAAGGGATTTCCTCACAGGGAGTTCCTTGCAACAATGAAGGGACAGGTCTTATTCTCCATAACTAATTCCAAGACCCTGTTAATATCACATTTGCACAAAAAATCCTAATTTTAACTAAACCCAGCTATTCAGGCAGTCCCCAATCTGCCCACAAGTTAGCAGTAATGGTATAAATCCTCCTATCTTTTTGAGAGGTGGTGAAAGGGGTGGGAAAAAATATCTACTAGTTTTATATAATAAGAAATTTACATTTTCTTTTAAACTCTGGTATATCTTACAACCTTGGATCCTGATAAATTTAGTATGCAAGAAACCTTGCTTTTGAAACCCAATGGCCAAACAGAGCCCAAAAGTATAGCCAACATAATTATTATGGCCATAAAATTTTACTTCATTTTGAAATGTTCTGTGAAAGGCAGAATCGTGTGACTATTGATTCACATTGTTTTGACTTCACTTTTCCTTATGTGTTTCTTGCCCAAATCCTGATACCTCATAAGATTCCTTCATGTGGGCACAAAGTTGGTGCCATTTGACATAGTGGCTTTTTCTTGGTCTTACATGTACATTTCTCTTTGCTTTTCTTTGGCTCATGCATTTTTAAAGACCCTGCTTGTGCTATGTAGTGATTAGGGTTTCATGCCTACAGACCTGAATTCAGTTATAAATAAAATTCATTTAGTACCATAGGTATATTAAGTATAATGCCACAAGGTTCTTTATTCACAATATAAAATACTTGTGGAATTCACCATACTCAGGGGATGGAAACCCAGACAAAGAGGTCAGCATCTCTTAGAAGAGATCTTCATGAGTCTTCTCCAAAGCTGTTTCCATACTAGTTTGGTATAGTGGGTAAAACGCTCCACATAGCAGTCAAAAGGGCCTGGGTTCTAATTTTGTCTTGGATATTTGCTTTACAACCATGAGCCAGGTCACTTACGCTTTCTGGCCCTCAGTTTGTTCATTTGTGAAATGGGGCTAATATCTGCATGAATTGGCCCACACCTGGGATCAGACCCAAGATTGTTTTGAGGCTGAAGTGAGACAATATATTTTGGAACTTTAAAATCTCATATAAAACTTTATGAATATCCATTGTTATTATACCAATTATTCTCATGACTCAAAACAATATGGCAAATGAAGTGTGAAAGAAAGTAGGGCTTTAATTCATGCTGAAGTCTATGTTTCTCAAGAAACTTATTGCTATACAGTTGTCCCCTATAGTCAAATAATGGCATAAATGGAATTGTTAACCCAATGTAGGTTCAGCTAAAGAAACCATCCACCTTTCTAAATTTCAGCAGCTGGCAAATGAGGAATCCTTCTTGGCTTTTAAGTGAGATCTATATCCGTAAAGCTCATTTTTTCCCTCTACAAATCTGCCTTTCCATCTCCTGCATGACTATAACCTTTTTCCAACATAAGTCATACAACATTCTCAGGAAACAATGTGTTGGTCCAGTGTAGAAATATTTTGTTTTATTTAGGGGTGGAATCACTAGTAGATACATGCGCAACAGTTTCTTCCATGCTATTCATTTTCTTTTTTTGTTTTGTTTTGTTTTTTAAATTTTTTTTATTTACTCATTTACTTTTAATTTACAAGATTCAGTTCCACAATCACTTGAGTTTTAGATTTTTTCCCCTCCCTTCCCCTCCCCTCCATGCTGGCGTGCAATCACGTGTAGGATCTGCAAATACTTTCACATCGTACAATAGTTTGGTCATATAGAAGGGTTGTAACCAATGAGTGATCACTGGGAAAAGAAAAAAAAAAAAGCAAAACCAGACATGAAAGAGAACGATAACGTGTTTTGCTTCAGTCTCCATTTAAACTATAGTCTTTCTATATCTTTCTCTGAGTTTAGGTATCTCCTT
>CM053583.1:154518023-154558179 GCA_028627135.1 Pseudochirops cupreus
GCAATTATTTATGGCCCTTTGGGCATAGTTCCAGATTGCTCTCCAGAATGGTTGTATCAATTCACAACTCCACCAACAATGCATTAGTGTTCCAATTTTTCCACATCCTCTCCAGCATTTGTCATTTTCCTGTTTTGTCATCTTACATGCTATTCATTTTCAAAAGAAAAATTTCCTCTTTTTCTTGGTGTTTATAATTTCACACTGTTTGATTTAGAATTTTAATTAGCATGATCAGTCAGTGGCCAGTTTGCACCCTCCATTGATCTGAAGTTCTTACTATTTAGCATGTATATCAGTACTTAATTTCTGTCTTCAAAAAACTAGTGCTTTACATAAGAAGGCACTTAGACCCCTAAATCTTGAGATCGACCAATATCTATCAAAATCTCCATCTCCACAAATGCATTAGGAGAAAGGAAGCAAAACCTAGACTTGACTGGCAGTAGGAGCAGAGCTAGACTCAAGCCATGGTCCCTTGAAGAAGCTTCCCAATGGCCTCATTAACCTGGATTCCCAATGGCCTTTATTAACCTGGATTCCTAGTCACATAGGGATAGAAAAGGTCCCACTTTTGTGGTATCAAAGGCCACCTCAACCTGGTGGATTTCTAAAGACCCTGCTTTACCAGATTTGTCTGAGTTCACAGCTTTGCCAGATCTGCTTGTAGACAAGACAGGGAGATCATGCATATAAAAGCTGAGGGTTACTGTACTCTTATTACATAGCCTTGCTATGTTAGAGCTAAGTAAACCTCCTTTTGTTAACTATTCTTTGAGCTACAAGTGTCTCATTTAGTCCCAACATTGAACAAGGTGCCAGTTTCAGGCCTGCCCCTACCAGTCCATTTTCCCTCTAGTGGACCCTCTTCATAGCAGGGCTCATCTTCTTGAGTTTTGTTAGGTCGAGGCAGACCTGACAACTTGCTTGGGTCATTCATTCAGCAGATGTTCATGAAATGCTTCTGTATGCAAGTTAATGTGCTAAAGCCCGAATATGAGAGAAAGCTTGGATCAGACACTGTCCTTGCTCTCATGGAGATTATAGGCATATAGTAGGGGCAAGGGTGTCCTGAAACTAGCTGTAATCAGAGATGATTGTTAAATATTCATTTAGACCTCAAAGATCAAATTGAGACTGGATTTATTGTTTTGTTTATCATCTAGACTTAAGAAAGTGTCAATAAATCACATTGAACTTAAAAGTTTGAGTTCATATATATATATATATATATATATATATATATATATATATATATATATTTTTTTTTTTTTTTTTTCCTGGAGAGCTAATTGTTAAACATTTACCAGCTGTATTGCTCTATAAATCTTGTTTAAATTCAACAGGAATGACATACAGGGCTCAAGAAATGAAGTTATCATCAGACTGCAGGCATGGAGATTGTATAACAACAACAACAACCAGCATTTCTATGGTGCTTTAAGGTTTCCAAAGCGCTTTACATTTGTTATCTCATTTGAGCTTTACAGTACTAATTAGTGGGATAAGATGCATATATAGAAAGCCATACTGTACAATATTACATCTAAAGTGCATTAGGAGAGGCTGGGTTCACAATCTGAAAGAATCTGCCATATACTGGTTGTGTGCCCCTAGGCAATGTACTTAATGTCTCAATGCCCTAGTAAACTGTATAGAGGGATGAACAGAGGAGAGGAGAGGGGAGGGGAGAAGGAAGGAGTTTTATTACATGCTAAGAAGTATTCTAAGCATGTAACAAAAAAGTATTTCTTTAGATCCTTTAACAACCCCAGGAGGTATGTGCTATTATTGTCTTCATTTTATAGTTGAGGGAACTGAGACAGACTGAGGGTAGGTGACTTGCCCATGGTCATCTAACTGGGAAGAGTTTGTGGCTGATTTTGAACTCAAGTCTTCCTGACTCCAAGCCCAGCCTTGTAACTAACCTATGTTAATAGAGGGCATTTTCTCTTTGGGAGTCCCTATATTAATGAATTTCAGGATCTGCCAACCCCCCCACCCCCCAAAAAAAAAGTATATTAGAGACTTTCACAACAAAGGGCTAAGGGAAAGCTTGTGCTGACCATGGAAAGAATTCACTAACTGCAAGGAAGGGAAAGAAAGAGTTCCAAGCAAAGGGAGCAGCTTGAGCAAAATCCCACAGATGGGCAAGTACAGTGCATTCAGAGAAATAGAAAACAGACTAGTTTGACTAGAAAGTAGAATTTATGGAGAGCTGTGATATGAGACAAGCCTGGAAAGATGGAGAGGTGGAAGTTTGTGAACATCTTTGAACCTCATAGAATTTAATAGCTTCTCAGCAGCCAGTAAGGAGATCTATAAGTAGAAGAATGATATTGCCAGACATATATTTAAACTTGACAGGTTGATGATCTGTTCTGTGCATAAAAACAGATTACTCTAACCATAGCATGAAACACTGAAACATTATATATGGTACAATAATATATAATATTATAAATATTATCTAATTTGATCCTCAACAACAACTCTTCAAGGTAGGCATTATTATCCCATATTACAGTTCAGAAACTGAGGCAAACTTGTCCATGGTCACCTAGCCTAGTAAGTGTCTGAGGTTGGATTTGAATTTAGGTTTTCCTGATTCAGGTCCAGCACTCTATCCTCTGTGACACTTAGCACCATCAATAAGCAGACCCAGGAAAACAATGTACACATTTACTTTTGGGGGTACTAAACCTGTGGTTTCATTGGTGTAGTGAATTCCAGTGCAAATCAGAATCTTCTCTACAACTTGGCATCTAAGTGAATTGTCACTGAGAGGTTAAGTGACTTGCCCTGGGGTCATATTTCTGGTATAAAGCAGACACAAGCTTGAACCTAAGTCTTCCTGACTTGGAGACCAACTGTCTAGTCATGGTGCCTCTTACATAATGCCTGTGGCAAAAGAAATAGGAAGAGCAGAAAAGATAAAGAACAAAAGAGAGCTTAAAAATATATGAGAAAAAATCTTGGCCTCTCTTCTTTGCCAGAGCGGGAAAGTTTAGGTGTGGAACCTTGCATTTCCTCTTAGACTCAGTTGATGTGATAGTTTTTCTCAACGGCTTTCTTTCCTCTTTAAAAAAAAAAATAATCTGTTACAAGGAATGATTTCTTAGAGAAAGGAAGTTGGAGGGGTGCATTTAGAAATGAAGGTAGCATGAAGACAAAAGATGGACATTAAAATTAATTTGAGAAGTAAGGCTATTATAAGAGCCCAGATAGATGATATGAAGACCTGTACTGAAGCAATGTAGATAGGAATAGAGAAGAAAGGGGGTAGATGCCAGAGATCCCAGAAAGGTGGGAGTTGAAGGTAGAGGAATAAATTGACTTTGCAAGGGACAGAATGTGGAGAGAAAAGAGAAGTGATCCAAGGCCAGAAGCTTAGGGGTGGGGAAGGGGATGATCATATTTAAGATATCAGAAAATATATGGAATGAGTACAGACAGAAAAAAATCCCATTTAGAGGGAAAAGAAGAGAATGAAGAGAGGGATATTGAAATCAAGGGAGGAGTTGGTAATAAGCAGTATCAATTACTGCAGAGACCGGTCAAGGAGGATGAGCACAAAGGTGGAGAGGCAGCATTAGATTTGGCAATTGAGGCCATTAGTGAGTTTAAAAGAGGACAGTTTTAATAGAGAAGTGGAAGTGGAAACCAGATTCCAAGGAATTGAGGCAAATTGTTGGTGAAAAGAGAATTAGATGTTGGCAACATTTTCAAGAAATTTAGTAGCATAAGCCTGGAGAAAGAGCTGTATGAGATAGAAAAGATAAAAGCCCCCTTTTTTGCTTATAATCGGAAAGACTTCTGAAAGATGAGAAGAGACAAGTGGAAAGGGAGAGATTGAAGATATATGAGAGAAAAGGCAGAGACTTCTGGAAGAAGGTCTAAGAGTATGCAGACGAGATCAAGATCATAAGCATAAGGATTCACCTTAGGGATGAGTAAGGATTCCCCTTCTTCTGTGACCAGAGGTCATTAAAAATCCAGTGGCATAGTTTTCAAGATTAGAAATATTATCCCTAATGTCCTGGATAACTTCTAATTATGCAATTATCTCCCATTATGCTCTGCTTATCTTATTCTCCTAAGATTTCAATTGAATGATAACATCTTCATATTCTGTCCTAAATAGATTTGTAGTGTTTCTGCGTATTACTTTAAGGCTTCCGTCTTCCACCTATAATGGAAGTCTGCATTAGAGTGATCAATGAAACAATCTCTTTCAAATATGTTTGGCCAGATGCTTGGAAATCTTCAGGGGGTCTTACCAAACATATTTCTAGCCTCATTTTTTTTTTGCAAAGGAAAATAATTAATTTCTAAATTAGAATGTGTGCCAAGTGAATGAGTAAAGTAATCCAATGACACTTTCTACACCAGGTATTATCCAAGTGAAAAGTTGCTTAGATAAATCATTACTCCAATATTTCAAGAATGCTTGGTTACAGCAAAATTGAAATCTCTACCAAGAAAATCACAAAGCACTTTGCAAATCTTAAAGTGCTATATAAATGTTTTCTACTGCTACTTTTGTTGTCGTTGTTACAACCTCTCTGTGCTTTATTAGACTGTCTTTTAAGTTTCTGTGGCTGAGAAATATCATTTCTGTATGGAAGCTTGGGGATAAGTCTCTCTGAAGGGAGTTTAGGGTTGGTGTTCCAATAACAGATATATAGTCTGTGACTGGGGCCCTTACTCAATGTATTTCTAGGTTGATAATACCTGCCAGAGCTTGTACTATGCTGAAATAGCCTTCAGCATCATTTCCATTTCAGGATCAGCCATCAAGAGTAGGACTTACGTGAAAGGAAATGAATCATTCAGGCTGGGTCTAATCTCTTCTCTAGTTATTTCTGAATAATGATTCCTTGAACTTGGTCTTTAATCAATGGTTTGGGGATGAAATAATAACAATCAGAGAAAATATTTGTGAAAGTTGTTATTTTAGAGGAACCAGAATTAGAGAAGTTAAAGACAATTGAAGAACTATTCTTTGCTTAAAGCATGGAGTGATACCGGTATGGTCTATGCATATCTTTGTAATGTCAGCTTATAAAGAACTAACTAACGTTGGGGACAAGGGGAATTGAGAAAGAAGAGTATCAAAGATGAGGTGAACAAAACTGGGAAAAGTCAAGGTTGAGGTTATCTGCTAAAGAAGATAATGAAATTACTGTTATTGGAGAATCTTTGAAGACTCTGAGTCCTTTTGGAAATGAGAAAAGCATTTAGATTCACAGCCAAGAACATGTGACCCTCTATCAGTTAATTGACATTTTCTGATCTCATGAAACAAATGAAGACAAGACATGAAACATTCTTATTCTTAAGGTAGGATTTCAAGACTTTCCATTTGTTTTAGTTCAATATAAAAACAGATCTTATTATCCTGAGAAACAATGCCAGTTTTTTTTTAAGGTGAAGTCACTGTTATCCCTCCTGTATCTCTCAGACATCCCATGGCACCTAAGCCTAAGCACCTTCACCCCACATGCACTTTTGTGGGACCAGGGAGCCAAACTAGATTTGGGGGTGGGACAAAGGGGAAAAGAGGGCTGTGGAGAGGGGCTGGCATGGAGCAGGAGCTCCACACTGCTGTGAAGCTTCATATGACAAGGGAAATACTATCCCACCCCTGCTTCCCTTACAGAGAAGGCCAGGTCTCCAGGGGGTACATTCAGGGCCTGGGATTGTGACAAAACCAGGCCACAGCTTTAGGTGTGATGCAGAATGCTATAGCTACTCTCCACGGTTCCAGGAACCACAAGGCCCTTATTTGAAAGTACAGCCTTCACACAGCCAACCACATCAGCAGAAGAAACAGCAGGAGGGGGAAAAAAGCCCATGAGAACAGTGATACTTTAAAAAAAATTAATGAATATGATGCTTTCTATTTATAAAATAATGAAACTGTATACATTATTTGGAGGGGGGAAAATCAGCCATGCAAGAGAGGAAGTCGTCATATTTTCTTTAGCTTCGCAAATAATGAATGGCATTTGCTAGGCAAACTGTCGAATGAAATTCAGAAAAGAAGGGAAGAAAAGGGACATCTTTTCAGCAGTTTAATAGGATAACTACTTGCCATGGGGTTGGGGACGAGGAGTTATCTAGTCAATAAAGGCACACAGTCATTCACTTTTTTCTTGAATGAAGTCTAAAGTCAGAAGGATGGAGAATTCTAGAAGGAAGCTATAGCGATGTAAGAAGAAAGAATGCATCTGGACTTGGTGGGTGGCAATGCAGACATAACAGTGAGTTTGTAGGAAGAAAAAAGGACATCAAGAATTGTAAAATTGTAAATGCTGGCCTAATGGGGTCAGCATCTTTCATTTCAAAAATAAAATATAATTTAAAAGTAACATCCAGAAATTGGATATTCAAGATCTGTGCAATAGGGGAGAGAATGGAATCTTGGGCTATAATTTACGACAGCCCCAGGGATGAGGTGGGTTTTTTTTTCCTTTTCTCCCCAGAGGACAAGCCTAACTCTCATTAGTGTTAATGCGGAGTCTGCATCCGTCGAGGGGGAAGAATAGACCCTTAGGAAACAGGCCGTTATCAAAAGTCCTAGTAGCCCCAAACTCCCCCAGACTTCCCAGAGGCAGAGGTAAAAAAGCACAGTGTGGACATCTCTGAGGCTGACGCTCGTTCACTTCTTTTCAGGGGTGAGTATACCTAACTTACTGGTTACAATCGGTAGTCGAGGTTTTTTTTCATTGAGTGCCTGCCTCTTTCATTCCCAAGCTCTGCACCTACCTTTCACAAGCAAAGCGCTCCCTTTGAGCTGGGGGATTTAATTTCACTGGAATGAGGGAAGCCTGTTCCACAACTCTGATTTAGATTAAGTAAACATCTCTGATGTGTGATGCATGAACGAGGGCAGAACAGGGGGGTCGTGATTCATTTGCTGGGAAAAGGATCCCTTTGTAAGAATTAGAAAGTAGGGCTTCCACATGGGGGAAATCCATTTTTAAGAAAATCTACAGCACCATGAAAAAAAAAACAAACAACACATTGGAAAAATTGTCATTTTATGAGGATGGGGTTAGAGGGACTTTGATGAAGATCTTTATTAAGCTATGCCTCTAACCATTCTCCATGCAAAATAAAATAAAAATCTGTGCTTTGACTGCATGATTGTTAAAATTCGCAAGCCAGAGTGGGTAGGTCAGAATGATGTGTTGGAGGAAATATGGAAAGCGGGGACCGTGGAAGTGGAGAAGGAGAGAGAAGGAGAAAGATGTTCCTGGACTAGAATTGGAAAGCGACGGAATATTGGTGTATTTGTGAAGGGCTGAGTGAGGTTTCCGGCCAGAGGCAGCAGTGAGCCTGTGAGCCGGCGGCTGCCGAGGGCCGATCGTCCTAGTGGCGAACGGGTTAAGGACCGCCCGCCTCAGCCCCCTCCTCTGGCTGGGTGTAAACAGAAGAGCCTCAGCCTATCATGTCTGATTGCTGTTATGTGCCTGAGGAGAAAGCCAGACTCTGTAACATGATACATTATAGACTGATTCAACTTGGAAACGCTGGGCTCTGCTCTTGCCATCCAGACGGAAGAATCACCGCGGAAAGGTGGGTGCCCCAAAAGCAGCCCTTTTGACCTGACTGCTGCGCCAGGATCAAGTGGGATGCTTTCGGTCTCTCTGTCCTCCCCCCACATCGCGCTGCATTCATTTCTAGGGATTCGGGGGCGCAGTTTCTCGCTGGCTCCCGCTCCGGGGCTGGTTTTCGGTGTTTTTCTACGGTGTGTGCGGTTGGAATGGGAGGAGGCTCTGGGGCGATTTGAATCGGTGCAGAGGCAACATTAGCATCTGAAATGAGGTGGCTCTTTAACCCCTGAGGGACCAAATTAAGGATTTAGCACAGGTAAAAGCTTTAACTTTCTCTCTCACCGCTCCCGCAAGCCCGACTCGGCGGCAGAATGGAGGCTTTTGTGTTGTGGCTGCTGATTTTTTTTAATTAGGTGATTTATTTTGTATTTTTATGAGTAGTAGACATTCCTGACCCGCGGGATCCACCTCTCTTTTCTCTGCATTCTGTGACTTTTTTTTTTTTTTGCATTGCTATTTATTGAATCTGTGGTGGGCGGGGGCAGAACCTGGGAAAGAAGTTTTTTTTTTTCGTCTTTTTTTCACCCCCTTCCCTAATTTACGTTCGAAATGTTTTAAAATGTTCGTCGGACTTAAATTAATCAGCTCTTCGCTTCCATTAGCTAAAATCCATCATACTAATTGCTTAGTGGGGGGGGGGGGGAGAGGTACCAAATAATCCTGCTAATTAAAAAAGCAGCTTTTTCTTTCTTTTTTTTTTCTCTTTCTTTCCCTGAGACACCTAGTGTGATTTTTGTCAGTGGAGGAATTTAAAGAGCAGAGTCTATAAAAGCAAATTCAACTTTACAATTGTGTCATTGATGCAGATTGGTCACTAAGGGGGGTGAATGGGAGGAGAAAACAGTTGGGTTTGATTTTTGTGAGACTTAGCTGGGTGTTTTGTTAAAGTCAGGTTTGTTTTTTTTTAACGTTTAGGAAGGTAAACGAATAAAATGAAACAAAGATTTGTGGGAGCTGTAAGAAAGATAGCCTGTGAGAAGTCACATTTTTTCACTCCCTCTCATATGCTAGTCTTTTTTTCTTTCCAAAATGTCTA
Source organism: Pseudochirops cupreus (assembly GCA_028627135.1). Classification (NCBI taxonomy): domain Eukaryota; kingdom Metazoa; phylum Chordata; class Mammalia; order Diprotodontia; family Pseudocheiridae; genus Pseudochirops; species Pseudochirops cupreus. Next base: position 154,526,682 of record CM053583.1, read on the forward strand.
ATAAATCATATGTACAGAATATATATGGCTGTGTCACAAAGTCATTCTGTATTCTTAAAGCTTAATATAATCAAATTCAGTGCCTTAAGATGGTGTAGTTGAAGATTTGATCCCTTTCCACTGAAGTGGAAATACTTCCAGTAATTGAAAGCAGATTCATGTCTGGAGTTGTACAAGCCAAGGTTTTCATTTTTTAAATAAACCTTTTGTTCTCTAGCATTAAATGTTTCAGTGGGCCATCCAGAGACCTCTGTGTGCTAATTGTTCAAGTAGTCCTTAAGAAAGGATTGAAAAAAAGAATCAGAGAAAGGTATTTCAGAAATTCACCTAACTTATTAAGGCTACCTCAGACATCGTGAAAATATTATTGCAGTCAGCATGCATATGCCATGCATTTTCGTTTTTCTGCTCATGCATTCAACTGGGAGACTAAAAAGCTAGTGTAGAAGGAAGCCCAGGTGGGGTGCATCAGTAAGAGGAAGTTAAAAAGCTTAAAGAATGGTAGGCTTCGTCTTATTTTGTATTCTGGTGCACAGTTTGGTTACAAATTTCAAATAAATTATGAATTGTGTTTTCTGTAGTGAGATGCTGAGGTAAACTAACAAAACTTTCAGAAATAGTTGCCTGCTGTTAACTTTGTTCCTCGTTGGGCATAACTGCTGAAGCTTTTTAAAAAAAAAATTACATAGGTATTAGGGGAAAAACTTAGGATGTGTGCTAGCAAGCCCTTTAAACAAAGAGTCACTTGATGTCTTACTAACTGTGAAGGCTCCAGAATGGGTGATATGTTTAAGCATCTTCCTTCAGGCCTTGGGATTTAGAATCAATTTTATAAAAGAGGAGGGAAAAGTTAGGCAGAAGTCATCATGTTCAACAATGAGAATTGTGATCACAGAAAACAGAAGGCATTGTGGTTCTGTGATTTATTCCCAGAAGTATCAATTCTCCCAGATATTTTATTGCCCCTTAGTAAGATTTGCATGCACATAACATAATTACGCAACTTCTTTTTAATTTAAAACTATTTGGTAGCTTATACAATACTTTGTTTAACTAACTGACCAGTGTTGGGGGAAAGGAAATAATTTAAATGACTCCAAAAGTGCACATGAAGTAAATGAATTTTTCCCCCATTTAGGAAAGGTATGAATGGTGGTTGTTTCAATACAGAACTAAACCACTGAAAGCTATAGTCTTTGTTTATGGAATGATTATGTTCAAAATAACAATTAAAGTTTTAAGATGTTTCTAAAATCCTGAGACATTCATTGTACCATGTTTCTAGTGAAGTAGTGGCCTGGTGGGTTGCAGAATATGATTGTCTCTTTGCACAAAGATTTACATAATAGGAAACAATTTAATACAGGCTCCATTTCTATCATCTGTATTCCTTGTCTAAACATTTCACGTAGCTTTTAAAAAGGTTCTCAATTTTCTGTTAGCTTTTTCTTCCTTAATTTATAGAAAACACTGTAGAAAGGGGGCACATCCCCCATCTGAAATCATACTTTGCATTTAACATGGCTGTCATCTCTTTAAGAATGAAGAAAAGTGCCAAAGTAGTCACTATCTAAATACAGTGATCTTGATAATTAATGCTATGAAACAGATTAAAATGCTGTATTCCAGGTATTCATTTCCTTAAAAGGGACACAAGAAAAGCGTTGCTAAGCACCTGTCACCGCTGCAAGTAATATAAAATGACCCAAATTAAAGAACCTGTTCTAAGCTGTATTATTGCATTTTCTAAAGTGTATTTCAAAAGGTTTAACAAGACTCATACAATTAGTGGGAAGAAAAAAAAAAGATCTATTTTCAGCTCTGATCAGCAATTAAGGGATGGGGCTTCAGAACTTCAGTTCTTTATTTTTATAACTTGTTTTGCTCCTTAATCCATTACTCGAACTGAACAATGGTGAATGAAGACTTCAGTAGACATCCTTTACCAACTCTATGTTAGTGCTAAATACAAAGCAATAGTACGTACCTCTTTTAGTTTTTTAATGCAAGAAATTGTACCAACTTTTTTCATTCTATAAAATTTTTAACATAAGCTACCCTGAGATTCATGCTCTTACTATGTATTTCATACTGTATGCAAATTAGAAATAGTGGTACATAGATTAAATTATAGTACTATTTTAAATTACCCAGCCTTGTCCTCCATTTTAATTCTTTCATATGAACTAGAAGTTGGGCAACGTAGACCTACACATTAAATAAAATGTCCATAAAGTGTGTGTGTGTGTGTGTACGTATAAAATTTAAATATTCCTTTTGCTTCCAAACACATATGACCACAGACAGACAGGTATGCATGCTCCTTAAATAATTTTCTGCATATAATAAATCAATAACACAAAGTTGTTGGCACAGTATTTTTTAAATGATAAAATGATCACATCACCTCTTGCATATGTAATCTGGAAGATAGACAAAAGTAATGCTGTGCATTTCATTTTTGGTCACCCCTGATCGTCTGGGATAGGTTGGAACTTCTAGACAGAGCTAAGGACCAAGCTTTTATTTTTACAAATGTATAAGGCAATAGTCTAAGAGTGTTGATGAGATAGTTTTTTTAGTGACCTGGATAGTGGCTAATAAAACAGCAGTGCCAAATACAATTCGTGGAACATCACAGTGAGAAGAAAACGAATGAGGGGTTAGTGGGAAATAGTCAGGGGTTGAAGGGGAGAGAGCTATAAGGGGAGGAAGGAAGCCAAAAGGATTCTACATGTTTAAATTTTAGTCAATAACTGTATTATTTTTCTATATTTTGTTGATCTAGGAAGTTATTCTCTAACCCCTAAGCAAAGAAATTGAGTTATTAATCAAGTGTAATTTAATAATTATGATTATGATAATGTGTGGATTGATCACACATCTTGAATGAATATTTTAAAACTTAGATAACTTTACTTCTCTTTCTTCTGAAATAGACTTTTAAAATAAGAAATTTGCTGTGCCCATATTTATCGTGCAGGGTTAGTTGGGATTTCAATTTCCTCTAGCAACAGATCATTCACAAAAAAAAAAAAAAGTGTTTAAGGACATTTATTTGACCTGATTACTGAAATAATAAGACACACTATAAACTCATAGTTGTACTTGAAAGTTTTGTAGCAAGTATATTAAATCTTTTATTTGCTTTGTGACATTTCAAGTTTATCTTTTTTTTTTCCTGCAAATAAAAGAAGACAATTTGATCAATGAGAAAACTTGCTTCTCATTTTTGGCCATATTTTATGAGAGATACCATAACGCCTAAGATTCGGATTATTTTCAGAGTGTTCTATGCATAAATATTCAACTTGGTTGCAAAGCCGAGATTCCAGGTTTTTAAAGTTTTGACCTGCTTATTAATAATTGACCTATATTAGAAACACTTGTCCTCATTGCCGCCTAAAGACTGTTTGTAATGTAGAGGTTTGTACTTTGGGTTTCTCTAATTTAAGGACAGTGCCCACTTTAGGGAGTGAGACATTTTTGGGCCCCCTGAATTCTAAAGTGTTTTTTTAAAATGTTGAGTTTGCCTCACGTGTTTTATTATTCACCCCTATTAATAATATGAAACTGACATTTAATACACACAGTGTTCTTTATAGAATTAGAAGACAGAACGAGATGAGGAGCCTGCCAAGCGTCTACCAAGACACTTAAATAGAAGGGGAAATTGTCAATCTTCCTAAGCCAGGAACGCTAGCTAAGTTATAATATATGTGTATTTTTGGAGATAGACTATTAAAACAGCCCGATCTGTGAAAATGACAATAAGATTTCCTTTCACACAACATTTTCCTCCAAGTCATAAAGTGTTCCGGGGGAAGGTGGGAGAGAGAATGGAGAAACTTGTCTGGAGAGCTATAAAATACAGTCTGGAACACTATTCTTTTCTTTCTTTTAAATAAAACAAAATGGCCATATATAAGAAAGTTAACATTGTTAACCTTTCATAATTATTTAACCATTATTTCATTTTACCCCCTACTTAAATGTTCTACCATTAGTGCAATAGACACCTGGCTGTGCTCTTAAAAGTTTATTTGTCTTTCAATTCCTGTGATAGTAGGGGGCAGTACATCTCCTTAATTATCTTTGTTCAGGGAAATGCGAAAGGCCAAGATAGTTAAACAGGGCCATTTGGGTTTGCTAGGTCGAAGTCAGATGCAAGAAAAGTGGTTAAATGCATTATCATCTTATTGAGCACGTCATCAGTAAAGTGACCTTGATGGAGGTGGAAAAAGCCATTTGGTCAGTTTATGACAGCCGCCTCTCTATCTGCTTTATCATTGCCAGAGGGTTTTTTTTTTCCCCTTCCATACAGCTTTATTCTCTTCCCTTCTTTTTGTTTTGAAATACTACAGCTCCTAATCGTAGATAATCACAGAGAGAATGAGAATTGAAGGGACTATTTTCTGATGATGGTAGCTTTTCCTTCTGAAGAGTTTCTCCCATACCTTGATAGATATGGAAATATCCCTTCATTAAATATTAAGGTGACTGGGCTGGCTGACCATTCTGTATTTGCTTTTAAGGATCTTTTAATGATGATGATTAGTTTCTTTGCAAGGGAGCTGCTATTCTGCTACTTTTCAAATTGTTTTTAAGCTATTAGGAGGAGAGACTTGCCAACTTCAATTTTAGCAGTGGGAATAATGTTTGTTTTAACAAGTGCATAAGTATGTTTACTTGAAGGTTATTCAAGTCTTAGTAGTTGTATAGCTGCTTTTCTAGGTCCAGCAAATTCCCCAGAGGAGATAAAAACAAAACCATAAGATTTATAGTGCAGATTCCTGAACTCTATGGTCAATATTTTCCTTGTGGTACATTTTATATTATTAACTCCATTAAAGTAGAATTGCTTCTTGAATACCTGAACAAGTATTGTTGTTTAGTAATAGGCAGAGATTCCATTCAACAGAGCAGATCTTTTAATTTTTTAAAATTGCTATTACTAAATGTTGCATACTAAATTTTCTAGGTAAAGCTTTCAAGAGCTACCTGACTGGAGTCTAGCTTAGGCTTTAGCTGATGCCAGATTCTTTTTCGTTGCAATTACTTAAGGATTAATATGAGCCTTGTGACACAAAAGGAGTTTTAGCTTCAGTTTTTAAAAAAAGAAACCTTGTTGAAACGAGTATTCCTCGATGTTCCTCCTTCCCCAAGTCAACCAAGGAATTCTAATGGTCAGTTTATCACATCATGAAATTGCATTACAATAAAATCTTGACTATCTGGAGCTCTTGAGAATGAGTTCTTTTTGATAGCTAAGTTTTCTAAATGATTGAAGCTTTACCCTTCAAATCACTGAAAGTTTTCTTTCATTTTAATTATTAATCAGGCAATTCTTCTACCATTTTAACATCCCTACCTTCCTAAACAGAGAATACTAGGTAGGATTTCACCTTTTTAAAATTTTTCATAACTAAATCATTCATAGGAATATTCATTTCAGTTCAACAAACATTTATTAAATACCTGCTGTATAAAAGATGGCATCAACAACACTGTGTTGATTGAATCACAGTGATGCTCTTAGGGCCAATTGAGCTGTCTAGTGAAGGTTGACCTAGAACTAAATGGCTCCAGACGTTTGCTCCTTTTGAGTTATTGTTTTGTCTTTTAATAGCTGTTTTGCACACACAATTTTATGCTCCTCATTGCTTTAGTTTAGAAGATCCATGGTTTCATTAGTGTGGCTTTTCCCTCCACTGACATAGATGGTAACCCCTTCATGTCTTAGTAGACTATCTTTACAAGCTTTGATGGAAAAAAAAATAACTTGTTAGACAAACTTCTGGTTCTATATTTCTCCTTATTTAGACTGTGACATACTTCAGAGAAGAGGGAGGGGAGAAGGGAGAGGGAGGAAGGAGAAAGAAATTTTACTCTTCTTTGTATCCTTGGAATTTAGCTTGAGACATAATAAGCTCCTAAAAAAATGCTTACTGACTTACGACTATCGCTATAATTCTCTGATTTTATTTAATGTGGTAGAACCTGCCAGAACTTTTGATCCACATGTCTAGCATTAAAAAACCCAGTATTGTACCACATTATAGTAAGGCATCAGAGAAGGACTCTAGTGGTACATATAGTTTTATATAAATAATGTTTTCTCATGATGAGAGGGGCCCCTTCCTTGATGTCAGCTTTCACAGTACCCTACTGACTTTTTTTTATTGTTACCTCTAATCTGCTACAGACTTGGAAGCCAGATAACCAAAGGGGGTACAAAATAAAAGGAAATATCCCCAGCATGATGGCCTAAGGTCCTCTGCTATGAGAGAAATGAAGGAGCTTTAATGTATGGCCTTTTAATGACCTACCTTCTTCTCAGAAGTTGGTTGCTACCAATTTCTTAGCTTGTTCCAGGTAAACAAAGTTGCTGGATGACTGTTCCACATAGATAGATGTTACCGTATTTGCATTTTTTAAAAGGGAATCTTGGTATAATTATTAAAAGAATTTAAAGTCTTGAATATCATGTATTTGTATGTGAATTTATTAGCACTAGTAACTCCCTTCCATTTGTATGTAGCTTTACATTTTCTGAAACACTTTTACATCTTTACTTTATTTAATAGTTCTATCTACCCTTTTAGGAAGATAGTGTAACTAACTCTTTGAGAGACTCATATTTAGCTCTGGGTAATAGAACTTGTAAGTGGCAGAGCTGGATGAAAGGCAGGCTTTTCAGTTCCTCAAATGATATTCTTTTCTTTACAATATGTAGTTGATATCAAAATTAGTTCTGGTCAAGATTTGAACTGTAAATTTGTATGCTGTTCACTTTGGATTGTGACCAAAAGCACAAGCGAATGCAAGACACTATGGGCAAAGTTTCGTTTCCCCTATTCTTTTTGTATTCTCTTCTCGTGTTGTTTTAGGTAACATTATTTGGAAGGATAAAATTGTAAAAACCTATACTCACTCAGAAATTCTGCTATTTTCAAAATTAGAACCACCATGTAATATTGAAATCAGAGTGCTCAGAGCAGCTAAATAATAGGTTAGTCAATGAGACAGAGACAAGAGAGGTAGAGACAAAGACAAAAGAGGTAGAGAATGAAAGAAAGAATATGTACTCAGTGTCCATAACTGGGCTATCATGCATGACTAACAGATTAGTGAATTGGTTCTGAATTGACTCTTCTTTTTACAACCTGAAGCTTTATTTTGATGGTTGATGGTTAAGGTCTCCAACCCTAATAGAATTGTGTTTCTTGGGTAAAATGTGCATGTACTTTTGTACTCAAGACTTTAATGGCTTTTGACTTAGACCGTCCAGTAAGAAGATTAAATAAATAGTTGCATCATTTGGAGCAGGTTACTTCCCATAGTATAGGAAGAAATATTGAACTGGTTGTTCTCATCCATTTTGGCTCTCATCCTATAATTTCATTAATTTTAGAACAATGAAGACATAAAGCAATCACTTTGGCCTTTAGCAGCAACCGTCACCTCTCTCAGTTATCCACATGTTAATTCTCTGGTTTAAAAGGAAAAAAAAATTCTGCATTGGTCACACTAAGCTTTTACTTCTAGACTTTGTTCCTTCAGTCATCCAGCATAGCTCCAGAATGATTTTCCTCATTGTCCAGTGGTTGTGGTTAGGTCTTTTAAACGAATTTTAAGAAAAAAGTAATGGGAGAATAGTTTTCCTTCCCCAAAACAAACCAGTAATAACAAAATTGTACTGTGTTCCACAGCCAATTAGATAGGATATTTAGGTTATGTGCAAGTGGAATAATCCATGACATTGATCTGTTCATTAAAGGCTTCTTGGTATAGTGTAAAAAAACACTGAATATAGATTTAGAAGGCCTAGGTTGATTCCTTTGTGATTCTCACTTACTCTAGTAGTCTGACTGTGAACAGGTAACTTAATCTCAGTGAGCCTCATTTTCCTGGTCTGTAGAACGCTGCTGATAAAATTTGCACAGCTTGTGTCATTGGGACATAAGGAAAATGTTTAGTAAACTCTAAAGCACTAAAATGAATGTTTATTATTGTTTTAATCAATCTTACTGTAAATGTGAAGTATGATTATAAAGTTTAATGTGACTTAAAAAAACTACCAGAATTTAAACATTCTTATTTATGTAAGCATTCAAAGTCACCTGGCTAGGCTAGGTTCTAATTACTCAATTTATAACTCTGCTGTGAGCAAACCTCCTTTTAAAGAAATTTTCCTACTAAATGTGATGGAGTGGATAGAAAACTGGCCATAGGGATGTGAAGGTCTGGGTTCACGTTTTTCATCTGAGACTTACAGGCTGTGTGACTTGGGCAGGTCACTTAACTTTTCAGTGGTCTCGCCACTCTACAAGTTACAGAGAAGTTTCTTAACTGGAAGTAGCGGGAGTTTCCTTATATGGGAATTCCCTCTATTAATGAAACACCAGATCCAGTCCCTCTGTCTACATCGAGCACGGTGGAAGCTGTGGGCAAGTCCCAGATGAGGCAACATTATTTTTCTGTCAGAGGCAGCTGAAGCAGAGGGAGGCTTCAGAAGAGGGGAGAGTCACGGACCCCCCAGCAGCCACATCACACTGTTGCCCTGGCACATAAGAGTTTCGCACTGCTTTTGGATTGCTGGATGTGATTGTTCTCTTAGAGAGACCTGGAAGCTACAGCCCTTTTCAACCTGGAAACTCTTCAATCTCTTCATGGGCTCAGTATGGAGAGAGTTCCCTGCCCAGATCCTAAAGGGAGGGAATCCATGAGCTGGAACACGTTTCTGGACTTCCTGCACTATGTCTTTGTTCCTGACAAAGACATAGGTTTCAGCAACTCATGCTCATCATTGAGGTGTTATTGTGCACATTTTTTAATGATACCACGATTTCTCCATTTTCATTTATTTATTTTATATCGAGGGTCTTTTTCTCACCCAGGCTGGAAATATAGTGTGTACTCATTGGCCTGATGCTGCCAATACTGATTGGTACAGAAGCCTTAGCCTGCTTCATTTGTCCTAACTGGGACAGTTTGCCCTTCCTTCAACAGCCGGGTGACAACCCTGCACTCCCTTGGCTCATCTTATTTGTGCCAAGCTTAGCATGGACACTCAGTTGGTTTTAACTCTGATGATTGTTGGTCTTCACGCTCAAAGGGGACCAAAATGACATCATTATGTCTGGGTCAAGGTACAGTGTGTCCCACCATGATTGTTCCCAATACAAGCTTTAGCCTGATTACTCCTGAGCTCAAAGATATCCACCAACCTGAGCTACAGTAAGGACTACAGGTGTGTGCCACCTTATGTTAATCAAGTCATTTTTGACGTTCATCTCTTAGTTTGGCTTCAGATCTGGTTTCCAAGCAACTCAAGACCATCCATTCCATTATCCTATAGTTCTAACTTGTGTGCTATCACAGTCTTATTCCTCTAGCAGGTTAAAGGGTTGTAAAATAACTTAAAATACGTAGACTTCTCTTGTAAACTCTGATTTTATTAAAGTTGTGGAAAACAATGTCTGCTAAAAATCCTACTCTCATGTTTCACTGTGGCATGGAGGTAGCCTCTACCTGTCAAGCTGAAATGGTCTTGGATCTAGGCCTAGAAAGAGACAATGCACATAGAAGGTTCCAGTCTGAGGAGCAGAGTGCTAAGTCACCAGGTTTGCCTCAGGCTGATGGTTTTTTGTTTTTCTAGGTTTCAAGGACTTCTAACTTGTAGAGAAAGGTTGTAATCTGTGATGATAGAGAAGGTAGCTAAACTCACAGAATCATAAATGTTGAAGTACTGAGGACAAATTCACCTATTAATATAGTGTCTCAAAAGTCTTAGTGCAGTTTTAAATTCTTAAAGCTTTCTTTCGGGACATTTTGTAGTTTGAGTTTTTTAAATGCATTTTAATTTTAGGCTTAATGCATTTTACAACAGGGACCAAGGTACAGTCAATAGGTTGTGTACTGATACCTACATTCAAGAGATAGGTTCAGGTCTACCTGAACAATTGAAAGCCTCGATGCACGAGTGTATTATTGGTTCTTCTCTGATATGGTCATTAGACGCTGATTAGTCTGGTCATGACATTTGTACAGCCATTTTATATATGAGAGACGTCTAAAGTCCATAGTATGGAAAAATAATTGGGAAATTGTCCTCAATGCTAATTATTTTTCATTAAGATCCCCTGCCTTCATCAAAGGCATTAATGACTAAAAGCATTTACTTTGCAAAACTTATAAAATTTAATCATATAAAAAGACAAAACTACTTTTATTTAATAATAGGCATAATGAAACGAAAGGTGATTGTTAGACAGTTGACTTTTGAAAATAGAAATACAGTTAATGTATCAGTTAATTATAAGATTAGGAGTTAGAAGGGACCTCAGAGAAGATTAATCATTTAGTTAAAGGTCTCATTTTGTAGATGATTAAGGAAAGGGGAGAAAGGTGAAGGGACATGTGTTCAGGATTAAACAGATGAAAATCAGAAATAAGAAACTCTGGGGGCAATTAGGTAGTACAGTGAATAGAGCGCTGGCCATGGAGTTCGGAGGACCTGAGTTGAAATGCGGACTCAGACACTTAATACTTACTAGCCACGCGACCTTGGGCAAGTCACTTAACCCCCGATTGCCCTGTCTTCTCCCCTCCAAAAAAATTAAAAAAAAAAAAGAAACGAGTAACTCAGACCTTATTCCATCAAGTATTCTTTTCTTTTCCATGGTGTTGACTCAATGGTCACTTCAGTGCTTAGGCCAAATGGACATGGAAACACCTTATAGAACTGTCACTTCCTAATACGACTTCCTCCCTCTGCTGCTTTTTTTCTCTTCTGAAGTCCAAACACCGTTCAGAAGTATAAACATATTTGAGACTACCAAAGGGAAAAAAAAATTTGGAATTCACTTTATTCTTCACATATTTCCTTTCCCCTTTCACTTAAAAAAAAAAAGATCTTTCACTCCCTTCTGTTTCCTTTTTTATTGATTTTTTCCAATCTCTGTTCTTAGCGCTGAATCTGAGGATTCATTCATCCCTTTCAAAAGGCATTGCAGTTATTCCTCTGTGCCTCAATTACTTACGGAGAGAGATATAAAATTACAAATTTAATCAGAGATGTTGAAGTTGCAGTATTGGAGTCAGTTAGAATGCATTTAAGGGCTTGCTGTGGGACAGGAACTACGCTAAATGCTGGGGATACAAAGAAAGGCCAAAAAGAAAATAGTCCCTGCCCTTAAGGAGTGTACGTTCTAATGGGAAAGATAGCATGTAAATACTTGGATATATTCTCATTCTCTCTCTCACTCCCTTCTTCCCTCCCTCTCTCCCTCTTTCTCTCATATACATACATACATACATATATATTACATACATACATACATACATTTTATATATAAATAGATACACACATATGTTTTTGTGTGTGTAGACGGAGGGAAGAGAGACAGAGAAAGTAGAAGGAATTCTCAAATAGGAAGGCAGTCATAGCTGGGAATACAGAGAAAAGTATCCTGCAAGAGTTGGGAATTGAATTGAATCTTGAAGGAAATGAGGGAAATGTAAGAGGTGGAGGTAGGGAAGTGAACATTTCAGGTGCAGGAGAACTAATCCAAAGGCAGGGAGATGGAGTGCTTTGTTTAAGAAACAGCAAGTAGTTTGGAGATTAGGGAAGGAGTGATTGACTGTTTAGTTAATATTTACAGAAGTGTACATAACACAGGGAGTTACCTTATTTATAAGTCATGTGTGTAAGTCCAGTATATATGCTGTATTGGAGAGTCCCTGGAGGCGGAGGGGGAGCAAGATGTAAGACAGTTAGAAAAAGGTCTGAAGATGCCAGATTGTGAAGAGCTTTCAGTGCCCAAAATAGTATCTTATATTTGGTCCTATAAGAAATAGGCAGCCGCAGCAGTTTATTGAGCAAGAGAAAGAAGGAGGGGGTGAAATGCTCACATTTAAGCTTTGCGGGGGGCGGGGGGGAATCACTTTGGCCATCTCTTTTCTTTTCGTTGACTGGCCACATCCCATCATCAAAGCCAACTGATTCTCATTTGCAGACATCTTTGAGATGTGGTCCTTTCTTTCCATTCACACTCAACATACTGCTTAAATTTCCTTTGATAGAGTCCTTACTGGCTTCCGGACTCCAGCTTGTCTTTTAAATCTAGCAGGAAGATCTTCCTTAAGCATGATAATTTGGATTACTTCCCTCCAAGGAAAAAAAAAAAGAATCCCATTTTTTTGCTCAGATCAAATACTGCCTAGACTTTCACCAGTTACCCTCACATTTAACTATTCGTCTCTTATAAATTCAATTTGAACTCTCCTTAAATCATAGGAACCTGTTTGATAGCTCCTCTATATGACTTCCTATGTGAGTTGTGAAATTCTGTAGTTGGAAGGGATCCTAAGAATCATGTAGACCCATCCCCTGATTCTATTGGTGAAAAAACTGAGGACCCATCAGAAAAAGCGATTTGTCCAAGGTTACAAAACTAAAGCTTCAGAATTCTTTTTTCCTTCCATTCTTTTCATCAAGAGACACTTATTAAGCATCTGTTGTATACAAGCCACATTGTTAGGCACTGAAGATATGGAAATGGTTATGATACAGCTGCTGCTCCAAAGTTCTTTACATTTCAGTGGAGGTGGAGAGTAATTCACAGAAATAATTGTGGTGTAAAGAAGTGGAGATTAAGTGCAAAGGAGAGTTCCCAGTAAAGTGCAATGAGAAATTTGTGAAGGAGGAAATTCTTTTCAACTGAGACAGTAGAAGAAAGCTTCTAGAAGGTGGTAGTATCTGAACTTAGCCTGGGAAATGAGAAAATTTCATGCTGTTATGTGTGATGGCAGAGAGCCTGGAGAGAGGAGAGATAGAATTGTCTGTTTTCCTTGGACTGTCCATGGAATATGGAGAATTATAGGTTCGTAGATCCAGATCCTGAGGGGACCTCAAAACTTAGTCCAGTGTCCACATTTTACATATAAGAAAACTCAGTCTTGAGGATGTTAAGCAGTTGGCCCAAACCAGGTCACTCAGGTTATGTCCAAAATGGAGTCCGCTTCTTAGAAGAAAAATGAAATAAGATCGAAAAGCTAAGTTAGAGCCAGAATATGGAAGGTACTTCATTAGGAATTTTACTTGGATGTTCATGTAAAGCAGGGGTCAGTGAACTCGATTTTTTAAAAAAAAATTAATAATTTTATTCAGCTTCCTTTGTAAATCTGTGTATTTGTTTTCTGCATTTAAAAACTTTATTCTGAGAAGGGCCTTATGGGCTTCACTAGACTGTCAGAGGGGTCCATGATACAAAAACAGTTAAGAACCCTTAGTGTAAAGGAGAGATTGCAGAAAAGATAAAGTGGAAAGAAAAGAACATAAAGAAAGAACTGTTGCAGCCAAAATTCGACTCTAATCTCTATGGAGATTTACCAGACTAACTCCATTCTCTTTTAATCATTCTGGTTTCTGTTAAGCCTTTGCTGTGTTACTCTCTAAAAAAAAGTTTTTATATCCTTCCTTTTCTTCCTTTAGATTATAAATACAAGAGCCTATGCCATCTTTCCCCCCCAAAAAATACTGTACTATGAACACAGTATATGCAGAATAAATAGCATTGACTAATTGCCCATAATCCAAATTCTGTACTCTGTATTTTTATAATTATGAATTATAATTAATATTTATATCATGTCTTTTATTTGACAAACAGTGTGCTAAACACTTTACAGATGTTATTGCATTTAATCTGAAGAAGTTAGGAGCATACAAATGGGAGCACATCGGTACATTGGAAGGAATCTGGGTTGTGGAGTAAAAAGGCTTGAGTTCAAATATTCTACCTTGTTACTTTGGACATGTCAACATTTGTCCACCTGAGTTTCCTTTTTTGTAAATGAGTGACTTATAAGGTGATCTTTGGTAATAACTGTGAGTTGACCCAAGCCCAAGTATTTTTTTTTTCCAAATCAAGAAAGGGTCCTTTGACAGTCTCCTTAATAGATTGTGTGAGAGTGAATATACACATTAAAATAGAAGAGAGCTTGGAAATGATATCCAGCTCAGATTCTTTAGAACCATCATAGGCATATTTAAGGGTTTTACAGGCTTCTAATGATTAACTGAACAATATTCTACCCCCGACATGTCATTTTTATAATTATTTACTAGGGTTTGGGGGGGTTGGGTTTTTTGTGTGTTTGTGTGTTTGTTTTGATACTTTAAAATCAAAAAGTGAAAGGCAGGAAAGACAAGGGGAAAGGAAATGGTAACTGGATGTATGAAATTCAGAAACAAGATGCCACATGAAGAGAGCTATTGTGTGAAGCCATTTCAGGGGATGTGAGGCAACAACCCAGCGTTAGAGTTGTCTAGATTTTACTCTGTAACAACATGATTCATTGACACAGTGCATCTGTTGTCAATGAATTCAGCCCTTTTTTGTAATGAAATAGCGAGGGTGATAGAATGACTCTGGCCAGATATGGTCACAATTGTTTCGATAGAAATCTGTGAAAAGTTTCATTCATGCATGTAGTAGAAGTTAACATACTCTTAATATTTTGATTAATAAAATTTAATGAATAAGCTATTTCAACTATTTGAAGAAATAGCTATTTAATAAATATAATTATCAGTTAATTTTTAAGGTATTTTGAGATTTAGATAGAGGTTTGCCTCACCATTTTAAGAGAGAAAAGGGCAGAAATATATTCCTTATAAAATAAAAATCTCCTAAAGCATGAACGATCACCAGGTTAAATAATTCCTGATATTGATACAATTTCCAAGATAGAAAGGAAATTTACATCTTAATTAAAATTAGTAACCTAAATTTCAGTGCAAAGTGAATTAGAGTAGTTAAATTATAAATTCATGAAAAACAAGATTTAGGCTGAAATTGGGCAGTCATTGGTAGTTTTGGATGAAAGTGTTACAGTAATTTAATATTTAAGATGCCATAGAATTATAGGGTAAGCACTTTTAGGGATTATAGGGCATAGAAAGAGATTGTCAGTAAAGCATAAGTTTGTGTTTTCTGATGAATTTCATGGGCAAATTTATC
Source organism: Pseudochirops cupreus (assembly GCA_028627135.1). NCBI lineage: Eukaryota > Metazoa > Chordata > Mammalia > Diprotodontia > Pseudocheiridae > Pseudochirops > Pseudochirops cupreus. Next base: position 154,541,711 of record CM053583.1, read on the forward strand.
ACAACTTCAGTATTCATTTTTTGCAGTCCTCATACAGCCATTTAATGTTATTTTACATTTAAAATTCAAAGCCTTCTTTAAGAAAATGCCATGGTTTTTCAGTGACAACCAATTGCTTAGTTGTAAAATGTAGAGAATCTTTTATTTATGCATAAGGTATTTTCTGTGCTGATCAGTTCTTTTGCATCTCACTGCTTCAGAAGAACCGCATTTTAGTCTTTGCAACTTATTTTGGCATATTAATAATAGTTAGTATTTTCTGTGGTCAGCGGATAGGGACTTGGAAAAAAGGGCGGAAAAAGACCATATTCACTGTGAAATTTTTAGCGATAGATAAAAGGCCCTTTCTTACCCATCATTTGTCAACCTTAGAACAGTATTCTACTACCTACTTTATTGTCAAAGGCATTTTTCAGAAATGATCTTGAAAGGTATTTGTCAAAGCATTGCCAAATGAGTGTTTACAACCATTTCCTTATATCAAAATAATATTTTTTGAACTTTGGAAAAAGTCACCTTACCTAGTTTTCTTCCCTGTAAAATAAATGGTGCAATGGATAGACAGCCAAACTTGGAGTCAGGAAAACTGGGGGATTCAGGTGCTGTATTTGATATATACCATATTGAGAAAATTATTGAATTTCTCAGTACCCCCCCAAGAAAATCTCAGAGACTAATAAAAATCATCATTATAATAATAACTAGCATTTACATAATTTTACTGTTCGCAAAGGACTTAAACCTTTTTATTTGATTTGATTCTGTAACAACCTTGGGAGGTAGATGGTACTGTTTTCCATACATGGAGAAACTGAGATACAAAGAGCTTTTAAATGATTTACCCAGTTCTAAAGCTAGTAAGTGTTTGAGGAAGGATTTCCATGATATTCCTGACTCCAAGTCAAAAACTCTGTACACAGGTATCATTTTGCATCAGGGAAGGTAATGATATTACCAGGGAGTTCTCTATAATAGCAAAAATCACAAGGTGGATTTTTTAAAGTGTGGGAAACAAGGTGCTCTTTCAAATTCCTTTTAGCCATAAATCCAATGATCCTAATTAATAAAGTATTACCAAAATCACCACACTTGTCCAGCCCGTACTGGTTAGGGTATTCACATAAGGCATCACAAAGGTACTAAACCCTTTAGATTTAAAAGTAATTTTAAGTACTAGTTCTGTGTGCCCTAAGTAAAATTTTGATTAATGGCGGGGGGGAGGGGGAGGGAGAGAACCGGAAAAAAAAAAAAAACACCTTCCTCAGTCTCACACACAGACCTAAACTTGATCTTAATGATTTTTTGTCCCATATGCTTTGTTATCTAGTCTAGGGGTGGGGAGCCTACACATAGCCTTCTAGGTCCTTGGGTGTGGCCTTTTGACTGAGTCCAAGTTTGGCAAAACAAATCTTTTTCTTGAGAGGATGTGTTCTGTGAAGTTTGGACTTAGTCAGAGGGCCACACTTGAGGACCTACAGGGCCACATGTAGCCTTGAGGCTGCAGGTCCCTCTCCACCCCATTTCCCCTGTCCACATTCCCCCTCCCCCCCTCCCCTGCAATCTAGTCCATTCTCTTTGATTTTTACAGAAGAGAAAGTTTAGTCTCAATAGGGCAAAGGAACTTGCTCAAGGCATATGATCACTTAGGATCAAAGCCAAGATTTAAACTCCAGCATTAGGATTCTTAATCCAAGGTTCTTTCCACTTTTCCTGTGATGTTCTCAAGTCTTAACAACCAGAGATAGTCCAAGAGCTAGGTAGATTTGTGTGACACAAAACAAGAAGGAACAAAGAAAACCATTACCTTTCTGAGCATTAGTTGCTTGTTAGTTGGAAGGTTTTCTTCAGTTCTGTGAATCACCTAAAGGCAGGGATGAAAGGGACTCCAGGTAAGCAAAAGAAAGCTAGAGTTCTTTACTGGCTGCTCTGGAGAGAAAGAAGTGGTGAGGTCTAAGAGAAGAGGGTAACAGGAATATTTCTGATGGTGGCCTTGATTCTGCTCTGTACCTTCTTCAAAGTGCTTGAGAGGGCTCCATCATTTTCTTGACCATCTGTTGTTCTATTCTCCTCTTGCCCTCTCCTCTCTTCCCTTGATAAGAGGTGGATGGAGGGGTGGAAAGAACATTCCAGAGCCAGAGAGGTGTGGTTAGAGTTGAGAGAAATGCCTCTGGCTGCAGGTTCTTAGTCTTCCTCACCTTCCTCCACACCCACGTGATAAATTCTCTTTACACTATAGGCTTTCATCAAGAAAGATGAAGATATTTTATCTCAATTTTTTGTTTTTCATTGGTAGTATAATGTGAAATTCAGCCAACATTGCCTCCTCATTTTCGGAATTTAAGAAAATAAATGGAACCAAAAAATTTTGAGAACAAAGCAGTATACAGGCATGACTCGTAGGGTATGTGATTAGGGCTTTGGATTATGAACTGAGACTTGTGGAACAGTGTGAAAATCTGAAACCAGTAAGCTATACTTTATATGGGCCTTATAAATCTTGTTTCTTTGTTTGCCTAATCATAGTTACTTTATAATCTCCGACAGAGTTGTCTTATAAATTTCAGCGGAATTACCCATGGGCTCAAACACTAGTTTAAATAATTTTTTTTCTTTCAAAAAGCAATTCTTTTGTTAACTTTATTTTACTTCGAAATCAAGATTTGCACTCCAGCAGTCTGAATCCCTTTGCCCTCTGACTGACAATGAGTAAATTCTCCTTCTTTAAGTTTGTGGTGTGCCAGTGGAATCACAGGGCCAGTCTAATAGTATTAATATAAATAAATGATAATGAAATTAATATAAATTAACATAAATAATGGCTGTTATTATTGTTGTGTTTGTCCTTCGCTTTTGAAGAGGATGTCAGGGAAACGGTGACACGACTCGCAGTTGACTTTGATTTGAGCGAGGGAGGGTTGTTCGAGGCCACCAGCCTCGCTTTCTCCTCCAGAGCCATCTGGGTCCAGCGGCCAGATGCTCATCAGGATGACTGGCTATGGCCCAGGATGCAGCGGGAGACCCTGGCCCTTTTAGGCTAAGGCCTTTGCGTGCTCACTGAGAGTGAGGTAATACCCATGTGGTGAATAGGCCTCTTTAAGAAGTGAGTGATAGAATTGGCCCTTTAATTAGAAAAAGGAAAAAAAAATCAGCCTGGTAGGAGGAGACCCTCTGGCTGTCTGTACCGAAGAGAAACAGTTGTCGTTGACGGTCACTCTCAGTCCGCAGGGCCCAAAATACAGCCATGGAGCAGAGCTTGGGCTGGGGCCTATCGCTTCAGAGTGAACTGGGTTTAAGGTTTTATATGATTGTTATGTGCATTATGGCAGAACACTGAACCAGGAATCAGGCTTCCAGTACAGTCCCTGCTATCAGCTTTGTTGTCATAATTGCTACTCAGTTGTTTTCAGTCGTGTCCAACTCTTTGTGACGCTATTTGGGGTTTTCTTGGCAGAGATACTGGAGTGGTTTGCTGTTTCCTTCTCCAGCTCATTTTACAGATGAGGAAACTGAGGCAAACAGGGTCACACAGCTATTAAGTGTTTGAGGTTAGATTTGACCTCGGGAAGATGAGTCTTCTTGACTCCCAGTCCTCTATACACGGTTCCACCTAGCTGCCCTCTGCCATCACCTAGCTAATGAAAAATAGACTTAAAGTTAAATGTCAATGAATTCAGCGGCCCAGGGCAAGTTTCATCTCACCTCCCTTTATCTCAGTTTGTTCCTCTCTTAAGTGAGACGAACTAGTTGTCTACATTCTGTTCTTGTTCTAGAGTTCTGTGATTCTGTTTTCGTGCAGCATTTTGTGCATATGGGAAGGTATCTTTTTCAAGTGTGTGTTAAGTTATTGACTGCCCACTGAAAAGAATACATGATAATTTTCTCTTTACTTCCTCCTTGTACTTCATGCCTTTGTCTTATGGCTTAATTTTTTTTTTTGAGTCTCTTTCTTCTGTGATACTTCTTCTGGATAAGACTGATTTCCGGAGGTTCTTTTAGTAACTTATTAAGCATTCTTAATATAAGATTAAACTTAATCTGCAAAATCCAGGAGATTTGAGAAAGGGAAAAGTAAAAAAAAATCCTATTTTTGTTTCTGGTATTTTTTAACTTCATAGCTTAACTTAAAAGCAATAAATAGCTTTCACTTCATTCTCTTGAAATACTCAGAGCTTCATTTTGTGTCTTAGAAATGTAGTCTTCGTTAACAAGTGCCAAAAGGTTGCTGTCATAACTACCTATTCAGATTCAAATAATTTACATCAACAATTTAGCTAGTTTTAAAACTTGTTGACAGTGACTTTGTAGTCAAAATCCAACCTCGGTATTAACTTCTTAGAAGTTTATTGAAACTACCGGCCAGAAAATCAGTCATGATTGAGGTTCTTTATGATCTATTTTTAGGATCTATTAGGAATTGGCCAGAAGAGATTTCAGAGAGTTCAAACAGATCTGTGAAGATCTCAGTTGGAAGTAAAATGCTCAATAAGCTAATTTTTGTTCTTCAGTATTAATGATCACTACCCAAGCCTTCACAATTAAATATTCACTACCAAATTGAACTTAGAAACTCAATCAAAAGTGATGCTCTTAAAAAGCTGAGATTTCATCTGCCTGCTGCCTTTGTTGGTATCAGTTACTACTAACATTTTATTCTTTAACATTTACTTGGATTTTCAAACATGAAAATATTTTCAGTCTGTCTAGTTCATATTTCATTCGTTATGGCAAGGAATAGAAAGCTGGCCTCAGATCAAGAAGACATGAATTCAAGTTCAGTCTCAGATATATATTGACTTAGTTACCCTACACAAGTCATGGAACTTCTCAACAGCCTGAGCTGCTCTCCAAGACCATAAGCTACAGAAAAGTTACTTGTACAGATCCGCCTTGGTAGAGGAAGTTATGCTCTGGGCATCCACTATACCAAATGAAATCAGAGGTTCAGACTCTATGACTGTCTCTCTTGTCACTTTGGATCATAAAACTGGGACAGAAAGTGTATAGTACGGGGGAAAATGGATCAGGAGAGACTCAAGGTTGAAAGCCAGCTTGACCAAGTCGTTCAATGCCTGGGTCTCAATTTCTTCATCTGTAAAATAGGTATCATACTTGCTGTGCTTGCCACACAGAGTTGCTATGAAGAAAGCACTTAATCTTAAAACAGTGTAAATGTGAGGTGTTATTATGGGACCTTGAGAAAAGAACAGCCCCTTATTTTATGAGAAAACTGATGCCCGACATGTGAAGTGATTTACCCAAGGTCATCTATCTAGTTGATGGTAGGGCTGGGAGCTGAATATCCAGGTCTCCTGTGTTAGCCTAGTGTTTTTTGCACTCTGCTCTCATGCCTGAATAATTTAGGAAAATGGCATTATTGTTACATAAAATAGCATGCTGAGTGTAAATAGTTAAATAACAAAATATGTATGTATAACTTTATAAAGAAAGATGAAGAGAGAGCACACGTGCCACGTTATTACACAAATGCAAAGGCAAAAATTTTATTATGTTTTCTTTCTCTTGCTCTATCAGATTTCCCAAGACACTTTGGAGCAGTTCTTACAAATTTGAATTTTTTAATTACAAAATATCCATCTGGGACAGGAACATTTTTGAGCAAAAAGTAATAGAATCAGAGTTAGAAGGGACCATGAACACTAACTCTTCCCTTGGGCAGGGTTACCCTTAAAAGTATGGAAGGTTTTTATATACTGTAGGATCAAGTCTGTGCAAAGCTGGCAATTCACACTTGGTCCCTGTCTAACTTAAGTGACTTATGTGTTAGAGCTGAAAGAGGCCTTAGAGATCTTCTGGTCTGAGTTGAAAAAACTGAGAACCCTTAAAGGTTAAGTGACTTGTCCAAGGTCACAACTAGTTGGTGCAGAGTTCCTGGGTTTCCTGACCACAGTTGAATTCTCTTTCCAGGATGTTACAAAATCTTGAAAGGTCAAAAATGTTTTCCTTTTTCAATGTCACCTGGATGCTTAATTTTTTTTTTTAATTTTAGAATCAGTATTATTTTGTAAACATTTTACATTTTTGCATGCAAAATGACTTTACTAAAAAAAAAAGACCTCTGCTAATGGATCTGTCAGACTTTAAAAGTTCGTTTGTAAGTCAGTCCTTTGGAATTTGAAACACATCTCCCCAGAACAATTCATGGTAGTTATATTCCCAGGATAACCCACAATAGCCCATTCAAGGCCTTTTGCAACTTCGCTACAACATTATGCGACCTAAAAACCTATTAGAATGACACAATAACATGGTGGAAGAATTGTTATTGTGCCCCATATGGCAATGCCAGGAACAGGCATTCCCCTGATACAGCTCCCATGTTGGGATTAAGTATCTCCATCCCTGTTTTCCGAGATCTCATGGTGACAAGGAGGGATGGGAAAGAGGAAATGAAAGGAAAATCTCTAGGAGCAGCAGCTATGTAGAGGGGAGGAGGGTCCCAGCTGTTACCAGATACATTGGGAAATGAACTCCTGGCGCTGGCCGCTGTTCGTACAAAAGAGACTTCTGTAAAATTATCTTTAGTTGTTGAGGAGCATCAGACTAAGAATAATTTTAGTTTAGTTGAGGAAAGCCATTTGTACTTATTAAATGCCTGCTATGTTCCAGGCTATCACAGCTCTCAGGGAGCTAAGTCTAATGGAAGAGACAACATGGAAACCTCTGTGTACAAGCAAGCTATCTGTGTGTTTGTGTGTATGCATATATACATATATGTGTATGTATATGTATGTATGAAAAATTGAAAATAATTAACAGAGGGAGGGTACAACACTTAAGGGGGGTAGAGAAAATCTTCCTGTGAAAAGTGAGATTTTAGCTAGAATGTCAAGGAGACCACTAGGCAGAGTTGAGGGAGAACATACCCCCCATGAGTGGTAGCCATTGAAAATGACAGGATTTAGAAGATAGAGTGTCTTGTTCAAGGTCCAGTGTCACTAGACCCAAGAGTATGGGGGGGGGGGGCAGGAGGAGAGGTAGAAAATGTAAGATAAAAGAAGACTAGAAAAATTGGGGTGGGGCAGATTATAAAAAGCTGCTACTGGCCTCCTTCCCATACCTTGAACAAGACACTCCGTCCCCTGACTTTGGGTGTTTTCACATGTTGGGTAAAGTTGAAGACTGGAAGGTGCTCCTTTTAGGTTTAGAACAGTTGCCCGAAATCTGGCAGACCCTGTAGGGCAGTGGTTCTCAACCTTCCTAATGCCGTGACCCTTTAATACAGTTCCTCGTGTTGTGGTGACCCCCAACCATAAAATTATTTTCGTTGCTACTTCAGGACTGTAATTTTGCTACTGCTATGAATCGTAATGTAAATATCTGATATGCAGGATGCATTTTCATTGCTACAAACTGAACATAACCCACAGGTTGAGAACCGCTGCTATAGGGGAATGAGCCAGTTCTGAGGCTGCAGGGAGATTGCAGACAAGTTCCAAGGAATGCATTTCGATCATTCTCTAGGATTCTGGCCTGAACAACTTGCTATTCAGTTAGCTGTGCGCCGCTGTTTTCTGTGAGTCCGTCACATTGCGTTAAATCAAACTGTCTTTTAAGTTGGCGTTATTGCTCAAGTCCAGATTATTTGGATGAATGTTAGTGTAATTTTTCTGTGTAGACTTGGCCTTCATTTAATATTTAGATTCTTTACGTTCTTCTTAACCTTTTTTTTTTGGCGAAATACACAATAATGATTATAATTAGATATTCACTGTCCTATGAGATTCTATAATCAGGTGACACTAATGAAATATTATTTCAAAGGAGATAAAAAATATCTGTGAAGTTACATTTGACTATTAAAATATGCATAATACAAACTTTATAACAGGTTGCCACCTCCAACGCTTATTTTAAAATAACTGTGATTTCCCTTGGCATTTTATATATCCCAGCCTTATGGAAATTGCCGCATCAGATTCTTGATTCTCTATGTCCTAGATGGCTGCGATCCATAGATAACACAACAATTTTGTTTTGTTCAGTGGTTTCAGGCTCTTCCTCCAAACAGTCCTTTGCCATATTTGCCAACAGCACAAAAATTGACTGTCTTGAATTTTACTTCCATTCTCTTGTGGAAGTTTTAATAAGCAGTGAGAGGACAGAAAAATAGGCACCTAGGTAGAAGGGAAAAAATAAAATTGGTAAGCTAGAAACTGGATAATTGGACTCTAAGCAATAAAATATTGACTATGTGTGAAATGTCAGTATTGTTTAGACAGTGAGAGTGCGTTTGGATTACCTAAGAACTTTTAAAAGAGATTTCTCACTGTGGCTAATTAGGAGATTTAATGTGTTGCTTAGTATCATATACAACTTTACTTTTCTCTAAAAACGTAACAGTATTTATTGTGTCTCCAGGAGAAATGGGAGCCTAATTATTAAGATATATACACGTAATAATATCTCACACTTTTATGGAGTTTTAGGCTTTGCAAAAGCTTCGCTCCACAATAATGCCATGAGGTGAATTCTACAAATATTGATATTCCCATACTACAGATTCTGAAACAGCCTTAAAGAGAGAAGATAAGGCAGTTTTCCAAGGTCATAAAGTTAATAAGTGTCCAGAACAGAACTTGACCATAGATCCTTCTTTCTGTTCCACTGAGCAATGATTCTGATGATGTCAGAGTGTGGGATATCTGTCGATTGTATAGTCTGTTAGCCCATTTGCTTTAGTATTTGAATATATGAATGAATGGCATCTTTGTCACCAGATAAAACTGCAGAAGTCTTTTTTAGCTGAGATATATCTACAAATAAGTTGCTCTGAATATTTATTTTTAAAAGTATTTTGTCGATGCTGCTTGTCTTTACATCTCAACCATTGAGGGTGGTGGTGCTGGGAGCGCTTACTCTTCCGCTAGTGACTGAATTTTCGCTTATGAAAAAATAAGCAAAAAACTCCACTACAGTGCCCGTCTCTGACAGTATATACAGCTGTTTACCTTACCGGGTTAGTACCTGTCTACCATGAGGAAGGAGGTAGACTTTATTATCTCTGCAACCTTCATAGATTTTTTTCAGTTACTTGAGTTTTAGTTTCATTTGAATAACTTTTTTTTCTTTTTTTTATAGTTGTACATCTGGAGTTTGGTTTTGGTTATTTTACTCTTTATCAATTCATAAGAGATTTACTGATGTTTCTCTGAATTTCTCTCATCTCTAATTTCTTCGTGAACAATATTGTTCCATTTTCTTTATGTGAGATAAGTTTTTTTGCCATTCTTTTAATCACTGGGCAATTTATTGGTTTCTAATTCTCAGCTGTCTCAAAAAGTGTGGCTATTAAAGTTTTGCTATATATGAGAACCCTTGTTTTATCTTTGCCTTTTTGAGCTATATCTGTAGTGCAGGATCACTGGGTCAAAGGAAATGGAGATTTTAATCACTTTTTTCAAATCATAGTTCTAAATGTTTTTTTTTCCACAAGAGTAAGAGCAGTGGTTCTCAACCTTCCTAATGCCGCGACCCTTTAATAGTCGTATGTGAGTGTGTCTGCATGTGGGTGAACCTGCCTGGAGACAGTTAGAGGAGGTTCCTAAGGCCATCTGAAATATGTGTTTTCCAAGGGTCTTAGGCAACCCCTGTAACCTCTGTGAAAGGGTCGTTCGACCCCAAAGGGGCTGCAACCCATGGGTTGAGAACCGCTGAGTTAGACCAATCCATAGCTTCACCAGCATTGTAGCCATGTGACTGTCTTCTCATACCCCCTCCAGCGCTGACTGCTCCCATCTTCTTTATATCGTTGACAATTTTCAGGATGTGAGGTAAAATCCGGGAGTTATTTTATTTTGCATTTCTCTTACTAATCATGATCCTAGAACATGTAAACCTGAATTCATTGACCCCATCACCTTTGAACTTACAGAATTGGAAGATGAACACTAGAGCTAAGAGATTTAGTGACAAGGAATGTGCTGTTCTGAGGTTATAAAGTGTCTTGTCAGCTTAACCCAGTCACAAATCAATCAGGGAGGAGATGAAAACCTTAACTCATAGGGTCTTGGAGATTTCCAGTTCTGGATACTGTATGCTAATGCAGCTTTAAATGATTATTGTGAAAAAGAAAAACAGTTAACCAGAGTTAAGTGAAATGGCATTTCAAGGGGAAAAACCTCCAAATTCTGCCTTCTTTAGTATGTCCATCCTAAACGACCAAGAAGCCATTGTTTTCCCTAGGGAAAAAAAAAAAAACAACAAAAAACTAGAAATCTAGACTGCAAATAATGAGTTAGGATCCCCAGGGAATCACAAGATTAAATTCTGGAAAAGATCTTAGAAGTCATCTTAAATGTGCTTTCAAAATACATGTTTTGTTTTCTTATCTGTGACCATATCATGCCCCTCCACCTCCATATGAGTTTATAGAGGGCAAGGGCTGTTGCGTTTGTCTTTGACTCCTTAGCAGTTAGCCAAGTACCCTGTGCTTCATAAGCACTAAATTAATGTTTGTTAGATTGACCCTTACAATTTTACAAACAGGGAAACTGAGGCCCAGAGATGTAAGCTTAACCATATGTTCAGAGATCTAGAGGTCAGACACTTCAAAAGTCATATAGCCCCCACTCCTTTTTTACAGAATAGGAAAAAGAAAAAAAAATGAGTTTAAGTGACTTACCTTAGTGTCATACAGGTAGGAAATGCCCAAGGGAAGATTTGAACTCACTCCAAATCCCTAACTCTTTTTACCATACCACAGTGCCAAGGGTAGAAATAAGACCCAAAGGGTTTCCTGGATCTTAGAGCTCAGTATAGCAAAGAGCTGAGGACAGCAAATGTTTATTGCAACGTTATGTGCAAAGGATCTTATAAGCCTCTGAAAGAACCACAAAGATAAAGAGGCACCGAGAGAAGGAGCCAGATACCTTGGGTTTGAATCACCCGCCTTTGCTATTTACCAACTGTGTGTGCCCTTTATTAGGTCTCTTCAGCTCTCTGGACTTCACAGATTGTACGGTCATCAGATCTAAAGAGGAAAAGAACCTCAAAGGTCATATAAACCTAACCCTTCCTTCTAGAGATAAGGAAATTGAAATTATGAAATAAGGCAAAGTCTCTGCACTTCAAATCTCGTAAGGGGGAGATGAGTATGCTAAAAACTCTAATATGAATTAAAATATAATAAGGGCACAATATAAATGGTATGCTATGAGTATTGAGAGAGGAGAGACCACTTGTATGTGGGTTTCTATCCCAGGTCCATAGAGAAGGGTTTTGGAGGGTGGCTATAATTCGCACAAGCTAAGATGGGGCCAGAAGGAAGGAGGAGGAGATAGAAGAGAGAGCAGATTGGGGGAAGGGGTATTCAGTGGGCTTGCTATTTTGAGGTGGTGGTAGGGGAAAGACGGAGAGAAAATTTGTAACTCAAAACCTTGTGGAAATGAATGTTGAAAACTAAAAAGAAACATAAAAAATAGGGCGAGGGGGATGCATTCTAGACACAGGAAGTGGTGTGAGCAGAATCAAAGGAATTGGACAAAATAGGGCGTAGTATTTTGCTAGACTGAAGTAAGGTAGATAAATGTGGGGAGATACTTGGGAAGTATATTGTAAGAGTGATTTATATTTCAGGTTAAGGATTTTGTAGTTTATTTAGTTATCAGTGAGGAACCATTGAAAATTTTAGAACAGGCAGGGGTAGGTGAAATGAGAAGACCTGTGCAACTTAAATTAGAAGGCATATACAAGGGAGACAGAATTTGGGAAAGGAAGAAAATGAGGAGATAAAGACTAGTTAAGGAGACAAGGTAATAATCAAGGCAAAGATACAATGAATGGTACTTACCTAGGGTGATAGCAGTAGAAATAGAAGGGACAAAATTGAAAAATATTATAGATCTGGAATATTGAATTTATGCGACTAATTTGTTTTACAGATCAGAGGCGGGGGAAAGAATCAAAGATAATTTCCATGCTTTGAACAGATATCTCAGCAGACAAGACATTTTTATTATCTCCATTTTAAAAGCTAGGCAACTGAGTCCCAGAAATGTTACAGGATTTGCCCAAGATAACAAGCAAAAGAAGGAAAACTTATACCCTTATCGCCTTCCTCTTAAATAGAGTTTGAACCATAGTGCCTCTGATTTCATTTTTTTCCTCCTCATGTTTTCTCCCAAAGCATGGGGTTGCCAAAGTGGGTGTCTGGGATGCCTTTAGACACAGGTAACCCAAATGGTCCTGGTTCAACCCAAAAACAGTGGGAAAGGATGGGCAAATGGTTTGTAATAGGCTTTGTTGGTAATATTCGACTCCAAAAAAAGAAAAGATCTCTGCTTCCAAGGCTGACTATCTTGTACTTCCCTGAATGTCCTGAATTTTTTCACAGGACAGTGGTCTTTGTGAGAATAAAATATTGTGAGAATAAAAAAACAGGTCAATAGGCCTCTTTAACCTAACTTCCTATGATTTAATATTTTCCTCTTTTCTGCCCCAAGTATGAACCTGAGACCAGTATACAAATGGCAAAGAATTTAAAAAGAAAATGGTACCATTCTGCTGGCCTGCGGTTTTTAAATTGGCGCTTCTTGTCAATGATTTCCTGACTAAAGAAATGTGAAATTCTGAGCTGAAAATGTTCAATAAACACAGCAATAAGTTAGTTACTTTATAAAATGTCTGTATTGTAAAAACTAACTCAGTTTTCTTTTTGCTGTTGTTTTTTGCAGACCAAATATTCAATAAAGTTATCCAAAGGAAGTTTTTTTGTGGTCTAGTCATGTACTTCAGAAACCATACTAGTGGCAGTGGCAGTATTTTTAGATCCTTAAGGGTAGGCTAGAATTCCACAGAGGCAAAGGAAATTTAGGAAAATAGTCAGTCAACCTTAAGTTGGAAACCCTGGTATTTTGCATTGTTACACATCATAACCTCTCATAGCTGCATGCACGTATTTCTTCTTCTTAACAGGATTTAACTCATGGAAATGATAGACACCAGGAAATTGATACTTTAGGAGAGTTCATTTCTGATTAGCTGCCAATTGTCTAATTAGATACATAGTGTGAAATGGAAATATGGGTATATGTGCTTGCACATATACCTATATACATACATACACGTGTGTGTATTTCAGCCTTCTTTAGTCATGTCTGACTGTTCATGACTGGGATTTTTTGGGCAAAAATACTGGAGAGTTTTTTCATTTCTTTTCCAGTTCATTTTATAGTTGAAAAACTGGGGCAAACAGGGTTTGCCCAGAGTCACACAGCTATTAAGTATATATTTATACATATGAATGTGTATGTATGCATATATATGTATGTATATATGTACACACATATGCATGCAAGAATGTGTCACATGTGCATTACACAGTGAACTGTAGGAAAACAAGGAACTAAGAGATGAATATTTTTGTTTCAATGGAACAAATGGGTGGAAAGGTATTATTTTAAATAAATAATTTAAAATATATTTTTGAGGAGTTCCTGTATGTAATTCTCCAGTCCTCTAAAAAACGAGAATATTTCAATTTCAAATGTCCTTTTGATAGTGCTGATATTTTCCATCTTCCAAAATGACCCATACAGGGTTAAATGAACTCTTTATTATGATCCTAGGTGAGCTCCCCAGGCTCTTTATTGGTGTTTCATATGAATGAATTCAGCTCATGCCATTCTAACCCGTGCCCCTCCTGGCCCTTTTCCTCCTTGCCACATTTCCTGTGCACGGGAAAACAGGTTGCAGGTTTTTTTTTTCTTTCCTCTCATTCCCCTGCCAGTATGAAGCAGATGGACAAGGGAGTTATGGATCATGTGTGTGATTTTTAAGGTTAATTGTTTGGGCTTAGTGAGGGGATAAGAGCTTGTCAGGAAGTTGAAATTTTTTAGCTGGATTGACGTTTTGAACACGAGGAATGTGATTTCTTTCAGGTTTTTTTTAAATATAAGAGTTAACTTTTAAAGTGGAAAGATGTATGAGGAAAACTTACTTGAACAGTCAGTTACAGCTAGGTCTGAAAAAGTACTTATATCCCAAATTGAGCCCCTCAATGTTACAGATGAGGAAACTAAATGAGGCCCAGAGTGGTTACAAAACAGATTTTTAAAAAGTACTCCATTCTTCATTGTCTTGACTCGGAATAGTTTCTTTTTGATTTTTTTTACGGCTGTCCTCGAGTGCTTTTGTTTGCATTGTTAAAGAGTGAACTTTTAGGGTTGACAGTAGGCCGTATAGCATTGCCAGGCATTGGGAACATATACTCAAGAAACAATGACTGTAAATGTTAATAGAATACATTATTGATATGTGGGACTGCTGCAGAGTACCGTTCCTTACTATTGTCACATAGTAGGTCATTACTGACTCTAGTTTTGACACTTGTTTGAATTTTCAGAAAGGTTACTAATGTCCATCTCATAAAGTTTAACCTGTTTCAAAATAGACAGTGTCTGGAGAACCACGTTTCTTCAAATATCACACTTATGGGTTCACTCACTTAATTAGTCTCAGGAAGGCTATGGCACACGGAAAAAAGGGAGAGGAAGGAAACGTACAAAGACAAGAAAAAGAGCGTTAGCAAAGCTTGTTATGCTATCTAGGGTCCAGTGTTTCCATCCTCATTATCTTTGTATTGGGAAGCACGGCCTCCTCAGTGCATTGAATGTCTTGTAGAATAAATCAGACCATTGACAGAGATTTAAGTACTTATTTGTCTCTGTTACTCTTAAGTTCTCTCTTGATTTCATGTAAATTGTACCTATGAAAATCATCTTTAGGTTGCATTTGATTCATTAGGGCCAAAATATATGTAAATTGATCGTGAAATAACTTTTAAGTGTTCTTTCTTTTCTTAATGCTTATTCTTGACCTCTTTCTTTTCCTTTGCATAGATTGGATTGGCTCTTGATAGCTAATAAGTGTCATAAAGCAATCACTCTTCCATTCTCACCAGCTCTTTGATTTTGCAAGCATGAAAGAATGACTCACAGGAGTAATACTTCTTCTCATGCCTCAACATCTAGAGAAACCAAAATGAGCTATGTGTCAATAAATTACAGATCACTTTTTTCTTCCCACAACAACCCTATTGTTGTTGAAGAGTTGGCATTCTACCCATTTAACAGATTAAGGAACTGAACTCTGAATCATTTTGACTTACCCATGGTTTATGCAGTTAGCAAAGGGGGGAAATAAGACTTTAACCTAGCTCTCCGGATTTCCATATCTGCTATTCTTTTCGGTGTATCACACACATCATATATTAACATACTCCTAACTACCCTTCCGCTTCTTCAGCTGTTGCTCCAAACTTCCTCATATCCGTGCTTTATCTTCCATAGTCAGTGATTGAGAAATAAAAAAGGGAAAACATGTTGATATCTACTTGTGTTTTGTCTTTAAGGCTAAATAGATAATTCAGAGATTTAGAGTTAGTAGCGGTCTTCACTTCAGTTCTCTCGTTTTCTAAATGACGAAGCTGAGACCCAGAGAACTTTAAGTGATTTGTCAAAGGTCACATAGTAAATAACAGACCTGGAGTTCAAATCCACAGTTCTTTCCACAGCACTTAGATTCCCTGCACCTAACTTATGCTAGGTGAGACTTCACAGCTCTCCATCAATGAGATGCATGCACCATGAGTATAGCTCACAAGATTGAGTGCTCAGTTCCTCATCTTTGAATCAGTTAAAGTAGGACTTTTATTGTCTCTCTCCTGCTCAAACCCATGCTAGGAATTCTAGTGCTGAAGGAGAAAGCAGGTAAGTTGGAGTGAGATACAGCCTTTTGAGTATTTGGAGGGAAGTGGGCTCCAATAAGAGAGGTGGCACCTTTTGGTGTTGTGGGCAAGCAGAGGGTTTAGAAATGTCTACCAGAGAAACACCGTGAGAAAGCGTCATACTTCCCGCATATTATATACATACCACTGGGATAAAATTCCAGTGGCCCTGCTATACTTACTGCTCTTCTTAGAATATAGGATAAGTGTGAGCTCATTCTGGTTCAGACATTCTAAAGAGTGTGAGATAAATATCTCATAGTTACTATAATTTTCACCTTTATGATTATAAGCAATTTTGCATAACTTTTCAGATAGTGGTTGTTAGTTTGCACCTTGCCTTTTGACATAGCATCTGGTTACATCCTTTCATCTCAATGATTAGGGAATGGGTCTTAATCTTAAAAATTGGTGCTACTTCACTGAATTGTTTTTTGCAAAGATTTTCCCCGCACTTCCTCTTCCTTTCTCTCCTCTCTTTTCTTCTCTTCTTCCTTCTCCTTTTCTCTTGCTTTTCTTCTCTATCTCTTTCTTCCTCCTTTCTTCTTCTTCCTTCTCCTTTTCCTCTTTTTCTTCCTCTTTTTTCTTCTTCTTTCATGCATTGCTTTTGTTTGAAAAAACTTATTTTTTTATATGAGATTCTTTATTAAATTTTTTTGAGTTATATCTTTTCTCTCCGTCTTTCCCCCGCCCACCACCCCAAAACAGCCATCCCAGTATTTCC
>CM053583.1:154558679-154615222 GCA_028627135.1 Pseudochirops cupreus
ATAGTATTCCATTACATTCATATACCATAGCTTGTTCAGCCATTCCCCAATGGATGGGTATCCCCTATATTTCCAGTTTTTTGCAACCACCAAGAGAGCTGCAATAAATATTTTTGCACATATGGGACCTTTTCCCACTTCTGTGATCTCTTTGGGATAGAATCCCAACAGTGGTATTGCTGGGTCAAAATGCCTACTTTTCAATGTCAAAAAAATCAAAATTTTAAAATGATATATCAACACTTTGGATATTCTAGGATTGCAAACTAAATTTTCTTATATTGTTATTTAATTATAACATCCTTTTCATGTCTAATAGAATGCCCAATTTATAATGCAGAAAGATCAGAATTTTAAAATTATATTCTATGTTGTAGAGATTGGTAGCGTCATTTGGAAAAAAATAAAATCTCAGCAAAAGTAGATAACATTTTGATTATATAGATATTAAATAAAATGTAAGGATATTAGATAAAAATATTGCATCATAACTTGAAATTGCTAGTACACTGCAGATCTGTTATGTACAGCTCTTTATTACAAAGCAAATTTGATTAAAAAACCATTAATTTTCACTCATGGTTTCTATTTGCCACATATTAACATGATAAAAAAGGATGTAAATTTTCATTTAATCATAAAGATCTTGAAGCAGCCACAAAATTACTGTTTTAACTAGAAATTCTACTGTAAAATCTTTTTTCTATAGTTCAGTTAAAATCATGCTCCAGCCAAGCTCGTGAGTCCTTTTTATGTCATGTTTGTGGTAAATGATAGAACACAAGATGTTCAGTAGAGTGGTTCCCCACACCTCAGAGTCCTTGATAACAGCAGATCAGTTATGCCCCAAACATCCCAGTGTACACCTTGTTCATAGTGTAACACGGAATGACTATTGCCTTTACTGCCATTGTTATAAGGCATGTCCCACCGATATGAACATTTTAATGACTGGTGTGTGGGAGGATAAGAAGATTTCAAATGTTAACAGTGGCATGTTCATAGGAAAAGATTTTCTTGTTCAATGAGCAGAACTTCAGTGGCATCACAACTGAGCACAGAGCCCAGAACACAGTGGAAGCTTAATAAATGCTTGCTGACTGACTTGGGTCAAGAAAAAGTAAAGAGCAGACATGTCTCTAAAATATATCATGCCCTTTTTAGCTAGCATTGCCTTTCATCTTATTTGCTTGTGAAAATATCCCAACATAGTCCGTTATCTTATTATACATGGCAGGATGGCATTTGCTTCTGACAGGTTTGCATTATTTGAGAAGTAGACATTCGCGTCTGTTCCTTTCAGAAACCACAAGTCGAGATTGCCGGGGAATGTGATCTATTTTATGGTCTTCTCCCTTAGGATGCTTTTGTTGTAATAAACCATACCATACTTAGATGAGGTCACATTAGATTGAAGTAGAAATGCCCAAAGAAGCCTATACACAAATGCTCATGTTCAATATTTTAGCTAATTTAAGATTTTTAAATAGGTGCCCTAAAAGTCAATAGTTTCACAGATTTATTATACCCTGCTCCTGAAATCATGAGAGGGCCCATCTATATATCAAAGAATAGAACCCATTTATTCATGTTTTCTCGCGGAAACCAGCCATGGTTTTCAGGCTTCTCTAACATTTCAGAAGCACACAAAGAGAGGGGAGAGGGGCTTATTTCTATTTCAGGTGTTTCTTTCTTTGGAGAAGAACATATAATCCCAATTCCATATTTAAGGTTTTAACAGAACCCGTCAAATTTCTGTTATGTACATAATTCTTTATATGCTTTTCATGATAATGATATCTGTGCTTTGGGAAAGAGGAAAGTGATACAGGCATGGGTTGTAGGTCTTCACCACTCAAAGAGGACTTTTCTTTGAAATGGTAGCAGAGGAGCCAGAGTCTTCCTAGGATGTCAACAGATGTTTGCTCCTGATAGCTTAGGAGACTGATTCTCAGATTCGTGAGTGGCAGAGACTTGCTGTTTTCCTTTCGTATATATTCTGCCTGAGTCATGACTCTTTGCCATTTCTCTTCTTGTCTTGTTTCCTGCTTCAGATTTTCCTGGAGCTCCTTTTCTGTCATGAAAGTTTCCTAAATTACCTTTATCATAATTTTTCTGGCGTTAGGGTTGGTTTTTGTTTTTTAATATCCCAGCCTTGTCCCCTGTATTAGGTTGTAAGCTCTTTAAAGGCAGGAATTGTGCCTTCTTTTCATATTTGAATCCTTTCCTTTGTGTCCTGCAGTATAGACTCTGCTCTACAATTGGGATAGGCAGTGTAGATGAACCATGAACTGGATGCAGAATTGAATAAAAGGATTCACGTGACCATTGCCTTTTAGAAAATGAACAACACTTTCAGTGATCTTAAGCATCTCCTTGAATTAAAAAACAAACAAACCATTTTTTAAACAAATCAGTGTTCTTCTGGTAATGGTCCTTCTTGGGATTCAATGTTGGAATAATGGTCTCTCAGAAATCAAAATTACATTTCACCTACTGAAAGGCTATGGTTCGCATAAATAGACCTCCGCATAGTACAATAATATAATGAGTTTATGAAACTGAGTAAGCATCAAAGAGATATATGATTAGAAATGGAGGTAGGTAGGTCATGTGTCAAGAGCAAAGGAATATAGATAGCCTTTGGTCCCCTTGTAATGTGTAGAGATCAAGAGGAAGGCCCTCATCTTGTTTAATGAGCTCCTTGTAAAGGGAGTTCCTGGAGTATGTAGACAAAGGTCAAAGCCATGGATGGTTTTAGAAGGCATACCTGCATTGGTGAACTTATGATCTAATCCTGGCCTGTTGTAGGGAAAAGCAAAGTGGAGCCCCAGTGAACATCCACCACCTCCTCTAGGGAGCCTTTCCTGATTCCTCCACTTGGCAGTGATCTCTTCTTAATCTAACCTCATTGCCTTTGAGTAACTTAGGCCCTCCATTCCACAGTGATGCGTCAGAGAAGGACTCCAGTGGCAATATCTGGTGTTGAACCTTACTCAGGATTGTCAGTCAATAAGCATTTATTGAGCAACTACTAGGTTCTAGATGGTGTGTTAAATACTAGAATTACAAAAAACAAAAAAACAAAAGACATCATTGAATGACCTCAGAATTTAACAGGTACCTAATAAATATTTATTAATTTAAGTTGAATTGTTCAACAGAAAGTAGACCCTGGGCAAAGTGAAGAAATGAAATTAATTACATCCATCTATTTCTTGATCATTTTTATGGAAGTATCACAGGAAAAATGTGGAAACCCATGACTTCAGTTTTTGTAGTATCTGGTTGTTGGAAAGATATATGTTCAAAATGAACAACTCCCAGGACACATGCCATCTTGTTTTGTATGTTGGACTCTTACTTCATGCTTAGTAATTCTGACCTCCTTTTTCATATGCTAAGAAAGTTTGCCACATAAAGCTCTGATGGCAGAATCTCACCTGTGTCATAAGGCAGCTAAGGTAATATCATAGGGAACATGGGGCACTTGAAATTTTGAAGATACCACCAGAAGGAGCAGGATGGCACGTGCCTTGTGCCACCATCCCTTTGTGATGCACTCCATAATGAGAAGACAGAATTCATTGGAAAAGATCCTGATATTAGGAAAGATTGAAGGCAAAAGGAAAAGTGATGGGAGAGGATGAGATGGATAGATAATGTCATGGAAACCACAAACACCTATGTGGTGAACAGACTTTGAGAGATAGTGGAGGGTAGAAGGACCTAGCGTGCTATCAGTGGGGTCACAAGGAGTCACAAGTGACTGTACAACAGCAGTGCACCCAGGGCAGCCTAGTAACTGAAAAAATACGGACAAATCTTTGCTTGTACACTGTTGCCATGGATAACAGAAATTAGTTATAATTTACGTGCTTTCCTCTAAAAAATGGCCAAGGAAAAATAATTATATTTTTATAGCTTTTGTTCATGTTTTCTGTGAAATTGGCCTGAGCCCTTGACTCTCTTCTTTTTTTTTTTTTTACTCACTTCTTAAAGAGGCCTAGTCAACTGAATGGGTCTTGCCTCACTCAAAGTGAGAACTCAGGAAAGACCTTAGCTTAAAATGTCAAGGTCTCCCACTGCATGCTGGGCCATCTCCAGTTGTCCTGATCTATATCTGGCCACTGGTCCCAGATGACTTTGGAGGAAACAGTGAGGCTGGTGACTTTGCACAGCCCTCCCTCACTTAAATCCAGTTCAATTTCAAGTCATGACATTATATTCCTGATGCCATGGTCTTCTTCAAGAAGGATGGACAAACCACAACGAAATTGGTTTACAAGTGTTAAGGCCGCGGGAAATCATTGCTCTCAAGAGGAGGACCAACAGATAAAACTATGGAATGCAATAAATTACACACTGGGTGGAGGGGAGCTGGAAGTGGGGTGGTGCAGAAGGTCCAGAAATGGATTCCAGTTTCATTTCTTCCACTCACTTGCTGTGTGACTTTGGAATTGTGAAACTTTGCCTCAGTTTCTTTCTATGCAAAAGAGAATTAGATGATCTCTTAACCCTCCTACAAGCTTCAATAGTCCATGATTCTTTGATAATTAAAAAGAAAATTGGTGCTCTGTGCTAACTTGGGGTTAGCCTAGCCTTTATTTATTTAAGCACTATCCTATTTACTTATTTATTTTTAAAAAGCTATGCAAATCACCCCCTTATTAGGGTCATTGATAATTGTGTGGTTTACTAATGATCTTGAAAGCTATTTATCTGAGTGGCTATTAGATTTTAATTATTTATTTAAAGGATAATAAAATAAAAATTAACAAGGTTACTTACTGTTGTTTAATTAATAATGATAAATTAAGAGATACCTAACTTCCACTACTCTCATGTTTCAAGTGATAAATACTTTTGTGAATGATTTTCTAGTTTTTTTTTCTTTTTAACTTAAAAGAGAGTCTTAAATAATGCCTACATTTTAACCTCTTTGTCTTTCATTATTTTCCACATGAGGTATACATGTAAAAGAACCTATTTTATCATACATAGTCTATGGATAAAGGTAGGACTATTTTTTGCCAACTGACAAAATTATGGGATGGTGCAGAAATCAATCTTACTTATAATGGATGTGCAGATGGCCTTTTGTAAGACTGTCAGCGTACATATTCTCAGGAGCAATGTATGGGAATATAGCAGTCTAGCTTTAATTATAAATATATCATCAAAAATGCTCTGCTGATAGTGAACGAGGAAGTGAATGTTTTTAATGGGTTTATCTGTATTCTAAATAGAAGTTATCTTCCTGATTAAAAACTGATAATGCTACCAGTCCTTTTCCTTTCATGCTAGCAACATGAAAAGAAAAAGCAACAACATCAGTAAATATTTATTAAGTACTTATTTTGTGCCTGATGCCATGCTAAGTACACAGAATGGTAACAGCTAAGCATTTATGCAGGGTATCAATGTAATTTTACATCATTAAAGCTTTGTGTCACCGTGTAGAGTCTTTTATAGGTTTCAAAGCACATTTCCTATATTATTTCAAATTTGATCTTCATCACAACCCTATAAGGTACATGATTTTATTGTCCCCATTTTAGGGATGAAGAGACTGAGGGGGAGAGATGTTAAATGACTAATAATTGCCTAAGGTGGGATTTGAACTTGGGTCTTCTTGTCTCCCAAATCCAGGACCCTATGCCTTGTGCTACACAGTCCCTACCCCGAGGGATGTAAGATGTAAGTAAGATCATTGTAAGTACAATTCACAGGTGCTTTCCTCCAAACCAACAACACATGAAAACCCCACCCACATCCCATGCTGAAAAGTAAGAATCCAGATCACTGGATCTTAAGTCACACCACATAATTTTGTTTATTAAAATAACTATAAAGTAGTAACGTTAAAATAATCTGTTTCATTTG
Source organism: Pseudochirops cupreus (assembly GCA_028627135.1). Lineage (NCBI taxonomy): Eukaryota > Metazoa > Chordata > Mammalia > Diprotodontia > Pseudocheiridae > Pseudochirops > Pseudochirops cupreus. The sequence continues at coordinate 154,564,566 of CM053583.1, forward strand.
AGTGTCTCATTAACTTTTTTTACTGTCTGGACAGTAAACAGAGTGCAAATCATATGTCAGAGGTAAAGGACTGAAAGGGAGAGAGTATGATTTGCCCCCACTTGTGGTTTTGGTTTAAGAGAAATCGTTTTAACTAGTTGTGGTTCAAGGGAATAAGAATGCTATCTTGTCCCATTTTATTTCAAAGGACCTTTGACTTCATTGTTTTTCAGCGCCAGCTTGGTGCCCAGCAGAGTGGGTGGCTGTCTGTGTGGTAAGATTTCAGGAGAGATGAGAAGGCTGCCTTTCAGTCCCTCCTCCCAAAAGGCATCTCTCTCTTGACCTCTTCCTAATGTCTGAATTCCTCTGTAGTAACTTCGTTTTATTTTTGAGCTTATGACTTTGTCACCCATTAAAATTTAAACATTATTCAGAAAGTGAATATAATAAATGACTTCTCAGGCATTTATACTTTAGTGTGAGATGATCAGATTCTGACTCCTTCCCTCCATCTCTCTATGTCTTTGTCTCTGACTCTGTCTATCTGTCTCTCTGTTTCTGTGTGTCTGACTGTCTCTCTCATCATCAAAGACGAAATTCACCCACTTCAGCATTTTGCTAGGGCCAACCATGTCATGGTAGTTTGAAGTTTAATTTAGAAGGAATTGGGAAATGAAAGAATGTGTAGCATGGTTAAATTAATGATGTCACTGTTACTGAGATGTCTATGTGTGAATGGGAACAGTGCCCATAAAGAACCCAGGGAGAAATCATTGGCTGCCCCCAAATCCTGGAGAGGACTCTCTCTGTACCTCCACTTCCTAGAATTCCTAGTTGCCTCCAAGTCTCAGCACAAGGAGTATCTGCTACATGAAGTCTTACCATGATGTTTACCAGCTGTTTGTTCCACTCCCTACCAACCCATATTCATTTGGTATATGCATGTGTGTGTGTACACATGTACGTATGTGTATATACACATATATACACGTTGTCTTTATCGTTAGAATGAAAGCTGCTTCCAGGGAGGGACATATGCCTGGAATATGGTAAGGGCCTAATATGTGCTTTTTGATGAATTGATTCAGTGCTTAGAAAAATTATCACTGCTTATATAACCTGAAGCTTATGATCCTCCAATAAGGACTTACCTCTGGGGAGGTACTGAAGAATACAGAAGATTTGAGACTGGAATGAAGTGATCACTTTTAGATCATTGAGCAGTTAAAATTTATTGAAGAATAAGACTGAATAAAGGGGGATAGCTAGGCAGCACAGTGGATAGATTACAGGGCTTGGAATCAGCAATCAGAAAGATTCATCGTCATCAAATCTGGCCTGCAAAACCTAGTAGCTGAGTGACCCTAGGTAAGTCACTTAGTCCTATTTCCTTCAGTTTCCTCATCGGTAAAAAGGAACTATAGAAGGAAACAGCAAACCACTCCATTATTTTTGCCAAGAAAACCCCAAATGGGGTCACAAAGAGTTAGACATGACTGAATGACAAAGCCTGGGCAAAACAAATTATAACCTTAGATATAGCCAAATTACGTTTGGCATGTTTTGTGGGGAAGGACAGACAAGAAAATTGTAAGGCCAAAGGGGAACTCCATGCCGCCTATACGTGGATTTGAGGATGGCGTGGGGGTGGGCAGGGCAGGAAAGAAAAGACCAGAGAGGAACAGGTTAGAGAAAATAGTCATAAGTCCAAAAAAATTAACCTTATTTTGCATATCTCTTACAAGCCCCACCCTAATGCCAAGGAAGTCCAGCAGTCTCCAGGATTCTTTTAGGACAAATCTGGTCTCTGGAGTTCTTCCAGATGTGGAATATATGGGGATATGTTCAAGGATATAAAGTTGCTTCTCATTTAGGACTCGTCAGCTTATATCTGGGTCCCTTAAAAATACCATGGTTTAAGTTTCTGGTGTACACAGGTTTATAATATCCTTAATTGATTCCACAATGTGATTTTCAAGTCATTTTCTAGGGGGGCTTTTTTAAAAGAAAAGCACAAATTGGTAGATTTTATGAACAGATGAGTAGTTGGTAAATTAATATTAAAGTGATGCTTAATAGATATTCCCTTGATTTGTGTTTCATAAGTTGGTTTCATATCAATGAATATTACTAACAGTATGTGATAGGGACAAAATCCTAATGTCCTTGCCACACAGGTTAGATTAATTTTTCCTTAAAACATGTAGAAACTTTCTTTTTCAGGACTAATGTTAGAGGACTAATGTCCTAAGTGCAAAATAGACCATAAAAAAGCAGTAAATCACCTCTCCTTCCTGAGTTCTCTCTTGGCCAGAAGATCAGCAAGGTCTACCCCGGGAGGGAAGCAAAAGTAAATCTGACCGAATCAGAGCAGGATCTTTGCTGAATATGCTTTCCTTGGTATGGCTAAGTCAACCTCCTTTCAATTGTTAAATGTTCTATAAACGTTTTGATTTTATTTCTGTCTCAAACATGAGCTCCTAGACTGGTTTGAGTCAGATCTGACCTGTTACAAACTTGAAGAATGTTAGCAACCTTCCCAAAACATTCCTAGTCAGTGGTCAAAATGGAGCTTCAGAACAACTGGATCCCAGTTCTCCCTAGAAGAAGTTAGGTTTGAGCCATGCATTGAATAAAAGAGTAGAGATCTGAAGAAAGGATGGGGAAGTATATTTCAGTTGAGAGAGCAAATGTGGAGAAGTGAGGATAAACAGATTATGTGTAGGAAATATCAACCACATTTGGCTGGCTAGAAAAGAGAATCTGTTAGTGAGTAGCAAGAATTTAGGTTGGTAAATGGAAAGGGTAACAGATGGTGAAGGGTTTGAGACCGAGCACATGAGTTCAGATTTTGTAAGCTTTTTTTTTTTTTTTATCAAAGCAAGTGAGTAACTGGATGAAAATACTGTTTGGAAGAAGTTGGTCTAAGCAGCTATGAGTAGGGGTGAATTAGATGAGGAAATCGGAAGAGAACAAATAAAAATGTTGTCCTAGTAGTCTAAAGCAGTGGTTTCAAAACTCAAATAAAAATAGGAACTTTAAATATATTCCAGTTACATTTTAATCTAGTTTAGTCCACATTAGGGAGTGTTCTGGGATGCATGAGGCCCACGGGTGGAGTGCTTGACCCTTCTTGTCTAATGCCACCCATAGATTTCACTGAAGTAGCAACTAGAGAATGTTCTTATGTTACAGTGATAAGTGCACTGAACTTAGAGTCACAGTAGGTCACCAGGCATTCAGTAAACACTAACTATATCCTGGGATTGTGCTTAAGTGCTAGGAACTGAGTTTGAATCCTAGTTCTGTTACTTAGCTACTGTGTGACATTGGGCCAATAGCACAAACTCTTTAGTTCATGGTTTCCTCATCAATTAAATTAAATTAAATTTAATTTACAAAAAAGAAGAGAGGGTTGAACAAGATAGATCTCCAGGGTACCTTCCAACACTGGATTTATGCTCCTATGAACTAGGAAAAAAGGAAACTCAATTCTTCACACCACTGCCTGTTAATCTTCTTTATCATAAATCTGATAGCCATGCTTCTACTCAAAAACATTCAATGGCTCCCTCTTGCCTGATGAATAAAGTTTAGATTTAGGCTGCCATCCAAGATGCTCCACAATCATTTTCAGCTATACCTTTCCAACCCTATATCATGTTATTTTTCTCTGCATGCTCTGTATTCAGTGAAGCTGGACTGATGGCCATTTACTCATATATATTCATGCTTTTCTTCATTTCATTCTTTCCTCTCACCAAGAATATCATCCTTTTCCTCTGTCTACTGAATTCCTTCTTCTTCTTGTTATTTGTCCTTCATTCTCAAAGAGGACTATGAAGGTGATGCCATGACTTGCAAGTGAATTGGATTTCATTGAGGCAGGGCTGTGCAAAGTTGCCAACCTCACTTTCGTCCAGATCCATTCTGCATCCAGGGGCTAGATATAGACCAGGACAAATACCCATCTGTTGAGGCCCAGCTCAAATGCTACCTCTTTTGGACAGCCTTTGCTGCCTTCTCCCATCTGTCATTGTTTTGTGTTATCACACATATGTTACATATGTGTATCACTTGCATTATTTGTTGCCATATACTTGTTAAAATTACTTGGGTGTGTATTTAGTCTTGCTAAGATGTAAGCTACTTGAGGGCAGGAGCTTGGTATCTCCCCCATCCCCTAGCATGGTACTATACAATACACATATGCATATACGTATACATGTACATGCTCATTTACTTGAGAAAAGGTAAAAGGAAAAAAAAAGATGGGTTCTATTTCTAACTGAAAGAGAAGAGTTGAAGATGGCTTTAACATTACAAGCCTAAGCAAAGAGGTGGAAGTTGGCATCACTGATGGTGATGAGATAGTTGGAAAGCAGTAGCCATGGGGAAAAAATGAGTTTTGGTTCTAGTTGGTTCATTATCTAAGTGGAGATATTCTGCTGGCAAGTGAAGATATAGTTTGTAAGAAAGAAACATAGTCCAGTATGGAGATGGTGGCACCAATATAAATAAGTGACTTGGTAGATGCTAAAAGCAGACACTGGGGGTGGTGGTGCAGAATTGATGAAGGAGGGCACAAGGTAGCCAGTGATGCAAAAGGAGGGCTGCAACCACCAAATGTCATAGAAAAGACATTTCTAAAGGAAGACTTAGGACTGGAAAACCTGAGAAAAAGAGAATTTAATATAACCATAAAGAGACACTAGATAGAGAAATTCTTGTAAATCACTGGATTCAGGAGCAAGATTTCAAATGGTGCAAAAGGCAACAATCCTAAAAATTTTCAACCACATAAAGAAAAAAAAAAACAAATAAAATTGTGATTCTCATTTTCAGTGTCTAAATGATTTACAGCCACTGTAAATGAAAACAAGTCCGAATTAACATTGAAGAAAACCTGCTACTCTCATTCCAATTGTTTTTATTGATTTGGAAAATATGAGAATGTACATGAAAAATGGAAACATCTGCTTCATGGAGCTGATATGTTTTGAATTATTAGAATGGATTTTGGGGGGCTTTTAAATTTTGGTTTATTTTGCGTCTTTCCATGGAAAAACATCCGTGTTTAGGGCAAATGGAGACTTCAGGAGCTGTAAACAGAAGTAATTATTCTAGAATTCTTTTTTAAAGGTGTAATTTTAATGTAAGAAAGTGAAACATTACATGCTATGTCAGCTTGAGCTTAAAGAGCATTTGTTCTGATTTCAAAAAAGAGAGAGACAGAGAAACAGAGAGACAGAGAATCCATCCTTTCCAGAGAGCTTACTTAAGGTTTATTCTTTGATTTGTTTTTCAAATATTTATGCCACCCCAAAGCTCGGTTTTCACAATTGATTTTTACCAGATGAACATCTCTACTGCTTGATGTGGTTTGGAATAGGATTTTCCAAACCAGGATCATGTCTTTTGAAGAACTGTGAAGTTATTTCATCTTTGGTGGTAGAACATTAAGCATTCAAGATTTGTGCATTTTCATTATTTCTTTTTCTTTCTTTTCTTTTCTTTCTTTTCTTTTTTTTGGCCAGCATGCCAAGTTGTGTAGTGGCATATATAAAATATTTAGACTCTAATAGAAACAAAAACCAGACTTCATTGAGTTAAGCGTGAGTGTGAACTCCATGCTGAAGGAATGATTGATGGTTTTCTCACCACATGTAACACACTAACATGATTTTACAAAACCTTTGCTCACATACTTACAAATTATCCAAACTTTTGCTGTAGTAAAGATCACGCTATGTTTCCTCAGAACAAAGTTTGTGTGTGTTGCTTTCATTTTGTATTTTTAGCAACAATAAAAACTTAACAACTGTAGATGAGAATTTGTTGTGTGTTGAGTATCCATAATTTTATTTGAAACAGCTGGCGTGTCTTTATTGCATATCAACTGGCCTAGGAGAAGGAAGACCAGGGTACTGGCACTATGTCTGCAGCACCAAGCAAAAGTATAGTCTTCTTCAGCCTTAATTTCCACATCTGTGAAATGAAGAGATTAGATTAACCCAGGGACTTTCAACCTCTTTTGTTTCATCAACCCCTTTGGCAGGCTAGCAAAGGTTCCGGACTCCTGAATAAACCTTCTAAATGCATAAAAGCAAAAATATAGGACTAAAAAGGAGACTGAAAGTTAGTGAAAATGAAGGTATAATTTTTTCCCATCCATGATTATGAACCTCCACAAACCTACCCCTTTGTGCTCTCTGAACCTAGGGTTAAGAGTTCCCGGACTATATTCTTTCTGAGATCTTTACCAGCTCAAAAATTCATGCTTCTAAATGTCAGAAAGATCTTTAAAGGAAAATCTGTGTATTTTAGACCATACTTATAAGGCTTCTTAAAATTCAAGGCTAGTACAAATTTGTCTCTTATGTTAAAGAAAAAAAAGAACAACCCTACACAGACACCGAGGCAGGGTGGGCGGGTGCGACGCGTAAAGTTCTGGCCTGGAGTCAGGAAGACTCATTTCCTTATTTGAATTCTTTCAAATTTGAAAAAATTTAAAGGTTCCTTCAAATCTAGCCTCAGACACTTACTAGCTGTTTGACCCTGGGCAAGTCACTTAACCTTTTATTGCTTCTCTTTCCCCATTTATAAAATGAACCGGAGAAGGAAATGGCAAACCACTCCAGTATCTCTGCCAAGAAAACCCCAAATGGGGTCATGAAGAGTCAAACACAATGAAACGACTGAACGTGAAAACACATCATTATGATGCTGATCATTTTAGGATTTTTCAGTTGCCCTTTGTCCTAATTTGAAGAAACATGATTTTTCCCCATACATTTCTGGAACTGTAAATTTAGAGGTTGAGATATGGCTTATTGTAGTGAGTAGAGCATTTGTCATATAAGTAGAAGACTGAAAATCAAGTCCTATCACAGACATTAAACTGTGTGATCATAGGCAAATCCTACTTTTATAGAGCTGTAGAATCCTCATCTGTAATGATGATTGTGTCTGTCTGTCTGTCTATCTATATCTATCTATCTATGAAATGCTTGCAATGGTTATCTCACATGGTTGTTGACAGGAAAGGGCTTTGAAAACCTTATAGTATGTTCTAGAAATATGAGTTGTTGGGTTTTTTTTTTTTGATGGCTGGGACAAAACTGCCATATTTTGACTTGTTATCCAAATACACAGTGGTTCCTTAAATTGTCTGAACATGATGATGGTGTTAAAAGTAAGCTTCTACTTGACATTTCCATTAGAATTTCATTTATTTCACTCTCCTTGGTATGTAAGAAATTTGTAACTGTAAGTTCACACACCAGCTTAGTTTGAAAATTGCTTCTGATAGCCCTAGTACTCTCTTTACATTATCTTATATTTATTTATCAGTGTAAAGATTCTGATTTCTTCCATATTATTCTCTCCCTTCCCTTCACTCAGTAAAATGTAACCTCATTGAGGGCAAGGACTGTTGCATTGGTCTCTGCATTCATAGTGCCTGGTATATAGATGGCACATAATAAAGCAATTAGTAAGCATTGATAAAACACCTTCTGTATACCAGGCATTGTATTAGGTACTTTGGATACAAAGACAGAACATCAGTGAGCTTTCAGTTTAGCCTTTGGAGAAAATATGTGAGTAGATGCATGTATGCAAAATATATACAGAACAGTTACAAGATGATTGGGGGTGGGGGGAGGGAGAATTCGGGAAGCAGAGAGGGAACGAAGTAGCAAACTGAGGGAATCATCCAAAGTGTCCTTGAGCTGAGCCTTGAAAGAAACTGGGGCTTCTGAATGGTAGAGGTATTCCAGACGCATGGGACGGGAAGTCCACGGAGATGGCCAACGGGCTACAGTGAATAACAGTACGAAGGTGGGTTTGGTGAGACTGCATTGTGTGAGTGGAGGGAATTTTAACTAGGAAGGTAGATTGGGACTGATATTGAAGGGCTTTAGTAAATGTTCATTGGATTGAATGTTCTTTCAGTAGGTTGGAAAAGTAGGAAATTGGTCTGGTAAGGTATGCATGGCGGTACCAAGTTAGGCAAAATACTGAATGAAAGACATAGGCATTTTAACATCTTTCAGTCGAGAGAACCATTGAAGAGTTTATACCAGAAGAGTGATAACAGCTTAAGAAATGGTGGTGGTGGTGGTGTGTGTGTGTTTGTGTGTGTGTGTGTGTGTGTGTGTGTGTGTGTGTGTGTGTGTGTAGAAGCTAAAAGTAGTCCCAGTAGTGGTTTTGGAGGAGGACAAAGAGTACAATAGAATATTGCAAATAAATTTTATCTGTTTGATAAATTATGAATATTCAAAAATCACTGGTCTTCTATTTTAAAATATTCATTCTGTTCTTGAGTGCTAAAAATGTTCATTCAAAAACCTGTATAATGTCTATTTTACCTAAGAGTTGGTGAAATTTATCTTTTTAGTGTAGCATCCTTGCTGTGTGAAGATGAGGGTGATGACGTGTACCAGCCAGAATGTGATGGGAATGTATCTTTTCTATATGCGCATATTTGTGGTTAATCTTTTCTCCTGGACTTGTGATTTCATCAGCATAGGGATCTCTTAATGAACTCTCCCTCTACTCACTCATTAAGACCAGCACCTCCTCAGCAACTCACAGTCGCAGAGAGTTACCTGGAAACAGCGAGGAGTCAAGTGACTTGACAGGAGTCTCACAGCCAGTGTGCTTTAGGGGCGCCACTTGAACCTGGGCCTTCCTGATTCTGTGGTTGCGTTTCTGTTGAGCATGTACACAATACCCGATTTTACATCCATATATTTGTGTGTATGCATAAATACATACATACACACATACGTGCACACAAAGAGAGAGGAAACAAGCTGTCAGTACAATTGTTCTCAAATTTTTTGGTCTTGGGATCCCATTTTAATAATTTAATTTATTAACATTTAAAAATTGTTAATGACCCCCCTTTCCAAAGAGCTTTTGTTCATGTGGGTTACAGCTGCTGATATTGACCATATTAGAAATTACTCATGTTTGAAAATGCCATCCACATCCAGAAAAAGAGCTATGGAGTCTGAACACAGATTGCAGCAGACTATTTGCTTTTTTTTTGAAAAAATGAAATCACAAGTCCAGGAAAAAAATGAAATACAAATATACACATTTATATGTAATGTATCACGTACGTGTGTATGTGCATTGCTCACGAAGACACTTGTTGGATCACTTGAGGTTATGAGAAGTAGTACTTTGTGCTGCCTTAAGTTGAGACTAACATGAGTTGGCATCAGACTGAGAAGAGGGCGAGCTATTTGAAATTAAGCAGTTACAACGAGAGGAAATGGAAGAAAGCATTGTGATAGTCAAAGTGGCTAAAATTGATGGCATTGTGGGGAAGACGGTGCCGGATCTAAAGAGAAAAGTTGTCAGAAAGTGACAAGTGAGTAGGGAGTACAGGGAATTATATAAGGACTAGTAAAGTTCCCATTCTGTATTTCCAGTGTATCCAGAAATAGAGATAGAACTTAGACCTGTGATTTCATTGATATAGAGAACTCCCAGAGGGGAATCTCTCTCTATCAATCCAGCCTGTTGCTATAGTTCTAGAGTTGCCCAACACACTTAGAGGTTAAGTGACTTGCCCAGAGTCACACAATACAACCGGAATATGTATGTTGACATATTTATATATTTTATACATTTTGCACTTATTAGTACTTTATTTTTTCCAATTACATGTAAAGATAGTTTTCAACATTCGTTTTTGTAAGGTTTTGAGTCTAAATTTTCCTCCTCCCCCCACTTCATAAGATAGCTGATAATTTGATATAGATTATACATGTACAAGGATGTTAAACATATTTCCACGTGTTGTGAAAGAAGAATCAGAACAAAAGGGAAAAACCATGAGAAAGGAAAAATTAAAAATGTGAAAATAAGTATACTTTGATCTGCATTCAGAATCCATAGTTCTTTCTTTGGATGTGGATAGGATTTTCCATCATGAGTCTTTTGGAATTGTCTTGGATCATGGTATTGCTAAGAGTTAAGTCTAAAGTAGTTGATCATCACATTATTATTACTATGTACAATTTTCTCCTGGTTCTGCTCACTTCACTCAGCATCAGTTCATGTACGTCTTTCTAGGTTTTTCTGAAATCCACCTGCTGGTCATTTCTTATGGAACAATAGTATTCCATCAGCTTGCTCAGCCACTCCCCAGTTGATGGGCATCCCCTCAATTTCCAATTCTTTGCTACCCCAAAAAGAGCTGCTATAAATATTTTAGTACATGTGTGTTGTTTTCCCATTTTTATCATCTTTGATACAGGGATACAGACATAGTAGTGGTATCACTGGATCAAAGGGTATGCACTTTTTTATAGCCTTTGAACATAGTTCCAAATTGCTACCCAGAATGATTGGATCAGTTCACAACTCCACCAACAATGCATTAGTGTTCCAATTTTCCCACATCTTCTCCAATATTTCTCATTTTCCTTTTCTGTCATGTTAACCAGTCTGATGGATGTGAGGTGGTACCTCAGAGTTGTTTTAATTTATAGCCAGTATATATTAACAGCAAGTCTTGAACCAAGGCCTTTGTCACTCCAAAGCCAGTTTTCTGTCCACTGTACTATACTATCAAAGAGAAGCCTGAAAAAAAGAAGAAAAAATGTCTATGAGAGGGTCTTCTAAGCAGTAGAAATAATAAAATTCTCCTGTAGTCACCTTTAGTTTCAAATTAAGGAGCCCCCGTCAGCTCTGCTGGTATCTTCTGCACTCTGTCTGTTCTGCCATGCTCAGAACTCTCTAGAAGCTGATCTTCTGTTTCAGGAGCCATATTCACAACTTTAGACCTGTGATGGATCTGGTGATCCCAATGCTGTGGGATACTTCTTCCATCCTTGTAAATGGCCATCCAGGTGGCAGTGGATAGAGTACTGGGCCTGGAGTCAGGAAGACCTGAGTTTAAGTTCCACTTCAGATACTTAGTGACTTCATTACCATTATGTTTGCCTATGTTTGCCTCAGTTTCTTCAACTGTAAAATGGGGATAATAATAGGACCTACCTCTCAGGCCTGAGATGAATATCAAATGGATAATTGTTTTAAAGCACAGCACCTGGAGCATAATAAATACTAAGGAAGTGCTGTCGTGATTATTTGTTATCATGTCCATCAGTGTTAACCATTCATTCATGCTTTCTTCTCCTGTGGGGACTCATATCCATGTTTGCCCATAAATCCTGTACAGCAGTGGTTCTCAACCTTCCTAATGCCACCCTTTAATACTCGTATGTGGGCATATCTGCATGTGGGCGGACCTGCCTGGAGATGGATGGAGGAGCAGTGTCTTGGTTCCTAAGACCATCAGAAATATGTGTTTTCTGATGGTCTTGGGCAACCCCTGTGAAAGGGTCTTTCGACTCCCAAAGGGGTTGCGACCCACAGGTTGAGAACCACTGCTCAACAGAGTCTAGCTGAGATTCAGAGGCTCTTCCCCAAGAGCACCTTATACTGTATGGATAGCAGTGGAGCACCAGAGTGGCCTACAAGTTATCCCTTGCTTTGACTACACAGCCAGTCCATCTTCTTTTCTAGCCATACACCTCTTTGATAATACCCTTCACAGTCTTTCTCTCTGTGCACGTCTTACTGGCAGTGTGTGACAATCTGCTCAAGCCTCTGTGTACCCTTACATCACTTTTGGGCAACTCGCATGTTTAATTCTTCAGAGACTGTTTATTCTACTACACATAGCCATACATGAAAAGTATTGATGTGAGAAACGCTAACTGATGTTTTAAGGGTTTTGCTGGGGGATGGGAGGGGTGGGTAGTGGGACATCAGCCATGAAAGCACTACACACACACCCAAACACAACATGACATATTCCATTCTGGCTATACATTGTCCATGTACTGTCCATCCAATAGCATTTCATCGGGGGGTAGGGGTGGATTCTTCATAGTTATGGTAAATCTTTTACCACAGTGAGCAAACCTGAACAACCTAGCAAACATCTGTTCATCTTGCCAAGCAGAGATATGTAACAGCCAACAGCAGCACCAGTTTAAAAATAAATTTGTTTCTAAAGGCTTATGGAAATGGATGATGGGATATCGTGAGCAGTGCCACCTTCTCAGCCAAGGAGAAGCAGTGGGGCCAGAAAATAATGCTTATGGACTATTTAAGGGTAACAGTGGAAGACAGACAACAAACATGAAAAAATGGAAATGATTTTCTATTGTTTTCTCCATTGATGCCATCATAGCTGTTATCTTTGGACTTTTAACCTCCTAATCAAAGGATCTTAGCTTGATAGCTGGAGGGGACTTTACAGCTTACCTTACCCCTGAGTCTACAGATAAAACGAAAGCCCAAAGAGGATGTGACTTGGCCAAACCATTTATTAACAAAGCCAAAATTAGAATCCCATTCACAGATTTGGATTTCAAAGAGACCTTCAAGGTCATCTAGTCCAGATGAGAAAATGGCGCACAGAGAGGCTGTGACTTGTCACACACACTTTGCTCATGTGGCAAAGTGAGGAATTAAGCCCAGGCCTTTTAGCTTTGGGACCTTCATTCTTTCCAGGGGACTACTTTGCCTCACAGCGCTATACTTCTTCTTCTGTCCTCTCCTGTGCTCGTCTGCTCAGTGTAATAGTGATGTTGTAACTGATTGTATGAGCAGGCCAAAGCAACGTCATTAAGGTGACTATCAATTCCTATTTTTCACTTCTCTTAAAATTCTTTCAAAGTCAGAGAATCAGAGGAATGTAGAGCTCAAAACGTTTTAAATTTAAATCATCCCAAACCCTCATTTTGTATAATTTCTTATTGGCCATTGGGTCCCCAGTGCCTTACTTGTTTTCCCATTGGCTGATGGTTTTCATTTATTCTAAATGGTTAGAAGGAGAATGTTTTGAAAAATGAGATTGAAATCTAATTGCCAAAAACTGAAAGGGACAACCTAGTTGGTTCCTTCAATTTTTGGACACAGTGGGAATTGCTTTTAAGTATGGGTTGGATTTTGTGGCTATTGAGGCTCCTTCAGGCTCACAAACTGGATGACTTCACAACCTTTGGTCTTATTTTTCTATGCTCTAAAGCTGTGTCTAATCATGAATCTCTGTATGGTCTCTCTAATTTCCTCTACCCCTGCAACTTTCTCACTATCTCTGTTTTTCTGTCTCTTTTATCCCTGTTTCTTCCATTCCCTCTCTTCGTCTTTGTCAGTCTCCCTTTCTCTCAGTCTCTCTACTTACTGCTTCTCTCCCCCTTGCTGCCTTTCTCCCTTCTCTGTCTCTCCATCTCTACCTACCCATATCCTCAGAGCAGTCCATTAAAACATTAACTTGCTGTACCAGGCAGTGTCTGGCAAATTCCTACTGACAGGCAGACAGTTCTGTAGTGCTTGGAGTTGCAAATGGTTTTCAGATGACAATCAGTAGTTTCACTGAAGGCAGATTGACTTCATAAAAATGAAGAACAGCAAAATAATGAGATAGAAAAGGATGTTTCTTCCTTCCTTCCTTCCTTCCTTCCTTCCTTCCTTCCTTCCTTCCTTCCTTTTGAGGTGAAAAGATTTTTGGAAGAAAGATGAGTTTGGGAGATTTTTTTAAGTAAATAACCAGATTGTTCAAGGATCTATTTTTGTTTGGTACATTGGAAAGGGTCACTTGCCCTGTGTTCCTACCTAAAGTTCAAATAAACACTAGATAGAAACACTTAAGGACTGTGGGAGGTAATAGAAATGTTCACAATGGAACTGAGACAGTTTGGAAAATACTGAAGAAATGATTGAAGAGATTGCTCAAATAAAGGTGTATACCAAATTCTTGGGGAAAATGACACACACCCTTTATTACCAAAAAAGATGGTGACTGGGACAATATTAATATCTACTAACCCACCTGCCTACTTTCCCATTTCTGCCAGATCTTTATGAGAATAGCTACATATGCACTAAACATTTTCTAGATGAAGGTAGGCTTTCAGAAATAAAATCCTACAGCATTTTTACAGTCATGAAATTGATTGATAGAAACAGGGAATACAACCTCCCACTGGGTGTATTGTTTGGTTTTTAAAAAAATTATTTTATTTTTAAAATTCATTTTAAACTTAAGTACAAAATTTAAAAAAATGCCTTGTAACACAGCAGAACATAAGAGAGGATTCAGTATAAAGCAATAAATTTCCATTTCAAGAAAACCTACATAATGAATATCATAACATTATTTTCAGATCTGTCCATCTTTGCATCCTTGTGTGTTATCTTTTGTTCTCTGCTGTGCACTTCTTACTTTATTTTTCTCCTTATCCCCAAAAAAGACTACAATTAAGTGCTGATATATTTTATCCATATCCATATAAACGTACATGTATATAGATATCCATAAACATATACATATATACACATATACACTCAAACATGTACACATAAGATGGGCGTATTATTTGTTGACCATTAGATTGTGAGTTTCTTGAGAGCAGTGCCTGTCTCTTTCCTCTCTCTGTATCCCAAGTGCCTGGTATACAGTAGGTGCTTAATAAATGTTTGCAAATTGACTATTAAAAAGTATTTTATTTTTGTAGACCAAAATACTGCTTTGAGGGATATCCTCCAACCATGTATCTCCAAAATCAGAATCAGAATAACAAAAGAATATGACAGTAGAGGGAACTTTTTTTGATGACTCCCTGGTTATTGATATTAAGCACAGACTAAAACAAGGAGATTTATTGAAGCTGTTGGTTACTACCATGGATAATGTGGACCCTACAGTAAATATGGGAAAAATTTGGGGGAAAAAAATGGGGAAAACATTTTTGCCCTAGATGGAAAAGTCGCTCAGATTCTCGTTTTTGGTGATGCAATTGTGCAAATTACATTAATCCCTGCAACATTGTGCATCATCTTGTGAAATCTCTGTCCGTAGATGAAAATCCAGATACAGCATTTATGTTTCTTTCACAGTGAATCTAATCACCTTGTTATAGATTTTATTGCCTTGTGCTTCTATCCTCATTTCCCAATATATTGACTTATTAGAAAAGATTTTTAAAAGTTGTGTCAGTTAGACATACCATGTACTTCATAAAAAATATACAGATAGAAAAATTCATTACAAAAGACTTTGAAATGTGTCAAGGACTTTTGTAGGTTGTAAGACTGCTTAGTCTCTGAATGATTTTTTTTCCAAATAAAGCAGATATGTAAAATGTATTTTCTTCCATTCCATATAAGGCAACCAGTATTAAAAATGAAACAAAGTTTTAAGTGAAAGCAACCAGCTTTTGTTATATACCATAAGACCATTTCAGAATAAGTATTTCATGTACATTTTAAATGCTGAAATTGCTTTCAAATGGAGCTTCACTTCTCTTTGAGCAACTCTCATCATGTTTATTGATGATAAAGATTCTACCTAATATAAGTATTTATATAACACTTTAATGTTTACAAAACACTTTCCATACAGTCTCATTTGATCCTCAAGACAACCCTTTGTGATATACTTCAGGTATTATTATATGAAGTTGAGACAAGTTAGAGAAATTGTTCATGGTCTGATAGTGCCAGAAGCAAGTTTAAAATTATCTGTCAAACCCCAAGCCCAACAGTGTTGCCCTCCTGCTCCTCTGCCTTTGTGTTCATGAGGAATTGCTATATTCAGATAAACTAATACAAAGTAAGAGAAGCAAACAAGTACAGAATTTTTCTGATGCCGCTTTAAAAGACTTAATAATATTTTGGATAGCATCTGTAAAAAAAATGTGCTTAATCTGAAGTTCTGAACCTATTACCTTATTTGTAATTAATAGATTATACACACACATCAAGCACAATGTTTAGCCTATAACCCATGCTTAATAAATGCTTATTCTGTGATCTGTGATATTCATATAGCCTATCAACTCTTAAAGTTGCTTAATTGTCTATGATACTTCTACTTTTGGTTTATTCACAGTATTTTGGGGCAGCTAGATGTCACACTGGATAGAGCACCAGGCCCCAAGTCAACTTGTGTTCAAATTTGGCCTGAAACAATTACTGGCTTGTGACCTTGGGCAAGTAAGTCACTTAACCTCGTTAGCCTTAGTTTCCTCAGATGAGCCTGAGAAGGAAATGGCAAACCACTGCAGTGTCTTTGCCACAAAAATTCCAAATGGGGTCGCAAAGAGTCAGATACAACTGTGACAACTGGACAATGAAAAAAAATTCAGAATATTTCCTGCAAGAAATATGTGTGTGTGTATGCGTAGCTTTTGCAGAACATTGGAATAAATAGAAAAAAAGATAGTGTTTTTACTTTTCATTTCTCAAAGAATGGGGTTGAGTTTGTGAAATGTCCACAAGAATTGCTAAGCCATTTTTGTCCCTCTGTTTTTATTTTATTAGGTGAATTATCTTTAGCTAAGTTGATTAGTATAGAGCTGCTTCTCAAGGGAGGGCATTAAGTAGCCTTAAACTGCTTGCCATGGATTTTAATGTGGGACACCTACAGAATCCACTTTTGGCATGGAGGACGGTTTTGGTAATCTTGCATTACACAGTCAGCAGGTGCTTCCATGGACATTGGTGTAAACTAAGAAGGAAGGGCTTTGGATGTAGAAACAGTAATTGAAAATCCTGAAATGAATTCCTCCCTTTCCATTGCTTCACTGATTCCCAATGTTCCAGGTAGGGCACACCTGCTGAGTGACCAAGAACAGGTACGTTGTAGCATTCCATTAATTTCACCGGAATGTCAGCAGACTGCTGGTGCATAGCAGGAATGCTGAGGAAGGGTGTGTGGTGGGGTGGAGCATGTAGAAAAGAAGTAGCCCTGAATGCACAAGAGACAATAGTATTCGGAAATTGACCCCAATCCCTTTATAAGCTTTTATTTGGAGTTGCTCAGTGGTAAATCCTAAACTTTACTCTATTAGGCTCTCAGTTCTTTAGTATGTAGCATGAGAATGATGGCAGCCTAGCTTGAATAAGTGTGGTGCTGTAATATAAAGTTAAAAATTCTTCAAATGGTATTAAAATACAGCAGACTGTGAAAGAGCTTGGTTATGATCACAGTAACGAGATATATGGTGTGGTGTCAAAAACTGTCTTCTGGTTGACACAACAATCCATAATTTATAGATTGCCTTAAAAATTAAAAGACAAAGTCAATTATAACTAATTATGATGCTACATTTGCTTGAGAAGTTATTATATCCTTTGGGATATAGGAAGTAATGTTCATGTCAGTCAGGAATCTTTAGCTACGGCTTCCTTTTTCTAGCTCAAGAATTCTGCAGTTTCTTTTGGTGAGAATCCTGGGCCCCCGAAAGCCTGGAACATTACTAATTTTAGAAATAATTGGAATTGCCTCTGTTCTTCGTTGTACATTTGGTCCTCTTCTCAAGTTCCCCTTCATTGCCAAATCCCCATTGAAGTTCCTGGAAATTTTGTCTGGTGACTGCTGAATCAGTTAGAAATGAATTTAAAATTAGGCTTGAGAAAATAATAGTAAATTGAGTACCAGTATCAAGTTGTTGCTATTATCCCAATTGATCCCTAGCTGACAAGTGAGTTGGGGCTGCAAAGAAACTTAAGATCATAAATATTCTATATTTCCCAAAATGGATATTTCGTAATGTTCACATTCTTTATGGGCTAAAACCAAACCGTTACCAAGGGAAGTTGACATTTTTAGTAGGTATAATGGTTTACAACTGAATATTCCTCTTCAGTTGTGACAGCCTGGTGTAGTTGGTGTCTTACTGGGGCTTTTTGTCATAAAGACTGGGGGAGGGAAAAGAGAAGAAGAGGATGAAGAGGAAAAGAAAACTCATCCTTTTCTTGTCTTAAGGAGATTTGCAGTGAGTTTAAAGATGCAAATGAGCTAATATTCAGTTGATAGCCGCTTATCAAGTTATTGTTAAGGCTTTTGGGGTGCCTTGATCCTCAAACAGTTAATTGGTGTAATATGTAGAGTGTGTGTTTCATGTTTGGCCATTGTTTGTATGTGGTATGAGCTTCTGGGCTTATCTAGGAAAAAACACTGTCAGAAACGTTAAGGAAATACGTACTCAAAGAGGGAAAACCACAGTAAACAAGTTGCTTGAGTAATGTTAGAAAGCGTTATCCTTTTTATACGTTTAGGACTTCATTCTGTTGGAAAGCTTTCAAAGGGTGACCTAGTACATGTGCCAATGACAAAAGCGACTTGTAACAATTCAGGGCATGCTTTCTGCTTTATGAAATGGGATTGTGAAAATCCTCTCAAAAATGACACCCGAAATAGCATTAAAGCACAATTTCCCTTTGATGAGGCCTTAAGGCATTCGTAAGAAAAGTGACACCCCTCTGAGGGAGGCTGTGTCAGCATTCTGCAATGTTGTGTCGCTCATAACGGACATTAATCCATCAAGGGTGCGAGGGTCATTTATTTTGCTCGTGAAGTCATTAAATACTATTATTGATTTCTGTTCTATCACTCAGACTTTGCCTTCATTTCTTGATCATTATACACTCTAATGGCCATGTCTTGAATTTATTCACTTAAAACAACAGAGATTATCAAATTAAAAGTAAAATAGTTTTGACATAAGGTTCAAGGAGAAGATAATTCTGAAAAAGATATGCTGTAATTATTCAGTGACTACCTGAGATTAATCCTTATGTGGAATTGTGAAAGGGTGGGTTTAAGTGATATTGATTTCTTAAAAATCCATAATCGCCCATCTTCAATGAAATCATTTGCTAAAATGTAGTAAAGAGCAATCGGTTATTTTCTTTTTTTCCAAAGCAAATGATTGTTAAGAGTAAAATGTCTGCCTTTGAAATATTTTTCTTTCGCTGCTTTCATTTTACATAATTAACTTTACAAATATCTATTAATTACCTATATTATGTCCAATATTCTGGGATTTTAAAAAAATTCATGTTTTGTGCTCCTTGAGTGAAAACAGAGAGTCAAAGTTGACTTTAATGTAATAACAACTTCCTGGGTTTTTTTTTTTAATTGTGGTAAACAGGAAATTTGAGAAAGAGGCTAAATAAAATCTGAGTATCGAAGAGCCAAATGGGTATTCACTGCATTTCTGAAATTCAGATGAATAGGATTGCAGGATAAGATGTTTCCTTTTGTCATATGTCTTAAGGTAAATTGATCATTTAAGTGAAAGTGTATGGAAAATGTTTTTCTCTGAAACCCCAAATCAGACCTTTTTAATTAGATCACTAGAAGTCTACAGGATATAAAAAATTCTCTTACTCAGCTAAGTGCCATCATTTTAGGTACAAATATATCTTTTTCTTAGCCTATTAAATTATAACTTGTTCCTTCACACACATCATGCAAGGTAACCACATGAATTATTCATTTTCCAATGTTTTGTTAATTTTGCCTTTTGGAATCCCAGTTTCAGAAAATGCTATTTCCCACGCTGGCACAGCAAGGCTTCTTAGCTAGCCTCTCTCCTGAGAAGGAAGCATTGTTTGTTTCTCCCTTGCTCCAGAGTCTTAGGATGGACCTCTCCGAGCCCTCTCCAGGCCACTTTGGTGTCTACTACAGCGATGCCAAGTAGTACCAAGTTTATTGCAGCATCTTTGGAGACGCAGTTGTGTGCTCAGCACTTTTCCCAGGCTTCTTGCCTGGCTCTTTGAAGGAAACCTGAGCAAAGCTGTGTTATTAATGAATTATGACAAGCCTTTTGCCTATGAGGCAGAGAGGTTCCAGCTATCCCCCTTTAAGACAAAAACTTAATGGAAGATGTTCATATGGGCAAGCTCTCTGATGATACCCCTTAAGTGCTCATCCTTTTTCTGATGCGAATATTCAAAGAGGCGTGAAGCTGCAAGTGGCAGCGTTTAATATTGTCTTTCTCATAATGCCTGAATAATTTTCCAGAGAGTGATCGCTGCAGCTGCTGCGAACATGGTTATTTGTTTATTTTTCACCTTGGTCCTGGTGGAATGCTGACCTAGCTGATCTGCCGCACTGGCAAGGAAAATGGTTTCATATTCATAGCTCTCGTCTGTCTATTCTTTCAAATAAAACACAACATGCGTCTTGCGGGTAGCAGCTTAAATAATACAGAATTAAGGAGGACCCGTGGTGGCAGTTTCTGTTGACAGTGGAAAAAAAGAAAAAGAGAGAGAGAGAGAGACAGCAAGAGGGAGGGCGTGTTCATGAAGAATTTGGTGAAAGATGAAAAGATGCTTGTACGTTTTTAATGGATGTTTGGGAGAGAGGAAGAGAAAGCATAGGCTGTCGGGGTGAGTTGCCAAATGCCTGCGAGATCTCCCTGTGCTTGGGCTGCTCATTATGTTAAACAGTGTAGCTTTTAAAATACTGTAGTTTCCTTTTATGTGCAATGGCCTTCATTTGCTGAAATGCCTCAAGTTCACAGTACTAGACTCATTTTGAAAACGGGATGTAATTACAAAGGTATCTTATGCTTACCAACAGCTTTTTTGGATCAATTTAATTATCATTACTTGTGGATACTGTAAATTGAATATCCCTTCCCTAATTACATTAAACTCAGGGGTTAGCTGCTTAAACATCCAAATCGGAAAAGTTCTACCTCTCCTATAAATAGTAGAATTGTTTAGACACTTCTTTAGACTGACCTCAGAAGCTAAGTACTTTATGTGATATTGTCAGGTGTGCATTATCAAGATAGTCTGTAATGAGATCTGTAATGAGGAACTAAGGTATAATAGCCTCTTGGAAAAGTTAATTTATTCGGCATTTTCTTATTGCATGATGGAATTAAAGTTTGTGTGTATGTCCAGATCCTTTTTAAGGGGGCCTGTCACCCTGTTATTACTTTACCCATGCTCTGCCGTGATTGAAAGTGGTTTAATGTTACTTCCACAGCTTAATGGAAGTCACCATAAAAGTAGTGAATTAGTCCTGCCCTTTTAAACAGAGCTAATTTATTTAGGGAGCAGAAATTTTATTTTGCTGTGCTTTTTATTTTTCTTTTCCCAAATTATATATAGGAAACTACTCAAGCCACATAAAGAGTAGTTCATTTTTTCTCAGTGAAAGAGAACATGCCTGAACACCTATAATCAGGAACTGGGTTTTGTTTTGTTTTTTCCTTTCCCTTGTTGTGGAAAATCAGACTTTAATTAGTTGATGTATCTGTCCTAGGTTAGTATTTGTTGTCTTTTCAGCTCTAGTGATTTTGTGCCTTGTTGTGAGAAAACAGAGATTATTCCAGTAAGAGATATGATTGATTTCTGCTTGTTACAGTCATTGTAAATTTTAGTGCTGTGCATAACTGCTTGCTTATCTCTACTTTGTTTTCTTTTTGGACTGCAGCTTCATTAAAATCCCTCCATCTATTTTCCATCAAAATACTCCTTCCTCACCTCCCTTTTTGGGTAGGTGCAACTGCTTGTTTTCCCAGAACAGCTCCTGCTGGGAATCCTTTATGACCTATCATAAAAAACCTATTGGTTAGGGACAGACTGAGACTAGGTGTGTTAGGGAGATGAAGCTGAATGAAAAGACCATTCTACAAAACGAATATGTGAAATCACTATCACATAGTGGCACATTATGAGATGTAGATTGAAACACATTCTAAGTGGGTTTTTGTTATTTTCCAACGAGGCATATTGTAGAACATGATGGAAAGATAAGGGAAAATAGAAGACTTGGTGCATTTGTTCATATAGCATGAGAGGATGAGATTTCCCTAAGCAGCAGCATCATTTTAAGATAGTGTATTGTGAATCTTTGTGGTTTTCACTACTTTAAAATAATTTTTCCTTTTTCTAAAGACCAAAATGAAAATTTGTATGTATGCAGTATTACTTGAAGTCGACAAAGTTCTACCCTTTTGCTAAGAGTTATAAAATGTCTTAATATATAATATGTGAATAATTATAAGATTGAAGACTTCTGTAGGATTTTATTTTGAAAGTTGTAAAATAATATCCAGTATCTCTGCCCCCCAAAAAATGCCAAATGGGGTCAGCAAAGAGTTGGGCAACACTGAAATAATTCAACAGCAACAATCACACAGAAGTGATAATTTTCATAATCCATTCAACTAGGCAGAGAATTCTGGGATATTTCCAGTGTTACGAGATGAAAGTTAGACAACTTTTCTTGTTGTTTAAAAAGACAGCAGTTTTAGGCTTTTGATTCAGATTCATAAAGGTACCAGTAATATCTAGCCATTACTCATCAAACTTTTTGTTTTTGTAAATGCGTTGAAAGGCATAGATATGGAAAGTATGTAGGAACTTAGATGAGTCCTTCAAATTTAACTCTTTCAGTTAAGGACACTTGAAGAAGTAGATATCGAAGAGTCAAGTGCTAAAAATTCAGAATAATGAGCTGGAGAAATGAAATACATTAAGCCATCATTCAGGCAGCCTATATTTATGGAACTTTTCATGTTCAAAATCAAAACATTATTGTTAATGATTGGGCTAGGCTAACATTAACTATTTCCTTGTGTGAGGGCATAGTGAGGACAGAGTTACTTGGGTTGGCATTTACATCCAATATACTATTTTGCTCTATGTGCAAAACTTAAGTTTGAAAAATAGTTATTGCCCAGGAAGCTCCTAGAGAACAGGAAGTGTTCATGTTGTTCTTAATCACAGAATGGCCTGATGTCAACAAGCATCTAATAAATATTTTAAGGTTATGATAATTGGCAGATGTGAGTTTCATCACAGACATCAAAGATATAATAGCCCCTGCACATAGCTATTTTTTGTCCTGTAAAATTACCTCCTCAGAATTTCTTCATACTCTGGGAAAATGTGTTACTTTGCAGATCTGGCTAATAGTCGCAAGAACTCTTCTAGGGACTCTTCTAGGAACTTTCTAGGGATGTTCCACTGAGATGTTATCAATTTAGAAACAACCTCACTAAAAGCCTCTCTTCCTCTGTATTCTTCAGTGACTTCATGTCCGCAGTGAAATCCTTTTAGGAATTATCTTCCAAATGTAAAACCCCCTAGGAACTGGTTCTGTTTTGACCAGTTCTATAATCATTTTCCTCCCCATCCATCCCATATCTTATGTTTCTGGGTAAAATATTATTATTAAATCCTAATAATTGAATATGTACAAATATGACATTATGATACTCAAATATAGGGTGAATTAAATAGGCATGATTTGGCCCTGAACCTGTAGAAACTCTTGTTGTTTAAAAAAAAAAGGGGAGATGAGATTGAATACATGCATAGATGCAAATATAGAAAGTAAGACTATTTTGAGGGTGTGATGAGTCTGAACATACATCTGATAGGCAAGGCTGCCTGCCAAGCAAACAAATCATATTAAGTTGTGGCTGGGATTGGTATGTTCACGAGAGTGAAGTTGTGACAGAAACGCACAAATAAAGACTCATAACAGGGAGGATTGTTGGAGCTGGAAGGAAACTTCAGATCTCCTTGCTAAGAGACCTATGCTGTGCTTTGTTCAGATGACGCAGCAAGAGTTTATTGGGTTTGCCTCAAAAATGCCCACTGAGCATCCTGGGAGATGAACTCTTATTGCTGAACCTCCCTGCCCAAAAGGTTGTAAAAAGAGCTAAGATAGAGACTACACCTCTTTTTTTTTTTTGAGTTGACTTTTCTTTGGATTGTAGGGATGGGATTTCTCTCTCTTTCATTCGCTGCCACTCATTCCCCTCCCCATACCCTTCTAGCAATGGCAGTTATAAGCACATGACAACTAGAACATTTGTTTGGATGGGATTTTTGGTCACTACCCTCTGTTCAGGGAAGAAAATAGAAAGCAAAAGAAAGCTGCAAGAGACTCAGATTCCCCTAGGCAGGGATATATTCTTGCCACCATATACCTATAGTCTCCATTTCCATTGGGGGATTGAGTATTTTTCAAGGTATTATATGGGTCCCACACCTAAAACTGTATCTTAGATTAAGGAATTCTCACCCCAACTCACTAGAAATTCTAAAGATAGAAAGCTCTCAGTGTTCTCAGAAGTATTCGCAAAATTCCATGGATCATCCCTGTTATTAATCAGACAGTCAGTAAACATTTATTAAGCACCTACTCTGTTCCAGGCACTGTGGTAAGTGCTGAAGGCGTTGTGTTTAACAATGTAATAGACATATGTTATAGATGATATATATTTATGTATGTATATACACCTGTATATAAATTTGGTGTAATCTTGCTATTTGTGATAGCTCTCATTTTGGGGGTCTAGTCTTATAATATCATCAGAACAGAGAGATTTCTAAAGAGCACTCTCCCCCTGACAATCAACATTTGTTTCTGTAACCTGTGGTCTTACAGAATTTGCTTGGGGGTATTCCCAGGGTCACATATCCAGTATGGTTGATGGTTGATGGACCTAGGTATTACTGACTACAGTCTCTCAATCTATTATGCCGTATTTCTTCTACTTGTAATATCTTAATAAATATAAATAAAGATGGCTATATGAAAATGAGCATAAGCCAGCTGGAATAAAATTCAACTCATAGAATAAAGGTGGAAGAGTGTGGAGTATATAACTAGGGTGATTAAACCTCAAGACCTTCTTGAAATCATATGATCATAGATTGAGTTAGGAAGCTCAGAGATCATATAATGTGATACATCTTACAGGTAAGGAAACTAAGGCCTAAAGTGACTTGTCCAGAGTCACACAGGTAATTACCAGAGATGACATTTGAACCTAGGTCCTTAGACTACGAAAACAGAGCTTTTTGCATTATAATGCTTTGCCTTGAAGATCACTGAAGTGAAGAGTGAAAAAACTTTCTATGTACAGTGGAAGAATTTTAAGAAAAAGGATAATATAATTAAAACTTAGGTGGGACAATTTTCAGTGAACTGGAGGAGGGCACAGCTGAAGCAGCATTACACATATTAAATGAGAACACCTGGGAGGGATAGCTGAGAGAGGCAACCTTCCATTCTTTCTTACCTTCTCCACCATTTCCTTTGGTTGACTTTGCTCATCCTAGCTCATGGTGCATACAGATTAAAGGAAACAGATACCCTATAGCTAGATGAGGTTCAACAAATTCTGTTGACTGACTCAGATAATCAGCCTCTTCTTTTAAAGAGAATTGTGTTGTTTTCTTCTGGTGAGCACTTATATAGCATGGGAATACCGCTTAAATAAAAAGTGGAACGTTAGCATCACCATAAAGCATCTGGTTTTTTTTAACAGCATGTAGCAGTCTTATTCCATCCTGTCCTTTGTCCTTGAAAAGGAAAAGAGAACCAGAATATGAGGATGGTTAACGTGAGCATCTTCAGCCAAGATGTGTGTGGCCTCTGGCTTTCCTAATAATTGTTGTATTATGTATATGGGTCAGAATCATAGCCCCTTTGTGTGTCAAGTGCCTTCAGATGTGTGGGACCCAGGGAGCAAGCCCTCTTTTGAGTTGGAACGATACAATAAAATGAACCAGAAAAAGCTCTCGAAGCCTGATTCAAGAGTTATTAATACACTGAACACTCAGCTGGTGGGAAAATGGGTAAATCCAGTCACACAGGCTGTACCAATAAAGGGGTGTCACTATTTGCATTAGAAGTTGACTTTTAAAGGTGAGTTAATTGACTTTATAACTTCCATCCCATTCAAGTTGGTCAAACTTGGCATGTGCTGCAATGACCCTTTCTTCTCTGCCATTCCCGCCTATCAGTTCTCTCTTAAGACAAGTTGTTACATGAGAAAGGAGGAGTGGGTTTGTAGATCAACTTAGCCGATTTCCATTGTCTTAGTCACAAAACCTCTGAGTTATTTTTAATTTTCACTCCTGCTGCTTCAGGGTTGGCATTTGCTTCTTTTTTCTCTGGTGCCCTTCCTGGCCCTTAAACTGTAATCTGTGCTGAAAATCTTAAACAAAGAATGGTCTGATGTCCAGGGAAGAACAATTATTGAATGACTCTAGTCTTCTTCTGGTGGTAGGAGTGGCGTGAAAATCAGGAGGCTACTTTCCTCAAAGCCCTTTCTGCTCCCTGAGGCACGATATAAGAGCCTGCCCTAGCCATGGGAAACCAACTGGAGTGCCACCCAGCTGGTTTCCCCATAGATCTAGGGCGGTTCAGCAGCTGCAGTCAATCATTTGTTTCTCCTACTGATCATCAGAAGCCGCAAGCCACAATCCAAAGGGCGTCTAAATTCACACCATTCAAAAATAGCTTGTGAGTTCTGACAGAAAGCCTTCACCTTCCATCGCACATACTCAGAGGCTGGGGGTTACAAAGAAGCCTTTTGACATGGGTTAAAGATCTCACCTTGTCTACTCTTGTCCTTTTGTCTTTTATTCTTGGGTATTTGTCTAACTTACAGTAACAAAAACAATGGATGATAAGCTTCTAGAATGCAAAAAAAAATTGTAGAGTGCCATATAGAGATGCCTAGACAAAGAAATTAGTAGAAAATAGAAGAGGGGGGAAATGGAAGAATAATAATAGCTTACATTTATATAACACCTACTGGCCTACTATGCACTATGCACTGTGATAAGTACTTTACAAATATTATCTCATTTGATCCTTACAACAACCTTGGGAGTGAAGCCCTATCATTATCCCTATCTTAGAGTTGATAAAACCGAGGCACAGTGCTTGCCCGGAGTCACATAGCTAGTGAATATATAAGGCTGGATTTGAACTTAGATCTTCCTGACTTGAGACCCAGTATTCTATTTACTGTGCCATCTCGCTGCCTAGAGAGAACAGGAATTACTAAAACAGACCCTTTCTTAAATTGCTAGAGATGGTTCCAAAAATAAGTTTCTTGTCATATTATCAGCAGTTCAGTAGAAACCTGAATTCATATCCCATTGCTGATTCATACTAGTTGTAAAGGTGGGTATCTCTCATCTCTGAGCCTTTGCATTGGCTTCTCCTCCCTTTCTCCTCACGTCAGTTCCCTAGAATCTTTTGTTGCATTGAAGGTCCATGTCAAGTGTCACTTGTCATGGGAAATCTTTTCTGACTTCCTGTACTTGTCACTGCTGTCCCTTTCCTTAAACTAACCTGTATTTGCTCATCAGTGGAAAGAAAGAGAGAAAGAAAGAAAGAGAGAGAAAGGAAGAAAAAAGAGAGAAAGAAAGAAAGAAAAATGAGGGAAGAATGAAAAAAGGATAGAAGAGAGGAAGGAAAAAGGGAAGGAGATAGGAAAAGAAGAAAGGAAAGAAATGGAAAGGAAGGACAAAAGGAAAAAGGGATGGAAGGAGTGAGGGACAAAGAGAGGTAAGAAAGGAAGGAGGGAGGGAGAGTTCCTGCCTTCAAGGAGCTTCTGATAAATTTTCGCAAATGCTTTTAGTTAAACTAACATGTTCAGTTGTAATAAATGAGCTGTTTCCTTGGTCTTTAAGAAAACATGTGGATAATTTCATTAATATGATAATGTGGAAAGTATGAGTTAGGGAATATCCTAGATTATGTATGTTTAAATGATTATTAAATGGAGAACGATAAGCCTGATTTAATGTACCATTACTTAGTGCCACCAAATACTAACTATAGATTTGGGAGAGAGTCATTGGTGTTCTTTTCTTTTTGCTTCTTTTTCAAGATCACAGACTCTGAATGCTCTGTTCATGCTAAGGCAAGTAAGTATCCTGGATAGTGAGTTAGCCTGGGACAAGTGAGGGCACATTTGTGGAGATTTATTGTTGTCTCTCATTCACAAAGGTGACATCAGAGTCAAACTACTTGACTGTGAATTGTGTCTTCAAGTGCAGGGGTCAATGTGAGATCGAGTCCTTTCTCTAATGAGCAAGCATATGTGTTATCTATAGACGACACAGTTGGTTTGCTGTTTGTAAATCTGCTTCCTAGAGTCAGAGACAGTCTGATACAGTTCATAGAGCCCTGGACTTGGATTCAGGGAGTTCCCAGCTCGGATCCCCCGTTAGCTGTGTGACACAGCCAGGTTACTGAACCTCCCTGAAATGGGATAATAATACTTTTAGCATTACCTCACAGCGTGGCTTTGAGGATCAAATAAGGCAGTGTATGTAATGTGCTTTGCAAACCTTCAGAGCCTATAAAAATGTCAGCTATTATTACTCGTAGTTGGCTGGAAGCCCAAAAGAACAACTTGGTATCTCAGAGCTGCATGCCAGGCTGGGTCAATCAGCTGCAGTTGTTTACAGCTATGACTCACAACTGGAGGCTGTGTTTCGGTGAATCCTTGATGTGTTTTCTCTTGCCCTCACCATTGAGACTTGCCCTTGGTTCAGTTTACTGTACCACAGCTGCCTGGGTATCCTGCTATGAACATTCTTTGTCTGGCCACAGAGTAGTGATGATGTGATCGGGGCTCTTCCAGTAAGGACGTGAATGACAGTATCATGTATTCATAGATGTAGACAAGAAAGCCATCCAGTTAGGTCCAGAGACTTGCATAATATTTGCACCTACTTCCCAGAGTTGTTGTGGGAATCAATTAATAAGATAGAGTTCTATAGATGTACAGATATAGATAAATCTGTGTATCTTATAAATGGATATCTGTACCACACCAGAAGTCTCAAGCACGTACAGACATCTAGGTGTATATACAGATCTATCTCTGGTCACTTTGCAAAGCCCTAGAGTGCTATATAAATATGATTATTATTGTTGTTGTTGTTTATTATTATTTCATTAAGAACCACAGTGCAGGGGCTAGTGTTTTGAGTTCCTGCTCCTAAATGACTCCTTTTGAATGCCTATACTTATCTGTTATGGGAATTCGGGGTGGAATTTTGTCTAGAGTAGTTTTATAGCAGGACCACACTATCAGGTTGAAAGCTTATTCATAGAATCATAGACTCTCAAAGTCAGAAGCAGATCACAGAAGCCAACCCCTAAATAAATGTAGTAGTGACATTTATATTACTCTACCCAGAGTATGTATACCTACAACATGATCATTGACAAGTGATTCCTGAGCATCTGTGTGAGAATTCTGGTGCAGTAGAAGCTCACATACAGTCCTTCTTGTCTTCTACCCATTGGCATTGATTCTACTTCATTTGGAAGGCAGGGACTTTCTTTTTTGTCCTTGTTATCCCCAAAACCTAGTTCAGTGCCTGGCATGAAGTAGTAGGTGTTTGATAAATTATTTTTAAAGAAATGGGGGAAAATATTACCCTTAGAAAATGTGGCAGTCAGAGCTAAGAGTAATACCACAGAAATGGTCACAAAAGGATACTATACAACTATAAATATAGATTTAGCCTATGATCACATTAGATTTCTGGCTTGTCCCATCATATTGATGATTCATGGAGTTTGCAGTCCACTAAATCCTCCAGGATTTTTTTAAAATAAATTTTTATTGATATATTTTGTTTCTACATTGCCCATATTTCCCAGTGTATTCCTTCCCTCCCCAAAAGAGCCATCATTTATTTAAAAAAGGCATAGAAGAAGTATTTTCAGCAGGAAATAACCCACTTTTTAAAAGTCTTGCATTATTATTCAGTGCTGCACATGCCCCACCCTATCCTGCCACCACCTTGCAAAGACGAAGGCAGACTGCCTGCTCTGCATGTGTTTCCTTTGAGGTTGAAGTTGTGGCCGTCACAAGGTCCCATCACTCAGGTGGCTTGTTGTTTTTTCCCGTTTACATTGTTACTGTCCTTTTGTATGGTGTTTTCGTGGTCCTCCTCACTTGTACTTTTCGTCTACGTATGTATTCCTTGATATTCTTCTCTGCGGTCACTTTGATCATTTCTTACAGTACAGTAACATTACTGTATGTTCACATAATACACATTTTAGCCGCTCATCAATTGGTGTACACTTTTTCTTTTTAATGAATCTTTGCTACAACTAAGGGTGCTGCTGTAAATATTTTGGTGTATGATCTTTCTTTCTGATCATCAATCTCTTTGGGATATATGATTGGCTTTAGGATCTGTGGCTTCAATGATATGGATATTTGATTCATTTTTCTCACATAATTCCAAATCCCTTTCCAGAATGGTTGGACTAGTTCATAACTCCAACAGCATGTTAACATATTTTTCTTCCTAAAGCAAAATCAGCTACTCCTTACAGAACGTAAACTGCTTTCTATGACATCCCTTAATACATTTGAATGTTAAACTCTGTTAACCCAGCTGTAG
Organism: Pseudochirops cupreus; assembly: GCA_028627135.1. NCBI lineage: Eukaryota > Metazoa > Chordata > Mammalia > Diprotodontia > Pseudocheiridae > Pseudochirops > Pseudochirops cupreus. Next base: position 154,594,581 of record CM053583.1, read on the forward strand.
AACTTCACATTTACTCCTGTAAAAATTTATCTTTCTAGCTTTAGCCCATTCTTGAAGTTTGTCATCTTTTTTGGATTCTAGTTCCATCACCTGAGCTTCGGTTTCTTTCTCTATAAAATGGGGTCAATAATATTTGACAGGATCTGTTGTGATGACTGTGATGGCTCCCTTCTGGTTTTTATCATCAATAAATTCGAAGAGCATACTATATGTGCCTCCATTGAAGTTTTTTTTTTTAATAGATTTAAACAAAACAGAGCCAAGAACAGAGTGCCTGAGGTGTTCTGCAAAACACCTCCCTCTATTAGTTATAGGATCACAGATTTAGAACTAGTAGCAAACTTAAAAGTAATTTGAGCTCAGCCTTCCCTTTTTACATGTGTAGAAACTGAGTTTGAAGGAAATCAAGAATTTTTCCAAGTTTCTACAGCTAGTAAGTGTTACAGTCTGGTTTTAAACTCAGGTCTCTCAAGGCCAGTATTCTAACCATTACACTACTCCTTCAGTTGAGTTACTGACTTGGCTCCACATTGTCACTTACAGTAACCATATTTCTCCATTTTGGTCCACAGATATAATATGAGATAATGTGTAAAATGTCTGATGACATCTAAATATGTTTTGTCCACAGTGTTCTCATTATATACTAGGCTACTAACCTTTTTCCAAAGGGCAATAAGATTAGTCAGGCATGTTATTTTGTTAATGAACTTTCATAATGGTACCTGTTGATAAGTTAGTCAGTGAACATTTATTAAGCACTTATTGTATCCCAGGAACCATGCTAAACTCTGGACATACAGTGAAAGTAAAAAACAGTTTGCTGCTGAGGAACTCACAATCTGATGAGGTCAACAACATGCAAGTAACTATACAAAGCTATATACAGGATAAATTGGAAATAATCATCAGAGAGAAGGCACTAGAATTAAGAGGAATTTGGAAAGATTTTTTTTTTCTAGAGGGAGGGATTTTAGTTGAGACTTAAAGGAAGCAGGATTTGGAAATCAGGTGGAAGAGAATTCCATGCATGAGGAACAGCCAGTAAAGATGCCTATGGTCATGAAATGAAATGCCAAATTTAGGGAACATCAAAAAAGAGGATGTCACTGGATAAAAGAGGGGCAAGGGACAGTGCTATAAGAGGTGAGAAGACTGGAAGAATTGAGGAAGAAACAGGTACTGAAGGGTTTTGAATGCCAGACAAAGGATTCTATATTAGATCCTGGGGTGATAGGGAGCCACTGTAGTTGATGGAGTATGGAGGGTGACAAAATTAGACCTATGCTTTAGGAAGATGACTTTGATGGTCAAGTGAAGGATGGACTGGGTTGAGGAGAGTCTGGTGGCAGGGAGATGGGCCAATATTCAATTGCACTATTCCAAACATAAGGTAAGAAGGGCTTGTTACCAGGGTAGTGGCAGTGTCAGAAAGAAGAGGGTATAAATAAGAGATGTTACAAAAACAAAATCACTAGGCCTTGGCAACAGATTGGATATGGGGATGATAGGGTGAGAGAAAGTGAAATGCTAAGGATAACGCCTAGGTTTGGAATTGAGGTGACTCGGGAATTGATGAGACCCTCAACAGTCATAGGGATGTTTGGAGAGGGGAAATCTTTTGGAAGAAAGATAAGTTCATTTTTGGATATGTTGAATTTAAGATGCCCATGAGACATCCAGTTTAAGATGTCCAACAGACAAATGACAAGTGTCCAGTAAATGTTTGAAGATGTGAGACTGGAGGTCAAGATATTAGGATTATATAAGTACATCTGAGAATCATCAGTGCATCTATGATCATTGAATCTATGGGAGCCAAAGAAATCACCAAGTGAAAGTGTATCATGGGGGAAGAAAAAGGGGTGCATAATAGATACTGTAAAAGAGACAGAGAATTGAGCAGTCGGGTAAGTAGGAGGAGAAATGGGAGAACAGTGTCATTAAAACCTAGGAAGAAGACAGTATCAAGGAGAAGATGGTGATTGACGTTGGCAGAAGCTTCAGAGAGGTCAAGAAAAAGCCATTACATTTGGTGATTAAGACATTGTTGATAACTGCGGAGAGAGCAGACAAGATCAGAAGCCATACCAGAGAGAGTTAAGACCAGAGTGAGAGGAAAAGTAGAGACACCTATCACAGACAATCTTCTCAAAGAATTTAGTCACAAAAGTCAGGAGAAATATGGGACAGTAGTTAGCCTGGATGAATGGATCAAGGGAAAGGTTTTTGAGGACTGAGGAGACAAGGATATGTTTTTAGTCAATAAAGAAGCTGCCAGAGAGGAGGGAGAAATGAAAGATAAATAAGAGAGTGGGGATAACAGGGCATTCTATTGGAGAAGATGGGATGGAGTATCATCACTTGTATGTGTCTCTACAAGGGGTTAGCCTTGGCAAAGAGCAGGGCGACTTTATGTGAGATAGAAATGAAGAAGGATATAGTACAGAAGGCATCTGGATTATGTGATGTGAAAAGAGGGAGCTCTCAGCTAATAGCAACCATTTTTTCAGAAATATATGTAGCAAGGTTCTCAGCTGAAAGGGTGGGGGGGGAGGTGGACCATCTTTACCTTTCCCAAGTACTTACAAACTATCCCTTATATGTTATAAAGTTTTATCAGGAATGAGGTCAAGTTCCCTTGTCTTTGAGTTGTCTGCATCCATTTTCAAAATCTGGAAAAATGGTTGCCAACACATAGTGTTGGAGTATTAACTCTCCTACTCTTCCATTCATGATGATTTTTTCAGATTTCTTTGACAGTGGCTAAGTAATTACTTTACCCTTAGACATTTTCTCTCCATGTCTGATCTTTGGAACACATTGAGTTCCTTTACAATCTCCTTTCAGATTACTGGTTTGAATTATCTGTTAAACATTTTTTTATTCCATCCTTCTCGGTCTGAAGCAGAGAAGAAAAGCAGAAATCAAGTAATTGCATCTTGTCTCTTTTTTTTTTTTCAAAAATTGTCATCTCCTCTTAAGCATCCGTTAACATCTTTGTATCTGCCCCAAGCATAGGGAAAATATATGTTCTTTAATCCTCCTCTTTGTCTCCACGTAGCTGAAAAGCCCTTCTTTGTTATCTTTTCCATTTATTGCAAGTCTTAGTTTTGTCCTGATTCCCGTATGTTACCAGTTTTTAGTTTTACTGCTTCTCAATATGTTACCATTTAATCGATAGTCCTTGTCAGTACCCCAGGTATATACCAGGCATAACGGAAAAGAAAAATTAGAAATTCATGGGGGAGGGAAATCTGCTATAATAATAAGGATAATAGCTACCATTCATATAACTTTAGGTTTGAAAACACTTTACAAATAACATCTCATTTAATCATTTCAGTAATACTTTAATGTAGGTTTTACTATTATCCTAATTTTACAGATAGAGAAACAGGCAAATAGAGGTTAAAGTACTTGCTAAGGATCAAAAATCTATTAAGTGTTGGAATCTGCATCTGAACTCAGGTCTTCCTGACTTTAGGCCTGGTGCTCTATCCACTGTGCCACCTAGTCTGAGAGGTGGAATTTGAACCCATGCAACATGAAAATTATTGCAAAATGGTGTATCAGGAAACTCAAAGCAGACTATTAAAAACTGTACATAAAAGCTGAGAAGAGAGTAAGCATGAGTTTCGCTTCTGAAGGCTTTGGTGGAGACTTGCTTTGGGAGCTTAGCATAGGATTCTCGGTTAGGGGCAACATTTGACAGAAGGGTTTCAGAATAACCCATTTACCTCCTTGAAGATTGTCTTCCACTCTGTAACTCTGCTTTTCAGGCCGGGTATCCTGCCATGCCTGGTGAACAGATGGCCTCTATGAGCCTAATAATGGCGTGTAGTATGTCTACGTGAATCCCTTAGCCTATAAATTTTAGGTTGTGTCTGTGTTGGGGAAACTTGCATCTCATAGAGCAGCTTTGGAAGCCAGGTTGCATATTGTCATCAGTAAGAGCTCTAAAGTAGGTCACAGTTCTAAGACAGTCTGACATCAGCATCTGAAATTGACAAGCTAGTCTTCATTCATTTCCACATTTTAGGTTACCATGAAGAGAGAAAAAAAAGCACACTGAATTGAGTGAGGATTAGAACTGTGATGTCATTGGCATTGGAAACCCCAAGATGGGGGAACTGTTTTACCAAAGTATATTTGAAACTTCTCTGTGATTTGTAGCCTTAGGGAGTCTCCTAGGGCATTGAGAGGTTATATAAAATGTGCTCTTCCTGACTCAAAGCTCCAAATTCAGCTTCTACCCATTCATGCCAAATTTAGGTGTAGTAAGTGGAAGCTTAACTTATACCAAACTAGAGACTATGAAATAGATGTTTAAACTTGTTCTCTCTCTTTATTCTGTCTTCATTATGTCAAAAAGCTAACACTTTATAAGTAAGAAAACATAATGTGTCCTTCAGAAAACAGAAAAATTCAGACACAGCTGAATTGGGAATTTTTCCCCCCTCTCTCTTACTGTGGATCTGATCAATAGTGATTGAGATCATTTTCATTTTTTCCAGTTTTGTGTCTTTTCTAGAATGTATACTTTATTCTTTTTTAATATTCCGTAATTCAAGTACTCAAGACCCTTTATAGACACATTCTGTGCCTGTCACCAAGTGCCTTCAAAAATCCATTACATGACATGCACTCCCCAACCATTTTTGAAGTCTATGGGTGTGAAACATTGCATTTACCATTGGACTTGGTTTATGTGTTGGTCAGTAATTGCCGTATTTTCCTCCTTAATATTCTTTGCTACAAAGGATTGGTGGTTCCATGTGTAAGGCAGTGGGAAGGATATATTTGCAAATGAAGGTAATTTGAAAATAATGTCAATAAATTTTTAAAAGACATAAAAATAATTTTAAAAAATTTGTTATTCTGATAGATTAAAATGACATCTCCCAGTTCTTTTAATTTGTATTTCTCTAATCAGTAATGCTTTAGAGCATTTTTTCATATGAGTATAACTTGTTTTGCTTTCTTTTTCTAAAAACTGCCTGTTCATATCCTTTGACCATTTGTCAGTTGGGGAATGACTTGTATTCTTATAAATCTGACAGAGTTCTTTAGGTATATTTGAGATACAAAACCTTTATCTGAGGAACTATCTATAAAAATTTTTTTAGCCAGTTTTCTTCTTTCTTTCTCACATTGGTTACATTGGTTTTATCGGTACAAAAACTTTTTAAATTAATGTAAGTGAACCTATCCATATTACACCTCACTCTGCTCTCTCTCTCTCTCTCTCTCTCTCTCTCTCTCTCTCTCTCGTTTATTCACAAATTAGTCACCTATCTATAAGTCTAATAAATAATATGTTCCATGTCCTTCAAGTTTTCTTGTTTTCTTTATATCTAGATCCTATATCCATTTTGACCTTATCTTGGTAAATGGTGTAAGATATGGGTCTATGCCCAGTTTCTGCCCTGCAGCTTTCCAGTTTTCCCAACAATTTTGAACAAATAATGAATTCTTATCCCAAAATCTTAAGTCTTTACACTTGTCAAATACAAGGTTACTATATTTATTTGCAGTTGCAAATTGTGTGTCTAAAATAGCTATTATTGGCTAAAATTATTGAAGGGAAAAGTGACAAATGTTGAAGGGATGTGGAAAAATTGGGACACATTCATTGTTGGTAGAATTGTAAACTGGTCCAACCATTTTGGAGAGCAATCTGGAATTATGCCCTAAGAGTTAATAAACTGCCAGTATCCTTTAACCCCTGCAGTACCATTACTAGATCTATTTCCAGAGATGATGGGGGGGGGGGTAGGAAAAGAACCTAGATTTTCTAAAATATTTATAGCAGCTCTCTTTGTGGCAGCAAAGAACTGGAAATTATGGGGATACCTGTCAGTTGGGGAATGGCTGAACAAGTTGCAGTATGTGATTGTGATGGAATACTATTGTGCTGTAAGAAATTACAAGCTCGATGATCTTGGGAAAATATGGATAGACTCACACAAAATAGTGAAGAGCAAAATGAGCTAAACCAAGAGAATGTTGTATCCAGTAACAGCAATATTGTTTTAAAAACAACTTTGAGCAACCAAGTCATTTTAACTTGTACCCAAAGTAGGCAGATTAACTACAAAGGACATATAAAGGAAGATACTATATGTATCCAGAAAAAAGAAGTGATAAATAGAGGTATATGATGATTTTAAATATGAATACATATTTGTGTCTAATGGCAGCCATCTCTAGGCAGGAGAGAAGAAAAAGGAAAAGGGAAAAAAAAGAAATTTACATAAGTATTTAAAAGGAATGTACATAATAGATTAGCTAGAAATGTTTGTTTTGTGCCATAAATTAAAAATAAAATTAAAAAAATTAGTTATTCTGTGCTGAGATACATTCAAGTAGGCTCTAACCCTCAGTTTGATTTTTTCCCCCCACCAGGTCACTTTCTTAGCCAATTGAACCAGCTTTTTTTCCTGTAAATCGTAACATGTTCATATGAGTTTTGTGTAATATAATCTTGTCTGGGAAGCTGTTAAAGCACAAAGTTAAAAGAGCATATTTTTCCAAGGAAGAGAGAAACACAATAAGACATTTGCTTCCTGCCTGTTCTTATCAGTAAGTGTTCGTTTCATGGGAGAAGCTTTGGCAGCAGAGATTTATAAAGGCTCATTTAGGGGAGGACGATCCTCACAGAACATATAATAAAGTGTCTGGGGAATTTCTAGTTTTGAGGCCCCGTTCTTCCAAACCCATTCCTCTAAATGCCTTCTGCATAGTAATTGTTTCTGCTTTTTTGTTTCTTTTTTTTTTTTTTAACTCCCTTCAGCCCACTATGGCAGATATTGAGAGCTGCTTCTTGGAAATAGAATGCTTCAGCATGAATATTTTTCTGAAAGTCCCCGACTCATAGGATTCCCATTGATTATTCTTGTATGTTTATGTTGTTGAGTAGCTCTTTCTAAATGTTCAGAGCAGTCAGATGGCATGATACTTCTGCGCAGCCTCAAGCAGATGGATAGCTTCTGTCTATTGATGGATTTGGATGGCCTAGTTGGCATTTGTCTCATTCCTGAAAAGGGACCAAAAGCTTTGGAAATCATTGAGAATGGGGTCCCTCCACCTTGGTTTCAGAAAACTGTAACTAAGAATTTCCTTCACTTGGGGATTTAGGAAAAAAATATGAATCCCAAAATTTAGTAAAGACCAACAAAAGGTATACTTATATCTATAGAAATATATATCTTTTAAATAATTACAAAGGCTAACAAAAGATGTCTATATCTATATAAATATAGATTCTAAATAAACATGTTTATATATTGTAATTCTCTATAATTTGTAAGTGTAGTAATCATAAATATATTTATAATAATATTTATAATTCTAAATATATTCTAATGAATATATAGATATGTCCTTTGTTAGCCTTTACTCTGAGAAGTGTTTCTTGTGTGTTCACAGGCAATTTGGTTCAATTAAACAGATGTTTATAAAGCACCTACTAGATCAGCGGTTCTCAACCTGTGGGTTATGTTCAATTTGTAACAATGAAAATACATCCTGCATATCAGATATTTACATTACGATTCATAACAGTAGCAAAATTACAGTTATGAAGTAGCAACGAAAATAATCTTATGGTTGGGGGTCACCACAACATGAGGAACTGTATGGCATTAGGAAGGTTGAGAACCACTGTTCTAGATGCCTTATAACATGAGGAACTTGAACTGGGTACACAGACCCCTTAAATCTAAACTGATGTCTTCAGGTGATGAAATTTTATCATCATCATCGTCGTCGTTGTTGTCATCATCATCATTACTAGCATTCATATAAGAGCATTAAGGTTTGCAAAATACTTTCTAGATGTTATCTCAGTTGAGCCTCACAAAAACCCTTTGAGTCTGGTTGTATTACCATGTGATTTTATAGATAAGGAAACAGGTTGGGAGAGTTGAAGTGACTTGCTGAGGGTTACACAGCTAGGGAGGGACAAATCCTGACAAAAATTACAGTTCTCTCACAACAATAGATGTTTGCACTCCTGTTAACTAGTATTTAAAGTTGCATGAGTGACTTGGCTTTTCTCTTAGAGCTTCTGATCAGATTAGGAGTAAGCATAATGGAACAAGCCCTGGTAGGATAGGGGCAGCTAGGTGGCACAGTGATAGAGTGCCAGGCCTGGAGTCAGGAAGACTCATTTTCCTGGATTCAGTCTGACCTCAGACACTTACTAGGTGTGTGCCCTTTGCAAGTAAGTCACTTAACCCTGTTTGCCTCAGTTTCCTTATCTGTCACATGAGCTGGAGAAGGAAATGGTAAACTGCTCTAGTATCTTTGCTCAAAAAAAATGGAGTCACAAAGAGTTGGACATGACTGAAAATGACTGAACAGTACCCTGTTCAGATACTGAGATTTATGTCCTGAATCTGCCAGTGACTACTTTGAGGTCATGCAAGCCCAGTTAATGAGCTGGTCAAGAATATCTCTAAAGTTCCTCCCAGTTCTATAAATCTGGGGTTCTATGAAAGGGTGCCGAGTTGGATAATTGAAGGACGTCCCAGGGCCCTTTTACACTTGACTGTCGTCCAAGTTGAATGCCAGTGACAATCTAACATACCAGGTGTTAGACTTTCAATTAGGCTTTCCAGGTTCCTCTCCCGTTCTTGTATTGGTTTCTTCAGTAGGAACATTTTATCTGCATGGACAAAAAATAGTTGATAAACTCAAGTCCAGCCAAGAAATAAATTACACACCAGCTATAATGAGACATCAACGTTGAGTAAATTTCCCTTTGCTTGTAAAAATGTGGCTGTGTGAGGCAAGAGTCAATAATTATTTACTGTTAATTCTCTAATGTTGACTTCTGCAGTACATGTAAATTGGGATGTTACCAAATTGGACTAAATTCATCGGTTACTTAGCAAGTTCCCTCTAAATCACATAGATAAAAACACTAGCAATAAATCTAATGCGGCTCCTTTGTTGTTTCAGAGAGCATAGGTTCCCATCTTGCATTCCTGGATAAATGATTTTTTACTAACTTTAATGAGAAATACACATGACTGAGGAAGAAGGAAGCAAGGATCTAGAACAAAGCTGAGTTACTCTACAGAACATTCTTCAGTGTCGATATTTCTGTCCCTGGTCCCACTTTGTTCATAGGATTGGAGATTTAGGGTTGGAAGAGAATGTTGAAGTCCTTTTGTCCTTTTTACAAATGAGAAACTAATGAATTCTGTTTGTAATTCCCAGATCTCAGTCTTTATAAGAGATTGATCTGGAGGTAGCTATGCCTTTTAATAAGAAAATGTTAAGGCACTGTATAATATAGTAATAATAACCATGAATTCCTCATTTCTGTTTGATATCTCTTTCATTTTGAGCGTGATTTTTTTGCAACTCTTGACTACTTAAAAGGCAAGCCTAGAAACAGCATTTGCAAATAATCATTTCATTGCTTTTTTTTACTGAGTCTTGTGGAAATATATTACCTAGAAAGTTATCTTCCTGTGTGTGATTCTTTCCAGTTTATCAGTCTGATAAATTTCTCAGGAGTATTGAATCATTCTCTCTAACAAGATTTCACTGTGCCTCAAAAGTAAAACACCCCCCAAAATTGTGAGAAGAAAGAGATTTTTAAAATAGATATGGGATTTTACAGAAAATTGGAGGGGAGGCTTCTACTTATGAATTTAATTTTTTTTGTTCTGCATCCAAGTCCGCATTTGAATCCTATCTAGGAAGTTTTTACTTTTCCTATAAATTTTTATTTTGATAGTTAAGATACATATTTATCAGATCCAGGTACACTGGTCTTCAAAATGTCTTGGAATACATTCTTTCTTCTCTACTTAGTTACTGTAGTAGTATCCTACCTGTCCCCCTACTGACTCCCACCTCTTGAGATCCTTCCAAGCTCTAGACCTATGATCCCATGATTTTATTCATTCTACCTTTGTCCCTGCTCCTACTAATCCAATCCTACTCATTCTATTTTTCCAGTACTACAGTTTTCTTCTTATTGGACCAGTCTTCTTCTTTGCTTTCACTCTTAATGTTTTTCTTGACTAGATTATAATGCCCTCATTTCTGCCTCCCACTTATCCAAATTCTGCCTACCTTTCAAGGCTTCTGTGAAGCTGACTCTTTTGATTTCTCATTCACCTTTTTTTTGGAACAACATGAGTACTCATGGTCTGTGGATGTCACACTTGAATAGCACCTTGCCTTGTTCATAGATGTTTCTTCTATTTGGTAACATTTTCTGTCTCTACAACTGGATTGTAAACCTTTGGAAGACAAGGACCTTGTGTGATATGCATTTTTAGGATTCCTCACAGCACCTACCACATTGACAAGAACATTATAGGTGCTCAGAAAGTATTTGTTGATTAACTGTTCAGTATTTCACAGAGAATAAAAACAGCAGTGAAATTCATCATTGTGACTGACTGGCCAGGTCCTGAGAAGAATCAAGTCGTTGAAATTAATCACAGGTTTCTAGCTCCACTCAAGAAAAATTAGACCTGTTCAAATCTGAGTGCCTTAAGAGGAGAATTTGTCTTCTCTCTCTTTGTTTTTGTGAAAATGCAGTGCCTTCTACATAGTAGGCACTTAAAAAAAAGTTTGTTGAAGTGAACTGATTCAGGTCATTTGCTTTAACCTTCTTTTCTGAAGAATATTCTGAAGACTTCTCATGGTCTTGTTGGTTTTTTTAAATGATCTCCTAATTTTTTACTTTTTTTTTCTTCTTTTTTTTTTTACTTCTCTTTAGGAGTCGGGTGGGTGGGGCCAAAACTCTTCTTTATTTTAGTCTTCGTTCTCACTGCCATGTTAAAGAGTTACCTTTTCTAGATATAGAGGAAAAGTTACTAAAGCTTTTAAAGTTCAGATTTTTCAGTGTATGTGTAAGTATTTGGCACTTGATTTTGACAGTTAAAGGGCAGTTATGAGCTGATAATTAGCTCCAGCATTTTGGGTGATGGCCCTTGTGAAAGTCAACATAAAAAACAGGATAGAACAGGTCAGTTACTACTTAAGTTCATTCAAGCTAGTTGGCCTGTAAAAATTTGGCCTGTAATGATTTTGCAGCTACATTCTTTTAAAAAAAATTCCCTTTTTTAGAGCTGCTAAAAGAATTTTTTCATCTTCTGAAAGATGGAAACAGCATTTTAATTAACCTTGGGAGGGAAAAAAGAGTGAAATGAAATTATATAATTATATCAAATTACATTTTATATAATTATACATTATATGTATGAAAATTGTGTAAATTGCTAGTAAATTGTTTTGAAAAAAGGGTCAGAAAACCTGCTTTCTTATCCTGTCTCTGAAAGAGCTGTAGAACTTGGGGTAAATTAATTTAATCCCCTTTTAGCCTCATTTTCCACATCTATAAAATGAAATTAGACTGAATGATCTCTACATCCCTCCTAGCTCCAAAATAGGGATAGGGAATGTACTCCTTGGTCTTAATAGCACTGTCTTGACCATGAAAGGTTACATAATTTGCTTAGGACAGAGGACCGTTATTTGTGTCAGAGATGATAATTACACCTGTCTTCAGGTTCTAAGACTGGATTTCTGTCCACTCTGCCCATTGTCTGTCTTGAGTTTAACTTGGATAACAAATTTGTGAATACCTAGAGTATTATAATCTACAACTTTTTAGTATTTTTGTAAAGCTAAAATTTGTCAGAAATAATATGATTTCTTGATTTGACAGAGTTATGTTGATTGTGGAAAAAGAAATCAACCTAGTATTTAAATAAGGCTTTTAATTCAGGAGCTTATGGCCTATGTTCACCCAATTAAGAAATTATGATGTTTAACAAATTACAAGGTGGTCATTTCCCTAAAGCATAGGAAAAAATTTTGCAATGAACAGTTTCATATTTGAGAAATCACAATTTTTATTCTTGACTGAGATTATTATATTGTTAACATTATTACACTCTTTGTTATGGAATACACTTCATTGAGTTGTCTTAGATTTAGTCTAATCAGATTTAGTGATTCAGATATCTAAAGGGCTTTTTAAAATTATTATGGAATAAGCATTTATTAAATTGCCATGTTGGATTCTTTGCTAGATGCAAATGATGTTGCATGGACAGTAAGGTAGTCTCTGTCCTGGTGGGGCTTACATATTTATTTAAATGCTGATAAGTACAGTACCAATGTAAACCTAATGGGGGCAAAGAAAAATAAAAAGTAAGGATGAATTTTTAATGGTGCAAGTTACATCTGAGATGAACACTGAAGGAAGAAAATCTGGTAATGCATGAAGACAGCAATGGGCAAGAAGAGATTGAGTCTCTGCACTTCAGTGTATGAATGTTTTTCTTAGCAGCGTAACTGGATAGAAAAAATGTGGGGTTTTGGTTTTTGTTTTTATAGCATGGCATCATAGTATTCCATTCTATTCACATACCATAATTTTCTCAGGCAGTCCCCAAATGATGAACATTTCCAGTTATTTATCACTACAAAAATTGTAGGACTTTGGATGTGTAGGACCTTTCCTCTTTCTTGTCTCTCAAATAATATGCACAATTTAGTACCTTGCTCCTTGGTCTCCTGCCGTTTTGATTCTTCTGAGATCGTGGTATTTGTTTTAATAGCCTCAGTGGAAAAAAAATGAGAGATTACAGGTATTTAAAATATTTAGGTACTAAAAGAGCTAAGGATTTGTAATTTAATTCAAGTATTTCATTTCTGTACAGTCAGTGGATTTTAATTTCCATTTCTTAAAAAATATATACCTACAACTTGCTAATCTATTCCATTTACTTTAAAGATAAAACTTATAGAATGAATGTAAATAGCCTTTCAAATGAATAAATGTTTTAAATACTTACTTTGTGCCAAGCCCTTGGAATACAAATAATAAGCAAGAAAAGCCCTCCCATCAAAGGAATTTATATTCTAGTAGAGGAAGAAATATATGTGTGTGTGTATATGTCTATGTCTATGTCTATGTCTATGTCTATGTCTATGTCTATGTATATGTATATAAACAAATGTGGCCATGTAAGGTGTTTTGTTTTCATAGCTGTCCTGTCTTACAAGAGATAAATTTCCAAAGGAGAGATTGGGAGAGGAAAGTGGTTGGCCCCAGAAATAAGTTTCTTTTTTTCTCCCCAGAGGCAATCAGAGTTAAGTGACTGTTAAGTAAGTGTTTGAGGCCAGATTTGAACTCCAATCTTCTTGACTCCAGGGCTGGTGCTCTGTCTACTGCACCACCTAGCTGCCCCAAGAAATAGCTTTTTTTTTTTTTTGGACAGGGGGGGAGGAGGCAGGGCAATTGGGATTAAGTGACTTGCCCAAGGTCACAGGGCTGGTAAGTGTTAAGTGTCTGAGGTCGGATTTGAACCAAGGTCCTCCTGACTTGAGGGCTGATGCTCTATTCACTGCACCACCTAGCTGCCCCAAGAGCTAGCTTTCTTAAAAACCGAGTAGACTCTCTGCTTTAGTGATTCAGAGCTAGTTATGGAGGGGGGAGAGGAGTCAGTGACCTCTGGCAGCCCCTTCCATGTCTGTGATTCTGATAGTCCTATCTTTTCAGTCAGTGAAAGACTCATCTAACATTAGTGAACAGAATATGAATGAAGATTGGCTTACAGGCCTTGTTCTTATTTGGGACTCACTGGTAACCCCATGCACAATTCTAAGAGTGCAACCGTAGACACTGTTCTTATATCCTTGAATGTTCTAGCCCTCAGGTCAGCTTGAAGATTCTAGAGCAAATGGTTTCACATTTCATAATCAAAGAAACGGAAAATGATCTATGATTCTCTGAGCTATCAAAAGTTCAATGTAATTTTATATATATATATATATATATATATATATATATGTATATACACATACATATTTATTTATTTATCAGAACAAAAATTTGGATACACCACTGGCTTAACCACGATCCTGGATATTTCAAAGGTATTTGGCTAGATACTTCTTCTGATTATGATTTTTCCTGTAGACTGTTGGCTCCATGAAGTCAAGGAAAGTGTCTCATCTAAATTCTCTATGTCCTTCAGCAATAAATACTATTATTGTTCTTCATTTAGGAAGTACTTAAAATAAATGTATGTTGGACATAATTGTCAGTTTGGATAAAGAAGTATGGTGAAAAGAGATCTAGATTAGAATTTGGAAAGACATAGGTGAACAGTTGCAACTAGATCATTTGGTCAGCTTCACATGACCTCTTCCCGTCTCAGTTTCCTTATCTGTGAAATGCCAGGAGCAGAACAAAGGTCTGTCTGTACACAACATCCACTGATCTAAAGAAGGCCCTTGATAACTGTCAGTAGTGAGGGCTGGTGGAAGATCATGGTGAAATTTGGTTGCCTGGAGAAGCTCGTCCGTTTCATGATGGCATGCTTGCATGGGTTCTAGACAACAGACAATGCTCTGGTGCTTTCCCAGTCATCAGTGGATAGGAGCAGGGCTGTGTGCTTGCTCTTCCCATGCTTTTTAGCATGATGTTTTCAGCAATGTTGTCAGATGCCTTCAATAAGGACAAAAATGACATTAAGATCAACTACTGCACTGATGATAAATTATTAAACTTGAAAATGTTACAAGCCAAGATTAAAGTGGAGGGAGAGTTAGTGCATGACTTTTTGTTCACAGATGATTGTGCACTTGTTACAGCCTCTGAGGCTGAGATGCAACAAAGCATGGACCGATTTTCTGTTGTTTCTGCTAATTTTAGCCTGATACTTAACACCAAGAAGAACACAGGTTCTCTACCAGCCAGTACCACATTATCTATATGTGCAGCCATCAGTTACATCAAATGGAAAAATTTTGAATGCTGTGGATAAGTTCATTTACCTTAGCAGTATTCTTTCCAGTAATGTACACATAGCTAGTGAGGTTGGTGCATGCATTGCTAGAACTAGCTCGGTGTTTGAAAGGCTCTGAAAGTGTAGGAGAGAAGAGGTATTGGCTGCCTACAAAACTGAAAGTCCACAGAACCATTGTGATGATCTCATTGTTGTATGCCTATGAACCCTCGGTGGTACACCAGCACTAAGCCAGAGAACTGAATTGTTTCCATTTGAATTGTCTTAGGAAGATTCTGAAGATCACCTAGCAGGATAAGCTGCCAATCACTGAGATCCTTTCTCCAGCAGCACTACTAGGCATTCATACTCTACTATAGAGAGCACAACTCTCATGGGCTGGCCATGTTGTTCAAATGCCAAACACATATTTGTCTAAAAGACTATTTTGCAGAGAACTCACATAAGACAAGCGCTCACATGGTGGTTAGAAGAAGTGATACAAAGATTCTCTCAAAATCTCTCCAAAAAACTTTAGAATCGATTGTGAGACATGGGAGACCTCAGGACCACTCAGGATGGTATGATCATATCAAAGATGGTGCTGTGCTCTGGGAGCAAAGCATAATTACATTAGCTCAAAAGAAATGTGAGATGCACAAATTTAGAGACATCTCCCCTCAAAATGTTCTTGGTTGGTCAGACACACAGGTCAGACCCTGACCTCAACATAGTGATGTCATTTTGGTTTCCTTTAAACATAAAGGATAAACAACCATCTGTGAACTGGTCATACCAATTAATAATGGCCTTATTTACCTTAGTGGACTATAGGAAAGATGACATGAAATTATGCGAAAACCATAAAGCACTCTACAAACAAAAGACCTATTGAAAAGACCTGTAGCATTTCTGTGAGATGGTAAGATCATAAATCCAGACCTGAAAGGATGCTGTAGGAAGTGCCTAGAATCTCCCAATGTTTCTGCTCTGCCCAAATCCCGGTTCTATTAACTAATACATCCCCTCTTCTTTTTCCTACTCCACCACTGATGACTTTATTTGTATATAATGCTATTATCACATTTTTTCAAGTTAATATGTAAGAGTTTGTCTTTCCAGATGTAACTATAAATCAGTGACAAGAAATTACTTAGACTTCTTTGTGGATTGATGTACAAGAGTATAAAAGGTGTTATGTGGGATTGGATACATCAGAGAATGTACAGTAGTACAGTGGGGGAAAGGGTCAGCTAGGTCATACAATGCATAGAGTGCTGGACCTGGAGTTAGGAAGATCTGAGCTCAAATCTGGCCTCAGACACTTACTAGCTGTGTGATCCTGGGCAAGTCACTTAAGTTCTCTTTGCCTCTGAAGAAAGAAATGGTGAACCATTCTGTTATCCTTGCCAAGGATCCAACCCCATGGACAGTATTGGCATGATATGATTTACAGGGTCACAAAGTGTAGGATACAACTAAACAGCTGAACAGCTGAACAACAGCAACAGCAGTGGAAAAAGCTGACTCTGGAGATGGAGGACCTAGGTTCAGATCTGACCTTCTTACTACTTGAATAACCTTGGACAAGTCATGTAACCTTTTGAGTCTCAGTTTGCTCATCTGTAAAATGAATGGTTTGGATTAGATGGCATCTCAGGTGCCTTACATTCCACACATTTGAGCCTAAGAATATGAAAAATCTGTGGCTCCTATTACCTTCTATGCAGGCATAATACTGATCTAATTCTCAGTTTTAAAAAAAAGGATATTAAGACGGATTATTCCCATTGGGGATATATATATATATATATATATATATATATATATATATATGTAGATGTAGATATAGATATACACACACATGTGTGTATCTATCTGTGTAATCTGCTTATCTATATCTAGCTATCTAGAGTAAGTTATTCTAGGGTATTTTAATTTTTTGAAATGTTGAAAAAAAGGGAAAAAAATCTACCTCACTTAAAAAAAGAGCATTTCTTCCCCTTCACATGTGGTAAGATTCAAAGAAAAGCCTATCCACTGTGAGGAGCAGTGTCAGGGGATGAGCCCAAGTAACTGAGAGCAGCTGCCACAAGCTGTCATCTGAGAGCAAGGGGGAGGCTTTGGGAGTGGTCCTATCATGGGGAGGCTTTGGGAGTGGTCCTATCATTAAAAATCTTGGAGGTTCACAGCAAAATGGATTTGAGCCAAGCCTTCACTCTCTCTTCTTTCTTCCCCTTGAAACTACAAGTTTGTCAATAGGCCAATGACCAATGAAAGTTGTGATTAAAGCTAATGCAGATAAACTGTGTAAGAATGAAGTTATAGGTGATAGTCATGAACTCCTCCCCAGGTGGGACTTCTAGAGATCACCTTTTCTTAAGATGGCAGGAACTCAGAGGCTGTCTAGATGAGACCCCCGAACCCCAGAGTAGTTAACTGATTTGTCCAGATTCATACAGCTAATTAATAAGTGACAGAATCAGGATTCAGACCCACTTTGTGAGACTCTGTATCCAGCACACTTTCCACCATACCTTGTTGCCTCTCTTAGAACACTTAGAAAGGAGCAGACTAAGGCTCACAAAAAGTGAAGTGAATTGTTCAAGGTCACCCAAGCTAATGTGTAAGTGGTAAATTTGTATATTAAGGTTTCTTTCATTATATCATGTTTTCTCCTCACATAATACCAGTCACACTGAGGAGTACCAGTTTTGACATTTTATTCCTTTGCATGAACTTGAAATTCATACACTGTGATTTCAAAGCTATGTGGTACAGATATCCATAGTATATTGAAATTTATGATATTCAATAATTCTGTTTAATATTCACTCCCCTTCACTTTCTCTGTGAAGTACTAAATCAAATTTTGGAACACATCAGAGGATCAAGGAGTAACTAGAAGAAACATTTAATCTAGAAGAAGGGAGGCCGTGATTTATGAAGGTAAATGGGGCAAAAGCCTCCTACTTGGTACCTCCCTGCCCCAGCCACAGAAGTCCTTTCCTGCCTTCTCTGAGAAGCCCCAGATTGTCTTTGTTTGTCCGCTTTTTCTTCACCATGCCTGGAGCCTCCAGGGTTGCACTGTGGTCCAGTGCAGTAGGGGGAGAGGAAGAGTAGTTAATTCCGATTGCTGGGGCTGTGTCGGAGGAAATGTTTTCCCAACATGCTCAGCTTGGAATTCAGAGTGAGTTTTCTATCTATGTAACTGCGTCCTTTCTCAAAGAGGGGAATGAGAAGGAAGGAGAGCATTTGAAACCAAGATTTTTAAAAGCAAATGTTGAACATGTTTACATGTAGTTGGGAAAGTAATTTTCTGAGGAAGAAAACACAAAGGAAGTTTTCTTCCTTTTGAACCCTTTTCCTCAGTTTCCTTTGTTTGGACATTCTTGTGGACCATGACTGCTAACTGTGAGTGTCCCCCAAGATGTCCCCCTCTTCTCTTTTCCTTCTATGCAGTATTTCTTGATGAAAGCTCCAGTTATCATCCCTGTTATCTGGACCTGGAGTTGGGAATATCAGAATTCCAGATAGGTTTACCAGCTCTGGGGGCCAGTGATTTAACCACTACCTGCCTTGGTTTCCTCATTTGTCAAATGGAATAATAGCACTTCCTTGTCAGGTTTGTTGTGAGAATCAAAGGAGGTGGTGTTTGTAAAGTGCAGTGTAAACCTTAAAGTGCTCGATAAATGTGTTATTGGTGGGGTTGCTGCTGTTGGACTGATGGGTCCCTTCTTACCTCACACCTGGTCTGTTGCACACCTCTTACCTGGGCTATGCAGTAATCCTCTGTATAATCTTCCTGCTTCAGCTCTTTCCCTAATCGGATCCATCCTCCACTCCACTGAAGTACAAGTCTGACCTTGAAGGCCATCCCAACCACCATTCAATATTCTTCAAAGGCTCCCTCTTACCTCCCTAATCAAATGTGAAATCCTCTCCTTATGCTTTAGAACCCTTTATAATCCTGCCTCTTCCTACCTTTCTAGTCTTCTAATATCTTACTTCCCTCTGTCTACTCTGTGATCCGATGACTCCAACCTCCTTGCCATTCTTCCCACAAGCCCCTGATTCTCCAGACTTGTATGTTTTCAGTGGTCGTTCTTGCTCCTTGTCTCGTAACTGGCTACCTTCAAGTCTTTACCTTCTGCAAGCTTTTCTCAGCCCTCTTCAATGCTAATGCCTTCCCTCTGAGATTATCCAAAATATATCTTGTATAAATCTCATTTGTAAATAGTGGCTTGCCTGCTGTCTTTCCCATTAGATTGTGAGATCCCTGAGGGCAGGAACAATTTTTACTTTTCTTTATGTTCCCAGGGCTGACCTCTGTTAGCATGCTAAGTGTTACATGCTTGTGTGACTTTAAGTAGGTTCCTAATGCCTTTGCGTTGTTTTTCCCCCCAATACCTGAATGGGCTCTTGGTTTCTCTGGCTTCCTTCTGGACTCATTACAAAGCCCACTTTTTGTAGCTTCTGTAGGATCTTTCCTGGACCCACCAACTGCTAATGCTTCCTCTTTCAGATTACCTTTCAACTCTTCTCTGTATAAAGATAACAAGTAAGTATCTACTTATTTGCATGTCACCTCTTCCATTAGAATGTACACTCCCTCGAGGCAGGGACTGGGGTTTTGTTTTTTTGTTTTTCCTTTTTTTCTTCATTTCTCCAGGGCCTGACACATAGCCAGTTCTTGTTGAGTTACTGCCCAACTAACCCAGTAAAATGTCAGGATTCATTTTCTAAAAGATGTTGAAGGTTGTAGCTCCTAGCTCTAAATCCTGTGATTTTATAAATTAATTTATAAGAATCATGGCATTTGGAGTAATCCTTCTGGCTCTCTTTTTTCCTCTTTGTTTTCACCCCTTCTTCTTTAGCTATTTTTGAAAGGAATGGCCTTAAAAAAGTTGGGGAAATATTCAGACTCTTCTTTGACACCTTTCTACCTGTCCTTTTAAAAGCACTCATTATTTTGGATGAATATGAACTGCTACATGGTTCTCTCTACACCCTTATCTTGTGTCATTTTCACTACTACCTTGCTGTCTTCTAACTGTCAATTACTCTGTGCTAATTTGGGCCTAAGGTGGTATTTCCATTTTAGTTGGACCTCATGATGACAGTGAAGTTTTTAAGATTCTCAAGGGAATAAATTTCAGATCTGTGACAAGTGGTGTGGGTCAGGGACTACAGCATAGTGCTTCTCAAAGATATAATGTAGGAAGCTTTTCTAGTCTCCCTTTGCCTAAGGCTGATGCCCCTCAAGCTGTTTCCCATAATTCAGACCTGTTTGGGGGATTATCATCCTCAAGAACTTTTCTGAACTAGGTGATAGTATTGATGGATTTTTCCTTCCCAGTTGTCTCATCTCTCTGTTTTATGTGTTTTAACTATTTGAGGGTCTGTCTGCTTTGTTTTGACACAGCTAGGTAGTGAATAGAGTGTCAGACCTGGAGTGAGGAAGACTCATCTTTATGAGTTCAAATCCAGTCTCAGATACTAGCTGTGTGACCCTGAACGAGTCATTCAACCCAGTTTGCCTCTGTTTCCTTATCTGAAAAATGAAATGGAGAAAAGAATGGCAGACCTCTCCAGTATCTTTGACAAGAAAATCCCAAATGGGATCACAGAGTCAGACGTGACTGAAAAATGACCAAACAGCACCTGCATTGTCTTTTAGAGATGGTGTCTGTGAGGACATTACTGCAATATAATTATAGACCTTTCAAAGGGAAGGGTATCGTGACTTCTTAACAACTAAAGATGGCTATATACTTGACTCTACTTTTTCTTTTTTCTTTTTTTTAAATTTTATTATAGTTTGCATCATTCATTTCCACAAGATTTTGAGTTACATATTTTCTCCCC
>CM053583.1:154615722-154631068 GCA_028627135.1 Pseudochirops cupreus
GGGGGGAAACACTGGGATGGCTGTCTTGGGGTGGTGGGCGGGGGAAAGACGGGGAGAAAATATGTAACTCAAAAAAAATTTAATAAAATAAATTTATTATTAATAAAAAAAAATCCTAGAGGAAGGGCTCCAATATACTGATATATCCTTTGTGGAGGATCTGTAAGAGAACATAGACAAGAACTGCTCAAAAGAGTACACTAATGGGGAGTTTAAATCTGCACTGATGGAGGGAGGGAACAGCCTCACTTGGATGAGATCATTTACCCAACGAAGCTAATATTCTGAACTTTGCAAGAATTCTCCGGGATTCTAATAGAGCCAGAAAAGTAACACGTTATAGCAGAAAGAGTACTAGATCTGGTATCTGAAACTCTGCTTGCTATCTGCGTGACCTTAGGAAATTCACTTCATCTTTCTAGGTTTGTTTCTGCATTCGTAAAATGAAGGAACTAGACTATATGACTCTTGAGGCTCCTTCCTTTTAACATTTTATGATTCTACTTGAAAGAGAGGTCAAGACTAGAAAATAAAGGAAAATTATTTCTGACTTGACAATGTGTCACTCCATAAATTTTTTAGATTAGACCAAACTCTCCCTCCTATGCTACAGAGGTCTTTCATAGAAGTTCTTTTATTCAAGGGGGGAGGGATTAGTGATATAGTAGAAAGACTGCTGATAATCAAGCTACCTGCGTTTTAGTGCTGAATAATTGTTCCATAATTAACTGGCTTTGCGATCTTGTGCAAGCCAGGTAACCTTTCTGGGCTGCAGTTTCCTCAAATAAGATACTGTATTAGATGTGATTTCAATTCTAACCGCCTATTGTTTTATTCTATGAAAGTGGTGGTATATAAGGAACAGAAATACAGCAGATACCCATTCATTAAGGAGTGGCTAAACAAACTGGGGTACATGAAAGGGACAGAGTATTACCCATCTGTAAGCAACCAGGAAAAGAATACAGAAGGTGGTCAAGATATATGAACTCGGGTACAGAGAAATAAGCGAATTCAGGAAAAAAATAATAATATACATAATCTGTAAAAATGTAAAGAGAAAGAACATGAACAACCAAATTGATTATGAATGCTGTGCACTTATAAAAATCAAACACGATCTCAAAGGAAAAGATACATCAATGTGTCTCCTTTTTTTTGTTGTTAGAAAGGTAAAAAGACTATAGATGTGGTACACTGCTGGACTCTAAAGGTACAGGCCAGTTCTGCTGGACTGCTTTCCCCCCTCTTTTCATTCTTTGTTCTAAGGGATAAATTGTTGGGTAGGACAGAGGAAGGGACACATTGAGAAATGAAAGTGACATAAAACGAAAAATAATGATTTTTTTTCTTTAAAAGGGGGTATATAAAGAAAAATGAATGGAAGAATGGATAATGTGGAATAAATTTAAGGACCTAAAATTTTCCCTGCTATGAAATGAGGATTTTATCATTGTGAGTATTACAATATATTGTCTTAGATATAGTGGTTAGGGTGGGGAAAAAGAATACTTGGGCACTTCTGAAAATACGGGATTAAAGTTATGATTAATTTCACAGGAACATCTGATATTGTAGGTGAAAACAGGCTAGGAGGCAGAGAAGAGGCATTTCATGTTAAAGACTAGAATATAACTAAGCTGTAGTGTGTGTGTGTGTGTGTGTGTGTGTGTGTGTGTGTGTGTGTGTGTGTGTGTGTGCTGGCACATGTATATATGTGTGACTATTATACACTAAAGTACTCCCAGCAAGCAAAACACCAGAGCAGGACCCAGACCCACCCCCCCTCTGCCAGAGACGAAAAAGAGTGTGTGTGTGCCTTCCCATCCCCCTCAAATTGGCAGCCAGGGACTGGTCCTCTGACCTGCTGGTGAGCTGCCGTCAGCCGCTGAGAAACCTCACAAGATTTCTAACTGAACCTTCCCAGAAGCTGAAAGGCATGGCACAGATATTGGCAGCTATTTGGCTCAGACGGCCAATAGAGGCATTACTTGTGACATTCCTATTCAGGAGTCAAGCAGCCCTACTGTTAGAACAAGACC
Organism: Pseudochirops cupreus; assembly: GCA_028627135.1. Classification (NCBI taxonomy): domain Eukaryota; kingdom Metazoa; phylum Chordata; class Mammalia; order Diprotodontia; family Pseudocheiridae; genus Pseudochirops; species Pseudochirops cupreus. The sequence continues at coordinate 154,617,765 of CM053583.1, forward strand.
ACACTGATAGAAGAGTGAATTACAAGGCTATTAGGATGTAAATTTCATCATAATGGTATAAAGACCTGAACTACAGAATCTACTGGGGGAAAGCTTTATGAAAGCAGAGTGGAAGAGCTGGAATAACAACGGGTCCAAACGCACACCACATAAATAAAAATACTCTTTCTGGTTCTCAGCTTTTCCCTTCTCTTTTCTTTCTTTCTTTTTTTTTTTAACCTCTCCTCTGGAGGAAGCAGCATGACACAGGTGGAAAGTTCACAGGATTTGGATTCTGTAGAACTGGGATGAAATGTCTCCTAAGACATTACTTTCCTATTCTGAACCCCTTTAAGCCTTAGTTTTATCATTTGTAAAATAAGAGGAATTAAACTCTAAATCTGTGTTCTTTAGAGTATTTGAGAGTCCATATCTGGGATATATTGCTCTGGGCTGGGGATGCTACAAGGCTTTTTAACACACTGGGATCTAGGGGTACTGCCCTCTTTAGGAATGCCTGGGCAGCTTCTAGAAGTCCTCCCATCTCAAATATGACACTATCTAGCAAAGCAACTGGTTTTCATGTTCTGATGCTGTCATGCACCAATCTCTTAGCATCACCTAAGAATTCATCAGTTTCCACATACTTATCTAACATGGCAACTCAATTTGGCACTTCACCTGAAAATGCAAAAAACCATCCAGGCGGCAAAAGAGTAGAACTGCAGGCTATACAGTGCCCAGAGAAAACCAAAGTGATCAATCTATACTCTTCTGCTGTCTAAGAATAACAACTAAGGATCCCCATTTATATGGCACTTTAGAGTCTCACAACAACCCTGAGAGACAGGGAGTATACAGTGATCATCAGCATGACTGATGACACAATCTGAGACCCAGAGAGGCTGGGTAACTTACCCCTTAGAATTCAGTTCAATGTCAGGGCTAAGATTCAAATCCTGGTCTCCCAATTCCAAGTCCAATGGTCTTTCCACTGCAGCAATGAAGAAAGCATTTCAACCCCGAGTATGGTTGGAAACTGTATTTACAATTCATCTACAAGGACAGAGACATAACTGGATCCCAGCCCACCCATATAAATTTGTTTCCTGCTATTTCCTCTGCAGCAGTCAAGTGAGGCTCTTCACTACCACACCACAAATTTTCCAATCTCCAAATTATATTTATTAGGAACCTACTCTGGGCACCTATTATTTATGCTTTTTTGCAGTTCCTCTCATGGGTTCCTCTACCTAAAAAAACCCTCACTACATTTAAAGTCTAATTGTAAGTGCTGCCTTCACAATACATTGCCCTAACTCCCTCAGCAAATGCCTCCCTTTTTCCTTACGATTATGGTCAGATTTTGTTGTCATGGAATCTGAGAGATCATCTAGCTAGCTCACCTTCCATTTTACATCTGAAGAAACTAAGGGACAGCTAATTGGTGCAGTGGACTGGGCCTGGAGTCAGGAGGAAGTAAGTTCAAATCCAGCCCCAGAAACTTTGTAGTATGACTCTGGACAAGTCACTTCATCTTGTCTGGCTCAGTTTCCTCATCTGTCAAATGAGCTGGAGAAGTAAATGGCAGATCACTCCAGTATCTTTAACCAAGAAAACCCTAAATGGAGTCACAAAGAGTTGGACACAATTGCAACATCTGAATGACAATAAGGAAATGAAGTTAGCTGTCTCAGTTAACAGGTCATAGGTAGGAGAGTCAGCTTTTGATCCTGTGGCTTCTTTCTCCAAAACCAATGCTTTTCCCACTATGCTGTATAATCTCTTTGCCTCTCATCTGTTACTTTCCCTTTCCAGCTAGATTATAAGATCTTTAATGAACAAGCACAAATTCCCTCTTGGTTGACCTTTGAAAACTTTGCAGTGCCTTCACTGGTAAATTGGAAGTAACTTAAAAAAAGCCAACCCACCAACTTCCCTCTTATGTTGTCAACCTTCTCCAGGTTGATGCTATATAATAACTTGCATGTATATACTGTTTTTAAAGGTTTACAAAGTAACTTTGCTTACAACTTCAGTTTGATGGGTAATATAAATACAATGATTCCTAGCTGACAGAGAGAGAAACCAAAGTTTAGAGAGACTTGGTAACTTTGATACATATAACTTGGTGACATACAACTGGACAGTGTGAGAGCTACTAAACCACACCGCCTTTCAATCAATCATTTTCCAAAATGAATATACCCATTTTTGCAGCATTTTAGCACATTTTACATTTTAGCACAAAGTAGCTAAGTTAGGTGCCAAAGATCATATAGCCTGTAAATGTCAGAAGCGTGAATTATGGAACATAATAATCTTAGAAAATTAAATAAATGAAATAATGTCACTGCCATAGCACCATAACACCAGATATTAGGATAGTGTTAGATACATGGTCTGTGCTTAGTAAATACTTTTTGAGTGATAGATTAAAATGCTACAATAAAACTGACAGTCTCTGAATGAAAAATTCATATCATTGTTACGGGTAAATATTTTAGAAGTTAGAAAACTGGGGTTCAAATCTTGGCTTTGCTACTTAATATCTGTGTGAAAATGGGGTCAGCTTCTCTGGGTCTCGAACTCTCCATCTGTAAAAAGAGGGAATTGGACACGACTATTTTCAAGGTCTTTTCCAGTCCTGAATCTATATAATTTTATTCTCTATTCTACAGTTGCACCAAAATTCCACAACTATGAAATGGAGTTTTGCCTGGCGACAAAAAAGTGGAAGATGCAAGAAGTACCTAATAGAAAATCCAAAAAGAGATTTAGGAACTTGGAAAAACAAAATCTTTCCTGAGTACTTCATAAGAAATATGCAGCACTATTTTAGCCCTCTTAAATTAATTTCCTATATAAGGTAAACAGAATCAACCAAAAGTCCCTTATTTATATGTGTATAAAACCACTGAATCCACTAAGCCTACCAGGCAGGAATACAGATTTCATTTGCTCGCTAATTCCTTCTCCCACCCCCACTTCCCCCAGAAAAGCTTGTAATACCCATACCCCTCAAATAACCATAGCCATTATAACTTTTAGTATCTAATGTCTATGTAAAGAAACCAAGCCCTGAGCCAAAAACAAAAGAACAAAAGCTGACAAAAAGTGCCATGTAACATTATTTCATTTTAAAAGAAAATTAGAACTTTTTTCTTTTCTTCTTTTTATTTCTTTTTTCTTTTTTTACCAAAAGGGAAACATTTGACATAATGGGACTGATCTGCTGGAGAGAAGGTAGTAAATTGCTTACTGTGTTGTTGCATTAACTCTTTCCCGCCTCTTGGGCAACATTTAGCATACTGTACTAAAAGAGGCAATTTACTAAATGGTACCCTAATGCCCAGAAAGAGTTAATGTGTTAATCAAAAATGAGAAATTTACTTCCTATCAACTAATCAAGCTCAGGGAAATTTTTATTAAAATGCCTGGGCCCCTGTTCAACTTAAATTCTCATTGAAAACCTGGACAGCATTTAGCTAAAAATATGGTGGTACAGATATCACAACTGCTTAGACAACAGTTTAAGAAGAGTAACAACACATCTAATTGCAGTAAGATATCAAGATACAAAGATTTATATCCTAATATATTTTAATGACCTAGGTAATTACATAAACAGATCATTAATCAAACACATTTTGAGAAGCATCGCAAACTCAGTTGAAGGCAGAAGCTATTCAGCCGATATCAAGGATTTCTAAAAAAACCAAAACAAAACAGACATAAACAATACACTGGAGAGTCTCCATGGCAAAAGGAAATGAAAAGTTCCTTACAATTTAGAAGGGACTTTAATAATAAAAGGGAAATACTAGATACAGGATTGCCTCACCATCCTATTTCAACTGGGAATTTTCTTATTTTGCTCTTTCGCATTTTAGCAAATGAAGGTACTCAAGCTTAGGCAGTTCCACCTCTTCTGAACAGAGTAGTTGGTCTACTCACAAGGCAAGATTTTTTGGGTTCCATTGTCTGCTGCAATTCCTGAAATTCAGAGGCTTTTCCTGGAAGCTCACATTTGAAGCTTGTTAAAATATTCTTTAGAAGATCTAACACTGCATCAAGCTAGACCACTAGCAGGATTTTTTAAAAATCTGATTATGACACATAGTCATGCACACGAGAGTATAACCTTGAAGAAATGAGATATTTGGTGAGTACATTTTCATAAGGGGAGGCGGTTAGGATCCTGAGAATAAAAGGCATTTACTAAGGTTGTCAAAGTTGGAACCACAGAGGAAAACAAGGGACAGCAGAGAGAGAGGTATAGGTCAGCTACTAACCAGCTGTGTACAATACTCCCTATGGACTGCTTTCAGTATATTGACACACTCACCTCTTCTAACTGTTCCTAGAAAGGTGGCCCATGAGAGAAGAGCAAAGAAAAGGAGAGGAAGAAGGGACAGTATCTAAACCACTAAGGTGAGGTAAAGGAGGCTTGCCAACTGCCCCCTCGTAATCTATTTGTAAGAGAAAGGTCAGGAGATTCTCCTGATCCTGGTAATCAGACAAGTAGGCCAGGACAGGCAAAAACTTCTGAGTGTTGATCATGAAGTCTGTCAAGAAAAAGGGAGGATGTGGATATGGGTGTTATGGTGGAACACAGAGAAAGTAAACAACAGTTTAAGTCCATGAAGGAGTGAATGTGATTAAAAGATGGACACACATGACCGTATGGAAGCCAAGAGAATTTGAATCTACGTGAGTGAAGGAGGTGTGTTTAAAAGTGGATTCCTGGCAGTTGGTGGCTAGTGGGTCCACGGAATTTGTTCCTGGTTTACTTTCTTGATTTAGGAAGCATGGAAATGTAGCAGAAACTTCCCCTCATTACTCAGTCTTCCCTCCACCCTCCCCACAGCCCCACCAAGTCTGCGCATCTAACTGGCGAGACTGCATATAAACTGGGAACTAGTGCCATTTAAAGATATGATCTTTGAACAAGACAGTTCTAGGCCTCCTGACAGTCTCCCCACCTGGGAAAAGAGAATGCCTTGAGGGCAGTGGAAAAAGCAGATTGGTGGCCTGAGAGAAAGGGAGCATGGGTCTGAGAGGCCTGAGAAAAGTGTTACCATTTTAAGTCTCCCAGTCTTTCCAAATGAATGATTTCTTATTGTACGGATGCTCACAAGCACACTGGACATATGCCAGGCATGTTTATTAAAAGGGCAACAAACTACCTGAAGATAAAGTGGGAGATATTCAGATGTGAAGAGTCCTCTCCTGGTTATCAATCATACAACAAACAAAGCCATACCAAGAATCTATTCGTGTGTGGGTGGTATTGAAAAATCTGATTCATAACAACACTATTTTTTTTCAGTGTCTAGCTTCCTCCCTGCTCCCTGACATCATTCCCTGCTCCAGCTTCATTCAGGTTCAATTACTACCCTGACCCCCATATGTTACCTGCCTTCTGCTTCAATACTGGTATCTTGAGAAATAGAACCTGAACACTGGAACACATAGGAGACTGGAGGAGTAGAATCTGACACTCTCATAAAGCCAACATTACTGGCGTAATAAATGATCACCACAAATGTTTATGGCAGAAGGAGAGACATTTAGGGAATTAGCACATTTTCAGCATCCCTTTATAGTACAGTGCAGAGTAAATTTGAACCTGAGTTTGGTAAGGACGTATGGATTAGACTGACCAACAGCAGCTTCTGATCTTGTAAGTGCAAACAAAAACACCCCAGGTACCACGTGCCACTTGTCCTTTCCATACCAAAGAACGACTTTTAAAAAATCCAATTGGCTTTAAAAAGAGGGGTGGAGATGGGGCACAGGTGGGAAGAATGTAAGCTTCTGTGGTTCCGTTTACTCTTGATCTGAATTTTTGATATAAACACCAGTTTAACAGTCTAACTTAGAGGACGTCAAGATTGCCCTTCTTGGTTTAGGTGTTTCTGGAGCTATTATCCACACTGTGAGTAAAGTTCTGCAATTCATTGTCAGCACAGCGGCTATTCTTAATATGGGAAGATGAATATACCAGATAATGATTCAGTCAGCCCTCTAATAGTTATCTGGGGGGCATCTATTGGGTGTGGAACTATACTCCAAGGACAAAGCAAGCGTCTCTAACACTAAGCTACTGGCACAAAGTAATAAAATCCTTCTAAGGGATTTGAATTCTTATTACTTCACAGATCTGCTATTTTGTTAAGGGTGGTTACTCCTGCTAATACAGACTGCAATACCTCTCTAAATAAGGTCTTGAAGGGTAGAAGTGGTTAAAAAAAAGGCATTGCTCTGTAGCCAAACAGGTGATCAACCTTTCTATTCTCCATCACCAGCTTTGAATCAAACTACAGGAGTTCATTGGTGTTGGCCAGGCCCTGGCCTAGGTGCTGAGATACAAACATAAAAATAAAATAGTCTCTGACCTAGGGAGCTTACACTATATAAAGGAAGACAACATGCTTGCATGTAAGAATATAAAAGGTAATTTGGGGGGAATAGTGGCATAAACAGCCAGGGAGGGGATCAAAGAAGGCCTCATGAAGGCAATGGACTGACCTTTGCAGGAAATAAGAGATTCTCAGAGATGGAGAGGCATAGGACAGTACTTGGGGATTTTTCCAATTTGGTTATTTTTTCTTCCAGAGGTCACACTGCCTTCAAACATCTGGGCTCACCCTCGTTTCAGGATGAGACATTAGTAATGGACTTCCCTGCCTTATACTGTTTGCTATCATTGCTTAAAACACACACACTTACATGATCTCTCTCCTTCTCCCCCTCCCTCTCCCTTTCCCACTCCCCATCCCACCCTTCCCCCGCCTCCTCCCCCTTCCCTTGTCCCTCCCATTCCCCCTCCCCCTCCCTCCCTCTCTCTCTCTCTCTCTCTCTCTCTCACACACACACACACACACACACGTAAACAAAAAACCCAACTACCCTCTTTTATAGTTAATCATTGTTTTCCTTAATAGGTATTTTTCTTTAAGAATATGAGTTCATTTAATAAACAAGACTCTTCTTCCTAGTTTCCAGGGTTAAATATTATAAATAAGCAATCATTTTCTCCTTGGACTTATGTGTGATGACCATCAAGTCCACTTCCTAATTGCTCTGAATTTCAAATAGAAGTTTCCAATGTTTGTATAATTTCTTCCAAACAAGCTGTCTTCAAACTAGTGGGATTTATTTCTTTTTTCTTTTCTCTTTTTTTGGAGGGGGAAGGTTAGGCAATTGGGGTTAAGTGACCTGCCCAAGGTCACACAGCTAGTAAGAGTCAAGTATCTGAGGTTGGCTTTGAACTCAGGTCCTCCTGACTCCAGAGCTGGTGCTCAACACTGTGAGGGGGATTTATTTCTAAACACTGCAGTAAAAATTTTAGAGATGGGAGGAATCTTGGAGATTACTTATCTTCATTTTACAGAAGAAACAGACTCGGAAAAGTTAGCTTGCTCTAGATCACACATGCAAAGTTGTTGGCTGAGTCAGAATCAGAACCCAGCTTACCTGACTCATGGGGGTCATGTCTATTACATTTATCATCTTAGACTATATATTTTAAAAATTTAAAAACATTAATGCTTACCTTTAATATTAGAGATTCAAGATAACATTGTATGGGAGGAAAATAAATATTATTATCCAATTGCATAGATATGAGGAGGCTTACATGGGCCAGATGGCTTCACATTTGGCTGGGGACACAGAAATATTTAGAGGGCTTAGGAATGAGAGAAAAGGGTGGATGGATTTCAGTCTCAGGCCATAAAAACATAGGAATGTAATTGCTTGTAACCCGGCAAAGGATAGTAGTGGACATACAAGCTAAGGTGGCCAACAATTTGGGTATTTCCATTCTGAATGCTAAGCTCAGGAAAACACATCAGCAATGTCACTAAGGGCTCAAAGGACCAATAACTATACCTACTACTAGCTCCCATTCAAAGCCTAGCAGGAGGTCGAAGGGGAAATAAAGATGATCAGAAGTAGCATGGTCTGATATCTCAATGATCTAGACAGACAACCACCCCCAAAAAGAGTGAAGAAAAGGTCAACATCAGAAAGCTCCGGGGGGCATGGTACAAGCAGCTGAATACTAACACTATCAGATGAAGTACAAGTTGGAGGAGTGGTCAATAAACCATTGGAATGTTCCTGAGTATTTCCAAGGATTGGAAAATACCGAAACTAAGCAGTTACAAGATTTGTGGCCATACCAGACCCAGGACTGAACTAGTTGTGGCTTGGATGAGAATTATAAAAGACAATATCATAGACTGGAAAGAACCAAAGACCTGGATTCAAATCTTATCTCTGTGTCAAATATTTTGTAAGCCTCAGTTTCCTCGTGTTTAAAATAAAGATGTTAGACTAGATGGCTTTTAAGACTTCTCCTTACCAGCTCTAAATCTATGAACTTTTCATCCTAAATCTTTGCTGTGATTTTTGCATTCTCTTCACTGAAATGAAGAATTTGATAAGCATAACATTTGTCAAATTCTCTGAAGCCTGAACAATATCTTCTACTTTTTTTTTTAACCACTGCCACTCCAGATTAGTACAATACTTCCACATAGCATGTATTTGGTAAAGGTGAATTTTTATGTAATTAGTTTTGGAGGTAAGTTGGCCAGAAGATCGGTTCTCCATATAGTCCTTTGTATAGACAGTTCTGCTAGAATGCTTTTTAAAAAAATATTAATTTATTTGTTCCAGTGTGATTGATAAGTTAGGGAACAGTCTGAGCATACCATGAATTTTGTATTAACTTACGTGCAATTTCTTCTGTGAGAAACACGGAGAACACAGAAAGTTGTACCCAGCTGAAGCAAGCAGTTTAAGAACCACAAAATAAATACATCCACACAAAACTAAAACATGTACCAGGTACCTCATTTCACCATGTGGGTTAGCCTATAAGGTTATATTTTTACTATTTGGCAATTCTGCTACTTTGGCAATTGTGAATTTCTCTATATTAAACCCCCCCCCCCCCCACCACCACAAGCACTCAACACCCTAAGCTAGATGAATCTCAGAGTTACAGCCCTCCTGCCCATCCCTGTAGACTTTCCCAGTCTGACCTGGGGGGGATGGAACACAGGCTGAGCAGCAGTCCAAAGCTGCAGAAGCTGTCACTATTTATTATGATATTTATCTATTTCCTAACCATTTAACAAATATAAAACCTTGCTACCATTTTTTTAAGGTTTTTATCTTTTTTTATGCCATGGACAATTTTTCTGAGTGTTGGGTGCCTGACTCCGTTTTCCCATAAGCCCAGTGATTTTTATTGTGCAACTCTGCATAGCAGGATGATTTTTAGGAATGTATATGTCACATTATAGAAAAAAACTGACTATCTATATGTTCCCAAAAGAGAACTAGACACTTAGATGTTTTCAACCAAGAATGTAAGTGTATCTAATATTTTGTTATCCTGTGTTACTTGAGGACACTTTCACATGCCGCTGCATCATCTACTTGTCAAAATCAATAAGCAAATTTCTGTTGCTCCCTTTCTGTCCTGTGGCTATGATGCACACAAGCCACAGGAAGTGAGCGGAGGAAGGGGCTAGCTAAGAAGACAAGAAATGAACAGGAGTTATGGACCACTGAATCTCCAGGGTCTAGCATCTTAGAAATCCTTCATGATAAACTCATTCCACAGCCTAGCCAGTAAATTATATTATGATTGATGAAGAGAACAAACATTTTTACTAATTTGGGTTTACACTTATCCTAGGTCATAAAAGAAAGTGAGCTAGTGGAATTCCTGTCTTGTGTCAAGGCCATTCTCTAATTGGCCTCTCTCTTTAAAAATAATTCTTTTTGGATGAGAAAATGAGCAGGCTTGGCTTTGAACCCTGCCCCCTCTTTTCCATACATCCCACTGCTGACATTTTCAGAAAGTTCCGAGCCACCACCAGAAGCCCCACAGGAAATCACGATGGACATTTGCATCTGAGCCCAGTTCTGCAGCCAGCTCCAATCTCTGTTTCTCATTACCTAGGACTTGCCTCTTGAGAACAAAAGAGCGCAGATTTTATTTCATAATGATTACTTGTTCTTGTCCTCTGCTACCACTGGTTCACTAACTTTATTTGGATTTTTGGGAAAAGATGGAAGCTGAGAAAGATAGGGCCTAACTCTGGAAGATCAGAGATTTGGATATGGAGAGGATCTCAGAGGTCACTGAGTGAGTATACAACCCCTTCATCTCAAGAAAGCGAGGCACAGAGATGTTAAGCAATTTGCTCAAGATCGCACAGCTAGTAAGAATCTAAGGCAGGATTTCCACCCTGTTCCCTACCATGTTGCCTCTTGCTGGAATCTTCAGGGTCTATTCTATACGTGCCTAGGAAAGCAGATAGGAAGCACCCTTTTGCATGTGAAAATAGAAAAACGGGCCAATAAGTAAACTGATTTCAAATTTACATAGTCAAGTTTCATTGAATATTTTCTCTATATTTTGACCTATCAGCTCATGAGAGATGATCTGAGTTAGAATTTCAGATGATGCTGTGACAGCAGTTTCCAAGAGAGAGCTAGAATACTCAGAAAAACAAACTTTTGAACCCAAATGGAAAGAGGATAAAATTAAATCCCAACAACATTTAACTGCTCTAGATAGGACTTATTTTGGTTAAATATAATGACTTATTTTGGTTAAAACCTGACCAATTGTGGTAGAAGCCTACAGAATACCTTTCAGACATATAAAAAAGAGATTGTCAAAGAGAGAAATCAACAAATTTTAGGAATTTCTTCATATTTTCCACTAATTTGAAAGTGACTTTTTATGCTTTTAATTACAAATCCATTTTATATTATAGACCCCCCATTTACCATCCAACCTGTAAGACTTGGCACTGGCATTTATCTCTCTGTTGGAGACTGTAGCCTTCTGCAGCCAACCTGTGGCGACAGTTATCTCTTAATTAAAACTCTACATGCAAATAGCAGTATTGAAAAGTATTGTTGCAAAAGCACACACAAGGCATGATAACTTTTAACTGTACAATCCTTTTCATCTAAGGCTTTAATACTGAAGACAACCACTGTAGTCAGTGTGAAGCTTTCCCCAAGGAAAAATATGCATAGCCAATTCTTCATACATATAAAAAAGGATCATATCACCTCAGTGAGAAGAATGGTGAGCTCTGTGTCAACACTTTGAAAAATGTGCGACGGTCTATGGAGTTCATGATATTTCCTTTCATAAGAGATGATGACCCATTTAACCTTGAATCAGGAAATATATTTTCTAAGTTTGAGATACCTCAACTACTAATGAACGGTCACTACTGCTCTGATGCAAATCGGAAATAAAAAATGACAGCTGCCTTTAAAAGACTTCTGTGCAAACTTATTATTTATACACAGAAGGAGTATATTACCTTGTCATATAGTTGAACTTGCAAAGTTTTTATTATTCCCAGGGAATGTAAGAATAAAAACTTGGTAAAATTATAACATCAAGGGAATTCACCTGGTTACCAATTGGCATTAGGAAAAAAAAATAATTAGAACTATGGCCCAGGAGACAGAAAAAGAGCTGATATAAGAAATTTCTTGGTAGTGTAATTATTTTTCTTTTAAACCTTTTTTGTAATAAAAATAATAAATCAAAACTCGCCAGCAGACACAAACCTGTACTTACTTGCCAAAAAGAGATTCATAAAGAGGAATAGCACTGACTTGGGGGAGAAAAGTTTGTGTTTGTTTTAGAAATGCCAACATCTGCTGTGCAATAAAATTCAGCAATAGACTCTCATGCTAGCATGTGCACTTAGCAAGAATAATTTAATGCATAAGCTTCAGTGTTTACTTTCTGAAAAAGCAAATGTGTGGAACAGAGCACTCTCAGCTATATTCATTGCCGAATACTAAAATGGCTAATTTTTCTGAGACCAGAGCCAGAGGAAATGTGAAGTACCCCCAATAAACACCCATGGTATAATTTATAGATTACACTTGGAAGAAATGGAAATATTGTCCATTAGCTGTCCTCATGACCTTTGCCTAAACCCAGATGACTTTGTTTTATGGAGATTTAGGGAGATCTATGGGCAGCTAGGTAGTAGAGTGAATAGAGTGCTGGGCCTGGAGTCAGGAAGACTCATATTCCCAAGTTCAAATCTGACCTCAGACACTAACTAGATGTATGACCCTGGGCAGGTCATTTAATCCTGTGTCCCTCAGTTCCTCAACCGTAAAAGAGCTGGAGAAGGAAATGGCCAACCTCATTTCCTTCCAACCTCCAGTATCTTTGCCAAGGAAAACCCCAAATGGGGACACAAAGAGTCAGACCTGACTGAACAACAAAAGGAAGAGCTATATCATCCCTTAATTCACCTTTCAATATAATTACAATAATGTATATATCTTTACCTACAGCAGCTTATAGCCCTGAGGTCTCCCAACACTACTGCTTTATTATTATGTGTATTACAACCATATTTGTTATTATGTCAAATAATATAGAAAAATCATAGAGCTGGAACGTAGATCTAGACCTAGAGCTGTAAAGTACACTCTGTAGAATGCATTTGATATCAACTACCTTTTAGTTCAATCAATTGGTAAACCTGTTCATCATATTTGAAGATTTTTGAGCTCACAGACTAGATTTAAAGAGAATCATCTATGAAACTGGTTGGTCAACTCAGTGTCTACTGTATAAAACAGACTATATCAAATTCCCATCCTCACCTAAACAACATAATCCTTGAAAAAGTAGAGTCAAGGGGGGCAGAGCCAAGATGGCAGCGTAGCAGCAGCAACATATTGCAGCTCTCACATAGCCACCCCAAAATACCCATAAAACAGGACTCTAAACCAATCCCAGAACTCCAAAACGCACACAAAGATACTTCCCACTAAAGACAGCTCAGCTACGAGGAACCATATCAGCACTGTGAACCGAAAACCAGCCTGCCCTGAAGCCGCGGCTGTGCCCCGGGGGCGGCTGGACGGGAGGAGTGGAGGAGCCTCTCAGGTGAGCAGATTAGCAGCAGCTGCGAGTGGGGATTGCGAAAGAGGGACATAAGCAGTCTGGCGAAAGGACTCCAGAGCGGAAAAGTGAAAGGCAGAGGTTTTGCACCCACCTCTGCTTTGCAGCTTCCCACCCGCGGCCTGCAGAGATTGTTTTCAAGCCAGTGCTCTCACATTGAGCAGCCTGGATCTGGATCGCCATCTTGGGCCTCAGTCTTGGAGTCTTCATTATCCAGTCTGCCAGAAGTATTTAGGAAGACTCCCAGCATCTTCCTGAGAGCTACGGCAGCCGGGAGGACCCCAGAGATTTGGGACAGAGCTTTCCCTTCTGGAAGCAGAGCCCCACAGAGATT
>CM053583.1:154631568-154672159 GCA_028627135.1 Pseudochirops cupreus
TCCTCGTAGCCGAGCTGACTTTAGTGGGAAGTATCTTTGTGTGCGTTTTGGAGTTCCAGGATTGGTTTAGAGTCCTATTTTATGGGTATTTTGGGGTGGCTATGTGAGAGCTGCAATGTGTTGCTGCTGCTACGCCCCCATCTTGGCTCCGCCCCTAGGATTTTTAAAAACAAAAATATTTCATGGATACCAGTGGAGCAGTCAGGTTGTCCATTCGTTATCCCTCACTCTCATTGCATGACTGGCCCACTCTCTTTACTGATCAGGCATTTCCAGAATGATAACCCTAATACTACTTCTTGGTCATAGGTGGTCTTTGGAAATGTATTTGCAGCCTTCTTGTTCCTACCATTCAACTCTCCATTGACATTTCATCTCTTAGGGTTTGTGCTATTTCTTGATTTGACTGGAGCAACCCATCAAAGTCTATCCTCAGGACTTTCTTAACTGCACTTAGTGAACACACTGAATATGAACTAGCCTTTTCTCTACCATCATACACCTGGAAACAAATTTTGTCTATATGTAGATAGATATTCTGTCATATATGTGTATGGATATACGTATATGTGTATATATACACACAAACACACACATACAAATTCTGTCTTTATGTATACATAGACATATGTAGTATATATGTGTATATAGTATACATATGTATGTATATGCATTTTCTGTGTGTCTTTTACCTAAAATGGTCATCACATCAAGTCCAGATCCCTAATAACATGTTTCAAGGCATTTCACCAATTATGCACACCTCCTTCTTCATCTTTTTAGGTTCATGTTCAGAATCAATTCTTCACTTCAGCCAAAGAGACTTCCATAGCATTACGTGTGTATACACACACACACACACACACACACACACATTTATATGTGTGTATGTATGTAGGGTTGGAACCACACACACATACACACGCCCCTGGATTAACCTTCATCATTTTTGTATTTGCCCTTCTGTCATCACACTGTCTCTTTCCTATCTTCCACATAAAATGCCATCCTTCCTTCTTTTCCTAAAATTTTATTATAGTTTATACAGTACTTATATTGTGAAGTGTTCTCTCACTTTTGTCCCTACTTTTGGTCAGTTGAAGCAGTCTACTACCACCTCTGATCATGTATGTATGTATGTATGTATGTAGATAGATAGATAGATAGATAATCGAGTTAGTCAACAAGCATCTATTGCTGTGACCTAGATACTGTGCTAAGTCAATGCTGGGGACACAAAAAGAGGTCAAAAATTTCCTGCCTCAAGGAATTTACCATCTATAGGGGAGACATCATGCAAATAACTAATTCATGCAGCACCTGTCGAATAAATATTCAGTGCAAATGAAAAGTAATCTCAGAAAGCACTTTATATGATTATGAATAATTATTTATTTTTCATTTTACACCTAGAGGGACAGAGCTCTTTTTGTTTTGGAATCAACTAAACCCAGTTACCTAACTATTTAATCTGTTTGATTCATTATAACTTTTTCTACCCAACAGTTCAATACCTCCATTAGGTTCTTATTAAATGTTAACAGCAGCTTGCAAGCAGATTGAACTCCACCAAAACAATAGACAACTTGGTTTAAGTTTTGTACCTGGCTACCTTCACCTTCATTGTTGGTATTCTGTGGAAGGTGGCCAAATCAGATGGGTCTAGTAATTAATGCATTCACCTGTATTCTAGAAAGTGCAGTAATCAATAACCTCCCTCCCTCCAAGGATTTATTTCATAATTTTCCTTGTAATTGAAGCTTTCTAGGCATTTGCCAGTTTGTTTTCCGACAAGCAGCTGTATATCCATTGGTCAATGTTGGGAATCCTTAGGACTTAAGTAGCAAAGAAAACATAAGCAGTTTAAATGTCAAATATTAGGGAAGATTTTTCTCAATACAACTTTCCACGTAGAGTTATATCCTCTATTTGTTTAAGCAAAAGATACAGGCTCAAATGTGGTTACTTTAGTGATGAACCATATAAGAAGACGTTCTGTAATACCAAGTGTATAATCATCAGCAAGCTTAGAGGTGGCACCTCCAGGGTCATTTGAAAATAGAACCATAAGGACTGTAATTAATTTTTAATATTCTATCTACATTTCCCTGGAAGCACTGTTACCAGCTTAGTATATTTTCTTACAGGCATGGAGCTATTTAAACATATGATTGAATATTGTTAAAAACCACATCAAAACTGAGAAAAGGTTAATAAGAATCTTTCAAAATTAACCTATTATGATAAGAGGATCACGTTTCTAAGATCATTCTTGTTAAGAGAAAGCCCTAAATCATGTTTATAGACCAACTCTATCTTTAGGTAGAGTTGATCTTTTAGGTTAAAAACTCTTGTCTTTAAAGCAAAACAAGCAGTTGTCTCTGCAGGCACATATCCATGTGATTTTCTTTAGTGCCCAAATAGTAGAATCTCTTGTCAGTCTCATAGAGGTAGAATTTGAAATGTGGAGAAAAATACAGGACCCTTTAAACCCTGTCTCTTATAGATCTCTACGGGTTCTTTGGACAGAAGTTCCTAGGCAATAAAGAGTTGTAGTACTGAAAATCATTTTTAAGTGTAATTTAAATTTTTTAATAATTTAATGCAAGTTCCGTTATGAACCTCTTACATCTATTCTTGTATCCAGTCTGCTATGCTTCTAGGTATTGAGAATTGTAGGTTCAAGGACAAAAGTGATCCTGGGCATTTCACTTAATCTCTGCCTGCCTTAGTTCCCTCATATATAAAATGAAGATAAATATACACCTACTTCTTAGAGTTATTGTGAGGACAAAATGTGATAATGTTTGTAAAATACTTTGCAGATCTGGGAGGGGAAAAGTAATAAGCATTTATTTTTATAGTTCCAACTACGTCAGGCAACACTGCTAAGTGCTATTTTTTTTTAACAAACATTTTTACAGTGATTTTATTTGATCCTAACAATGGTTATTTCAGGTTGCTCTGTCATTTTCAGTTGTGTCTGACCTTTGTGACCCCATTTTGAATTTTCTTAGCAAAGATACTAGTTTGTCTTTTCCTTCTCCAGTTTATTTTACAAATGAAACTGAGGCAAAACAGGTTAAATGATGTATCCAGAGTTATTCCGCTATCGAGTGTCTGAGGCAAGATTTGAATTCAGAATGATGAGTCGTCCTGACTCCAGTTCCAGCATTCTGTCCACCTTGCCGCCTAGGTACCCTGCCCTTTGGGGTAGGTGCTTTTTTTCTCCTGTTTTCACAGTTGAGGAAACTGAGGCAGGCAAAGGTGAGGTGACTTGTCCAGGGTAATTCAACTAGGAAGTGTCTGAGGCTGGATTAGAACTCCAATCTTCCTGACTCTGCTCTATCCACTGCACATTCCGGTGACTTCAAGCAGTCTTCAGGTACTCTATAAATGCTATTTACACTTATATGTGGCGCTATGGATAGAATGTGGGACCCAAAGTTAGATCCAAATTCAAATTCTACCTCACATACTCTGATAGCTGTAAATCTGATCAAGTCAAATTTGTCCCATTCTCACTTTTTTTTTTTCTTTTTGGATTTTTGGAAGGGGGAAGGCAGGGCAGTTGGGGTTAAGTGACTCGCCCAAGGTTACACGGCTAGTAAGTGTTAAGTGTCTGAGGCCGGATTTGAACTCAGGTCCTCCTGACTCCAGGGCCCCTGCTCTCTTCACTGCACCCCCAGCCGCCCCAACATTCTCACTTTTTATCTGTAAGGTGGGGGTAATGATAGTAACACCTGCTTGACGAGGTCATTTTGAGAAACAAATGAGGCAATATTTGTAAAGCATTTTGCTAACCTGAAAGTACGATTTAAATGGAGCTTGCACAAGCTGTTATTTATATACAAATCTTCTCTAAAATAGGTATTGCAGTTTTTCCCATTTTACAGCTCAGGAAACTTGAGACCGAGAAGGTTAGAGTGAGTTGCCTACAGTCCAAAAGCAACGAAGAGTGGCAACTAGGACTTGAACCCAGTGCTTTCAATTCTAAACTCTGCTCAGTTTTAACCTCAGACTGTTTTTCTTTTTCCTTGTTCAAATTATTGCTGGGCCACTTTTAAAATATTATGCAACTTGATTTCGTCCTTTATTCCCATCACAAAATGCATTTCAGTTTATCTCCAACATGCAACAAGGTCATGAAAGTGAATAGAGAAAAGTTAGCCCACAGTTGATGAAAGAATCCAAAGTGCACATTCAGATTTTTATAACATTGTCCCAACTTGTGGCTCTTCATAATTTTGCTTTCTGATATCTGACATTTCTGCAGGTTATATGAAGTTTAGTCCTGAGGCTGTGGGGGAAGGGAGAAAGCTCCTGGATAAAAATTGTGAGGTACTTTAGAACAACAAAAGGAAGTCTATGGTAGATAGCCCTACAGAGCAGGAAATATGACACCTGGATACACTAGCCAAATATTTTTGTTGCTCCCTTAAGTAATGTAGGAAAAAAGAAAACATTTAACAAACCAAATTCTCTGACCATTAAATGAGAGAGCAGGCTCTTGGAATCCCACAAATGAAATCTCGTAAGTTAGTGGGAAATAGGAAATTCTTCTCCCAGCATTTCTCTTCCTACAAACAAGAGTCTTTTTCTCTTCATATGTCATACTGATCACTGCTTCATTCCCACAGCATCTAGGCTTTTTCATTCTTTCATTCAGAGAACCTTTGTTAAGTGCCTACTAGGGGCCAGATGCTGTGCTCAATACTAGAGAAGCAGACAGTTATTATACTTGGAGAGTTTGCATTCTGTCGACAGGAAAAAGAATTACACAGAATCCAAAAGATATACACATTAATTATGTGGGACACTAAGGAAATTTCAGAGGTGACGAGTTAGGCTTTTTGTAGGAGCTAACACAAGTTGAATCTGGAAGGAAGTTAGAGATTCAACAAGGTGGAGGTGAGAAAGGCCTGTGTTGTAGGCCCAGGGAAGAGCCCGTGCCAGTGTAGAGAGAACATTGTGTTAGTTAGCCAGTTTGGCTGGAGCATAGTATGAATATGGGAAACCAGACTGTAAAGGACTTTAAATGCCTAACATGGGAGTTTCTTTTTTCTTAAATATTTTATCCACTGGGAACATTTTTTTTAAGCAAGGAAATGACATGTTTAGACCTATAGTTTAGGAATACCATTTTACTTTGTCATTGTTGTTCAGTTGTTTAATTGTAACCAACTCTTCCTGACACCATTTGGAGTTTTCTTGGCAAAGATACTGGAGTGGTTTCTTTCTCCAGCTCATTTGACAGATGAGGAAAGTGAGGTAAATAGGGTTAAGTGAATTGCCCAGGGTCACACAGCTAGTAAGAGTCTGAGGCCATATTTGAACTCAGGAAGATGAGTCTTCCTAACACCAGGCTGGCACTCTATACTCCGTGCCACCTTGCTACCCCATTTTGCCCTGTAACCTATGAAAGGTGCATTTGAGATGGGAGAGACTGGTGACAGAAAGACCAGTTAGGAGGTGAGTTTAGTAGCATATACTAGCCAAAAGATGATGAGGGTGGTGGTTGTGTGAGTAGGTACAATAATTAATACCAGGGTTGGGGTGGAGGTAGAGTTGATACAATTTGACAAGTGATTGGATATGGGGAGTGAGGAAGAGGGAAGAATTTGGGATGTGAATTTGGGTTATTTGAAGGAACAGTTGTGTTTTATGTTTTGTGTTTTATTTTTTGTCTTTTTTGTAGGGGAGAAGGCAGGGCAGTTGGGGTTAAGTGACTTGCCCAAGGTCACACAGCTAGTAAGTGTTAAGTGTCTGAGATCTAATTTGAACTCAGGTCCTCCTGACTCCAGGGCAGGTGGTCTATTCGCTGCATCACCTAGCTGTTCCGTGTTTTGTTTTGTTTTTTTTAAACAATTCCATTTCATAACAGAAATAAGGAACCTAAAAAGACAGATTTAGGGATAGATAATAGTTTTGACATGATGATTTGTGGTGCCTAAAAGAGATACAGTTGGAAATGTGCTGTACACAGTTGATGATTTGAGACTGGAGTTCACAAGAAAGACAAGCACTGAAGGTCTTGAATCCTCCAAAGAGAGAGATGGCAATTAGACCCATCAGTGCTGATGAGCTCACCAAGTGGGATAGCGTAGAGAGAGAAGATCCAAAACATAGTACACAAGTTGGTGATGATCTAGTAAAGAATTCTAAGAAGGGGTGAGCAAGGAGTGGGAGAAGAACCTGGAGAAAGAAGTGTCATGAAATCCTGAAAAGAGAGGTTTCTAAGAGGAAAAGATGGTTAATACTGACCTTGGCTTTGGAAAAGCCAAGAAGGATGAGGACTAGAGGGAAAAGGTTATTGGATATAGCTATAAAGAGATCATTGGTAATGTTGAAGAGACCAATTTCAGTTGAGTGATAACCTTGGAAATCCTATCATAATAGAGAACAAGAGGATAAAAAGTAGAGGCAGGGTATATAGAGAGTTATTTTTTAACAGCAAGAAACCTTTACTATATTCTAGGCACTGTGTTAAGTCCTGGAAGCTTAGCTGTGAAAAGAAAAATAAAAGATGATAGTTGGAGGGCATGGCAGGGTCAAATTAAGGCTTTGGGGGTTCTTTTTCAAAGATGAGGGAGACTTAGGCATGTTTGTTTTAGGAAGAAGAAAAAGAAGCAGGTAGACAGAAAGAGATTGGAAATTATAGTGTGGGAGCTTATTAAAGGGGTAAACTGACAGAAAAGACAAGAGCAAATGGGAGGAGAAAGGCTACCTTGTCATCTGAAGAAGGACAGGGAGGAGAAAATTGGACAATGGTGTCAAGGGAGTTTTGAATTATAGAATTAGTCACACGGGAAAATCACAGTGGTTGGAAGGGACCTGAGAGATCATCACATCCAACCCTTCATTTTATGGATGAGTAGACCTAGGCCCAGTCATATTACTTTATTGTTTTTGACCTCCCCCCCCCCCCACCAGAAAAAAAAAAGAAAAAGATTTCCCAGTTCATTCATGTGACTTACCTCCAAAGAACCTTCAGCTGTTTCTGTATCATATCCACAGTTAAAAGATGTGTGTGTGTCAAGTAGCCAGTAAGAGGAGCTTCATAACTTGCTTTGGAGACAGTTCCCAAAGAAGGATTCCAGAAATGCTTTTGAGCTCCAGCCCCACTGCTGGCTAAATATTTGGTGTCCCCAAATTTCCATTCATATGCCTTTTTAAGTATTGGTATGCTGATTAAAAATTCAACCTCATTGCTTGACACATCTCCTAGTACTGACTGCATTTTAAAGAGGCAAAAATAGCTAAACTTTTGGATCCAAATGACCTTCCTTTCTCCCCTCTCTCATTTCCTGCTCCCTCTTGCTTACTTTTGTGATCGCTCCAACTTCTAGTGCCCTGCCTCTGAAATTAACTTGAATTTCCTTTAGATATACATATATGTAAATATTATACTGATGCTGTATAGATTTCTTATGAACATGTCTTTCCCATTAGAATATAAGCTCCTTGAGAAAAGGGATTTTCATTCTTTGTATGTGTATCCCCAGTCTCTAACACAGTATGTGGTGCTTAATAAATATCTACTGATTGATTTCAAGGAGCTGAATGTGGCACCAGAGTCTTTCATTTTAACACCTTGTTTGGGTCCACAGGGTTAAAAATATTTTGTCCAAAATAAATGAGTACAAATGGAGATGTCCAAAAACTCCAAGACAGTCTCTCCCTCTTTATTCTCCTATTTTTGTTACTGATTTTGTTCAGAAACGTTTTTTCTGCTTTTCTAAGGGAGTTTTTAGTCAACTGGTCTACAAGCACTGATCTCTACCACTCCTGGTGTTCCAGGCAAAATAAAGGTTATTAAAAAAAGAGGAAAGTTTCTTGTGTCCTAATTGTGAGACAACATGCAAGTAGCTATGTATGTTAGAAGATATATATAGCTATAGGTATAGATATAGATAGATAGATATATATAAAATGTAAATGGGAGGTAATCTGGAGCCAATCGGAGGGAAGGGGAGTCTTATTTAAAAAAAAAAAACTCCTGTTATTTAATCTTATTCTCCTACTGTTTTATCCTTGGTTCCTTCTCTTGAAGACTTAATAGATAAAGGTCAGAATAGTCTGAGGTAGCAGAGTCAGTCTGGTGGAAAGAGCTTGGCGGTAGAAGTCGGCCATCTGGTTTGAATCTCAGCTCTACCATTAAGTAGCTGTCTGACCTTGAGCAAGCCCTTTTGACCTCCATGATCCTCTGCACTCTAATCTCTAAACCTTCTAATTTCTAAGCTAAAGGAGTTGGGCTCCATGGTCTTCAAGGTACTTTCCAACTCTAACAGTCAGTGTTGTCTAGCTCAGGCTTCTACATACTAGCATTTTTTTTTCTGGAGAGGGGAGAAAAAACACATAGAAATTGTCTGAAAATAAGCACAGTATAAAAAATATAAATCAGATGTTTCATCAGGGATGACAGGCAGCGCTTTCACCACGAACAACCCTTTAGAAGCAAGGCAAGGCTCACTGACAGAATATTTCAGAAAAAAAGATAGATTTCTTTTCTTTTTTTTTTTTTTGGCTTTTTGGAGGGGGAAAGGCAGGGCAATTGGGGTTAAGTGATTTGCCCAAGGTCACATGGCTAGTTTTTTATGTGTCTGAGGCTGGATTTGAACTCAGGTCCTCCTAACTCCAATGCCAGTGCTTTATTCACCACCTAGCTGCCCCAAAAAGACAGATTTCAACTAAATAAGACTCAGGTGACTGTCTGAATTTGGTATGGTGGGCCAGTGTGGAGAAAGAATTCATCTTTAATTTAAGTTTATCTTAAATTAAATTAAGATTTCAGTTAAATTTAAGTTAATCTTAAACTGTAATATCAGCTCAGATGTCACCTTCTGCAAGAAGCCTTTCCTGATGAAGAACCCCCAGGTTCTTCTGCCTTGCCTAGGTCACTTTCTGTCTACTCTGTATGCCACAGTCCTCTTCAAGAATGAAGGCCGAATAACAGTGTAACTTCTATTTATCTACTTACCTACATCCTGTCTTCTCATTAGAATGTAAGCCCCTGGAGGGCAGGAACCATGTGGACTTTCTCTTTGTTATCCCCTCCATTTTAAGAGAGTTCCTGCAACATAGTAGGCATTTAATGTGTGCTTGTTGTTTGATTGATTGACATGTCACAGGCAGAGCCAGGACTAGGAATAAATCGCTAGGTAGGCAGTTGCCTAGGACACTCTGGATGTGGGAGGATGATTTATGTCTAGGAAGACTGCCATGCTTTTTAATAGTAATCTTTCTAAATGTATATACTTCAGTTCCAGAAGATTCTGTTCTTTATGAGATGAAGATATTCTGTAAGGAATCAAGTTGTGTGTTACTACAGTAGAACTTCAGGTAAATGGAGGACAGTACAGGTAGGGAGGGACAGAGTGGTCCTAACTGTGCCTAGGGCACCTACATTTTGAGGTTTGGCTTGGGTCATAAGGCTTTTTGTTATGATCTGACTGGAAACAAGAAAAAAAAACCACCACCAAAAAAACCAAACAGGAAACAAACCAGAAATGAGAGTGACTTAACATGTAGTCTGAAAGAAAAAACAGGAGGCAGGCAATCCAAGGAATTACCAACAATGTGTTACTCATTTATAAGATACTGTGTCATCACATTCCACAAAACTCTTCTGCTGCTACTGTTGTTCAAGTGAGCCTGTCACTAGAGGGTAAAATGACACTGTAAAATTTTCCATTTTAATACCTCCTTGTCAGTGTATGTTAATCCTGTGGGTGAAGCCCTTTCTAAATCAAAGTACAATGCCTTTATCTTACTTGGTTTTCAGACACAGTGCTCCATCTATGGGTGGGACGGGGTGATGCTCCACTTAGTAATTCTCTCCCTGCCCCACCCCCCCAACTGTTTCATTTTTAGAAAGGTTTTACATACTAAAATCATGATTCCACTAGAATAGGAGCCTTCATAAAGTTGTTTCTCTTTATTAGCGACCTTTTTTATTAGTATTATTTGGAACACCAGCTGAGATAATTTAATCCTTGTGGTGGTAGTGAGGTGGGTTTTTCCCCAGGTATAATTGTCTAGCTCTATACTTAAGAACCAAAATGTCTTTCAAAATATATTGCTTAGGAGAATAAGCATTTTTTTAAAAAATTCATACATATGAAAATGTATCATGCAAATGAATTAATTATAAATGTTTCCCAGTGCCCAAATTAAGAGATACTGTGAACTATCTGTGATCCTGATGCCATAGATTCTTAACATTGCTTCTTTTCTGTACTTCTCTTTGAGGTACAAAGCTAGCGTACTATTCCTGACAGTAGTCAATAAGCAAATAAGGCCATCAATAAATTTTACATTTCTGAAGAGATGCAAATATGCAAATAATATCATAGACATATACAGTAATCATTCAAATTTTCATCCAAATGTTTGAAAAGAAATTTGTGCTCTTCATGTGAAATTATTTGCTATTTCCCTAAATATTTTTCCAGACTCTATTCACATATCTATTTTGTGGAACCTTCTATAACTATGCCAAGCCACAAGGTTGCCTTCCTTTTCTGAACTCCTGTACCACTTACTATATGTTGGTATTCATTTATATTGGCATCACTAAAGTTGGCCACCAAATCGTCAAACTTGTGGCCACAGCACTTCATGGAGCCATCTACTAAGGCTCTTATGTCTAGAAGGATTGTTCTCTGAGGGGCAATGGGCCATCTCCAGTTGTCCTGACCTGTATTTGGTCACTGGACTCAGATGGCTCCAGAGGAGAAAATGAGGCTGGTTACCTTGCACAGTGCTGCCTCACTTAAATCCAGTTCACATGCAAGTCATGGTATCATCTTCCTGATGTCATGGTCCTCTTTGAGAATGAAGGAAAAACCATACAACCTGAGGGGCAAAGACTATTCTTAATGATAGAATCAAAGATTTTTTTGAAGTATTAAAAGTATTTGACGGTTCTGTCATTAATGTGTCCTTGTCCCAAATAGGTTGCAGTTCCTTGAGAGTCAAGGATGTGTCATATGCTCTCTTGAAATAAATTCAATATAAAAGAGCTGTAGTAGAGCTACATCTACCAGATAGTCTTAGGAATCAACTATTTGCACCATGTTGGATGATTGGGTGAGGATAAGCAGATATAGCACTAGATTTGGAAGGAACCTCAGAGGCCATCTAGCTGAGATATTCTTAATCTATGATCTGTGATTAAAAAAAAGATTTAGATAACTGTATTTCATTATAATTGATTTTCCTTGCAATCCTGTATATTTTATTGTGCAGTGCATGGAACCCTAAACCCAAAGTTTGGATGATTTGCATTCAAATATGACTTTAGACACAGACTAACTCTATGACCCTAGACAAGGCACTTAACCACTTTCTGCCTCAGTTTTCTCAAATGTAAGATGGGGCTAACAATAGCACCTACCTTCCAAAGTTGTTACGAGGATAAAATGAAATGATTTTTGTAAAGTACTTTGCAAACTTTATTATTATTATAAAAAATCTTATTCTGAGGAGAGGGTCCATAGGCTTCACCAAACTGCCCAGAGTGATCCATGATACAGAGAATGGATAAGAACCCCTTATCTCATCTAACCCCTTCATTTTACAAATGAGGAAATGGAGGTCCAGGGAAGTTAAGTGATTTACTTAAGGTCCCACAGCTATTAGGCACCAGAGTAGCATTGGAACTTGGGTCTTGTGGCTCCAAAACTCCAAAGCCCTAGCTTTTTCAATTGTGCCACATTGTTTTTGAGGATTTAACAACATTGTAGGATTGGGTGACAGGGCATTAGAATATGGCAGGTGCAGAAGAGCACTATGATGTTAAGAAATCATTTCTAGCTGGGGGGGAGGGGTCAGAGGAGGTTTAATGGAATAAGTGCTTATTGAAGAATGGAGAGGATGTTAAGAAGTACAGATGAGGAAGAGCATATTCTATGTCCTCTAGAGGGAATGACATGAGCAAAGATAGGGAAATGCAGGATAACTTGGAAGGGGTTTTAGGAGTTAATGAATAATATAATTTGACCAGGTAGAATATGTAAGAAAATACTAGAAAGGTCAAGTGGAACTATTTGGTAAAGAGCTGTAAATGGTTAAAGACCTTTGGGTTTTTTATTGAATAGTTAGTGTGGAGACAGTGTCACTTTCTGATAAGTGGAGTGATATCATCAAACAGATTTGTGAATTAGGAGGATTATATTGGCAGCAATGTGAAGGTAGGGTGGATCAGAAGGCGAGGTTAGTGAAGGCAGAGACCTATTAAGTGTGGATTTCAGTGGACCAGAGAAAAATAAAAAGCATCTGAAGAGTAAGAATGTTGACAGTCAGAATGGGGGTGGGGAGCAGAAGGAGTGAGAGACATTTTGAACACAGAACTTGGTTTTATATTGAATCTGTTGAACAAGGAAAATTGTAACCTGCTGTGGGATTAAGTGTAAATGCTTCCTGTCACTTGTTTTGACATACTGTCCATTTTCATGAGCCCATATCCCATAGATTCTCAGGAACTATACATTTCTACTACTTAAGTATATGTCTAAAATATTATTCATAGATTATCTTTGGTTATATATAACCATTAAGAGAAAGTCCAGAGTGATTCTGAGATTTTGAATATGGAGAATAGATTTAGAGAATACTATTAATAAAATAGGAAAATGTCACAAGTAAGACTCACTGCAGAGGAAAAGATGATGAGTTCAGTTTTGGATACTTGGAGGTACCAATACCTCTAGGTGGAAATGTTCAGTAGACAATTAAAAATTTAAGTCTGGAACCCTGGGTTATACAGTTTGATTCTACAAACATTTATTATAGATGTAGATTTGGAAATCATCTATAACCATAGGAGTAGATATTTGAATAATGAGAGAAGACTATAGTCTGAACTGAGGGAAAATCTACATTAAAGAAGTAGAAGGAAAGGCTAATGCAGGATAAAGAGAAAAAGAAATGAGAAAGCTAGAAGGAAAGTTATGCAAATGAAGTATCATGGAAATAGTTGACTCCCAGGGAGAAGAGGGTGTTAGTGTATGGTTAAGGGGCATTAATTTTTTAGTGTGTGTTTTTTTTTCTTAAGGTAACTGATATTGGAAATCAAGATGCCTTTTATGACCTTTGAGAGGTCGACTTTTGTTGCCAGAACTAGAAACTCCATTGCAAGGAATTGAGGAAAAAGTTGGTGATAATTAAGTGGAATTGGGAAGTGTAGACTTGGTTCAATAAACATAACAGGGAAAGGGATGATGAGAAAAGAAATGGAAATTTGAGAGCACTGAAAGATGGAAGGAAGAATAGTTTTTTCTTTCAAAAATAAAGAAAATTTCAATATGTTTGTAGGCAGGGAGAAAAATACTGAAAAGGAAGAAGATACAAGAAAGAATGCAGTAAGAAAATGCAGAAGAGGTAACATTCAAGTTTTTAAAGGGTTAACAGATAAAAGAGTGATAAGGCTGCTTCAATCTGGAATACCAAACTACAAACAATGAATGGAGGTTTCAGGGAAGCATTTAAGGCAAAACCTATGAACAAAACTGCCCAGAAGTGGAATGGCTAGCCTCTGGATGTAGATTTCCTCTGCCCTAGAAGTTTTTAAGAGGAGGCAGAATGAACACGTGTCAGAAATGTTCTAGAGAGATTTCTGCTTAGGTATAGACCCCCAACTACAGGATCTATGTGTTTCCTTCTGATTTCAAAAGTCTGTGATTCTGATTTTTTAAAAAACATTTGATGCAAGTGACCTCTGCTGAACCGATTTAGTGTGCCAGATAACTCCGCATTGAGAACATGTATCACAAAATAAACGTCTTCCCAGTTATTTCTTATTTGGGCTTACCTGAATAATTCTTATGAGCAGGTAGGGATCTTGACCTATGGCTACTTGCATCTGCCTATTTGTTTAGTAGGACAATGAATTATGATAAAGCAGAAGAATTGCACAGGTGTGTGAATGTTTGCTTTGTAAACATTTCCGCCTGCTTAGTCCAAAACAAACTGTGAGTTCTTAATTTTAGATTTTCCAGGATCACCCATTGAAGAAGATCAGAGTACAGTTTAACAAGTGGTTTATATCTAAATCTTGGAGGAGCCATGTCAGATTTCTGCTTATAGTTACTTTGTCTCATCATGCTTTAGAACTATTTACTGAATCATTTGGTTGCTATTATCAGTTTAAATAGATCTGTATTATTGTTTGTTTATGTTAGTTTCTTCATAATAAAATAGTGAGAACTTTGATCGGTCCCTTGTACATTATTTTGACCCATATGTGAAATTGTTTTTTTTTTTTTATTTTTTCCTAGGTCCTCCCATGCCATCCTCCTCATCTAGTCCATCAGTTATTGAACATATACATTCCCCTCCTCCATCACCCAATCTCCATGACAACCAGAGGTGGTTGCTAAGTACTAGTGCCATCCAGCCAGTTCAGGACTCTGACACTGATGATGAGTACATTGCCAGCTCTTTTCTAGTGCAGACCGGTACGGTTTCAGTTTGTGCCCCATGCGATGGTAAGATGATAACTTGTCCATAGTTTGACTAAATTCTTTATTTTTCTGCATCCTACAAGAAAGCAAGCAAATTTTAAAAATAATACTCTAGTTCTTCTTCCTCTCATAATTCATGGGTATTTTATAATTATAGATATTAAAGCCATGAGCAATGAATGTTTTGCAGGAGCTGTGGGAATTGTTTCTTGGAATCTAGCTGTCTACCATCTCTGTCTAAAAAAGCCTTCACTTTACTCCTTTTCTGAATAGCACGAAAGGAGAATGCCTCATACCAACCAGTTAGCATTTGCTATAATCCAAACATGGTTATTCATTCTTTGTCCATGAGAATGAACAAGATAATTCCCTATTGCCAAGGCCCACAGTAAGCAACAATGTTATAGAATCATCACAACTTTAGAAATGGATCAGAACTCAGAACCCATTAAATCCAATCTCCCTCGCTTTAAATGTGAGGAAACTGAGGCTCAGAGGGTTTAATAAGGGCTTTTTGGGTTGACTTTGCTGCCTTCCACGAGCCAGGAACTTGGTTTCTATGTTCACGTTCAGTCTTCTGTATTCCTAGCTTAAAGTCATTAGGTGCTGCTATTGAGGAAGAGACAAAAGTGGTAGAAATCCCATGTCTGTGCTTCAGGCAGAATCACTGGGGATCATGAAACTCACTTTCAATGAAACCAAGGGCAGTTAAAATGACCACCTCTAGTATTCTTTGCTAAATCTCTAGTATAAAACTGTATAACTGAAAAAAAATGGTTCTTTTATCATCTTACTGTGAAAATCTCTACAGATTTTCTTCAGTAATTTTTTTCAGTTGTATTCAGTTTTTCAGTTGTGTCTGACTCTTCACAACCCCATTTGGGGTTTTCTTGGCGTAGATACTGGAGTGGTTTGCCATTTCCTTTTCCAGCTCATTTGGCAGATGAGGAAACTGAGGCAAACAGAGTTAAATGACTTACTCAGGGTTACATAGGCAGTAGGTATCTGAGGCCAGATTTGAAATCAGAAAGATGAGTCTTCCTGACTCCAGGCCCAGCATTCTATCTACTATATCATGTAGCTGCCCTTCCAAACAGATGTCATTGCCATCAGAAAATTTTCAGCCCTCTATTAGTCATCCAGTGTCTGTTCGTAGGCTTTATTGGCAGTTGAGCAACCTGTCATTTCCATGACATGACGACTCTCATTAACATTTACAAAAGGCAAGCCAAAAATTAATTTGTTTGGTTTCTCATCCTTTGCAGCCTAGAGACAACCTACCTACAGGATGAGTACAGAAATTTCTTCTTGATTAGTAAGAGAACATGCTACACTATGAACAAATGTAGAGAAGGGGAAAAAAGCCTGTCTAGGTCTTAGATCTAATATGATAAGTCAGATTATGATATTATTGATTCCTTCTGTTTCTAGAATCAGACTTTTTCTTTTGTTGTTTTATTTTTAAATCACATTCTGGTATTCTATTTATAAACTGGAATAAGTTTACTTCAAATTATAAAGCATTTTCAGTGAAAAGAGAGTTTGGATTTGAAAGTCCCATTTAAGGGGTGGCTAGGTGGCACAACGAATAGAGCACCGGGCCTGGAGTCAGGAGGACCTGAATTCAAATCCAGCCTTAGACACTTAACACTTACTAGTCGTGTGACCTTGGGCAAGTCACTTAACCCCAATTGCCACTCCAAAAAAAAAAGGCAGAAAGTCCCATTTTCAAATAAAGCATTTCATTTTAATTCTCTTGCAGTAAAAGGGGGGAAAGTAGTCACTCTTCCAAGGTGATCTATAATATCATAAAAATCCCTCTGGATAAGGTGGAGATTGTTTTGTTTGAGTATTCTAGGCCATCAGATAGGATTTCAGAACTCTTTTAGTGTTTTTTGGATTAGGAATATGTGGTAGGTGATTTCACATAGACAATTGGAAGGCAGTGTTACTCCCATCAGAGCCTTAGAACCATAGAAGTAGTAGATGCATTGTTTGAGCTTCTCTGCCGTGGCTCAACACATTTCCTAGACTCTTCTGCTCCCGAAGTTGACTTTCTGTCTAATTTCCCTTCCCTTTGAATTCTTTTCAAAACTATTTTCTTTGCTTCCTCTTGGGAAGACCTTGTTTTAAGAGAGCATAAAGAAGAATGGGATACTGTAGTCAGGTTTGACTCTGAGACACTTAGAATATAGGCTTCTTTTGAATGGAGATTATTTCATTCTTTGTACCTGTGTCCTTTGCTTCTAGTAGAGTGCCTGGTACATTGTAGGTGATTAATAAATACTTGCTAATTGATTAATCCATAGAGAAAACTTGAAATGTAGATAACAAAGGTAGAAGCTTTTTGCTGGGACTTGGTCCATTTTTATCAAGCTTTTATTTTAATTGACCTCTAGAGGAAAAAAAAATCTAGACAAAGAAAATGTAAAACTACTTTAACTTTGCTTTATTTGTGTGGTGGTCATCTTAAAGCAAGTCATTCTTCCTCTCCCCCAATTTAAAGGCAAATCAAATTCTATATGGATATTGTTTAAAGTAGTTCAAGATGCCACCAGAAACTTTTTTTTTTCAGTTAACATCTTGGTGTTTCACAAAGAACCAATCAAATAAAAATCAATCAGGAGAGCTATAAAACTATAGAAATTTTAAGGAAAATAAAGCAGTAGATGCTGTCAAATCATGGATTTTAAACAGAAAGTAACCACTCATGAAACTAACATAGTACCTGGAATTATTCATTTCAATGGTAACTTTTATGATTTAAATTGGACCTTGGTAGACCAAATAAAAAGATATTTGAACACACTTGTAGAGATACTTATTGCAGGATCATTTATTTTTCTTTTGAAGTGAAAGCTGAGACTCTTGCCATATTTGCCTTGAGACCTTATTAAATTGTTGCTGCTCCCTGGTTTCCTTCCCTAACCCAACAACCTGTCTCTTATTTATGAAACTGTAAGTCCTCTAGGACTGAGACTGAGTTTTTGCCTTTTTTGTCTTTGATGCCCAGGACTTTGCCTGGCTCACAGTAGGCACTTAATGAATGTTGAACTGAAATGTTTTAATTTGATTGGGTAATTTGAAACTTTTAGCCCATTGATTTAAAGCTTTTTCTCATCACCTAATCTTAATACTCTCACTAATCTGCAAAATATGTTTCATAAAAATGTATTTTGGGTGATATTTAGTTTATATTAAATTTGTTTTATGTAGTAAATCAGCTTTGTGGAAAGAGGTTTTTTTGGAAATATCTGTCCAAATTTTTTATGTTATCAATATAGGAAGCTCCCTCTACCAAAGCTTTCGTTTTATGGTGTTAGGTACCTTGGACAGTGATTTTCCAAGTTCCCAAAGTCAGTACATGTCAAAAGGAAGACTTGAACCTAGGTCTTTCTGAATCTGAGGGTAATCCCTATGTCCTCCACTATTCTTCTCTTGAAGATATATGCATCCTTCAAAAATAACCTGAATGGTTCCAGCAAACTCATAAGCTAGCATATGCAGCTTGATGATGCTTCCAGTAAAATATCCTAGAGCTGTCTGAGTTCTGATTTTTTTTTGAACGAGTGAGCCATTAAATAGGGAAGCATGTTGCAAGTTACATGAATCACTGTTGTTCTGCTCATCTTTTCTCAGAGATCTGCTAAGTGATGGATGATAAATGGGATATTTTCCCACAGCCTCAGGGGTGATCTCTACCAAAGACTTTTATAAATCCGTTCAAACAGGAATGTATTTCAAATTGCTTGGGTAGAAAGACTAGGGAAAAATACAAAGAAGAAGCACAGGTGTGCTTGGTGGAAGGAAAAATGGCAGACACAGATGTGAAAAATAAGTAAAACAATCAAAGAAAGTTAAAAGGGGGGTGCTTTTCTACTTCATGGCTGGTAAATTTCTCTTTCAGTGTCAGCTAGTTTGACCTAAATTTTTAAAGTATTTTTCAAAAGTTCAGTTTGTTTTTTAAAATACCATTCCTTCTCCTTTCCCTTATTTTGTATCTATCTCTTTGTTGCTTCTCCCTTTCTTTTTCTCTCTGACCCATCAGGGTTTACACAAGTGCTGGCTGGATTGCTGTGAGGGATTTACCTGACCTTTTCTCTGCTTTTTTGCTCTCCTCTCCCAATAGACTTCAAGGAAAGCACCAAACCTTGAAGAATGGGACCCATGGTGGTGTAGAAGAGAAGATGGTTAACATCTTCCTATCTTTGCCAGAAGTGTGTCTCTATCTTCCTTGTTCCTCACAGACTGACAGTTCTGTTTAGAGTTGAGAAAGACTTGCAGACCTTCTAACAAGAGTAGAGCCAAAGATGTTGTTAATAGGAAAGCTGAGTCTCAAGCAGAAGTGTTCCAAGTTGCCCATTTCTTCCATATGGATCAGTATCTCTAACTGAAAACTTGAGGGAGGAATTCTCAGTAGATAGACTTAAAATACTAGATTTGGATGCCAGTCTGGTATTTGCATTTTCCCCCCATTGGAACTACGAGACCTTGGAGAAATCATCAGCCCTAAGAATAAGCCATAGAGTATATGTTAGAATATTCATAAACATTAATTAAAAACATGATATGGGGCAGCATGTAAATCATAGCATACAGAATTAGAAGTGGCTTTATATATTATCTTATTCAACCATCTCTTCCAGGAAGAAAGAAAAAAAAAGAAAAGAAGGAAGAAAGAGAGAGAAAAGAAGGGAAGGAAGGAAGAACAGAGAGAGAAAGAAAGAAAGAAAAAAGAAAGAAAAGGAAGAGAGGGAGGGAGGGAGGAAGAAAGAAAGAATAGGAGGAAAGGAAAGAAGAGTCCTCCAATAGGAAATAATCCTGTAGTAGATAAAATATTAGACTTAAGGTCAAAAATGCCTGGGTTCAAAGCACACCAAAGGGACGCATTGAGTGACCTTGGGCAAAATCACTTAATCTTTTTGTGCCTTAAGCAGATCCTTGGGGCTTAACGATTGTTGTTCTTGTTGTTGATGTTTTTCCTTGAAGAGGACATCATGGAGGTGATGACATGATGTGTAAACAAATTGAATTTAAGTGAGGGAGGTACAAAGTCACCAGCCTCACCTTTTCTTCCAGAACTATCTGGGTCTCGTGACCAAATAAGGTACTTAAGGGTTAAGTGGTACAATGGAAAGAGCACTGCCTCCAGTGTCAGAGAAACTGAGTGTAAATCCTATGTCTGTTACTTATGATCTATGTAGCTTCAGTAAGTCACTTAAAAAGGAAACAAGCATTTATTAAGTGCCTACTACTTTGGGGGCTTTATCTCATTTAATCCTCACAATAACTAAGGAGGTAGGTGCTATCATTATCCACTGAAATAGACTGAGGTTAAGTGACTTGCCTACAGTCACACAGCTACTAAAATATGATGTCTGAGGCCATATTTGAACTCATGTCTTCCTGACGCCAAGCCTAGCACTTTCTCCACTGTGCTGCTTAGCTGCCTCTAACTCTCCCTGGACCTTAGTTTTCTTATCTGTAAAATGATGAGGAGGTATATTAATGGCTTTTGAGCTCTCTTCCATCTGTGATCATACACTGCCATGGATGATAAGTAATCTTACTAAATGGATGGCCATCTCTGTTAGTGGAGAGAATTCCCAAGATCACCGATTCTTTGCATAGTTGCATGACATAATTATAACTGACCTAATTCTGTCAGGCAATTTCCTGCCTCTCCATTATTTGTGATTCTAACCCAACTTGTTGGAGCAGTAGCAATAGCCCATGCTATATTTTGGAGTTTGAAAGCATTCATAGTACAAGTGGACCTATAAATGTAGAACCCCTAGGCATACCAGTTTTTGACCCTTTGCTAGTACCTAACCAAGAAAGCCAGATATAAATTGGCTCTTCTCTATGAAGAGAGCCACATGTGGTTACAGCTGGGCTATTCAAGGTTTTCTGTCCACCATAGGTTCCTGGGACACCACCCCAAGGATGCTACATGCCCATGTAAACCTCACTTTCCTTTAGTAGTACATTCTACTTACCTGACCAGTAGTCACCCTCTGATTGGTGATTATTGTATGGTCTGCTTCTGCATCCACAGTCACTGCTCCTCTGGAGGGGTCTGACGGTTCCCCTCAGGTTCTTAACTCTATATCTTTATAGCTTTTTAGCAGGTCTGCTTTGAAACCATCTATAGAATCATATCAGGTTGCTTAGCTCAGTATTTCTAGAACCTTCACTTCTCTGTTTACTAGGGCTAACTGTTATAACTTGAAAAAGTCACCTGCTCCCAACTTGGCCCTGACCTTTAGTCCTCAGGTACCTATAATGAAGAAGTTATGAGAATGGGAGACATATCCAGGTTGACCACTGTTGTGGCCTCAGAGACTTTCTAAAGTACATCTTATCAGGGTAATTTGTCAATCCCTTAACCTCTGATTCAGGGATCTGGAAAGTGAATCAAGGCAGAATTGAACATTAGAGAGGGAAGTAAATGGATGATCTGAACAGCCAGTACTCAACCCACAGATTCTTCTTACTACCACTAAGGGAAAGCTGGTACAATTGCCTGCTATGTTCTATACATTTCCTTCAGGCTACATTGTACGTGTGACTTGTTTTTTCCATTCAGACCACTTTTGGAGTTTATTTAGACCTAATTTCTTATTACTGTGGTTGTTAACCTCATCCCTTTGGGTATTTTCTCCATAGGTACAGTTCTCATCCTTTTCGATTCTTGTCTATATTTCTATAAATTTCAGGATCTAGGAGCTGGAAGATGCCTTTATATCATCTGTTGCAACACTCTGATTTTACATACAAAGCCACTAAATAATCCTAGAGAAAATCTCATTCAATGCCCTTAAAATCCTTCCTCTGGTTCGTTTGGAAAGTCAAGAGGTTGGTGTCAGTATAGTATTCAGGCAGCTACTTGGTGTACTGGATAGAGAGGCATTGACTTGGAATCAGGAAGACTGGAAATTAAATCCAGCCTTACTCACTTAGTAGCTGTGTGACCTTGGACAAGTCACTTCAACTTTGTCTGCTTCTGTTTTCTAAACTGTACAATGGGGTAATAATAGCACTACATTCCAGAGACATGGAGCAGGTCAAAAAACATAACATTTATAAAGTGGTTAGCACAATGCCAGTCACAGAGTATGCATTTAACAAACATTAATTCCATTCTGGCTAAATAATCTCATCCATTCTGACTAAATGACCAGTCTGCCTCCTTTTCTGGTCACATGTTCCTTTGACTGTGTATTTTCTGTTTTTTAAATAATCAAGTAATTGGTAATTATAATTTATCTTTGTTTTAATTTTTAAAATATACTTTAATACTGTTTTAATATGTTAATGTCTTAGGATTATAATGACCTGTACAGAGTTCCTATTTATTATGTTAATAATTATCAAACTATTTCCATCTATGTTCTTACTATTGTTAGACTCTCTCCTACTCCCAGCCTTACTCCAGAGATAGTAATGGACTTAGTCAATGTAATTGATTCAGCTGTAAAGATAAGGGAAATAGAAAATATCCAGGTATATAAAATATCATAAGATAATAGCATTGATGGGTAAAACACTATAGGGCAGAATCTGGGTAATTTAATTACTTCTCTGTTAAATAAGTATGCCTTAGACACCATCCTGAATGTAATTGAAGGATATCATTATAACATGGGTTTAGCTATAACATCAGTCCATTGCCTTATAGCAAAATTCCAGGGTAATTAACTTTATCCCAGGAGAATTTTAT
Organism: Pseudochirops cupreus; assembly: GCA_028627135.1. Lineage (NCBI taxonomy): Eukaryota > Metazoa > Chordata > Mammalia > Diprotodontia > Pseudocheiridae > Pseudochirops > Pseudochirops cupreus. The sequence continues at coordinate 154,653,757 of CM053583.1, forward strand.
TTGAACTTTCTCCCCCCATCTACCACTTTCTTCTCTGCAATTTCACTAAAAGCCCAGGAAAAAAAAATCATTTTGTATCAGTCTCTCCAAGGGGGGGGGGGGGAGTGGTGATATTCTTTCTCATAACTTAGATGAGAAACTATTTCATCACTTCAGAAGTTGGTTCCCTGGACATGTGTACAGTATGATATTTGCTCAATTACATGATGAGGAGAAGAGGAATTCTTTTTTATTTATTTATTTTTAAATTTTCAACATTCATTTCCACAAGATTTTGAGTTACAAATTTTCTCCCCATCACTCCCCTACCCCGCTACCTCAAGATAACAAGCATACTGAATACCCGTTCCCCCAATCTGCCCTCTCTTATATCCTACCCCTTTACTTTTTTTTGAATTTAATATTCCACACCCCTTACTTTCTTGTAGGGCAAGATGGATTTCTATTCTATTTCTGTGCTCATATATCTTATTTCGTAGTTGCATGTAAAAAACAGTTTTTAACATTTGTTTTTAAAACTTTGCCAGATTCTCTCCCTTCTTCCCTCCCCACCCACCCCCACTGGGAAGAAAATTCAATATAGGTTATACATGTGTAGTTACGTGAAACATTTCCATAGTAGTCATGTTGTGAAAGACTATTTTCCTCCATCCTATCCTACCCCCCATTTATTCTATTTTCTTCTTTGACCTTGTCCCTTTTCAAAAGTGTTTGCTTCTAACTACCCCATCCCCCAATCTGCCCACCCTTCTATCATGCCCCCTCTTATCTCTTTCCCCCCTATTTTCCTAGGGTGAGATACCCAATTGAGTATGTATGTTATTCCCTCCTTAAGCCAAGTCCATTGAGAGTAAGGTTGACTGAATGAGTCACCTTTCACCTTCCTGCTCTTCCCCTCCATTGTAACAGTTTTCTCTTGCCTCTTTTATGTGAGATAATTTATCCTATTCTGTCTCTCCCTGTCTCTTTGTCCCAAAATATTCCTGAAAAAAGGAATTCTTAACAATCTCAGAGGCTACAAAAATATACGTTAAAAAAAATTTTCTGTATAATAAAGCTTCAGGAACTAAGGATTTTTCAGCCTACAAAGGACTAGAAATAGTTCTAATCAAGTATTTTGTTCTCTTGTTTGAGAAAATATTTGAATAATTCAGTGTACCTGAAAACTTATCCTTGTGAGTAATCCTTCAGTGATGAAGATCACAACTTTTCCATGTCTGTGTGACTTCCAGCCTCTGGGATCTTTCCCATCTCTTTACCTAGTTGTTCTCCCATTCTTTCACCCTTTCTTCCCATTCTCTTGACATTGTCTGGATTCCTAAGGAGCATGTGGTGGGTCAGGTGTGTCTTGCTTTTACTTTGTGGCAGTCCCTCTCCCTTCCCACTCCTCCTCAGTTATTTCTTTGGTGAAAAAGGACAACAGAATTAAAGAAGAGAGTAGAACAAATTCAAAACTAAGCTGGCTGGACTGGAAATACTTTGCCTACTTAGGGCCATAGATCTAAAGCTGGAAAAAAACCTTTAAAGTCATTGTACCCCCTCATTTTATAGATATAAAGGATTTGCTTGTGCGGAAAGAAAACACAAGCCAATCTTTGACCACTAGGAGCTTACATTGTTAGAAGGAAATAGTCTGTACACCGAGAAGTGAATATAACTCTATGCAAATATTATCCTATCTGTCCTATTCCGGGATCTGAAATCTTTCGCATTCTCCAGAATTCCTTCACTGACCAGCTCCGGTTCTTTGAAAATTATGGAGTTATTTATAGTAGATGGGATGCCAGGAGACTCAGTGGATAGAGCACTGGGTCTGGAGTCAGAAAGACCTGAGGTTAAATGCTGCCTCAGATACTTACTGGGCAAATCACTTAACCCTGTTTACCTCAGTTTCCTTAAAGGTAAAATGAGCTAGAGAAGGAAATGAAAACTCCAGATGGGGTCACAAAGCATCAGACATGACTGAAATGATTGAACAGCAGATTTATCAGTGGACAAGTCCTCTTACCAGCTCCTCAGCTATCTTGGGTTTACTTTGTTTGGGGTCATGGGCAAGCACTAAGAATAGAAGGAATTGGGAGGTCCCCTTGAGCTGAACTTTCCCAAATGCTGAGGTGAGAAGGAGTGTTTGAGGGGGAAGCAATAGCCTGTTCAAAGACATGGAGAGAAGAAATGGGATGTCATGGATGGAGCATAGCAAGTAGTCTGATTTGGCTGTAATACAGAGTAAATAAGGATCATCCTGGAAAAAATAGGTTGGAGTCAGATTTCTTGGGGGGTATGAAAGCCACAGAGGAGTTTACACTTGGTCCTAGAAGCAGTAAGAACTTCTTGAATGGAGGAGTGATGTGGTCCTATCTCTGTGCTCTTTGGATATCAGTTTTGTTTCTATTAAGACTTGATGATGGTAAAAACTGGAGGCAGGAATATTAATTAGGAGGCTGTGGTAACATTTCAGGAAAGAAGTAATGAGAGCTTGAATTAGAGTGGCTGTGGTATGAGAGAAGAGAAGGTCAAATGTGCTGAATGTTCTAGAGGGAGGGCCTGCACTTTCCTCCTTCTAGATTGGGAGCTACCTGAGGGCAAATACAATATCTTATCTACCCTTTCTCCCTCCCCTAGATATTAGCTCGGTATTCAGTACATAGTAAGTGCCTAATAATTGCTTATTAAATTTGACATAATAAAGAAGAATTGTGTGATCACATGAGTCCCCTGGTTTAAGTAGTATTATAAGTTAAAGTTTTATATAATATATTAAGTTTTATACATTAAAAGAATATACAAATGTTATTTATTATTATATTAATTTCTGTCTAGTCACATCTTCCCCAGCCTATAACTTTGTTATTGATTCTTTTTAACCCAAATACAGAATTTAAATAAATTATGAATTATTAGATAAGTAGATTAATCCAACATGGGAAGGTCTCTTTGGACTTTGATTCTGCAATTTTGTTGATTAATAAATTGTTTCTCCTAGCTTTGTGTCACCTGCACCTTTGACATTCCATCAGCATTGTAGCAGTCTCTTCATGAAAGTCACTGATAAAAATATTGAACAGGACAAGGTCTAGAATTGAGCACAGTAGCAGCCCACCAAGTTTGTTCCATTAAATAACACTCTGCATACTGAGCTAGGTAAAAATACACTTACGTCTACTGCCATGCCTATATTTCTCCATTCTGTCCATAAGAGTAACATGAGTAACTAATTACCAGGGTAGTAACCCTTGACAAAGGAAATAAAATTAGTCTAGCATGACCCATGAGAATTCCTCTTTGTTCAGGTGCTTAGTCATGTCCAGCTCTTCATGACCACATGAACCATAGCCCACCAGTGCTAGTAGTCCATGGGGTTTTCTTGACAAAGATATTGGAGTGGTTTGCCATTTCCTACTCAAGTGGATTAAGGAAGACTGGTTAAATGACTTGCCTAGAGTCAGATAGCTATTGGATGACTAAGGCTGGATTTGAACTCTGATCTTCCTGACTTTAGTTCCATCACTCCATCCACTGAGCAACCTAGATGTCCCATGGGAACTCCTAGGATATATTAATTTTCTTTCTAAATGTATTCCATTCTAAACTTCTCTTGAGATATTCCACAGAGTACCTAGGTCTGTAGTTTCTGGAATTCATGTTCTCTGTTTTTCCTTGATAAGATAAAAACAAATATGAATCTCTGCCAAACAATAGACTTTTCCCTTCCTTTTCCTACTTCTTATCCAAACATAATTTTAAAGTCTCTCAACAGTTACTGTACTTAAGCTTTCCTAGCAGTATTATTACAAGTTCAAGATGCTTTGGACATATTGCCTTATTTTGATATTTTTATATGTCTTTTCAAAATCTGAGACAGTAGGAGAGTACCCTGTGTGGCCTCATCTGTTTCTCTAGAGAACTTACTTCTTTTCTTCCTTATCAGTATCATGGTCAGTTTTATAATTTTATTAAAATCTCATCTCTCTCTTAGTTTGATTTTTATTGAGTCTCAGGCCATGAGATTATTAAAATCAATAAAGATATGTTAAGTACCAGCTATGTGCAAGGTCCTAGGCGTGCAAAGAACAACAACCAAAAAAGGAAGTTGTCCTTCATATTAGTCCTCATCATCTAACACTTCTTTCCTCTTGCAGCCTCATAAGCCTGGCTTTCCCCAGAATATGCTGCATTCCAGGCCATCATCTCTAGTACTGGATGTACCTTCACTCATATCCCCATACACACCGGGCCAGGAAGGGCAGTAGATAAGGTTTTAATTCCTCATCACCACTTCTAGTCCCTTCCCCTACTACTATCAGCAACATCTCCTTTGAAGTTCATTTCATGCTGTTGTATCGTCCTATCTAGATCTTTGTAGCCATTCTCTGCCACCTCCTAGACCATTTCCCCTTCTTTCTGAAGGGGTTCAGTCACTTTCACAATATTTCTTGCCCTGCCGAATCCAGGCCTTTATCCTTGGAGATTTTCTGTTTACTTGTTGATGTTCCCTCAAATAACTTTATCTCTGAAGTCATCAACATCCTCAGTTCCCATAATCTGTACCTTCACTCCAGCACAGGCTTGGTCATACCCTTGACCTCATCTTCACTATGATTGCTTCAGTACCACTATCCATGCCTGTGACTCTTCTTCCTGATCATAATCACCTATCTTTACATCTCTGTCTCTGCTTCACTTCTTCTGAACTCATTCTCCATCATCACTACAACCTTCAGTCACTTTCTTCCTTCATGTTTTCCCAGATCATCATGCTTGTTCTGACCTCACATTCCGTCCTTCAAAGTCTTTACCCTATTTTAACCAGGAGAATTTATACTATTCTCTTTTAAACCCTTGTACTTACCCCTTTATCCTGTTGTCTTTCATCCATTTCTAATACCTAATCTCAGAATATCCCCACCACTTGCCTGCTCTGTTCCCATTTACCTGTGTTGCTGAACATCAATAGAGGAAGTCATCTAACCATGCTGTCAGTGTCTACTGAAAATTTATGTTGCATGTTCTTCACTGGGACCTCACAGCTGTCCACTAATTCTCTTATTATCTTGAATTGACTCTTTTTCCTATTTCCTTTACATTGAAACTTTCTTCCCTTAAGCGTATTCTATCATCCCTCCACCTTCCCTCTCAGAAAAAGACTTTGCCTCATACTTTATTGAAAAAAACTGAATCCATCATCAGGAGCTCTCTCTCATCTCCAGCTCTACACTTTAAATCACCTTAACATAATTACCTATTCTTTTCTCCCTCTCTAGGAGGAAGAAGTAGCCATTCTCTACAAACTTTGACCCTTCTGCTAATGCCCTTGATCTCATCCCCTCCATCCTTTTCAGCTAGCTTTCTGCTTTGGTCATTTTCCTGCTCTCCCTAACATTAAATCTCTCCTTATCCAATGGCTTCTCCCATACCTCTTTTATATATGACTAGATCCATACTACCTTTAAAAAAACTATTTACTTAATCCTGCCATACCTTCAAAGTATCTTAAGACAAACCAAACCAACCAAAAAAACCCCAAAATACCAGCAACAACAACCCTTAATTCCTCATAGTCAAACTCTTAGGAAATAGCTATCTTCACCCATTACCTCTTCTTGTTCACTTCTCCCTTCAATCCTCCCCCACCACTCCCCACACACCCTTCTCAGTCTCACAAAATTATATATGCTGTTGGTTCTCTATTTAGGCAAATTCTAGATGTTCCATGAGTTCATCAGTATGATTACAATAGGTAGATAGATAGATAGATAGATAGATAGATAGATCTCAGCCCCTCCTCATCCTCTCCTCCTATGGTATTTTTGTCTCTTTTTCCATAAATACAGGATCTACACAGTGTGTTGGAAAGCTTTCCCTTGTTCTTTTAGTATTTGGGGGCTGATCTGTCATCTCTCATTTTCATTACTAGACCACCTTCTTTTATAATCTTTGCATATCCTTAATAATATATCTTATTCCACTTCTTGAAATGCAAACTGTCAAACCTACTGCATCATGTTTATTCCTATCATGAATTTTCCCATCGTTCTTTGGATTATTTATCATCTTAATTCTTTTGAGTTCATGGTATTCTGTGATCTACAGTCATAGCAGATGAAGCTTTTGCATGAACAGTTTGTGATCATAGCATGAAGTACATGGTTTCCTAAGGACTATCCAATTCAGTTTCTTCTTCCTACTTAATTTTTGGCCATGACAACTCATTATGTACTACCATGTTACCACTAGCGATTATGTTTTAGGATATTTGATAGTCATTAAATGTCATTACAATTAAGAAGCTTGTTTGACCCTCCTTCCCAATCATTAGAATGTATCTCTAAAGAAAACAATCTTATTCCTTTCCAGACTCTTTCCTTTCATAAGAAAAATTGCCAAGTAAGGAGTTAACTGCACTGGCTCAAATTTGAAAGGCATTCTTGCAGTTAGCTATTGCAGCACGTTTTTTTCCAAACCAAAACAAGCTTGATAACCTGGGCCAGGATCTAAACCTTCAAAGAAAATTGGAGAGTTAGAGCCCATCTGTTTTGTGAATTAAACTTATCGAAGCCTGTGATTTTCTCTAAGCCCTTTCACCTCGGCTGCCAAATTCCTCCCAAAGCACAAGGCCCCTCAACTCAATCCTTCCTCTTTGCCAAACTAACACTTCTCTGTTCTCCCTTCTCCTCTATCCAGCTGCTAAAAGCTCACTCCCACCCTACTTTTCTGTACAATATTTAGGGTAATATCCCAGTTTTATGTGAAAAATATCCTCCCACTTTATTATGTGCATATGTACTCCAAAGAAGTCATGAAAAACTTTTGCCAGGTGAGAGAACTCAAGCTCAGCACACTATGCAAAATGTATGCTACATTTATTCCAATTCAAGGCTTTGCTTTGTGTTTGTCTTGCTTATGGCCCTTAATGAGACCCTATGGATGCATTTAATATCTGACATGGCTTGGAAGGTCAGTGTCTTTTAGGTACATATCAGCTCATTTTTCTTTCTCTCATGATGGGGAGAACAGAGCAGCATTTTAAATGTAACAAAGGCTTCGTGAATACTAGCCAATTTATTTTTGATCCTTTCTTGATCTCTGAGTTGATTAATCTTTTCTTTTGTGTTTTCATTCTTTAGTTGCTATGCCAAAACCCTGTCGGTATTGTTCTTCTAATATACCAAAAATGTACATTTGTTCAGTTTAATTAAGCATTCCAGCTTTTGCCAAGAGGTAATTACTGTCCTCTTCCCATGACCATTACTTTTCTAAAATCAAATTTTGCAAAGTGGTTGGGCAGTTAGTTGAAGTGTATTATCCTTGCAGTCTGTATTTTTTCAAAGATATTTGTTGATATTTGTTTCTCAACAGAAGAGATAAAACTAATTATGTCTCCTCTGAATATGGGCTTCTCAGTTTTCAGAGAACACTCTTTTTCCACATCTCCTGTGATTAGTAGCTGCTGCTGTCTGTCCAAGTAGGATTTCAGCCTATTCAAAATTTCAAGGGGTTTGTAATGACAAATAAGTCCTTTTCCAAGGTGACTGACAACTTGCTAAATGGTCCATCTTGCCAGAAGTATGATACATATGGTCATAATCAGATTCACAGATATACTCTTAATATTACATAGAAAAAGACCTATGAGCTAAAAAAAAAAACCTAGAAAGTATGTAATTGATTTTGGAGTACCCCCAATATGCTTCTTGTTTTTTTAATGTTTATGAAAGACAAAAAAAAGGAATTGCCTTGAAATGTCAACTAGATAAAGATGAAGAAACTTGTCCCCTAGGTAGTTTTAATAGAGTGGGCAATCTAAGCCAAATACATAACCGTCCTCCTACTACATAGATAATTTATGTGAACTACTCTTAAATGTGCATGTTTAGTTTTCCAGTAAACAGAGTTTCCAAACGGTAGTAGGTAAGACATATTCCGTCCCAAAAGAGGAGGGAAACCAGTAAAGCCTTTTCATTTCAGGTTTAAAATTCTCATAGAGATCTTATGGTGTATCAAATGTAATGGAATTTCATTGTGCTTTTTTTTTTTCTCAAAAAATGGTGAAATGGATTCAGAGAAGCCTGGAAAGACGGGTATGAACTGATACAAGAAGAGTGAGAAAAACCAGGAGAACTATTTTAATAACAAAACTATAAAAATAGATCTTTGAAAGACTTAAAGACTTGCTATGGTCTTCTTAATCCCAGAGAAGAAGACATCTTAACAAGTGGAGGTGAGAGAAGTTAAGAAACCACTTTTCATACCTCAAACCCTAGCTACAATTCAGTAATATCATTAATTTTTTTTAAAAATGAGAAAGCTATAATCTTAGTTTATTAGACTCTTAACCAGCTATGTATCTATACCCAGAAAATATGGGGAAATCAAATGTCATGGCACAATAATTTAATAATCGTGGTGTCTGTGTCCCCTTATGGCAAACAGTCCTATATATTATATTGTTTAGTAAATAATCCTTTTTTTCCCCAAAATCATGTACTTTGTCAGTGGCTTATAACCATTAGATAGCCATTCATGAAGATTTTATCTGGAAATCTTTTATTAGACTATTCTTGTTTCCATGTTCAAAAATCCACGAATGCTACATGATCTGTAACATTATGCTGTTATAGTGACACATGCTAATGTAATATTGAAACTACTTTTAATTGGTAGTGGTTTTCTGGGACATTTTTCAGAGAAATAAAAAATGTAGTTAAATGCATTTATTGCCACTATTTAAAATAGTTAAATAATGCATCCAACTCTACAAGTAATAAGTGTGCTCAAGAAAAGTTTAAATCCCAAGAGAAATAAATAGAAATGTTAGTGATATGTTACATTATCATTTTTAAAACTGTGTCTCTAATTTTAAAAATTTATAGTAATTTGATTTTGTGATTTTGATGAATTTGGAGTCAGAAAACCTGGATTCAAAGCTGGATTCTCCTTCCTGTGTGAACCTGGGCAAATGCCTTAATCCTCAAGGCCTAATCTTGGCCCTCGTTCTTCATCTGTAAAATTTGTTGGAGTTCATATCTTGGGTAAATCACTAATCCTCTCTGGGTCTCAGTTTCCTCGTCAGTAAAATGAAAGGGTTAGTTTAGATGACCTCCAAAGTTGCTTCCAGCTCCAAATCAATGATCTTAAGATCCATTTCTGATAGCTTTTAGCTGCGTAAGTTTGAGCAAATCCCATTACCTCCCAAAAGTCAGTTTCTTCCCTTATTAAATGAAATGATAATTTTCTATTATGGTCTCACAGGGTTGTCATGAGGAAAGCGCTTTGAAAAGTTCCACATGCTCTAGAAACACAGATTATTATTGTTTATCATCATAATTTCCATGCTTTGTAACATTTTTAAAACATGCCCTGATGCTGTTTCATTCGTTTTGGGAGATGGTAAAACATGTTAAGTCACTAATCGAACATTCCTTTTAGACTCCTTATTCTGTTTGTTCACAAAAGGACTAGGAAAGCATTCAGAAATAACTTCCAAGCTCCTTGTATTTGATACAATACAAAGGCCTTCACTCATTCTCCTTCTCTGTCTGGATGCGCCATTGACATAAGTCTCATTGTCACTAACCCATTAAGAGCAGTCTGAAGTGGTAGCCCCGTTTTTAAGGGGATGCAGAAATCTGACTGGAAGGCACAACAGCCTCCCTCCCTCTTCGTAGACCAAGGATTCCTATTGTCAGATGCAGTGGGCATGAAAGCAGCAATTTTACAGCACAAAAGCTCCAATAACATTTACTTCGGTTGGCTGAGATTGAAATGCACACAGGCACTGCTGCTCAGTCTTGGTTGCTTAAGCACCAGCTCCCCTTGGCTTCCTGCCAGTTTGTGCATTTCAAAGAGACAAGTCCTTTAAGGGAGAAGCGTTTTTTCTTGTAACTTGCTATGGGGTAAACAGACCATTCAGGCATAGTTTATTGGGCTAAAATTCTGCCATGCAAACTATACAAAATTGAATGTACTAAAGTAATTGGTGGAATTATTTCTATCAGAATTTGTAAGCATGAAATATTGTGCCAAGATATTCTTTCTGAAGAATCAGTAATATTTTTATTATTATCAAAAAAAATAAAATAACCACTAAGGTGGTTTAGGATATTAAAAAAAATTGTTCTTAAAGGGTCACTTCTTTAAAATATTTTTTTCTTTGCCTTTGGCCAGAATTAAAAAAAAAAACATTTATTAATCATCATTTGTTAATCACCTAATACAGTAGTGCAAGCTACTGTATTAAATGCATTTTACCAATATTATCTTATTTGATGCTCACAACAACCCTCTGGGGGTGGGAGAATGCTAATATTTTTACAGTTGAGGTAACTGAGGCAGAAAGCTTAAATGACCTACCTAGGATCACATATTTTGTTCAGAAGTCACATTAGTGACCTGTCCCTCTAATAAAGATAGTTTCTATTTAAAGGTATATTCAAAAATAAATTCTCTGTGTTTTCTACAAAACAGTCTTTTAAATGAGTTATATGCTCATCCAGAATCAATAGGGAATCCCCTCTCTGATGTAAAAATTATAATAATTATAATTGGTCATAAGCAGGTAGATATTTAAACTTCCTAGCTGCTGTATCTATTACCTTTGAAGACGAGTACAAAGAAAGCTTTGTGCCCTTTTACTATTTTTGGTTAATGGTCGATGAAGAGGTTGTAAGGTTAGCTAAATGAGAATTACAAATTCTGATGACATGTTATAGCATTATTGCTCTTTATGACTATGGAGCATGTTTTATAAGACCGTCCTATATTCATGAATATTATTTCTTCTAAGTCACCTTAAAACAAAATTATGAAGATTGCACAAAAAATGAAAGTAAGTGAATCTATTTAGAGTTACTCACCAGTTGTATTAAGATCTAGTGATGAATTCTCTCTTTACATCAACTGCCTTTTTTATGTCAGTGGGCTAATAATATGAAGTAGGACAGAACAGTAAACATGTTCATTATCTAGGACCCTTTTTTAACATTTTCTTTTGCAGATGTAATTTTGTTTTAGTTTGAAGAAAAATGTGAAACTTTTCTTCTTTGAAACAAGTGCCTGTAAATGAATAACATTGAAATTTTCAAAAATAAGTTTATATTTCATTGCTTCTGTTCCTTAACCAAGAATCCATCCAGCCATAATCATTATTTTCATGTGCAATCATTAAGAATGGAAAAGTAGACTCTCAGTAATGAATGTGCTAATAACTATTCATTCTTCTTCCTGAACTTTAGCCCCTCTTCTTTCTTGCCTGACAGACAGTAGATATGCTTCAGAAATACTTTCACAATGATGTCTATCTATTCCAGTGGAGTATATTTGAAATAATGTCTCTTAAGGTTCTTATTTGACAGTTCAAATCTCTAGCAAAGTCACCTGCTCATTTCGAAGGTATAGCACGAGGTTACCATTGGTGCGATTGAATTTATTCTATTTCTTCAGGGTATTATGAAAATGGAAACTTTGTGGTAGAACAAGCGGGCTTTTTTTTTCCCTTCTTTCTCTTTTCGTAATCTGATTTCCTTTGAATGTATTAAGGAAGGACTGTAAGTGGTATCTGAGGCAATCTTGAGTTTCTGGGTTACTTTTCAGTAGTTTGCCCTCTATGGAGAATGGAAAAGGCAAGAAAGAGAATGACCTCGGCCTCTCTGTCAGTGCATGCCTGTAGCGAAAACGCTTCAGAAAACAAGTGAAGCACTCCTAATGAATTGTGCTTTTGATTCTTTGAATCTGCACAGCATCTCCATCAGGTTTTTACAGCTGGACTCTAGCTGTAATTGCTGCTGGGATGAGATGCACAACATGGGGTTTGGGAGCTAAGTACTTACAGTGTTTTAGTGGCCAGAAATATATGGCATTGTAGGAGCATCAGGCTTCATGGAATTCACACTTGTATATCTTCATGTTTCTCACCAATTTCTGACATGCTGCTGATTTGCCAGCAGGCACTCTCCATGGAGGTGATAAAAATGGCAAGGCTGAAAGATGTGGTTTCTTCAGAGATACTGTACATCAATTGAGTAAGAAGAAGGAGACTGGGAATGCAAATGTGTAAAAAGCTTCTGTAGCCGTTCTTCACTTAAAAAGGTTGTTACTAATCTCATCAGTGCAACAAAGATGGGGGAGATAACACTGTTTTAATCTTATTATAATGTAGCATAAATGGCCCACATTCAAGTATTTCCACTAACATAAATAATAATTCTGTGTTTCTGTAGCATCAGCTCCCAAACCCCAGGATGCCTTGATGTGCCATTAGACATAAATCAGTTTTTATGCTTTTTTGCAAAGAAGCTTTAATTTCAAACATTTCTTTATTTGAGACTTTATAATTATAAGGAGCATAAAATTGATATTTCTGCCATAGATGAGTATCATATCCAGAATTACAATGTAAAAAAATCATTCCAAAAGGTCTTTGTGATACACACCCTTATAGTTATTTACAGAGTAATCAGTGGGACTTGGAATTTAATGTAATTCAGCTAGCATTACAATTCTCTAGGGTGTCAGCTGTGGCTTTTGAACATTCAGTCAAGTTAGAGGATTCCTTATTTAACATTACCTCCTGTACTTCATATTTTATACCTTTTCTTTGCTTTACATCTTGGATTGATTTGTTAAAATTTATGCCCCACCCCATCTACACCCCACCAATATGATATTTAGTCTCTTCTAAGAACACAGGACAGACACATGAATCCTGAGAATATTATACCATACCAGGGTAAGTGATTTAGGTTCTGGAGATGAGAATGCCAGTGCAATGTGAAGATGTTCCTAAAAGTAGATATAGAAGAAATCTTTAGAGCTGCCACAGAAATAATTATTTCCTTTCCCACAGAAGGAACAATTTGGTACAAGTGGAAAAAGAACTGGATTTTAAGTGAAAAAACCTGGGTTCAGATCCTACTTTCTGCCTCTGTGATTTTGGGCAAGTCATTTGACCTCTAAAGGACTCAGTTCTTCATCTGGAAAATGAAGGGGTTGGGCCGTAGGATTTCATTGGTCTCTTCTGGCTCTGAATCAGTCATCTCGTGATCCTAGGTGTGTAGGAGAGTCATATATTACTTCCTGTTTATTATCCTAAAATAATCAAAATTAGGTAGGGTTTATGTAACACTTTCAGGTTTACAGTGTTCTTTACTTATGTTATCTCATTTGATATCATCCATCTGCTTCCTCAGTGGTAATGACCAATTCCAGTAGCCTTTGCTCCATTTCAGATTAAGACTTTTTTATTCTTCTCTACTTTCTTCTCAAAGAATGCGTTCCAGTAGCAAAGCCCCAAATGGCCAGCTTGGTAACTTGAACTTCCAGCATTTAACACAGTACCTGACGCACAGGAGGCATTTACTGCATGCTTGTTGCCTTGGCTTGCCTCAGACGTATTGTGAAGTCAAGCATGCCTCTATCAGTGTAATAATTTTTTATATTCGTATTGATTTTAATGCCCTTGGACCGCCTGTTTTTTTCATGTCCTTCCAAATACGTTCAACATAGATTCATTCTCTTTCCCTTAACACCTTTCGTCTTACCCCATCTCTGAACTTCCCTGTGGCTTTTGAAGCCACCACCATCCTTCCCATCTCCCAAGCTCACAAACTTGAAATCATCCTCAACCCTTCTCTCTCCTTCACTGCCTATGCACAAGTTTGTCAAGTCTTCCTCCCAATATCTCTTGTATTTTTTTTTGCTGTACTCCACTCATACAGCCATTACTTTAATTCAGACCTTCATCATCTCTTACATGACTTATTGAATCAGCTTCATTGGTCTTCATACCTTGAGTATCTCACCTCTCAAATCCATCCTCCAACACAGCTATTAAATTGATATTTCTGAAAAATAGGTCCAACCAGGGAACTCTCCTATTTAATAAGTTCAATGGCTCCTTACTGTCTCTAAGATAAATTGCAGACTCCTTTGGTTGGCATTTAAAACCCTTCCCAATCTGGCTTCAGTCTACCTCTCTAGGTTTTTTTCAGATTATTCACCTTCATTCACTCTATGCTGCAGCCATATTGACCTTCTTTCTCTGCCTTGAACATACCATTCTATGTTTCTTCTATGTGCCTCTTTCCCAGCTGTTCCCTCTGCTTGGAAAGCATTCCTTTCTGTCATTGGTGCCCGTTCTCTTGCTTTTTATATTACATTTTGTTTTTCCTTATATGTGGGTATATACATTATACATGTGTATACATATTATATATGCATGTGTGTATGTGTATATGTATGTATGTATGTAAGTGTGTGTGTGTGTGTGTGTGTGTGTGTTTCTCCTCTCTCAACCAAGAGGATATAATGTCCTTGAGGTCAGGAAGTGTTTTGTTTATGCTTCTTTATCCCTAGCACATAATAGATGCTTAATAACCTCTTGTTAAATTTAATTAAATTCCATACCAAAGATGAGTAAGTTTTATTTTTTCCAGAATGTGACTCTTATTTCCCCACCTGGAAGGCATGTATGAATGCATTTTACATTCGTGGGCAGCATAATTGGGAAGAATCCTAACCCCACCTCGCCCCAACCCTGCCCATCTCTAGGTCTGTGACCCTGTGATGGTGATCCTCTGCTCCACCCCCAAAGAGAGCTCATTACAGTATACTTTGAACAAAGAATCTGTATGAAAGGAGAAATAGCTGCATGTCTGCTTGGTTAACAACACAGCAGAAAATGTCAAACACTGGAAAAAACTCTCCTTCCTGGAATTAAATCTATGTTCTCCATTCTTCCTGAAATCCATGTTATTAAATAAGAGAAGCTAACTGGGTTAAATTCCGAATATGGTTTAAGAAATGTTTCCATACTTGAGCTGCTCCCTGGGGTTCGATCACACCTTTGCTGCTTCTCCAGTAAAAAGTGATTTCCCAGTAATGCCAGCTGGAGCAGCGGAGTGAAGCGAATGCAATCCCTCTGCCAGGGAGCAAAGATCTTTGAGGGAAGCAAAGACATGGTTTCACTGGTTCTGTCCTACTGCTTAATGCCATCGGTAGGTGGTCATGCCTGCTCTGTTCTTGAACAAAGAACTTCCTTAGCAGGGGCAGAACTGACAAGTGTCACATCTGTTTCATGGTGCTTCACCAGCTCCCATGGGCCAGCACCATGTTACAGAAGCAGTAGCCCTGATGCAACCCTAGGAGCAAAACAAGATCGCAGCGCATCCTAAACGAACCTGGATGGAATAAGGGGGGGATATGTAATAAGGTGGGTATATACCACCAAAAGAGCAGGGAAACTAAAAAGATAGGAGCAGGGAGAAGAAGAACATGGGCAAGGAAAAGATGGAGAAAGAAATACAAAGAGTGGTGGTCCAAAGGCAGATAATTTGATCCGGCTACTTTTTTTTTTTTTAATCATCAGAGTTTGCATATCTCTGCCTGATGGCTAAGGAATAATTTCAGTGTTTTGTATTGTCTGTCCATCCATTTTTCCAATCCCATTCCCCCAGTCAACGCAATGTAATACTAATTGACTTATCTACACTCCTTACTGAAAGACAAGTTAGAGAAGTTACTGGCTAGTCCATTGAACAAGAAGACGTACATCCTTAGAACAGTATAGTTAGAACTCTGAGGAATTTTAGAGATATCGAGCTCGGGGATTGTTTACCTTTTTGTTTTATGGAATCCTTTTGCAATCTTGTGAAGCCTTCGGATACACTCCTCAGAATAACACTTTTAACTGCATAAAGTAGAATTCATAGGGTTATAAAGGAAACCAATTACATTGAAAGAGTCATTCATTTTTCTTAAGTTCCTAGATCTCTAACACCCGCTAATCCAATTTAAGCCTTTCTTCTTAAGACTTGTCTAAGTCTGAGACTTAAGTTCTCTACTCAGGTGAAATGACTTACTTAGAGTCATATAATATTTTGAAACTGAAATTTAAACCCAAGTGATCCGACTCTCCTTCCAGAGCTCTTTCCATTATACCATCTGCTTGCTGGATAACTTCACCTATGTCCTGTGATCATCTTATATTCAGCATGTCCATAAAGAAACTAATTATCTTCTCCATTCCTCCTGCCATCCCCTCTGACCTTCCATGTTTCTGTCATGGGCACCTCTTAACCTTCATCACTCAGGTTAACATTTTAGAAGTCATTCTCAACTCTTAATCACACCAAACCCCCCTATCCAATGAGCTGCCATATCTTGTTGATTTTACCACCACAAAATCTCCCCATTTCTAATCGTGTGGAAACCACACAAGTTCCAGTCTTCTATGCCTCTCCTCCATTGGCATTGTTCATCTCTCACTCTGTCATGGGCTCCAAATTGATCTCTTCTCTCCCCTCTGTCCTCTACACATCTATAAATATGATATGCCCAAGAATGTAGTTCTGACCACATCACTCCTTTCTTCAAGAATTTTCAGTGATTCCTGTTGATTCAAAGATAAAATTCTCAGCTTGGCACTTAAGCTCCTTTACAAACTCTCTTTCCCAGTTTTATTTTACATTATGGTAGAATGTAAGCTCCTTGAGGACAAGGACTGTTTTTGGGGTTTTTTGTTTTGAATTTGTAATCCTGGTGCCTAATGCACTATGCATTGTATTTACTTACTGTATGCTTTTTGAGTTGAACTGAATTGAAGACTCCAGTCTGCATCTTCTATAAAAGCTTTCAAATAGCTAGAATGAATAGACTTTGTTTCCATCACCCACTACAGTGAACTCTAGCAAGAAGGTAGGTTTCCCCAAGTTCTTGATCAAAGTGTGTTAATGCTAAGCATGTGGGTTTCTTTAGAGGATGGGATGCCTAATGACTGAAATCGTAGCTTTGATTCCTCCTCCCATTTTCCAACCACATCCATATAACCAGTTACAAAGGCATAGCCATTCTGCCTTTATGGTGTCTCTCAATGCCCACCATAACTTTTTTATTTTCAGTTTCTGCATTCTAGTTCCAAATACTTATCACTTCAGTGTCAGAGCCTGTAATGTGAACTCCTTTCCCTCTAGTCTCTTTTTCTTCAAGTTCATCTTGAATACAATTGATAGATTAATCGTCCTAAAATTCCATATTGATCTGAAGGTCCCAGGATCTGAGCTTAAAGGAACCTCAGTGGCTGTCTGTCTAACCTGGATGGAATCATAATGTAGAAAGACTACTGCTCTTGGAGTCAGGAGATGTGGCACTCTAGTCTAGGATCTGTCAGTAATTTATCTGACCTTGGCCTAGTGATCTCCCCTCTCAGAGCCTCAGTTTCCTTATCTGTAAAATGAAAGTTTATATCCTGTCAAGTTGTTACTTACTTGTCAGAAATAAGTTCAGAGCAACAACTACTCTTGTTCCTACTTCCTCCATTTTCTGAGCAATGAAACTGCCTCCAAGACTTTATTACGTCCTCTTGCCTGGGTGGCACAGATAATGGAGAAGTGGGTCCAGAGTCAGGAGGTCTTGAGTTTAAATATGACATTGAATACTTACTATCTTTGTGACCCTGGGCAAGTCATACAACCTTGGTCTGCTTCAATTTCTTCATCTGTAAAGTAGGATAATAATAATAGCACCTGCCTGCATTTGTTGTGCAAATCAAATGAGACAATATTTGTAAATTTTGCAAACCTTAAGGCACTAATTGCTAGATACTATTATTATTATGTTTTTAGCTAAATCAGACATCTTTTAAAGAGCTGAAATATCTATCTTTGCTGTATTATCTCTTTGTTAGTTATTTTTGAAGTCATGATTTTCATCTGCCTCCCAGGGTCATTGTGTGTATAAAATGAGATATTAGTAAGGTGCTCATCATAGAGCCTGGCACATAGTAGATGCTTGATAAATGTTTGGTATTTAATTTTTTAGTCATTTAGAACAAAGATGAATTCAATATCTGTATCTTCAGATCCTTCAGGATGTCCAGACATTTGAAGTAGCTCCATAGCTCTCAGTTCTCTGTCTCACTGGTGTTTCTTGCAATGAAGCTCAGGGCTTATTCAGGACGTCAGTGTCACTAAGAGACACACAGTCTATGCTTACTTTTCTCATAGGTTAAAAAGTAGGTTGTCGAAATATTAAAGAATAAGAAGAAGCTCTCTAGAGCTTCAGATAGATCTAGGAAGAAAAAATAAGATATGTTAGATTACCTGGTCTCCGAGAGCCCTTCAGGATCTCCATTTGGGGTCTTCCTAGTGGGTAAGAAAGAGTGGGCAAGAATCATACAAGATCCAGGAGGAAATAGAGAGAGCTTGTGAGCTACATTACTGGTGAGAATAGGCACGCAGATGAGATCACGGATCCACAGAAATAGCAAGTTTATGTCCCTACATCTGTCAGTAAAAGTGAATAGATTAATTAATTGAGCACATAATAATGTCATAATAATAACAGATTTTGTAGTCTCTTAAGAGAGAGACAAAGAACTTTATGTGTACATATATATAAGTATACATATTAT
>CM053583.1:154672659-154701132 GCA_028627135.1 Pseudochirops cupreus
TCTAGCTGACTCAGACTCCCAGTTTCCTGTGGGCTCTGCTCCACCCTTCAGCAAACCCCTCTCATCACAGGCTCCATGTAACCACATTCAACCTATTAGGGGGCAGAGTTTATTTTCAAAGTAGAGAAGGTCTTCAAATTCCCTTAGGCTTTTTAAGGGGCAGGGAAGATCTTCAAATTCCTATTACCATTACACCCTGTCAGGCCTATCTACATGTTGGGCATGCTTATTAGGGGATTATCAACTACAGCATATATGTTTCTTCTTGTGCCACTAATAGTATTGTTCTCATTTGCTAACCATGACATCACTCCTTTTCCTAAAACCTTTCCATGGCTTCTCATTGTTTATAAGATAACATCCCTACTCTTTAGCCTGGTATTCCACCCTTTCCATAACCTGACTTCAATCTGTCACACAAACTTAACTCCTACTCTTTGCCTCTATGGGCCCTCTTCTTTAGCTAAGGTGATGACTTGCCCTCATTCAGATATATTTTGTGGCATTTTTCTCTTTCTAAACTTTTTTCATCTTTATTCCATTCCCTCATTTTTAAATGCTCTCTCTGTCTCTCCCAATTTCACTTACTGAAAATATATCTACTTTCAAGGCAAATCTCAAAAAAACACCTCCCCCAGGAATCCCTTCCCGATAGCCCTGTTGAGAAACAAGCTTTTGTTTCCTGTGACATAGTGGGGCAGTGCACTGAGTTTGGAATCATAGGACCTGTGTTCAGATTCTGGCTCTTCTCTTTACCTTAGGTGACTTATCTCAGCCCTCTGGTCCTCAGTTTCCCCAGCTGTAAAATTAGAAGGTTGGACCAGGAGACTAAGGTTCTTTCTGACTCTTCATCTAAGATGTTATGATTGATCTCCAGAGCTGATACAGATAATAATCTGTTTCACTCGTGAAGGACTTGTCATCACTGGAATTGTTGCTGTTTTTGTATGTAACTTATTTCCCTGTAGTAAACCTCTGGAGAGCTGGGACCATGTCACCATGGTTCTTAGCACTTGTGCTTGGTATATAATAAGAATATTGGGATATTGACTTATTGACTAATGGAATCATATGGCACCTAGCACTTCTGTACACACAGAAGAATCGTCATAGTGAGGATTTGGGATGTGGGAGGGACATTGAAGATAATCTGCTGAGTATTTGTTGAATAAATGAATGGAATGCCTGTGTAAAAAGTGAGGCTAAGTGGCAAAACAGGAGGTTTTTTTTTTTTTAAACCTTTATTCACTCTTATTTAGGAAATGGGGCAGCTAAGTGGTACAGTGAATAGAGTGCTGGGCCTGCAGTCATGAATAGTCATCTTCCTGAGTTCAAATCTGGCTTCAGACACTTATTAGCTGTGTGACCCTGGGCTAGTCCCCTAGCCCTGTTTGCCTCAGTTTCCTTATCTGTAAAATGAGTTGGAGAAGGAAATGGCAAAACCACTCCAGAATCTTTGCCAAGAAAACCAAAAATGGGGTCACAAATAGTTGGACACACCTGAAAAACAACAAATTTAGAAAATAATTTGGAGTCACTGCGCTTTTCATCTATGTTAGAATCAGAAGGACTGGGTGCTGATTCTTCTAGCTCCCAACACTTACTTGCTTGTGTCACCCTGGGCAAATCACTTATATTCTTATATTTTCAGTTCCCTATTCTGTAACCCCAGCCTGTCCATGCCTCTCCCCAAGACTCCCCAGGTGTTTGTAAATACTTTAAATGTAGATGATGTAAGGTGATTGCAGGCACTGGAATCCCTTCGGGACTTTGGGAGTTCAGTAGGGTTGGTCCACACCTGGAGTCCCTTCCTAGAGTCTCCATTTTGAGGAAAGGCCCAGACTTTGCCAGCACACCATCCACTCTGGGAGCACCTTCCCCTCCCACCCCTTTTGGAAACTCGGTCCCTTTTATGTGTTGTCTCTCTTTGTTGCTGTATTAATCCCTTGAGGGCAGGCAGCCATCGTTTTCTGCCTCGGTCTCTGCCTGTCTCTGTATAGTATGTGTGTATAAATATGGGATTTTTATTTGTATCCCTAGCACTTAGCACAATGCCAGATTCACTTAATCAATATTTGTTGTTTGGCTGATTGCACACCTCATTATATGGTGTCTTGGGTGGCTCCAGATGAAAACGATTTGACAAGTACAAACCAACTCTCCAGTGTTAGGCCTCTCAGAAGTTAGCTAGATTGCTCAGATGATAGATAGGCAGTCTGCTCCTAATCCCCAAGGTCCTTCCAACTTGGAAGGCTTCTCCAGCATCTGCATTCCCCTGGTATAACTTTTTTTTAATGGTTTACTCTTTTACGTTTTTAGGCTGTTCAATTTTAATTCTGTCCAGTTCAAATCAGTTCTACTCTACAAACTCATTAAAGCATTCTACTGTACGTGGCTAGTTGAAATACATTTAGATGTACTTAAACCCTACCCTCTTGAAATTCCTGTGGTTTATTTCTTTTCTTTTTTTTATTTAATTTTTTCCCCAATTACATGTAAAAACAGTTTTTAACATTCATTTTTGAATTTCAGATTCTCTCCCTCCCTCTTTCCCTCCCTCCCTGTGGCATAACATTTAAGAACCCAAGGTCAACTTCATGGTTTAATGAGGCATCAAAAGAGGACTGAAATCCAAATGCAAGGAGTATTATTAGATAAAGATGGAGATGAAGGAACTGCCAGATAATCAGATGAGTTATTTTCCTCATCCAGAGGTAAATAAGTCAGATATGGGTCTTGGTGGCATGGCGCAGAAAAGCTAATTTATTTGATGAACCAATATTATTATATATAAAGGGAAAACAATCTGCCAGCTTTCCCAGCCAGAAATGATGCAGAAACACATACATATTTGTGCAGTCCTATTGTGCCTTGAAACCCCTGTCAACCAACTGCATTATGAAAGCACTTCATGTTAGCTAGCGTTTATACACAACACCTTGAGTTATGCAGTGCCCTATGTGTGTGTTATCTAGTTTGATTCTTACAATAAACCTCTGAGACAGATGCTGGTATTATACCCGTTTTACAGATGAGGAAGCTAAAGCTGAAAGACAATTGTTGACTTAACTCAGGGTCACACAGTCAAAGTATAGAGCTGGGTTTAAACTAGGATCTTCTAAGCTTTTTCAGCTATGTGCCATTCTCTAATTTTTAAATGCCCTCCCTCCCAACTTAACTTCTTGAAAGCATGTATCCATCTTCAAGGCAGTTCTCAAAAAAACAAAATAAAACAAAAAAACCTCCCCCTAGTAAGCCTTCCCTGGTCCTCCCATTGGAAAATGTTCTTTTGCTTCCTGTGAAAATGCATTGGATTTGGAATCATGGGTTCTGTGTTCAGATTCTGGCTCTTCTGTGTGCCTTAGGTGAGTCACATCATGCCTTTGGGACTCAGTTTCCCCACCTAGAAAGTGATAGTTGCTCCAGCATTCTGTTGTGCCACCTGTTAGTCCCAACTTCTATATGCTCTTTAAATGCAAATAACTATTCCTACGTAGCCATAGAATTCATCTTCCTTCTTTACCATCAACCTTAGGATTTAATTTTTCTCCTTCTGTCTCCGTCTTCACATACTCATCTACCAAAACCCCCCTGTTCCATAAAGTCTTTTCCTCCTCTAATATGGGAAACACATGTGCACAGTGCGATTTAGTAGTAAAAACACCTTTTCACAGATCTAAAAGGCCTATATTTGAAGCCCTACCTCTGAAAAAACCTAGGCAAGTCACTTAAATGCCATGTGCCTCAGTTTCCCCATCTGTAAAATTGAGGTGATCATATTTGTCCTTACCTTACAGAGAGCTAAAGGTGAGAGAAATGTATATAGTAGAAATGTAAGCTATTATTACTGTTAATATACTACCTTGGAAGAAGCTTGGTCTCCTGATGTGCTCTTCTCACCTTGTAACATTATTATTCCAAAATGGCATCTTCAGTAGCATGACAGGTGGTTATAATGGAAGTAATGTAAGAGAAAACTCTATTGTTACCAAGTATCTGAGTGAGCATTCTTGGCTTCTTCCTTCCCCCACCCCTTAAAGTCTCCTTTTTTCATTATCCCAGAATTCCCACTCTATTTACTACCGCAAAATAGCTTTCCCCTTCCTCTGAATAATAGATGAATTTTACTTCAGTCTTTTTATACCTAAAGACATATGGCCATTTCTTACTGTCTCTCTGTTTTTCCCTACAGAATCTAAAGAGGAGAAACAAAGTGGGTAGGATGTCTAACAATCATAGAATCAGAGCTTCAGAGGTGAGAGGGGATAGAAGTAACTTGCAAGGGAACTAAAAATCTGTCAAGCCTGGAGCTCTCAAAAATGCAAATAAAGATATTGTTGTAAAGCTTGAGTCCTAGCTCATCTATGTCCACTCTATACTGCATCCATCTTGTATTCTGAGACTTTCAGGACTTTTTGCATCACTGTTTGTAGCTTTTTTTCTCCTTGTTCTTTTTGCCTTTTTTGTATTTTTCTGTGGTTCCCTTTTGATTGTTTTGGTGAGTTGGAAGGGTCAAGCCCTGTCATTTTGTCTCTGTAGTGCTGAGCCCTTGTTGGAATCACAGCCCTAAGACCAACCCTTCTTTGGTTTAGATTTCTATTTGGGAACAAGATGAGGCACTCACAAGTCATTGAACATTTATAAAAGGTTCACTTTGCTCTAACCCTGCAAGGACATGCCACAAGGATGAAATGGCATTTATTTTCTCTGAATAGGGCCACCCTGTTCTCCATCTGTAAATGCATCATTCAGAGAATGACAACTCTAATGGTCTTAGACATCCATCAGATTTGAGAGGCCCAGATTTCCTGAGGTTGAAAGTCTTTATGAACCTAGAAGATCAGCAAGCTGCATCAGTGAAACCAGGGCCCATCGAGTCCCAAAGGTAGCTTTGTCTACTTTTTGGTCAAGCCTCCCTTTATTGTGGGGTATGAGGAAAGACGTTTCATCAGGGAGATGCTGGTCTTACCACAGCCTCCACTTACTAATATGTGTACTTCCTCTACATTTTCTGTAGGTTCATATAAATTTCATTAAGAAAACAGCAAAACTCTACTCGATATTTATTATGATCATGATCATTGTCTATCTTGTCTCATTTATTGAATAACAGTGTCATTGTGGAGTGGAACAAAGCAAAGGAAAGCCAACCGTGCCCAGTGAACTTCAGAGTAGGTTGGTCTGCTTGTACCTCCTACTTTTAGCCAAAAAGGCAGAGGAGACAATTAATCAAATCAGACAGTTTTTTTTTCCTGTAAAAACAGTGATAAAGCATGGCTGCAAAGGTCGGAATGACTAGCCAAATTTTATTAATGATTTTATGGCTTCCCATCAATTCCATCTCCCATTACCACAAGTAATCAGGAATTTGTAAGCAAAAAATTTTTCTTAGTTTCTCCTTTTGGAATGGTGATCCAGAAACTTCAGTCCCAGGTCCTTTTTCTTGAAGCTCATGTGATTGATCACATGGCAAGAGAAATATATAATCTCAAAATACCTCAGGAAGAATAGTTTGCTCCCTTGTTGTTTTTCCTAAGTTAGAGTAGATAACTATTATTAATCTCTAATGCTTTTTCATTCTTTCTAATCTAAAATCACAATATTCATTTTTCAGATTTCCCCTTAAGATATCCAGAATGCTCTCTTTTGCTTAAAGTGCTAAGAAAATACATTCCTTGGTTGAATTCATAGTGTACTTGGATTAGGAATCTCCAAGATTTTAGGCTTGGAAAAAACAACAACCACTTTCGCCATGCTCTAATGGGAATGGAAAGGCAGGGGGGAACAGTTGGATTTCCACATCTCTTAAATAATCGGCAGCCTGTAGATTGAATGCTGCTGTTCTTTTCAGCTTGAGACCAGCTGCTGGAGTAAACATGAAGGAACTCCCACTCATTATGGCATATTTCAGTGGCTCGTTGGAGATTCAGTTACCTAGTTCCACCAGTCTGATCAAGGGATAGTAATTTACTTTCTTCCACCATTGTTATTGAAAATATTCCTCATTTGTTTCCGAAGGGTTTTGTTTTGTGGTTTTCTTGCTACTGAAAGCAAAAAGGTCAATGAAAGTGCCTTTCCTTGATTTTTCTTATGTCTGTGACAGTGAGCGGCGCTGGCTGATGATTATGCAGTACTTGGATGAGTGCTAAGAAACACGGATGCCTCCTTTCTTTGGCCTTAATGTGTGTGTTTGCTTTTGTCAACGATACTGCTGAGTCAAAGATGTTCCAGCGTCCATATGATAGTTGGAGTCAGAGAAAGCTGAATTCAGTAAAAACAAACCACTTTTTCTTCTCTGTTTGTCATATGAATTGGTAGAGTTGCCAGAGTATCACTTGCTACAAGTTGTGTATCTCAATCAAAAGCTTTCCTTATGATGCAGGACCCCTAAACCCTAACCAACTGGCATTGTGGCTGTTTTCTTAACTGTGGAATAAAGTCTTAACCTAGCAGCGCACAGGGTTGAATGAGGAGAGGAGAGTTAAGGAGATGAGAAAACAAGTGTTAGGTGATACTCAGAACTTTGACCTGCCCACAGTTGTCTGAGGGGCTGCGCAAGAGCTTGGAACTTGGTGAAGTCACCTCCCTCCATGGAATCGATTACCACTTTGAGTAACAATGATGGTGGCCTCTTTCTTATTCCCTTCATCCAGGCCAATGAGATTTTTGTAGAGTTGGCAAACCCTGCAGAAACTCTATGTTCTGCTGCTGCTCCATTTGGCAGAATAGATCCTCGGAATTTGTAATCATCCCTATGAAGAGCTGTCAGTCTGGATTTACAGAGATATCTTCTGTTTGGAATATGTTCCCGTGACTCTCCAATTGACAAGTTTTGGAACTAAAGGTGTTTTTGCAAGGAGTAGGTGCTAAAATTTGCCTTTGTGGGTCTCTTCGAAGAACACTACACACCAGCCTGGTTTTCTGGAAACTTTGTCCTTTTATAGAGTGTTTATTTTACTCCTTTCAGGATTAAATTTATCGCTGTGCTCACTGACATCTTTTAGAACTTGGAGAGGCCATATTGTTCTTCACTGTGATGAGTTTGCCTCCCTAAAGATGTGTAAAAGAAATAAAGTGTGCATTCCCCACACCAGGGCATGCATTGAGAAAGACATGCAAAAGTGAACAAGAGTAGAATTGTTGAAAATAGAGTCGAAAATAAGAGTCGGAATCCAATCTGTTCCCTTGAAGAATAAATTCAGGTAGGGGAACTCAATTTGGAGTTTCTGTATGGGGTTTTTGGATTTGTTAGCTTTTTATGTTCTCTATGTATTGCAATTTTTGTGAGGACATGAATTGTAGATTGGAGATTCAGGATATTCTTGGTGAGCACATGATTTGGTCTTGTGCTGGTATGAAATAATTCTAATCCATTTTTCCCCCCTAGTCTAGTTTTAAATACTTTGAGTGATAAAGGCTTAATGTCTGGCAGTGACAATTTCATAATTATCTCCTGAATAATGAAACATCTCACTATTCTCTGTGTCCCTACTCATGTTCTTTGTGAAAGTTATCTTATCGTTGATGCACATCAATAATTAGCCAATTAAATTAGCCCTTTGTTGACATTTATTTGTTCATAGTTTGTTTTATTAATTGAAAACTAAGGTCTTGATTTGGAGATTTTAATAATTATGTGGGTACCTACTGAGTGTGGCCAAATGACAAATTGTGTTTTCAATGCTTGTTTTTATTTTGTTCCCAAGGCTACTTGTTTTTCATAAAATAGCCTTTCATGGTCTGTGTTCCATCTGGAAAGGCAGTGTCTCTCTAGGCTTTCCAAATAGGAGGGAACCATGGGATCATACTTTCAATTTTGTCCAGCCAGCACCTCATATGCATGTATTATTTCCAATTCAACAAAATTCATTTCAATTCGTGTTTATTAAGCACTTGTCATGTATAGGCACTTAGGAGATACCCAATGGATAATCCAGTATCAACTTTCTAGGAGTATGTAATCTAACAGAGAGGAATAAGACATCCATACAAATAACTAGCACAAGACAGAATGTTTTAAGTGCTATGAGAATGGGAAACAATGCTATGGAAATCCAAAAGAAGAAGATTAGGAAGAATATGTCGGAAGATAATGGCATGGTACTTGAAGGTTATATAAGATTTGGATGGCAAGCACTTGGTAATTGAGGCATTAAGAATTGCCATGGTAATCTTCCTCTAACTACTTATAACTCTTGGCATGTCATCTATAAAAAGGCGATCTCTGGTTAAAAACTAGGAAGGAATATGTAGGTCTTACAAACTCATCCTTTCATTTTACAGATGAGGAAACTGAGGTCCAGGGAGGCTGTGTGATTTGCCCAAGGACACTCCTAACTGAGTTTCAAAGTCTAGTTCCCTGATTGCAGAGTCTATATGATGGTACTTCCTGTGTTACCTAGAAAGAAATACTATATAGAAAGCACTTTGCAAACCAAAACAATCTCTCTAAATGCCTGCTATTCTTAATGGAATGAATAATGACAGCTAAAATGTGTTTAGAGGACTGGAGAATAAAGAAGAGACAGAAAAGAAGGGTGAGCTTAGCCCAAACAGTAGGCATTTAATAAATGCTTGTTGACTAACTCACTGGTCAGAGGAGCAGGAAGAAAAACCCAAGTTTAGTGGCCCAGAAGCCAGTGAGGGAGAGGGTATCAAGCTGGAGAAGTTAGGCAGCATTGTCACATCCTAGGGGAAGGTCAGGGAGGATGAGAACAGAGGAAGTCATCATGGAATTTGGTCATAAGGGGGCTGTTGATGGCCTTAGAGAGATCAGTTTGAATGGAGTGGTGGAAAGGAACCAGTGGAGAGGAAGATATTAATCTTTTTGTGACCTGGAGACTGTGAACTCTTTTTTTATAGCAAGGACAATTTGTAACCCCAGCATTTAGCATAGTGTCTGGGTTGTGGTTGTTGTTCACTTGTTTCAGTCATATGGCACTCTTCATGACCCCATTAGGGATTTTCTTTTTCTTGGCAAAAATACTGGAGTGGCTTGCCATTTCCTTCTCTAGCTCATTTTACAGATGAGGAAACTGAGGCAAACAGGGTTAAGTGAGTTACCCAGGATCACACAGCTAGCTAGTAAGTGTCAGAGGCCAGATTTGAACTCATCAAGATGAGTCTTCTGGACTCCATCACTCTATCCTCTGCACCACCTACTTGCCATGTCTGTGTAAATAGCTGCTTTCTAATGACTTGGACCTAAAACTGCAATATTTTATCACTAATTTTCTCTGCAGCACGAACTATTAACAACATGGTCATTATATGTCATTAAGAGCAATGTCTAATGTAAGAAAAATGTTATGGCAATTTCAGAAAAGTAATCATTTAGATAGTAACTTTTGGCAAACCTTGTAATAGGAAAGTTTGGTGCCAGTCAGGATGTAAACCTAGCCCACTGTCTCCTACATCACACTCCCTATCCCCTGGGTTTTTAATAGCATTTGCCCCCCTGATGGAACAAACACTCTCACAGAAAGGATATGAAGGCACATGCTTCCTTTTCACTGCAACCCTCCGCCCCAAATCTTGATCTAGGTGTTGAAACTGAATCAACATGAACAATTGTAATCCAGAAAGCTGGTTTGGTCCACATTATAGACTGATTTGAGGTGGCATTGGATGGTTAGGGAATCTGGCATCTTATACAGAGGTAGAATGGGATATTTTGTTCAGTTCTGGTGCCACAGTTTAGGAAGAGCACAGATAACGTAGAGAGTGTTTATCCGTTGCTGTTCTATTCTGTCCGATTCTTCATGAACCCATTTGAGATTTTCTTGGCAAAGATACTGGAGTGGCTTGCCATTTCCTTTTCTAGCTCATTTTACAGATGAGCAAACTGAGGCAAAAAGGGTTAACCAGGGTCACATAACTGACTCCAGGCTTGACATGCAATGCATTGTTTAGAATACCCAGAATGATGAAGGATCTCAAGATTATTCCATATGAATATCAACGTAAGGAATTTAAAATATTTATCCTGGAGAAAAGAGATTTAGGGAGGGTGTGATAACTATCCTCCAGTATTTGAAGTGCTAGACTTCATCAACCTGGCCCTAGAGGGCATCACTAGGAATAATGGATAGAAATTTGCAGAGAAGGAAATTTTGGCTCAAAAAGGAAAAAGTGCCCCCAAATTCAAACTGTCCAAAAAAATGGAATGGTCTTCCCTTAGGGTTAGTTAGGAGGTAAACCAGAGGCTTCAACCAAAGTCTGACTCACCATCTATCATATAGATGGGACTTTTGTTTCAGGATGGGTTATACTAGATGTCTCTGAAGGCCCAACTCTGAACTTTGTGATATTGAGGAAATTATTGAAGCTTATAGTGACAGATACTCATTACATAAGTGTATTATCAGAGTATATTCTAATATACACACATATATGTAATATATAATAGATTACATATATGAGAAAGCATATATGTGTATTCATTGAAGTATATATACTTAGAAAGAGAAGTATACTATAATTGTATTTTATCAGAGAAGAAGAAAAGCGTATTTTGAGCAGTTTCTATTAATGACAGATTGAAAAATGACAATACATTATTTTCACTTATTATACAGCCCTACTTTCTTGCATAATTGCAATATAGAGGTGATACTCTTGTTCCTCAAATGGTATTAAAGAGGAGGATATGCCCTGGCTGGTATTATTGGGCTAGGAATACTTCAGTTTGGGGCCTGGACAAACTTATCAGTCAAAGGTTGATATTGTCCATCAAATATATATATATGCATATATATTTAGTGTATATATATGTGTGTGTGTGTGTGTATGTATATATGTGTACATATAAATATAAATATATATATATATCCCATCTATAAATTCTCTTTCAAAGATGAGCTTCATATTATATTCTATAAATTACCTTACTAAGTGTTTTGGTGTGTTTGTTTGATTTAGTTGTATCAAGGCAAATGTTTCAGCAGAAGAGTCCTTCAACCATGTTTTTAGTATAGCAGCAATCTAAGTGTTTCATGAAGGAATTCTTTGTATTGGAGCCATCAAGGACTAATGAGTTTATAGGGGAAAAAATAGAAGCAGAAAAAAAAAAAGAGACAAGAGAGTACAGACAACCTAGTAAGTTTGTATTTATAGCCCACATTCCAGCCCTGACACAGTGCCACAATTGTGTGTGGCTTCAGAGAATTATATCATTAATACGCATTTTGAAAAATTCTTTCAGGGATGTGAAAATAGGAATGAAGAAAACAGAGAGAGAAAATAGAAGCTATATATCGGAACTAGCCTTGTGTGTGTTGTGGTTTTTTCATGATTTAAAACTTAAAAGGAAAACTCATTTATAGTTCATTGTCAATTATTCTCAAATGCTACAATGTTTTATTTATTAATAAGAGGAAAATATTGGGTTTCATATTTCACATACAGTTATAGCTGGAGTGATTGTTTTCAAGCAGTAATATACTTCACATTCTTAGTTATTTATGACTACTTATTTTTAGAGTGGTAGAAAATATTTGGTGCTTCAGGAAGAAAAGAAACAGATTAAATGTGATAAAATAGCACCAGCGAAAGTTTACTATTTTTAAAGGTTTTAGCTCAAAATGCAGAGTCTTGAGTTGGATTTTTTATCTCACTTCAAGCACTCAAAACTATTCTTAATGGAGAAGGGGTTGTTCTTTGAAGGGCTGCTCTTCTTTTCTGTGACTCCATTTCTCTCCATTCCTGCCTTCCACATGCTACCTGTGTATTCCCTTTCTTCAACCTTTCCTATTTTCATATTTCTTGGAACAAACTGGGTAGCCTTGTCTATGTTCTTCACATTAGTTTTTCCCTTTCCCAAATATTTTTAGTAAAAAAATAAAAAGCCATGATGAGTTTATTTCCGCACTGGACTTGGAACCAACTATGGCTCTCAACAAGTTTGCAGATACTTATTTTCTGGAAGAAGTTATGAATATTTCATTAGTTAGAGATTATTTCTTTATCATCATCTTCATTAAATTGTACTTATGGAATTTGTGTCTGATAATGTGCTGTTATGCAAATACACTAAAATGAGTATAGTAATATCTTTTCCATTTATAATGGAAAAGAGAAATTTAACTGACTGAAAAGGTAGAGATTTTTAAAAAGAAATCATTGCTGGTTGGTGTTCTTTTTAATCACAGGAGAAAATGGACTCAGAGTAAAGTAAGAGACAGTTGTTAGATATTAAGTACAACTACTTGATGGCCAGAGGCGATTAAGCATTAGAATAGACTTGATAAAGTATGGCTTCACAACTTTTCTCTGAAGAGATTTTGAAGGTTGGATTGATAGGAATCAAATGGGTCTGTCTACAAGCATTATAATTCAGTTCTAGTTTTGTTTGACCTAAGGATGTGACTTAAGGGAACATAGAAAAGGCAGTGGATTTGGAGAGATAGATTGGTGTTGTTTAGTCCCATCCAGCCCTTCAGAATCCATAGACCATAGCATGTCAGTACTGTCCATAGCATTTTCTTGGCAAAGGTACTGGAGTGAATTTCCATCTCTTTCTTCAGTGGATGTAGCAGCAAGTACCCTAGCATACCCAGGATGGCTACTAGCACAGGTTCTTTGATCTACTTTTCTAAGGGAAAGCAACTCAAAAAAGGTTAACAATCTTACTTTAATCAAACATATATATCATTCACTTAGTTGAGGGGGAAAAGTTAGCACCCTAAACTTCAGAGAATACAAACAGAAATTACAAGCAAACAAAAAATACAGACAGAGAAAATAACACAGTTCAGCAGACCAACAGATAGGACTTATAGCTGTCTGACCATTATATACATACATACATAGTTATCAGAGAGAGAAGCACCAACATCTGGGTTTTCAAAGCCAGCGGGCTCAATGGTTGCCCAGAGTCTCATCTGACCAGTTTACACAATTCTTCCAAAAGTGAGCCCCAAAGCAAAACCTTACCTCAAGTGTGTGTGTGTGTGTGTGTGTGTGTGTGTGTGTGTGTGTGTGTGTATACACAAAGTAAGAAAAGATGTGGGCCTTCTGAACAACAAACCTCCCTCTCCTAAGCAAACTTCTCTTGTTGGGCTCCAAGTGAGGCCCATTAAGGGGCAGGGAAGATCTTCAAATTCCCTTACCATTACGGTGGATTAAGGCAAACAGAAATTAAATGATTACCGTGGGTCACACAAGAACTGTGTGACATAGCTCTTTGAGTTCAGATTTGAACTCAGCTCTGCCTGATTGTAAACCCAGTGGTCTATCCACTGAGACACCTAGCTGCCTCCAAAGAAAATCTGGGTTCAAATCCTGCCACTTAATAACTGGACCCTTGGGTAATTCACCTCACTCTGGGTCTCCCTTTGCTCATCTGTATAATAAAACACCTGAACCTGATAACTTCTAGGTCACTTCCAACTTAGGGCAGATGATGCCTTGTGTTGCTTCTTACCTCCAAATCTGATGATACAAAACTGAACAAGTGGAAAGTTAATTCAGGTGACAGAAAGGAGCTTTCAAAAGATCATGGCAGCTTAATAAAACAAACCAAAAACTAATTACTCTGATTAGTTAACTATTTAGCTAACTCCATTGAAATATAGTTTGTTCTTGCATGACAATAAATCTTGAAATTTGCACTAATCGTTTGGGGCATTAACATTTAAGGAAAAAAATTTACTTGCTGTGTGGCAGCTCAAAAATTAGCTGGTAAAGATCTCACCAGAAACTTAGCTCATGTTCCCCATTGGCATCATAAAGTAAAGAGTGAAGGAGGAGCCTGGAAAAGGAGCAGTAAATGCTTATCTTCTCTGTGGCCATCATTTGGGGATCTGGTAACCCTGTAGAAGGTCAGAAAAGTTGATGTGGGGTGATGGGTTCCAGTGAACTCTAAATTGAAGTAGCACTTATTTTGAAAACCATAAAAGCTCAGGTCAAGTTTGTGAATTTACAAAACAGTATATTCCCTTCACCGCTGTACTTATTTTTAAGTGATGTGTATTAGAGCTTTGGCTTGCATTGTTTTTCCTATTACATCCCTACGAGGCAATTTTGTTGTTGTTGTTCAGTCGTTTCAGCCTGTCCAGCCTTCATGGCCCCCATGGTTCTCTTGGCAAAGTGTCTTATGCAGGGTCACACAGCTCATAAGTGTCTGAGGCTGGATTTGAATTCAAGAACAGTCTTCCTGACTTCAGACCCAGCACTCTGTCCACTGCGCCTGGCCACCTCCCTGGGAAACAGTACTTAACTGTCAGGAATAAGTGAGGCATTAGTGTATAGTGTGATATAGCTATTCAATTGTCCTCCCCTTCTCCTAGGCAAGATTGCTTAAACTGCAAGTTCTTTGATGTTTGTTACTATTATTGCTAATAGGTCACCATAACAGGTAGCATTTAGAACAGGTCAGGAGGGTACTGACAAAGTATAGTGCAGGGTTGGCAAACCTGGGCTCTTCGAGGTCCTTGGGTGTAGCCTTTTGAGTCCAAGTTTTACAGAACAAATCCTTCTATTAATTGGTTCTTTGAGGTTTGGATTCAGTCAGAGGGCCACACTTGAGGACCTAGAGGGCTTCAGGTGGCCTTGAGCTGCGGATTTCCCACCCCTGGTATAATAGATGCCTTTAGACCAGAGGTGTCAAACATGTAACCAGCAACAGTCCTGATAATTTAACAAAATAAATAAAAATACAGTAAAACATAGGCAGCCTAATATTTGAAAGTTAAGTTATTATGTGGCCCGCAGAAATTCTTATGTGTGGATTAATGGCCCCCATTTCTGAGTTTGACACCAGCACTCTAAATATTGGATTGTAAATGTTAAGAGTTTTATTTTTTTCCTTAGATAAACAATGCTGGAAGGAAAGTTGATTATTGTATGTTAGTATAGCAATATAAAATAAAGTGAGTTTTAACATAGAAATTTGGAAATTCATTTCTAAACAGGCTGCACAAATGGGCTGGGTTTTTGCTATTCCATTGTTTCCATAGCATTAAATACTCCTGTGTGTCGTAGTAAATTAGTGACAGGTATTCAGCTAAATTGCAGGAACATTATTATTGGTTCGTGTCCATATCTCATTTTATATGAAGATAGCTATGGTTGGTTCTTAGTTGTTTTTGTGCTGACTTTTGTTGGCCTTTTCTCCACCATTAATGCCTTAATGTTGACCACCAAGGTTGGCAGGCTGCCCACATTGGGGCCAACTTGGAAGAGGCTTAGAGGTCATTAGTATATAAACAAGGGAGTCTATGTGTATGTGTGTGTGCTCACACTTCCCTGAATATGTTTCTGTTTCTCATAAACAAATAGAAAAGATTTTCAGATCATACATTTCCATTATTATAGAATGTAAACATTTGACTTTTATTATAGGTAATAAAAAATTGATATGTGTATTTTTTTTTTACTTCTTAATGTTCCTCCATCCCCCACCATGAAATAAACAGACTTTAACATGGATTCTACAGCCACATTGGTAGGAAAGAAATGGTGACAAAGACACTAATCCCAACTCAAAAACTTTCTCCCTCTTTTTCCACTTAAAGCAGAGAATCTTAGTTTAAGGTCTGTGAACTTATTCCTTTTGTTTTTTAACTTAAAAAATATTTTAATAGCTGTATTTCAGTAGGGCTGGTTTTCTTTCTAGTCTTCTCCATTTTATTATAGGCATTTCAAAACATTTTTCTGAGAAGGGATCTGTAGACTATATCATACTG
This sequence comes from Pseudochirops cupreus, assembly GCA_028627135.1. Classification (NCBI taxonomy): domain Eukaryota; kingdom Metazoa; phylum Chordata; class Mammalia; order Diprotodontia; family Pseudocheiridae; genus Pseudochirops; species Pseudochirops cupreus. Next base: position 154,688,346 of record CM053583.1, read on the forward strand.
CCAAAGGGTTCCATCACAGGGAATAAGTTAAAACCTGCTGATTTAAGACAAAGCTATCTTTGTCTCAGTTTCCAGGAAAGTGTTTTCAGAAAAAACTAGGTGTTCCTACTGCTATTTAATGGCATATAACAATGCAGTATTTCACTTGGAGCATTAAGGCTATCCTTAAACTCTCTTTGTAAATATGTAATGATGGACATTTCCCAAGATCACAGAATTCTGTTGAGCTATTCAAACTGATTGCAGCCTGTAAACTTTAAAAGAAAGCTGATGATAATATAGTTGTCAGTGACTTGAGTCAAACAGATAAGCAACTCATTAAAATGAAGACTTGGAAAATGTCACTCTGGTGGTACTGAAAGGCAAGGAACCTAGTTTCTCCCTTCAGTAAATATATTTAGTTTTTCAGAAGTAATTTGATACTTCTATTATTTTAGTTTGAAAAGGAGACATCCAGTATTTTCAGCTATTTAAAATTTTTCAGTATTTTTCATATTTAATCCAAACAGTTGAGTCATTCAGGATGGTGGAGAAAGTAACTGTGCTAACTTAATTGTTGATTCACTAGTCGCTGTAGGGATATATGTAACATTGTCTTCCTCTTTCATTTGTTATCAGCTATTTTCTCTAATACAGAAAAATAAAATGCTTTAAAAGGAAAAATTGTAAAAGTTTCAATGAACAACCTGGAAAATGGCATTGTGGTGAGATGATATGAAGCAGATTAACCATGAATACTACTCTAAAGGAGCTTACAATTTAGAAATTAATAAATTCTGACTTTATTCTTGTTTAGCTTCAAATATGCATTCAGATTATGCCTCTATGTGTAGGTGAAGACAGGTGAAGAGCTGCCATAGAATCCTTTGTAGGACAGTTACCCCTTCCACATTGCGACTTGGTCCGTGGTGGTTTTGATATATCACTGGTCATCTTAAGAAATTCAGTGGGAATTTGGGGGAGTTTTGCAGAAGCCACAGATGACATAGGCACTACCCATAACCACCACAATGTGGAAGGGATAACTGTATAGTTTTCCATTAAATAGTTTAGTGATGGTTTGTTTCCACAGTGGTGTACTGCAATGATCAATGTTTTTTAGTATCTTGTTAAATACAAGCTATATACCAAATCATCATGATGAGACTGGTTTGAAAATGGCTTTGCCCTTATTCATGTATATATTCTCTGTCTTTCATGGAAATATAGTTCATAACCAGAACCATATTGTTTTTTGTAACGTATTTTTCATTTTATTTTTCAAGCTTTTGTTCTGTTTCAGATTTTATTTCATATATGATATATGGAAGCACATTAAATATTCAATTATAATTTTATCATAAACCACCTCCCACTTGAGTTTCAGCAGTGATCATTTTATGGTAGTTATAATTTTATTTAAAAAGAGTCTTAGTCTATCCTCATAGAATGCATAGTTTTTCAGGCATTTTTTTAACCCACTTCAAGGGCCCAAAATGATGTCAGGCTAACTATTCTTACTTATATTTGAAAAATAATATATTTCCCTAAACTTAAGTGAATGTAAATTAGGGTTTTTTTGAAGCATAAATGCAGACACGAAAGAAGTGTTTTCTTTTAATGCTAAAATATAGATTATTAATTTATGATAGCTTCTCAGGATATGTTTCTGTGATCCATATCATACAGTTTAAGAAATGATGTTAGCCATTCTTTTTTTTTGAAACAAGGAATCCACTTAATTGAGATCCCTTATAATAGAAGCTTTCCCTATGTGGAACTTTGCAGTGTACCATATTTTTATTAGTCAAGAAATCTTGTCCAAAAACATTCTCTACTCAGTGGCGTGAATGATATTTTCTTTACATGAGCAAATTTTGGTAAGTAAAGAACAAGCTTTCTGCTTATTTGTAAAGAGCACTAAAGTAACTTTATGGGAAGCATGTTTTTCTCTTAAAATAATGACAAGTAAGCTTCTTTAATCTCACATTGGATAAACAAAATGGACCTTTAATTTAAAAATATCTTGTGAAAAGACACAGTATACAGGACCTATCTCATCATAAAACCTCCTGAAAAGTAGTATAGTGAATGGGAAGGAGAATCATACCTAAAATCAGAGGAAACTTGTTTCTGATTACTGCTTCTGACACATACCAGCCAACACAATGACAAGGAGTCCCCGAGCCATCAGTTATTTAGTCTGTTAAATGGAGTGACAGTACCAGTAATACTCATTCTTCAGGGGTTCTTGGGAGGATCAGAGAATATAATCTTTAATATTTTAGGAAATCTTGAAGCGCTTTGTAACTATCAGTAATTTTTATAATGGCCCCTAAACATGAGTGGTGACTGGTTAAAAGTATTGTTTTAAAAAAAGTAGAAATGTAACCATCATTTCTGATCTCTGTCACAGAGAAATCTATCTCTTCCGTCAGTCATCTGCTGCAAAAGTATCCTTTTGTTTAGACAACTGCCATGTTATTTTATATGTAGGAAATTGTATCCGTCCCTTCAGTTCAGTAAATATTAAGCACCCACTGTGTACATGGCATGTTGGCAAGTCGTGGAAATTGATCAGAGACAGAAGCTTAAATACTCTCTGTCCTCAAGAAGCTTATATTCTGCTTGTCTCCCCTGATGTGCTACTAGCTCTCTGAAAGCAGAGACTCTGCCTTCTTTTTTTTGCCCCCCCCCCCCCTGCCCCCTGCGCTTAGCAAGCTGCCTTATAACAGTAGTCCAGTGAATATCGGCTGAGTGATTGAATGAACCAGTAAGTAGACAGCAGACTTTTCAGAAAACTATAAGCTAACTTCAAACTACACTTTTCTTTCTAGGCGAATTAAGAATTGAAACACAATTTCATTCTTCAAAAAGAAGAGTGTTTTCATATTTGATTAATATGTCAGTTAGGACCTTTAAAAAATTAGTCTATCAGAAAAAATGGCTGTGACCTAAGTTACTTAGAATGATTAGAACAGTCCTCTGGGTTTTCATTATCACAGTATATATATGTCTGCTTTCATGAGGACGATGCCAAGTATTTTTTCTCCTAAGTTGTTTCTTTTCTTTGGCCTCTCTGCCTTTTGTGTCTGTATTACATCTGAATTTCATCAGTTCTGGTATATTGAAAAACATCCAAAAAGGCATAGAATGAAAACAGAATTATTTTGCTTTTGGAGGGACAGACTTGCTAAGCATTACATCTGTTCTATGGCAGAGGAAGGGAATTTTATCTTAAAAGATCTCTTAATGTAAATGGAGACATAGGATAAACAAAAAAAATGAAAATAAATAGGGGCATAGAGGAATGGGCATATACGACAAAGTACAACTGAACAGGGATATAATGAAATCCGTAGAAAATTGTTGTAGAGAGCTAAAATTTGGACTCAAATTGGGCCAGCTTTTGAAAGATCTCATGTAGCAAGATAATTTTAAGTAATTTTGTAGAAGGGAAAGTATTTAATATAATTGGATAGAGGCGGGAAGAGACTGGTTCAGATGGCTAGACTTAGATTAAGACTTGTCTTTTGGTTTTGGGGGGACTAGCTTGTAGTATGAGGAAAACACTAGTGTAAGTAGAGGGAAAATAAGAAATTAAGCAGGATATTTCTTGCCGTGCTTTAATATCAGTGGTAATAACAAAGCATGTTGCAAATGGAGTATACTGATAATTGTTGACTCTCCTTATACCAGGCAACCAACAGAGACTGTTCAAGGAAGAGTTAATTATGGTTAACTTCTAAGTGTTATCAACCTAGGAGGCATCTCTAAAGGTATTAAACATCTGTAGGAAGGCTCTCTTCTTTAGGCTTACAGTCGGGAAACAGAGAATTTCTGAAGGTATAAATTACCGTCTTCAATCCCTGTATTTCTGTTCCTCCTCCCTAAAATACTGTCTCTTCCATTCTAAATCCTGTGTTTCATTCACATATCAAACTATAATCACTGCACACTCAAGTTTATAGTCTTTGTCAGTCTCTAAAGCCAAAAAGATTCATGGCCCATCCTACTGCTGATAAGCCTCTCTGAATTTGGCTAGGAGAGCCCTTAGGTGATAGACATATAATGCAGTGGCTGTGATGTACACTTTGAGTTGACATTTCCATAACGTAAGTAATGTATGGTTTGATTCCATGTGGTTAATAAATTTACATTCCTGTTTTCAAAAAAAAAGGACTTTTTCGAGTATGAGTTTGGTGAACTGTATGCCAAGCTATTCTCTTGCCAAAGATACTAAGTTTCTGAGACTCTTGAAATATGTGTAAGAGAAGCATATTTCCACAGAAATAAACTTGGTAATAGCAAGAAAAACTAGAGAGAGGAAAAATATTTTAGGAGACCATTGCAATAGTCCAGGGGATAAAGGCCTAAGATGGTGGCATTTAAACAGAGAACCAAGGGAAACAAAAGATATTCTGAAGACGGGATTGACAGTGTTTGAGAAGGAAGCCAAAGATGAATCTCAGATTCTTAACCTTGAACTAGAGGGTGGCAGTGGGAAGGGGTTGGGCATATAACTCAATGAGTGAACAAGCATTTATTGAGTTTTTACTATAAGCCAACCACTGCATGGAGAGTTGGGAATACCAAGAAATGCAAAACGAACATCCTTACTCTCAAGCAGCTGACGTTCTAATGAAGACGATCCATTAATAACTAAGTACATACAGTTTATATACAGTGTAGATGTAAAGTAATCTTAGAGGGAAGGTTCTGGGATAGAATTGGGAATGGGAAAGGACTCCTACAGAAGGCCAAGGCTAGAGAAGCTAAAAGATTAAGGTGAAAAGAAAGAGCATACCAAGCATTGAAGACCAATAATATGGGAGCCTAGAATGGGGAGATGAAGTTTTTGTGTGAGAGGAAAACCTGAGTACCTTGGGAAAGGAGTTTAATTTATATTAAAAGCTAATGAATTCAGTTTTGAACAGTTAATAGTATGACAAGACATTTTAAGATAAGGTTAATAACAAGAAACTGGAAATAAGAGTAAGAGTTCACTTTTTCCAGCAATTAAAATCATGAGACCTCATTTGAGTTATATTTTTATGTTTAAGAAAATTTGTTGAGGAATTCCACTACCAACTCTCAAGAGAAGCAGACTACCCCTTCTTTGTTTGCAGGGGTTCTGCTTTGCCCTTTTGTCTTCTAAGTTAGCAGTTCATTTAATGTGTATCTGTTTAATTTGTTTTACTGTGGAGTGATGCATATTGTGAGATGGAATGTCCACACTGATTTGGAATTTTTTATTAAGGAATGGATTAGACATCTACTGCCATACATTGCACATCAGTGGGATCTCTTATATCCATGATGATCGTGGTGTTTATTGTGATTTTGATGAATACTTCTCAATATTACTTGGAAAACCGTCACAACTCTCTGTTTAATGCAGTCAAATTCGTGAAGGCTATTAGAATGAGAAGTCAGATCTTAGTCCTGAATTTTCTGCTTAAAGAAGAGGCTCAAATTCTCTTGTAAGACAGGGGAGCTTAATTAAAGTAAACGCAGAGAAAAGTACTTTTTGGAAGGCTGTCACATCTCTTTCTGACACCATTAAGCACTAAAAATGCAGTTAAATGCTATTTTGGAAGTTTGGTTCTTTTTTCTTTTCTCTCTTGGCTTTTGTCTTTTTCTGGATCTCTTCTATCCTTTTAGTGAAAGGGGAAATAAGGTGCTTAAAAGAATGTACTACATTCACTCCCTCCTTATGTACTTCACTATCTCTGTCTTTATCTGTAAAATAATGAGAACACCCTTCAAAGCTTTATTTTTTTCCTCATTCTCTTTCCTTCCTTCATTTCCTGTCTGTCTCTTTCACCAGAATCATTGGCTGAGTCTTTGAAAGGGAAAATAAAATTTTAGGAAAATCTAAATGAAAACTGGAGTTCGTTTTGGTTATTTCATGACATAACATCCGTGTCCAGCAGCTCCTTTGCATCTTCCCAATTATAAATCTATGTCTTTGGCTTCAGTTGAAATGAGAAGGCATTGTCAATATGTTAGTCTTTTGTGAGCAGCAGGCATAAACCAAGCAAGGCATGGCAGAAGTCAGAGTCTTGAATGAGCTGGTCTGTCTTAGCTCAGTGTCAGAGCAAACCACTTATTGCTAAGCTGTTTTATGCAGCCTTGATTGCTAATTATGTGCAGTGCATGTTAGAGTTTTTAAAAAATTTTCAGAGGTGTTTTCATCTTTATGTGTATGGTCATAAGTATGCATATAATTTGGATTTATGAAATTCATTGTTTGAAAGTTAATTAGTATTTCTTTGATATAGTATCTTCTGTTTTCCTAAAGAATCATTTAACTAATTGCTTCCATCTTCTTTCTTACTCTTACTTTCAGTGATACTTTCTAATTAAACCTCAGTTAAGGTATCTTATCTGCAGTTTCATTGATACAAGTATAAATGACTAAGCATCTTAGTCAAATTATAGTTTAAAGTATTCCTTTGTGATACTTTATATTCAGAAAAATGTAAGACTTAGGAATTAACCTTAGCTGATATCTTAATGTAAAAGGGAAAATGCTAACTAATGATGTGTTAGAGATCGTTAGTTTAGGGAAAATAGGTTACAGAAGTGTTACTGTGAACATGTTTTGATAGGCAATATCAATATGGTGCTATATGATAAAGACAGGAAATGAGATAGTTAAAAGTTAATGGCCTTCTGTTTTATAGAGAGCTGTTAATAATGCTGTCTCAAATATTTGTCAAGTGAATTATTGTGATAATCAAGGATGATCCGATGGGATTGTGCTTCACGGTGCTATTTGGTTTGATAACCCACTAGGAATCCCTAAAGAACTCTAGGAATAATGTCTTACATGTACATTAACATCTATTGCAAGTCTGTAAAATCATCAGTTGACCGCAGTATGGACAAGAGAGAGGGGGTGAAACTTGGATTTGTATATTTATCAGCGATTTTACAGTTCTTCAGGAGAGAGAGACACACACACACACAGAGACAGATTGCTCTATCTAGCCTCGCAAAATGGCAAAAAAACAAGATGTGTCCAAATCTTTAATGATTCTGTGCTTTTTAAAGCTATAAAAAATGGTACTCATATGTAAAATTATTTTCTCTACTCATTTGCCCTTCATGTAAAGTGCACTATAGGGGGATCTCATGTAACCAAAGAGAGAGAGACAGAGACAGAGACAAAAGAAAAAAGGAAAGAGAAAAGAAGGAAGGAAGGAAGGGAGGGAGGAAGATAGGTAGGTAGGTCATGGGCTGCTATATCCTTGATGACTTTTACTATATAGCATCCTCACTCTGTAATAAAAATAAGTATAATTCCATTCAAAGTTGAGTGGTCAGGTCACTTATCTTTCTTCAATCCAGTCCTTCAAGAGCAAGAGCTTTTTATTTATTTTTCCAGCTGATAACATGGCTGCATCAGGATTGGAGAAAAGCATTGTGTTCCTTTCTGTCCCTACAATTGTAGTAAATATAATTTTTGTTGTTGGGTTTTTTTTTTAACCTTTCTTGTCCTGATTGATAGACAGTATACCTGCATCCAGGAAAATTTTGTCTATACAAATAAATTTAAAACATAAGTAAAACAACTTCCTTGTTTTCTTGAAATCAAGAGCACTATATAAAACCTTCAAGTGCATTTGAATATAAGGGGTTAAAGGAATTGTTGCAGACTGGATGTGGATGTGTCAGAATGCTTTAAAAATCGATTCCAGCTAATGGAGAGAATGTTTTTAAAGTGAACTATTGCCATTCCTTCAACAACCACACAAGGTAGGGGGAAAATTTTTTTCAAGTAAACATTGAAGGAAAGGCAAGGTCTTCTCTATAGAATTAATGAGAATTGCAGTCATCTGCCACAGAGAATATAATTTGAAAGACCTTTTCCATGTACATTATTCTGTATTGTCTAGAACCAGATAAGTGACCTCTGATTTTAAGTGTACAATTACTTGCATAAGATGATTATGCAGAATAATGCTAAAGAAAAATGTCCTAGATATTAATTTTTTTAATTCTTTATAATGTACAGTTAAGCTGGCCAAGGCTGCTAAATAGTCTGCTGGATCTCTCCAGTAGCCCAGCTTAGTCACAGGAAATATGGGCTGCCTCATCTTAGAGCAGCTAGGGGGATATGGCCCCAGACTAGACAGCACATACTAGAAAAAAAGTACTTTGCTTCTGTCCTCTGTAATGTTTTTACACAGGGCTTTGCTAAAAGCTTTATCTCCTAGCTAATGACTATAGAAGGTTAAGGGAAAAAAAGGTCAACTTCATGAATTGTGCTTCTGTTTATATTCTTAATCTTAGACATGTTGTTTAGTCAAGATAGTCTCCTTAATTATAAATCCTCATTAAATGAAACTTTTCCATTTTACTTGTTTGAATTCACCCGGGCTTGCCCTTGATGGTAGGTAATCAAGGTTTTTTTTTTTTAATTAAAGAAATTAGTAATTAGCTCTAAACATAAATATGTACATAGAAGCACAATTGTTAAGTTTTCTACTTTATCCTTACCTGTTGTATACAATGGCCAACCATCTTCATTTGATTTTTGGCCAAAACATCAATGTATAAAGAATCCACATACGGTATTTTAAATGATTTTTTTCTTCTAAGTAGGGAATGTTCATGCATTTATTCAATTAATGTTTATTTTATCATGTCTATTATGTGCAAGGAACATGACTGTGCTTTGAAAGAAACAAAAGAGAAAAATTTAGGTACTTGCTATTGGAAGTATTGTAAGGCACATGAGTAGAACATATTCCTTGCAAATATTGTAAAGAAATCATTTCCTAAAAGATTTGACTTGAAGCTAATACATTCAAGACATTACAAGTGATAAATTTGAAGGCAGCAGCCTCAAGGAGGAGGAGATGTTTGTTTTATTGAAAAATAAATTCTAATAAACTAAGTTTCACTTCAGTTTTGAGAATTATCATGATTCTCAACTGAAGGACATATTTATTGTAAACTCTGAATGGTCTTTCTGAAACCTGAAAAAGATTTGTGAAAACAGCCTGCAATAAAAATCATGCACGCTTCATAAAACACTACTTGATAGATATCACTTGCACCATTAAGAACTAAACGACAAAGGATGTAATTTCAGTTCTGGCATGCAATATTAATCGAAAGCCTTTAAAACATCTTGCTGATGGGAACTATGACAACGTGACATTGAAGAATTATGAGCTAAAGACATCTATCTTAATCAGATTTTCAAAGTAAATGCCATAAAACATAAAGTTGTTTCATCCATCTTTACATATTCGCATGTTTGGGAGGGAAGACCGTTTTCTAGTTTGTTGCTCCAAATAAAATGAATAAAAACCCCACAATTCGTACAGTAAGATCAATATGCGAAAAATGAAAGAATTGCAGCAAGCTTGCCTTAAATGATCAGGGAGATACTTGGATAACGTGTAGGTTTCTTCCATGTTTTATTTCTGTGGGGGATTCTCTGAAAAAAAACTTTAATGGAATAATATGAAGGCACTTTACAAAGATAATTACATGCATGTTTGCCTTCAAGAACTCTAAAATAAAATTCAGTGTTCAGACTTCATTGCATAAGTGAATTATGTCATAGACATACATGTTAATACTTGGTTTACATTTTTCCACAATTTTATTAAGTGTCAAATTCTTTGTTTGAATAGATGAGTAAAAGCCAGGAGATTCCAAATCAACACATATACTTCCATGAGCCAAAGAGACTGTCAGTGTGGGCTGGGAATGGTTATTGCTTGAACTTTAAATTTTATTGTTTTCAAGAAAAATAAATATGTCTGCAATTTGAACAGTGCATGTAAACTATGATTCACTATTCAATTTAATCCATTAAATATTACATTCTGTGCAAGTCACTGTCCCGAATAATAACTGACATTTATATGGCAATTTGCACAGTTTGCAAAGCACTTTACATAATTCTCTTAATTAGAGCCTGACAGCTATGCTGTGAAGTAGGTTCTGCATGGCCCCATTTTGCAGATGAGAAAAGTAGCAAGTTAAATGTCTTGCTCATAGTCAAACTGCTAGTAAGGATGAGAGGTGAAATTGAAATCCAAGACTTCCTTTCCCCAAGTCCAGAACTCTGCTCTCTGCTGTTTCATCAGTAGTCCTGGAGGCAGCTAGGTGGTTCAAGAGATACAGCACTGGGCCTGGAGTCACTAGCTGTGTGACCCTGGGCTAGTCATCTGCCTTCTGTTTGCATCAATTTCCTCACCTATGAAGTAGGGATAATAATACCAGCTATTCTCCAGTTGTTGTGAGAATCAAGTAAGATCCTGTTTGTAAAGCTCTTAGCACAGTGCCTGGCATGTAATAAGGGATATATGTAAAAGTTAGCCATTGTTATTGTTCCTACCTCACTACTGATCCTTAGAGGCATCGGTGGGCAGAGCGATAAACCTGGAGTTAGCTAATCCTGAGTTCAGATCTAGCCTTAGACACTTACTAGCTGTGTGACCCTGGACAAGTCATATAACCTCTGCTTGTATCAGTTTCCTCATCTGTAAGCCAGGGATGATGTTAATAGCACCCACGTCCCAGGGTTGTAAGGATCATGTGAGATGATATCCAAAAGGCACTCAGTATAGTACTTGTCACATAGCAGGTATTTCTTACATGCTTCTTTCCTTCCTTCCTTTCTTCTTTTCCATAGAGAGTTTAAAATGTGAGTTGAAGAGCAGTAAATGTATACAAACTACTATAAGCCTATTCGAATTCGATGAATACATAGAAGTAGTACAAAATGCTTTGAAGAGAGTATTTTCAGCTTGGGGGGTCAAACAAGACTGTGGAAGAAATGTCAAAGGCTCTTAAAGGACAGGGAAATGGATTTTTGAGGAATGGGAAGTGATGGACAGGATGAGGTAAAGCCTTCAGATACGGCTTTTGGAGTCGGATGGGTGTGTCCCGTGCAGTTGTGTTGCAGACCAAAGCGGGTGCCACGTTTGAGCAATAGGAGACAGTCTAATTGACTGGTCTGTAAAGTATAGGAAGGTGAAGGGTGGTAAAATAGAATTTGAATGATAGGATCAAAAGGATTAGGGTCATATGTTCAGAGCTGAAACAGACTTTAGGTGCCACCTACCCCCAACCTTCTCATTTTATAGATGAGAAAACTGAGCTGCATGTAGGTTTATTGACTTGCCCAAAGTAACACAGGTTGTAATGGGCACAGCTGGGATCTGCCTCCAGATTTAGGGCTCTGTCTACTGGGCTATCCATGCTGTCAAATTATTGGGGCCAAACAGTAGGGAACCTTCACTGCCAAGCTAAGGAACTTGGTCCTAATTCGGTAGACAATGGTGAGCATTCAGGGCATTTTGAGCAGAGGAATGATATTATTGGAACTGTGTCTAAGGAAAATCATTCAAGCATGACTAAGTAGAAAACATTGGAAGAAGCCGCTGTTACGATATACAGATGACAGGTATTGAAGACCTTAGCTGGAACAGGAGAATTGAAATGAAAGGGTAGTTGCAGGAGATCAAGTGGGAAGATTCAAGGGGGTTCCCAGAGCCTGTAACCCATCACTACTACTACTACTACTACTACTACTACTACTACTACTACTACTACCACTTCTACTACTACTACTACTAGTAATAATAATAATAACAGGTACAGTAAGCATTTATATAGTAATTACTCTCTGCTAGGCATGGTGCAAGGTACTGGCAATACATAGAATAAAAAGTAAAATAGCCTCTGCCCTCTAAGAACTTACATTCTGACCGAGTTGAAAATATATATAGAGTAAAAGATCAAATAGAGCATATGCTTTAAGATGGTATAAAGCAATATCTCAGAGGGAAGGACACTAGCAAATAGTGAAATTATTATGGGTTTTTGGTTAGAGGCAACAATCAAGTTGAACCTCAAAATGAAAATATTTAGTCACTAATTAGGTGGAGAAAGAGAGAAGAAATAATGAAAAAATGATTTCAAGATATGAAGCTAGGAAGAAGCTTTAAATAAATCAAGAAGAGCACCTACTCTGTGCTAAACATACTGTCAAGATAACAAAGACAAAAATGAAATTGTCCCTGACCTCAAATAGCATATATTCTGTCAAGGGAGAAGGTCCGTTCATGGAATAAGAAAGTTACAAGGAACGGGCAGGTTTGGGAGGAAAGTTGATGTGTTTGATTTTAGACATGTCCAGTTTATCAAGATAGTGGTATCTTGTAGGCAGTAAGAAATGCAGCACTTCCACTCAGGAGAGAGTTTGGGCTCAGATATATTTGAGAATCCCTCATGTAGAGATAAGGCTCAAAAGTATCATGGTTTGAAGTCTGATATTGATAAAGCCATGATAGTTCTTGAGATGATTGAGGGAGTGAATTTAGAAACAGAAGGAAGCCAGCAGTAGAGCCTTGAAGAACATAAATAGGTATTGAAAAAAGAAAGGGGGTCAGACAGAAAAGAAAGGAAAGGAAGAAGTAAGAAGAATAGAATAGTAAAAGTTAAGCAGGGAGAGAGTAGCAAAAAGGAAAAGCTAGTCAGTGGTACAATTTTCTTCTTAGAGATAAAGGAGAGTTAAGAGATATTAAAGGTTTTCATATTGGACTATCATAAAATGATTTTAGAGGGAGTAATTTCAATCAAGACATTGTAATTAAAGTCATATTACAAGAGGTTGAAAGAATGAGTTAGGTGGTTGAAGTAGAGGTGGGAAGTGTGGCATTCTTTCTAGAAATTCAGTAGCCAATGAGAACTAGCTTGAGGGTATATCCTGGCCAGGGTAAGTTCTTTTAAGATAAAGGACATCTGAGTATCTTTGAAGTTAGGGAAAGAAACT
>CM053583.1:154701632-154784674 GCA_028627135.1 Pseudochirops cupreus
AAAACCACTCATTATTTCAGTTTCTACCCATCCCCATCAGCTTGGTGCAGTGAAAAGAATACTGCCTTTACAAGGGAACTCAGGCTTATCTAGTTCAGTTTCCTCATTCTGTACATAAGGAAACTGGGATCTAAGGTGATTAGGTGATTTGCCTAAGGTCATGGCATTGGAGGCTGGTTTTGATCCTAGGTCTTCTCATTCTAGAGTCAGTGCTTTTTTCCCATGTAGGAGATATGAATTCAAATCCCATCTCTGCTACTTTGTGTGACCTTGCACAAGTTACTTCTTTTCTCATTTGCCCGAGGAGTAAGTTGAACTCAGAGTCTTCTAAGGTTACTTGCCACTCTCAGTCTGTGATCCCAAGCTCACACCAACTTGTCTTAATTTCCATTTTTTCCTGATGGCACCACCTCATTCTTCCTGCCTTAGGAGGAAGGGTCATCTTGACTCTTTCCCTTTTCCATCCTTCAAAGCAAAGGAATTCCCAAATCCCATCCAGTCTACCTCCTTAATATCTCTCTTTTCTGTCATCCAATCTTGATTCCCCTCATTCTACTCCCACTACTACCATGCTAGTTGGGTGCTCGTTACTTCTCACAAAGGTTATTCTAACAACCTCCTAATTTCTTTCCCTATCATTTTGTTTTTCCTCTACCTCCAATCAATATTTTGCACTGCTGTCACATTAATTTTCTCATATCAAACCTCTAATTCACCATTTCCCTGCTAACACAAGAGAAACAGTAACCTTTAGTGATTCTACGTTCAAATCTGGCATTCAAGATTATCCATTATCTCCCTCCAAACTACCTTTGAAAACTCCATACTCCAGCCAAACTTGCCATATGTGTGTATACATACAGATAGATATAGATATAAATATCGTGCTGTCCTGCTAGTGTGTCTTCATTTACACTGTTTTCCTTCTTCCTTTTCCCACTGTTTTTTCACTGTTGAAAGCCTAACTAGGCAGCTCAAATGCTGCCTCTTCCATGAAGTATCTCCTGATGCTGCCAGCTGGAAGGGACTCTCTCCTTTCTCGCTCTCATTCTTTGGTGTACGTTATTTACCTCCCTTGTATATTATTAGGACATATATTGACAGATTTATATATGTCTTCTTTGAATTGGATTGAAATACGTTGAATGGAACATGTAATGTTGAAGCTAATGTGTATCTGCCAGTGTTTGACAGGAAACCCCAGATTTCATTTTACTTGAGAGAGTGTGAAAAGCAGGGCAATTACTAACAATCTCTTAGAACTAATGTAGATACTATAGCATAGCATCAAGTCACAGAGCAGACAGTGTGCTTGGAAAAGCAGCAGTTGCAGAACTAAGGTATTTGCTTTTAATGCAAAGCAAACAACCTCCACCATCACACTCAAAAAATAAGACACAAATTTCCACAAGATCATGGAAGTTGTTGACTAACTATAATGTGCATTCCAGTGTTGCCAGCAGGTGCTGATTTAAGCAAGGAATAAGAATCAGAAAAGGGTTCAAATGTATTATTGCCTGAATCAGCCTTTATTCCTAAATATGCAGAATAACTCATTTAGACTGTGTGTAGCTGTTGATTTACTAATATAACTTAATGGTTTCATTTAAGAAAGTTTCTAGAAATGAAATTTGTAGAAACAAAAATAGACCTTTTAGAATTCAAAAGTTTCATCTTGTCAGAAAGTAGAATTTTTCATTTGAGAAAGAAAAACGAATACTTTGTGGTAATCCCTTATAAGATTATTTTTCATATATACCACAATGTGTTTGTGTTTTATTTTATTTGTGGGAGATGACAATATAATTATAATAACATATTTCTGTAGTGCTTTGTGATCTGCAAAACACTTCCCTGTGAGGTAGGGACTACAGGTATCATTATTACCACTTTCAGTCAACCAGTCAGTAAAAATGTATTAAATGCCTATTATGTGTCAAGAACTGTGCTAAACTGTGGCAATCCAAATACAAAAAAGAAAAGGAAGCTCCTACCCTCAAGCATCTTATAATATAATAAAGGAAGACAACACACGCAAAATGAAACTGAAAATCATTGGGGCTAGAGTGGTTTTGAAGGGCTAGAGAAGGTATCTCACAAGAGGCAGAGGGCAAGGCTAAGGTTGAAAGGTTACATGAGCTGCCCATTGTTACAAAGAGCAAATGTCTGTCAGAAGATGGGGTTCATACTCTTTTATTATTCCAATTAGTAGCAATATAAAGCCGTACTATTCCTATAACTTCTTTTCTTTTTTGTGATTAAATACAATTCAGAATACCACTAGGAAAATTAACATTAATTTTGCAAACTAGTGAACATCTGATAGATCTCAGAGTCCCTGAATTTTCAAACAACAGGTCCTTAGAGATCTTCTAATCAAAACCTCTCCTCTTATGGATAAAGGAGCTGAGGTCCAGAGATGTTAAGTGATTTTCATAGTCATTGTCAGAGGCCGGGTGAAAGCTCAGCTCCTCTGATGCTTGAATCCTCCATTCTTCACTCCAGGAAATTGTCTTTCAGTGGTTTCAGGGATCTCATTTTGAGGGACTGTCAATGTCCTATCAAAATGGGACAAATTACATCTCGTAATGATCTTCTGGTCTCCTTCCTCTTTCTTCTCCTCCTCTTCTTTTTTTTTTTAAACAAATTATCACTGAGTCACTTTCTGTTGTAAAAAAAAATTATTCTTATTTTTATGTAAATGGCCGTTATTACCATCCCTCCAGCTCTTACCTTGCTGTCTCTTCAAATACATTTGCATGTTTTTGTTCATAGCACATCAGATTCCATTTAAAGTCAGTAAAATGTAATTTAACTGAAATTAAATGGTCATTAAGTAATGAAAAAAGGAGAGAAATAGCATTTAATGGATGTCCACAGTCTGTATTCTATTTACCAGTAAAATGGTGTCATGTAGTTGAGAGAATGATGGATTTGGAGTCAGGAAAACCTGAGCTTGTATCCTAGCTGAAGAAGTCTTCTTCACTGGGAAAATTATTTAACCTCTTTGCATCTCTTTTCTCCTGCTAAAATAGAGATAATAATCCCAGGGTTATTGTGAAGACCCATTGAGATGGGAAATCACACCAAAAACATTTTTTACATCTCAAAGGCTCTAGCATTGGGTGATAGACCCATAACTGGAAGGAACCTTAGAGAACATTTCAACAAAGCTCATTTTTATAGATAACAAAAGTGATACCTATAGAGGGTAACTGACTTGCTCGGGTAGTAAGTAAGCTAGTAAGTAGAGTAGGTGGGATTCAACAGCTAGTAAGTGAGACATGATTGAAACCCAGGACCTTTGACTCCGAATAATAGTAATAATAATGTCATTGATAATAGCTGATATTTATATAGCTTTTTCAAAGCACTTTTCAAATATGAACTCGTTTTAATGAAATTAATACATTTATCCAGCATGCTGATACCATTCCAGGTGCTGTTATGACCCCCCATTTCACAGATGAAACTGAAGCAGAGAGAGTTTAAGTGACTGGCTCCTTGTCACACAGCTGGTAAGGGTCTGAGGCCAGATGTGACTCATCCTCCGAGCTCCAGGTCCGGAGTTCTCTCTGTGAGGTCGCCTTTGTACTATACTCTGCTACATTCCTAAATGTAAAGCGCTTTTACTTTTGTTTTCCTCTTTCTGCTGCCTTAGGTATTTTACATATATATGTATATATATATATGTTTATATATTATATGTATTTATATATATTATATATATTTATATTTTATATTATATATAATATATATATATATTTAAGTATGAATTTGAAATGAAATGCACCTTTCTGCCATTTTAAAATATATTACATCTCTAATTAATAACCACACATACTATTTGGTTTGTATACTTCCCTAATATATGGGATATATACATTAACTTAAGAACGGCAACCCCTGTGGTCTTCTGGGTGTTGTTATTTATGCAGCTGGACTCTGAAGAAGAGTTGAGAAAATGAGCCTTTCTTCCTTCTTTGCAGGGGTGAGGTACTATGGGTGTGGAAACATTTATATACTATCAGTTAGTAAAACATGTATTAACCAAACACTGGGGATACAAAGAAAGGCAAAAGACAGCCCCTACCCTCAAGGAGCTTACAGTCTAATGGAGGAGACAACATGCAGACAACTATACACAAACATGCTATGGGCAGGAAAAATAGGAAATAATCAAGAAAGGAAGGGCACTAGAATTAAGTGGAATTAGGAAAGTCATCCATTTGATGGTATGATTTCAACGGGGATTTGAAGGGAGACAGGGAAGGGCAGCTAAGTGGCACCATAGAACATAGACTCAAGTGCTGGGTCTGGAGTTAGTAAGAGTCACCTTCCTGAGTTCAAATGTGACCTAGCTGTGTGACCCCGGGTGAGTCACTTAACTTAGTTTGCCTCCATTTGCTCATCTGTAAAATGAGCTGGAAATGGCAAACTACTCTAGTGTCTTTGCTAAGAAGATCCCAAATGGGGTCACAAAGAGTTATATACAACTGAAACAACTGAAAAACAAACAAAAGGGGGACCAGTAGGCAGAGATGAGGAGGGAAAGCGTTCCCAGCATGGAGGACAGCCATGGAAAATGCCCAGAGTCAGGAGGTGGAGTTTTTTGTTCAAGGAACAACAACGAGGCCAGGGCCATCAGATCACAGAGTAGGGGGGGTGAGAGAGGGATGTAAGAAGTAAGAAGACTGGGGGACCTTTTCCTCTTTATTCTTAAATCTTTATTAACAACAGTTGTCTTTTTGATTGGAGAGAGGGTTATTTTGGGAAATACAGATAGTGTAAAAAAACACAAACAAAGGGTATCTATAAAAAATTTTAAAAGATGTCAAAATCAGCCGTTTACACCTGACCCCCACCAGAAAACACCCCGACATTCTGTGCTGCTATGTCTGTCTGCTAGCAGCATTCTGCTACCTGTCCAGTTTTTTCCTCCACAATTCCTAACACTGTAGTTAGATGATCATAGAATCATAAAATATCAAAGCCTGGGGAGACCACTGGGATCGTCTAAATCAATCCTCTCATGTTATAGATTAGAAAGTTGAGGCCTCAGTCACACTCCTTAGGGTGCAAAGTCTGCAAGTTACTATTCACCCCTTGCTTCTCACTTATTTTCTTGTGGTCAACACCAGGCCAGCGGGTATGAGTCTGGAGGGTGGCTGTTGGATTGGGAGGGGTTAGAAAATGATCCCTCTTTCTGTCAGGTTCTTCTGTTTTTAAGGGAACTTTTTTTAGTTGATAATGAATTCTCCCAGGGAAAAGAGGCTGTGAAGATTTTTTTAGAAAGACTTCTTTCTCTTTATACCTCTACTGATAAGTGACCCTAAAGAAACCCAAGCAAATTTCTCACCAGTCATACCTGAGAGAATTAAACATCAGCCTGTTGGCTGGGAGTATACCCTACTTTGAAATAGTGGTCTGATAATAAATAACTCACATAGCAATTTCTTTATGATTTAAAGGGAGGATCCAATTTCTTTCATTTCAGCAAACATTTTTCAGAGACCTACTGTGTTTGAGATGATGGCATATGGATAAAGGGCTGATCAGAGTCCAGAACACTTGGATTCAAGTCCATTCGTTAACATAGACTAGCTGAATGATGCTGAACAAGCTCTCTATAACCTTTTAGTATCCTCAAGCAGCTACCTAAATCCCCAAAAGCCCAAGTTCTGGGGCATTCACAGATCTGCCTTGGTTAAGGGAATTTCTTCTTTGGGAATTCCTTATCCAGGGGAGGTGAACCTGTGGCCTCAAGGCTACAGGTGACATTCTAGGTCCTTGGGTGTGGTCTTCTAACTGAGTCCAGGTTTAACAAAGCAAATCCTTTTTATTAAGGCAATTTGTTCTGTGAAGTTTGGATTCATTCAAAGGACCACACTTGAGGACCTAGAGGGCCACATGTGGCCTCAAGGCCATGAGTTCCCCACCCCTGCTCACCATCCCCCCTTCTCTTGCCATCTAATTGTAAGATTATGCAGTTGATGGTTTGAATTTTTGCACTTGAACTGCCTTTGAATTCCATTTATAAATGTGCTGGAACAGAATCAGAGCCATTTTCACACTTAAGCACTCGCCTTGGATGAGAATTGACCTCCTAAAACAGAGACATCTCCCCTACCTGGCATTAAGTCAGGGCTGAGGGCAGTGGAGAACTACTGAGCTATTTTAATGTTGTGAAAGGAAGTTATAGATGAGGAAGGGTTTTCCTTTTCCCATTTTAACTGTATCATTGTGGGCTGGTTCTGTTGCCAATGTCCTGCTCTGGGGGAACGCTGATGTGTATGGGGAGGGCGGGTGATGAGAAGGAAGAAAGGAAGGGAGGGAAATACACTGAACATCCTGAAATCATTGCTGTGTAATTCGATCTACCATGAACTTGCGGCATAACCTTGGACATGTTACCTCAACTCAAATTTCCACATTTGTACAGTGAGGAAAATACTTGCCACACGCTTACTTTTCTGAATAGGGAGATGGAGATTAATGAGCTGGTTTCTACTGTTCTTTGCATTTCTCTGTGTAAAGGAGACATTTCTTTGTGTGATATACACCGGCCTGCCTTTTTCAGGTCAACAAAACAAGTCGCTTTCAGTATAATAATAGCTTTTGGTGTAATAATAAAACCTAGAATTTTATAGCACTTTCTGGGAGCTCAAAGCATTTTTTTTCACTTTATTTCATTTATCTTTATAATATCCTTGAAAAACAAGTAGAGGCAAGGATTACCCTTTTTAGAAAATAGAGATATTCAGGCATAGAGACTCCCTGAAAATAACACTTAAGTTAGTGGTAAGATTAGAAATAGCAGCTCCCTGGGAGGTGACTGGCTCAAAATGCAGAATGTGACAAACATTTTTGGGCATAGGTGTGGGCGTTTGTTTTGCTTGACTATGAATATTTGTTACAGAGGCTTTCTTTCTTTTTCTCTTTCTTAGTGGGGGAGGAGGGTGAGTTGGCTGGGAGGGAGAGAAAATAAATGCTTGTTAATTGAAAAAATAAAATTTAATTAAAAAAAGAAATAAAAGTCAAGTCCAAGGATCAGGCTGCTCATTATCAAAATTAAAACAAAACACATGTTAGCACTTGCTCTCTGGGAGGCTAAAATCTAACTTAGATTGTAGCGTACAGCAGAAGCAAAGGTCTAAGGTGAACAAACAGGGAAAAAAATGAGACAAACCAGTCCATGGTATCTGAGGACGGTCCACACACACACACACACACACACAAAGGTTTTAGGTGTTTTATTTATTTCCCGTGGGAGAAGTGTGAGTTCAGAAAGAAAACAAGGTTGGTCTGAGATAAAAACAATTAATAAGGGGTAAGTTGGAATAGGAGAGACGGGTGAAAACCAGTGAGGAAAGAGCATGAAAAAGAGTCTCTGTGGAAAGGGTGAGGTGAGGCTATAGAGGGTGGAGAATAATGTGAGAAAAGAAATAGTCCTGGCCTTTCCCTGTTCTTGTCTCTCACTAGGTGGAAAGATGGGTGACAATGACCAATTCTTCTCCCCAGTGACATTGGTTCAAGGGAGTCTCAGAAGTGATTCCTTCTTTCTCTGTAGCATTCTGTCTTCCTAAACTGACCCGGGCATCTTCTTGTGTTAGGCACATTAGGTCATTTGATTCTTAGATTTTTTTTTCACCTTTGTTGAAATTCATATCAATTTAGGAAGCACTTATTAAACACCAGTGGTGTTGGGTAAAACAGAAAGGACAGGGAAATTATCACCGCCATTAAATTTTTATGTGATATTTGAGGAAAACAACATGAGCACAGATAAGTAAATCGGGGCAGAATGTCAGTGGTATGGGGAAGTCCTGGGTGAGAAAACTCTTATTTACCGATTTACCAAGTCACCACCTCCTTTGCAACTGATGGCCTTGGAGGGTTTCTCAGAGTAGTAAGGGATTGACATGTACAGTATATGTCAAAGGTGGAAACTGAACCAAGGTCTTCTTGTTTTCAGGGCTGGCTGCCTATCCACTACTCCAGAAGATTTTTAAATAGTCTGCTAGGCATGAGAGTATATAGACTGCTGACACTTGGAATCATGAAGCCCTGAGTTCAAATCTTACTTCAAACACTTACTGGATGTGCCATCCTGGGCAGGTTGCTTAACCTGTCTGTTCCTCTGTTTTCACATCTATAAAATGAAGATGTTTACCTTGTTGGCCTCTAAGGCCTCTTCCTATTCTACATCTATGTTTCTTGGAATTTAAAAAATAGCAAAACTCTACCTAGAACTACTGTGACTTTTCTGTTTAAATCTGCATGAATGAAACAATTTTCACCAGGGAAATGATAGCTTTCAGCGTTCTCTCATTTTGATCTCCCTTCGCCATTTAGGAAGATTTTTTTTTTTTGGTAGGGAATATTCCTGCTCTATCTATGCAAAACATAGACTCCCTCACCCATGTACCTTATGACAGTTCAGCCCACACTTTTGACCCTGTTTACAGAAAGGACAAGTCATCAAACCCTAGGACTCACCTGGAGTACCCAGGCGTGGCACTGCCTACAGTTTAGACCAGGGACATTCCATGAGCTTTGTCCTCCCTATCTTCACTGTCCCCCTCCACCCCTCTCATCTCCGTCCCTCCCTCTCTCTCTCCTTCTCTCTTCCTCTCTCTCTCTCTCTCTCTCTCTCTCTCTCTCTCTCTCTCTCTCTCTCTCCCCCTTCTCTCTCACTCACATACTTTCTTTCCCAGCAGGAATTATTTTCTCTCCTACCTGTGCTATTTGAAAGCCCATTTCCTTGGCTCCTCTCCCAGAAGGACACAAGCTTAAGGCTGTACAAAAGAGGTGAACAAGGGCTGAATTTACATACAGCAGTGTAGAAACTGACAGTAACAGCTAAATGGAGACAAACACAAATTCCAGGTTTTGTTCTAGAAACAGACCTGAGACAGAACTCCACCCCCGTCACGATTGTGAGATTAGGGGGAACGGGAAAAATAGCACAACTTTACTCATCTTCGTGCCCCACAGAGTTGTCAGCTCTTGTCCCCTTCAGAAATGAGGACAGGCAGGTTGATCTTGTTCAGGTTCCTGTCATCATTGATGCTCCTAGGTGTCTTAATTGTTAGAGAAAAAATGTCCTTCTCATTCAGCTTCCTGTTTGTTTGATAGCATTAACTTGTTGAGGGGAACCTACTACAGACAGGATTATTCAGTTCCTTTTTCTCATAACCTGTGAAATAAGACCAGCTATTTTCTACCCCAGGGAGAGGTGCTTCCTGGTACAGTAAGAAAAACCAAGAACCATGTTTATAGCTCCTTGGCCTCTATGCCTTCTTTCCCTTCTCTTGAGTGACTGATACATAAAAACAGATGTTGGCCAGAAATGCTGCATCAGAAAAGATAAAAAAGATGATTGGTTCCCAAGCCAGATAATGGCACTGAAGCCCATCAGAGGGATGTGAACAGTGGTCCTTTGCCTTCCTGAGAGCACTTTTTTCCCTGAGGTAATTAGGTGAAGAACAGTTACTTTTATACTACTTTTGTGTGTGTACTGTCTGTCTACTCTTTTAAGCCTATGGTTTATGTGGCTAATAATAAAAATAACAGTCGCATTTATATAGCACTTTAAGGTTTCCAAAGTGCTTTACAGATATCTCATTTTGTCTTCACGACCTTGGCCAGCCATCTGTAATAAGAACCAAATTATGATCCTATGTCTGTAAATGGATTAAAAATGAGAAACAGCAGTGGATTGAAGAGATCATTGGTCTAGGGTCAGGACCTTAGCTGGACAACCTGTTACATAGCCTCTTTTATCTGACCTCTAAGCATATGGTGTCTGAAACATTTAAATTCCCCTTCACCTCCCCACATACAAGCAGACAACTGCTAGACTTATAAAAGGTTTCGTGACCAGTGAGAACAGAAGAATTAAAGGCTGTTCTCTGGGTCATTAGTGCAGTGAAGGATGCTGTCAGTGAGAGGAGGGGTAGAATTGAAAGGGAATTTGGTCCAAAAGGACTGGTAAGAAGAAAAAAGAGAAGACAAACACAATTTGCATTGTCCCTTATTTGGGGCATGCATTTTTACCAAAATATAGACATATTTATTCTTTTAGTAAGCTCATGACCTCTAAGTGTTAAGAGGTGAAAGAAACAGAGTCCATCTAGTACAATCTCTTCCCAAACACCAAAGAGGAAAATGAAGCTGAAGGGAGTTAAGTAATTTGCCCAAGGTCACATGGGTTATAGGGCAGCTAGGTAGCAGAGCGGACAGAGAACTGGGCCTGAAGTCAGGAAGACTCATTTTCCTGAGTTCAAATCTGTCCTCAAACACTTAATAGGTGTGTGACCCTAGGAAAGTCACTTAACCCTGTTTACCCTGGTTTCCTCATCTGTAAAATGAGCTGGAGAAGGAAATGGCAAACCATGCCAGTATCTGCCAAGAAGACTCCAAATGGGGTCACATAGAGTCCGATACAACTGAAAAATGACAGAACAACATATGGGTTATAAGCATCAGAGGCAGGATTCGATCCCAGGTCCTTTCTTTAAATATACAAAAACTTCTACCAACCCACCCACCCTATGACATTGCTGACATACTGAGTTCTCTTTTCTTTTAATCCTTGTTTCCATGTTTTACATTTTTCTGACTACTTTTTAGCAGTTAAATTCTAAGGTTCTCTAAACTAGAGTTTAGCCCAAGTTAGCCCAAGTCCTGCCTGGAGTAGATGGCCCTGACAGTATCCCTCCCACAGTCTGATCACTATATAAATATCAAAATTATTTGTGACTGCTCTGTGATGGGCATTATGCAGTATGAAGAGATGTACAGGATACTATTATGACCATTTCCTTTAAAAATCTGTAACTTAATTGCAGTCAGTAACCAAGAAAAAGGGAAAAGCCATCTTAACAGAAGACTTTTCAAAGTTGAGCATTTGACTATTTACCCAGTGCCAATAGAATCATGTAATTTCGGTATTGGAAGGAACAAGACCAGTGATTTTCCTTCCTCTGCTTGAAGACTTTTAGAACTGAAGAGCTCACTCCCTCCCTTAGCAGTTCATTCTGTACCCTGACAGCTCTAAGTATTGTATAGAAACTCTTCCTAAGTTTGAGCCCAATTCTCTCTCTCTCTCTCTCTCTCTCTCTCTCTCTCTCTCTCTCTCACTCTCTCTCTTTCTCTCTCTCTCTCTCACTCTCACTCTCTCACTCCTTCACTCCCCCCTCCTCTCTGTCTCTTTTTTTTGTGTTCTATACTATATTCTGCTTTCAGAAGTCAATCAAAATTGACCACTCATAGTACAACTGAAAAAATACGTGAAGTACTTATTGTGTCACTGTGGCACAGTGAAAAGAATATGAAATTTGGAATCTTGAAGACCTGAGTTCAAATCCTTGCTCTGGTATTTACAATCTGTGTGACTTTGAGCAAGTCATATAATCACTCTGGTTTCAGTTTTTTCTTCAGTAAAATCAGCAAGTGATTTTGAAGGTCCTTTTGAGTTCTAAATTAAAAAATCTATAGTTTCTTCATCACACTGAACTTACTGTTGAAGATCTCATCTATTCATGGCAGGATATAAAAAGACTTGCTTCCTTTCTGGAAATCATATTTCTGATTAAAATTTTGTCTGCCATATACCTCTGGTTCATAGGGAGTTTGCCATCCTCTAAAATTTTTACAGTTGATTTTAAATCCAAGTGTGGGACTTTATTTCTATCCCCATTAACCTTAATTTTAATGGACTAAGCCAATCATTTTTACCCCTTCAGTTTAAAAAAAAATTAATCCATCTGGTGAATTAACCATATTGCTCAGCTTTGTGGCATCTACACATTTCATAAACCTGCCGTCTATTTATTCATACAATTTATTAATAAAAATTTAGAACGGAGTAGAGCCAAGGACAGTCCATTCTGCCTTGTTCCATCATTTTCATTTCAGACACTTTTGTGTCTAGTTGTCTGATTCCCAAAACCCACCTAAATCCACTGTTATCCAGCCTCTATCTCTGTTTTCTCCATTAGGATAATTATGAAAATCTTTGCACATGCCTTTCTGAATTACAGGTATACCATGCTTATTGTATTGCTTGTATTCGTCAGCTGAGTAGCCCTTTTGCAGACATGCTACTTAATAAAGTTAAATATTTCATGTCTCACTGTTTTTACTCAGTCCATCAATAGTTTTAGCTAATAACTAATAAGCAGATGGAGGAACAGAACATGTATGCATATGAATTTCACAAACCAGAATTTCACTTTTCAGTAATCTGCTTTAAGATGTCTCCAAGAATTCATTTAGCCTAAAAGTGGGTGGGGACTGACTAGGTCTGGTGTAGTACACAAGAGCCTTGGAATTGACAGTCATGAATGAATGAGTGTTTTTGAGCACGCACTTTCTGCCAAACATTGTATTAAGTGTTGGAGACACAGATTAAACAAGCAGACTTCCCTAAGCAAACTTCCATTCTAAAGAGGGAAGACAGAAAGGGGAGTTAAAAGAGAGAGTGGAGAAGGGGGAATGCCAGGAATTACCATAGTGGCATGATCCAGGCAACATAAGACATGAGATCCCAGTGTCCCAGAGGTAGAGTGCAAGGTTATGGTGAGTATAGTCAAGTCATGTGACTTTGTGACCAAGATTTGGAAATGTTCACAAACTTTCATGGTAGCCAGTTTCTGGGCAAATAAGTTCAGATCCCACCTTAAAGACTTTCTGGCTGTGTGACCCTTTCAAATGACTAAGCATCTCTGTTCCTCAATTATACCATCTGTATAATTGATGTTGGATTCAGCTTCTAAGGAATCTGCTATCTCTATCTGGAATCTGTAATTGTAGAAGCCATATCAGTGTTTCCATCGAATTCTCCTTACCCAAAATGTGGATATCAACTTTGGTTTTTCTAACTGAATCAGAAATAGAGGTTGGATTTCAGAAAGGGATTCCACTAACACTTCAGGCAAGTAAGGTAAAAATGAAACACACTTGAAGAATGTAGAATCATGGCATTTCAAAGCACAAGAATTTTATCCTGAGATAACTTTAGTCCAGTCATAAATGGCTAGTGTACCTTCCTCAGTTAACTAGCCCCATTCCTGAATATTTAGCACCTGGGTCTGACACCACTCTGTACCATCTGTCTTCCTTTCTTGGGAGAAGGCCCGGATCAGTCCCTCTGGTCTGGTCGCTTCCTCTTTTTCTTTTCCCCTTAAAATTTGTTGCTCTCCATGGTCCCTACCAGTTTTTCCAGAGAACTTCCTAGCATTCTGCTGGAAAATGCTGCAAGGTATTATTAGCACACCACATTAGCAAGACTCTATCTACTAATAGTAAGGAGGAAAAGAAATCTTATCTTCACAGTTGTCATCCACAGTAGCATAACTCTAACTTTCCAGCACACTTGCAAGGCCTTATCTATGGGATTGCTATGGGTAAAGGTTAGCACTAAGCTTAACTTCATATGATTATGCAAGCCAAGAGTACAAACAGTATACTTTAGTATTTTGTACTGATGTGAGAACATCAATGCATTCCCTTTGCTGGTTTAGGTCAGTGTTTTATCATCCTGTTTAATTCTTTTCCATGTGCTTCCATAAATTCTCCATGGAGTATCTACTCAGCATACTTGAGATCTTTCCCTGCATCTTTTAATATTTTGTAGATAACAGTGTACTACTCTACCTGCTCATATGTAATCTCTTATTCTTACTACATAACCTTTTATAGTTGCACATGCTCTGGTTGATATCTTTTATGCCATTTTTCTTGTACAAGTCATTACTGGCAATGTGCTATAGCCTACTTGTACCTACCATATGTCTTTCTATTGCAACTGAGATCTTTTTGAAGTCATGATGTTCTGTGATTTGTAGACATAATATCATTTTCAAAGGCTTCAAGCATCCATTTTCAGAATATCACAGAGAAGGGAAAATTTCAAAAGAATGGGGAAAATGATAGATGATATTGGAAGTAAAACAGTATAATGGGGTGGGGGAAAAGCCAAATTTGTCATTAGAGGATGTGGGTTCAAATTTTATCTCTGACTTTTGCTCCATGTATGAATTTGGGTAAATCTTTGAACCTCTTTTTGCTTTAATTTTATTATCTATAAAATGAGGTACTAGGACCAGATGAACTCTGAAGTCCCTTCTGGAAAGATAACCAAGTAGACTAAGTAACTGCTGACCCATGTGGCTGCCATGTCTCTGTATAGACCTCTAGAATATCCTTGTTTAGGCTAGACATGCTTTTGTCTTCAGGAACCATTCTGTTTTCTGATCTGTCTGCTAATAGTGGAGGCCCTAGTCATAAACCCCTCTAGAGATATGCCTGGCTTTGTGGAACAGCAGGGACATAAGAGAAGTTGTCAGCTCACACTAAGAAGGGCACTTAAAACTAGGGCACTAGGTAGGTAGTTCCTACCCTAGGACTTTTAGTCATACCTTAATTCAGCTGTTATATGGGCCTGCCTACTTGTCCCAAAACCTGACACATCAGTCCTCCAGTTAAGATGCTGTTCTCTACCTGGTTTGAACCTAGACAAACAGCCTTTGCCAGTATATTCTGATCCTGCTTCTGTTTGTGTCCTTTCTATCCAGTCTGGATCTCTGAACAAGGACCCCAAATTACCTACATAGACTTTATATTTGTCCTCTTCCCTACCTGCAGAAGGCAGCTAGGTGGCTTGATGGATAGAATGCTTGGCCTAGAGCCAGGGAGATCTGAGATCAAATCTAGATACTTACTAGTTCTGAGACCCCTTTTTGGATTCACAGTGCCCATATATCCTATTCATACTAATTCATTCATTGTGCATTCAGATGAAAAAGAACCTATCAGCCAAGATGCTCACCATCTTTGCTGTAGTAGATGAGATCATATAACATGAAGCCATGGAAAGTTATAAAGTGGAGAGAGGGAAGAGGGGGATGGAGCAAGGAAGGGACCAGCACTGTGGATATAAAAATGAGAAGCAATTAATTGAGCTCACACTCTAATGGGGAAGACAACTCATATAATGAATGTTGGGAGGAGTGTTTTATGCTGGGAAATTTTAGGGATGATAAGTGGAATGATAAGGCTATCAATTCAGAAGCTTAAAAACAAGTTTGTTTTTAACCCATTATTTTGATTTTTCAAAATCATTTAAGGAACATAGTGTAGGGGAGAGTATTGACTCCCAAGTCAAAGGACCTGGGTTCAAATTCCACCTCCAATGCTTACTACCCATGAGATCTTGGATGAGTCAGTAACTCCTGGATCTCCATTTTTTCTTCTGTAAATTGAGAGTGTTGGACCAGATAGCTTCACAGGACCCTTCCATATTTAGATCTTTCATAGCACAACCCTGCAAATACATGAAGCTAAATATCATGTCACCATGGTACAGGGGGAAGAGTATGGGATTTGGATTCTAGAGGAGTTGCTCCTGGAAGTCTTCATAGAAGCCATCATCCAGTGAAACTCCTTTGAATTCAAGTGCAAATATCACAGCATTTCTGATAGTTAAATATGCCTAATTTAATGACAGTGGAATGTTAAAAGAAAATTATTTAATTTGTCTGACTTCCCTCTTTCAGTTAACAGTACTGATATTCTCCCAGGGCAGCCAGGAATCCTGGTTAGAAAGCTTACTGTTTTCTTGACACATCTCTTTTCCTCATCTCACCAATTCATAGAATGTTTCTGAGTCCTGTTAACCTTTCTCTTGGAATTGTTTCCAGTACACATCCCTTTCTTTCAATTCCTATTTCCTCATCTCCCCTAGGCTCAATTACTATAAAAGTTTCCTTCCTTCTTTCCTTTCCTTACTTGTAGGTCCTCTCTGTTCTGTTCTACTATAAGTGTGTCTGTATATACATATGGATACATATATACATACACATATATTTACACACACATATATATATACATACATACATACACATACATTTAAAAACCTTCACTAGCTCTCTATATCCTAAAATACTATCTAAACTGCTCTTTCTTGCTTTCAAGGCTTTCTGTCATCTCCCCTTTGAACTGCTTCTCTATCCACTATATATTGAATTATATTTCTTATTATTCTCCCAAAATGAAACTTCAGCTCTGGACAAGCCAAGTCTCATCACATGAATATACCACAATCATTTTCTCTTCCAGGTTTACACAGATGTTTACTCTTCATGGACCTTCCCGTGGACTTGGCATACTCTCTGCTCTTTTTGCTTAGCTACATCCTGCCCTCATTTCAACAGCCAGTTTGTTTTACCTGGCTCTTAGAGACTTCCTGAACCACTTCCTCTCTTCCTGACTCTTATCTCCCATCCAGCAATAATGCATCAAAGTTTTATTAAGCGCCTGTTATGTGTAGGACAGCTAGGTGGCACAATAAATAAAACACACGTCTAGAATCAAAAGATTTCTTCCTGAGTGCATATCTGGCCTCAGACACTTACTAGCTGTGTGACTCTGGGCAAGTTACTTAACCCTGTTTGCCTCAGTTTCCTTATCTGTAAAATTAGCAGAAAGTAAAATGACAAACCACTCCAGTGTCTTTGCCAAGAAAACCTCAGTTGGGGTCTCAGAGAGTCAAAAGTGACTGAACAACAACTATAAAAATAAGGCCTTTTGCTAAGGACTTCAATGCAAAAAAAAGAAAAAAAAAGGAAAAAGCTAAGCCCCACCCTTAAAGAGTTGACTTTCTACTGGGGATTATACATATACTTATATCTCATTTTGTACTGTTAATTTTGTGTGTTACCTTTTCTCCCTAATGAGAAGGAAAACCTTGTGGACAGGGACCATAACTTATTCTTCAGTCTCCTTTGAGACACCTAGAATAGAGTCCTGCACATAGTAGGGCCTTGTGCATGGTATGTGCTTGATACATTAATTTTGACTGATTACAAAAAAGTAGAAGTTGCTTTTTGTTACATTTTATATTATTTCATACAGTGAGTGTATTTAGTTCTGCACCATCTGATAAATTACCTTATGATCTACATCAGACAAAAATATTAAGTAGACTTAAAAAAAAAGCTTTTGCTAGCTGTAGCTTGTTAAATGATCCTATAACCAGCTTGTTGAAATGTGCCTTAAAGCCTTCTATAGCAATTGTAATCATATGCAGTGACACCCACTTGTGCTGGGAAAGACAAAGCTGATTAAGCCTACAACACCTGAATGTTAAGTCTTTTCATGAATTTAAAATTGTTGGTTTCCTTCTTTTTTAACCCCATTAGAATTATATGAGCAATTTTAACCCTGCTTTTCCCTCAAAGGCTTATTATTTCAGTGTAATTGAGATTTCAACATTTATAATTTTGCTTGAGTCCCAAAGCAGTGAACCAAGCTGGTCTTCTAAAAATCCTAGAAGAGGAGACCTCAGGGCCAGAGGTTATATAAGGAAACAGCTCCGTCTTCTTATCTCAGGCCATTGCCTCTGTCCCTTTGTTCAAGAGTAAGAAATTATTAGTTGTTAAATTACTATGATATGGATTATTAAGGACCATTAGAAACATTCAGTAATTGCTGGTTGTAATATAATAGAGGAGGAGGTTTTTTCCCCCTTCATTGTTGTGCCCTGCAAAGAGTATTAAGAGGTTTGATAGTATGTGTTCAAGCCATTACATATCACAGATTCATTTCCAGCAAAGAGAGAATTGCCCCATTAGACTGTATTATCTAGCTTAATAATCGCTGCTGGTGTTCACAATGAGGGTGAAGGATAGTTCCTGCATCTTTTCCTCTTTTTTAATACCTGCATTTATATTAATATCATGGCTTAATGTATTGCTTTAAAATTATATTGCACTTTGAACTGTAATTAGTCTAAGATTGACATCTTCTATGGGTAGAAGCATAATAAGTTTAGTACCAAGTTACAGTCATTTTTCTAGCTCATGTAATGTTTGGTTTACTTAAATGTAATTTTGTCCTTAGTGTCCCAGAGAGGAAGGATGGGAGGGAGGAAGAGAGAAAATTTGGAACTCAAAAATTTTAAAGAAGAATATTAAAAATTATCTTTACATGTGATTGAGAAAAACCATTATTCAAAAAATTAAACATAATTTGAGGGAATTTTGTCATATGTCTACAGAACCAGATAATGCCATTGACGTCAGTCTCACATGTCCCATTAATCTATGAAAACATAATGTTTTTTACTTGCAACATATTACAACCACAAGTTGATTGGTTGTTAAAACCTAATCATCACATTATCATATGTGTATATATATATATATATATATATATATATATATATACATATATATATATATATATATATATATATTTTTTTTTTTTTTTAAATAGTCAGATTCTTTATGGCCATTTGTGGTTTAGTAACATCCCATTCCCACCACTGTCATGGGGGACCATCTCTGGTCACCTATGACTTACTTCAAAATGTAGTGATACTGCATAGTGTGAAATTGGAAAATCTGTTCTGTGTGTGTTCTAATGGATGTAACGGCCATTAAGTATATGAGTCTTCTGACGTTGTAATCAGATGTGATTCAGTCTGTTAAATATCCATGAAGCAACATCTGCTTCCCAGAGTGACCTTCTGGTAAAGAATACTTAGCATCTATTAGTGGTTCATAGTGCAGATCTGCCTTATTTGAAATGCACTAAACTAGAGTTATCTACTGCTGTTTAGCAACTAGCTTGTAATAATTTATTGCAGTTAAATAAAGCTTTAAAAAAACTCCATTAAATAATTATAGGGATTATATGCATTTCAAAAACCTTTGTGTTCTACTGAAATTACCCATTTAATTTCAGGGTTGGTTTGTTAAAAAAAGCTGAGATCTAAAGGCACATTAGGGGAGCTGTCAGATGCTGTTTTCTGTAGGTGTTAATAAAACCAGATGAAAAAAAAAAACCTGAAACAAATTAAAACCAAAAGCAATTTTGCCATCTGTTGTATATTAATTAGAACTTTTTGTATCAAGGGTAAACGTGCTCTTAGAGTATGTCACTGAACACACGCTAATAGAATAATATGCAAATATATTAGACTATGGAATTATATTCAGTTTCTAATTCTAACTCATCTGTTTAGCGGATCCCCCAAGAAATCAGTAGTGTGTATATTTGTGTGTGTATGCAGAAATATATAATAGTTTCTTATCTTTTTTGTTTTTTAGAGCAGCCTGCCAGTAATCAAGGACAGTCCACTCTGCAACCTCTGCCACCTTCGCACAAACAACATTCTGCACAGCATCATCCATCCATCACTTCTCTCAACAGAAACTCTCTGACCAATAGGAGGAACCAGAGTCCGGCCCCGCCGGCTGCTTTGCCCGCCGAGCTGCAAACCACACCCGAGTCCGTCCAGCTGCAGGACAGCTGGGTCCTTGGCAGTAATGTACCACTGGAAAGCAGGTAACTACTTTATAGGAGATTTCTCAGTCTTTTGGCAACTGAGCAGAAGCAATTCCACATGCTAGAATTTCAGGGATTACTTACTGCTTTTTATATCTGGGGTTGAAAAATAAACTAATCTAAACTTTTCTCCCAGAGTTCAAGTGTACTTCAATCATCCAAGCTGTATTTTGTTTCTCCTGCTCTTTAAAAATTCAAGTAGTCATAATAAAAAGATAGGTCATATGTATTTGATTGTTTTTACCATTGAGGGCTAAGGAGACCCTTCTTAGACTGTGGGAGAAAGTAGAAATCTGTATCATTTTCTCTTCCACAAATTCTAACCAAACACCCAAAGGTTACAGGGAAAATACAAGAGCATATTTCTTGTATTTAGTATTCTCTCTCCTCTGTCCTTTTCTTCATTTTTCTACTCTTTCTTATTGTTATTCTTTCTGGTAAGTCATCAAATGATAAATTCTTACATTCGGAAAAAGAATTCAGAGGTCACCTAGTTCTGTGATCCCTTCTTCTTAGTCATTGCTAGTAGTCCTTTCTCCTGTTAGTTTAACCCCAGTGACAAGGAACAATTTGTTTCACAAGGTACCCTTTTTCATTGATGGTACTGCAAAAAGAACAGTGTGCTTGGAGTCAAGAGGACTGAGTTTAAGTCCCGACTTTGTCTATGATGGTTTTTGTGACTTGGGCCAAGTATCCCCAAGTCTCTGAGCCTGTTTCCTCATCTGAATAGTGGTAAGAATCATATCTGCACCCTTATGTCATAGGCTTGACATAAAGTATTTGGTAAACCTGAAAGTACTCTCTCCATGAGTTATGTATTATTATAGACACATTAAAAAAATACTAAAATTTATCTCCCTATAAATTGCACCCACTGAATCTAATTCTGTGTCCCAGAGAAACACAGAATGATTCCACTTCTTTTCTGTATAACAAGTGTTCAAATACTTTTACAGCTCTGGCCTACTCCTTCAATTACCCATCTTCTAGGTGTAATATCCTCAATATGTTCAATCATTCCTCTTGTGGCATTGTTTCCAAATATCTTCCAATCCTAGTTATTCCCTCAGCACACTCTAGTTTGTTAGCAAACTTCTTTAAAAAATTGGTCAGCAAAAGGTGGTAAATTCCCTGGGAAGAAGGACAGTTCAACAGAGATGTTTCTGTGATATAACCACAAGAGGCTTTGTGATGTTCCAAAAAGAAAGGCAGCCCCAGTTCAGGTCCTGCCTCTGATATGTACAGATTCTTTGACCCTGGACAATTCACTTAACCACTCAGGTCCACTGCCTCCCCTAAAATCTCTAAGGCTGCCAGTGACAGAGTAGAAACTCGGCTACAGTTGGTTGGTTTTGGGTTTTGGATTTTTTGGGTTTTTTTAAATCTCAGTTTCCCATACTCATGATGTTATAGGTCAAATCCTAAAAAAAAAATAAAGCCTAACCTCTAATTTAAGTTTTAAAAATAAAATAATTTATTTAGTTTCCTCTTAATTTAATGACCGAGTGGAAGGAGCTTTGGACTTTGGACACTTCAGAAGACCTGCCTCCCTCCCTTACCCCTTTTCGACATCATTGTCCTTATGTGTAAAACAAAAGACTGATAGCTAGCTTCTCTTATTTCCCCTAAACCACCAATGATTATCTCCTTTAAAATGTCTTTCATGAAAAAGACCTTGGTAAGAGTGGTAGCTCACCTTTTTTATCTATTGTCACTGGTCCTCTTATGGCAAAGGATTTAAAGTCACGAGAGATGTGACAAATAAAAAATTCAAGAGACCTTGTTTCTGGGTAATTTTAATAATCATGCTTTAATAATTAATTAAAGGGGTCAATGACACTCTCAAATGCCAAAGACCCTTCCTGGAATCTACTTTGTGTACCCTTGGAAAAGTGGGTGTTCTGAGGGTGGCAGTCGACTTTTATTGGTTAACAATTAATGAGAATGACTGTTATAATGAGAGGTGGACCTATTCTAATGAGGGGTAGGGGATATGACTTTGATTATGTCATTTATTTCCAAATCAACTGCAGCTTTGGGCAATCCAGAAAAAGGATCTATCCCCCTTCTCAAAACTGCCTGAGTGGGCTGGGATTTGCCTGAGATTAAATTCTTTGTAAGGTTTTCTAATTGGATAGGGCAACAAATTCACCTATATAAGAAAGTCATGGTGGGGTAAATTTTTGGGAAAGGTCAGTGATCTCCCCAGTAATTTTCTTATTTAATAATCATTTCTCTTAGAGATCTTAGGTGCCATGTGTTTCATCTGCCTCACACCCTCATTTTATAGATGAATGAATTGGGAGGTAAATCGAGTTGGTCAAAATCATTTAGGTAATTAGTGCAAGAGCTGGGATTCACAGCCATCTTCTGCGAACAAATCCACTGTCTTAGTTTGGAGGGAAGGTTCCCCCACCATATGATGTGCATATTCCCTCAAACCTTCATGATTATCTTTCTTCCCCACATCTTAATCTTTCATCTTGTTGCAGGGGGTGGGAAAACAATCAGGGAAGACATAGCAACAGTATGCTGGACCCTCTGGGCCATTTTCTCATTTGATAATATTTGTCACAAAATCCTGATCCCAGCACAGGGAACCCATGGTTAACTTGAGCATTCAAATTAGTTCCAGGGAGTGTAACACAAGATAGAAAACACTGTCTCACAGTGGACAGATTTCTAGTTTGTGCAGAAGAGATAGAGCATCTGAACCAATTGTACCCTGAGGATCAGCCAGTAGGAGATCCTTACTAGTCTAGTCCCCCGAGGCCAAAATCTTTTTTTTTTTTATCTTAGCTCTTTCTTCAGACCTAAGAACAAGGTATCAAAAGGTTTTCCCCAAAAGAGCAAGAAGCCGCTTGTCTTATAATCCATGATGTCAGCCTTCTTTCTTTTTCATTGTATATGGTTTGAAGAGGGCAAATCAGACCCTAGATTCCACTTCTTTCCAGATAAAGATTGATGTGTGCAAGTTCGTTGTATTCAAGTTGGTTGGTTTGGGGGAAGCTTTTTTTCCTCAAGGTTATTAGCACGGAGCTAAATTTACCTATGATAATTAATTATCAGTCACTGAACAACTAATCAACACTGATTCACTACTGTCACTTGGCAACATTTTATTAGGAAAAAAGTAATTTTCCAGTTGAGTCATCAAATTGAATATGTATAATTGCATTGTAGTTGACAATAATTGTTTTGACAAATATTTATGAAATATGTCAAGTTAAGTCATCAGAAACATGTTTAATTTTGTGTATTGAGTGCAGCACAGGAGAATTGAATACTTAACTAACCGTGTTCTTAGCAAGAAAAGTTGTGTCTCCAGCAAAAGGATACAGACTTACTTTAAAGAAGGATAAAATTTGGTGGTTCTTGTGACTGTCTCTAGACCATACCCTAGTATTTTAATAGCTTATCGATCTATTTTGTTTATAAATTACCTTTAGTTTTGTACATAATCTCTTCCTCCCCTCCATTTTTATGCAGTCCTCCACACCCAGAGTCCTGGAACTCTTGAAAGAACGGAAAGAAATAATGTTCTCAGCTTTTCTTTAAGGCCAACATATGAACAATATTCATTTTTGGTTGTTTTTTTAATGTGCTTTCCATTAGCATTATGGTATTCATTTGATCTATTGTTTTCTTCATTTTGATTGTTTTAACTTTGTCCCACTTCCTAGAAGGATGGCCGTGCTTCCCTGAAATCTTCACATTCATCATTTCTTACACCAGAGTAATATTCCATTACATTAATTATCACAGTTGGTTTAGTCTGGGGACATCTATTTTCTTTCTGGTTCTTTGCTAAGCACATAAAACAGAAGTGTTGCTATAAAATTTTTTTAGTGTACAAAGTCCTGTCCTTTCTGACTCAGATCTCCTTGGGATATATGCCTAGCTATAAGATCTCTGGGTTGAAGGGTATTGGATATTTTTGACACTTCCTTTGTATCTTTCCAAATTGATTTTCAGAATAATCGGACCAATTCACAGTTCTACTAACAGTGTGTCTTTCTACAGCCCCTCCAACATGGAACATTTTCACCAATTGTCCTTTTGCCCATTTAGGGAGTCTGAGTCAAAATTTAGTTATCTTGGCTTGCATTTCTCTAATATTGGTAATTTGAAGCAATCTTTCATATTATTTTTGTTAGGCTCCAGTCCTTTTGAGAACATTTTATTCCTAATCTATTGGAGAATATCTCTTGGACTTACAAATTTTTATTTAGTTTCCTGTATTCTCTTGGATGTCAGACATTTCTCAGAACTATCCGATGCAGATATACACATACACACACATACACATACACGTTTTTTCTCAGTTAATAGCTTCCCTTCTTGTCTTTGCTATATTGGTCTTATTCTGTGCAAAAGCCTTTCAATTTCCTATACTCAAAACTCTTGATCTTTGTCTTTGTATGTATTGGTATCTGTCTTCTGTGATCCCTTCTCTCCCTCCCACTTATCACAGCCGCAGATGCTCTCTACATCTCATGATATAGTTCTCTTTTAATTTCTTTCAGTGATGTGAAGTTTAATATTAAGGATTTATATCCATTTTGACTTTATTGTAGTGTTGCATCTGATGGAAGTCTAAATATAACTTCTGCCAAACTACTTTCCAGTAGTTCTTGTCAGATGGGAAAATCATCCACAAATAATTGATGTTTTCAGGTACCGTTAGCTATTTATTTGTTCATTTTTTATTAGCTGCAATAGTCAGAGGTGAGATTGGAGTGGATTTTACCACATTCAGACCTTGTTAAGAAGTCCTTCCTATACAGAATTGCTGAGCGAGGGGTTGCTGGGAGATAGATTTTTGCTGAGGTATTTATCCATCTCATAGGAACACCTAGTGACTCTTCAGTATAGCTATATTAATCCTAGCTTTATTTTCAAGGATTGAAGCAGAAAAAAAACGTCAACAGATGACAAGGTTTCTTTTTACGTATATGAAAAGGAGAACATAGTTCCCCATTGGCTATGATCCTGCAAAGTAAAATGAATTATTATAATCTGAAGTGTATTTTTTTGTTATTTTCTTCTTGCCATCCAGGTATAACATCTTTTAATGCTGTTAATCCAAGGTAAACAGTGCTTGAACTTTCAGTCACTCAGCCGATAAATAAAGACTGCAGTGTGAATATCTCACATTGTAGCCAACACAGTGCTACTGGGGTTTGTTTAATAATCTCACTTGGTTGGAACTCTTGAGGTGAAGAACCAGTCTTATTTGACATTGATTTTTTTTCTTTTTTTGGTTAAGGTCCCCTATTGTGTATGATTCTAAGACCCAGTTTTAGCTATATTAACAACTTTAGCTGGGCAACTTGTCTCTCCCTTCATGTGTGTGGGATTGGGGTGTTTTTAAAATTTTTTTTGTTGTGTTTTGTTTTGTTTTGGGGTGTTTGGGTTTTTTTTTTTAATCCAACAAGTAGTTTAATCCTGGGTCATTCTTTTAGTTTGTGGCTATGCTAAGGTTCCTCCACCCTGTCATATTCCATATGACATTAACCGTCAATTCCATAACTATCATTTATAAGATAAATGTTAATTGTTATTGATAACCACTTTCCTCTATCTCTTCTCTACCTTCTGTGCTAAACATAGATTGGTGACAGTTGACTATAGCGGTGTTACACAAATTGACTGTGGGCAGTAGGATTTGGACTTTAGTCATCTGGTCCAGCACTCATTTTACAGATAAGGAAACAGGGCCAGAGAAGAGACTGACTGAGGTCCGACTCATACTAAGTCATAGAACTGATATTCAAATTCAGGTCTTTCTCCTACTGCATATTGTAATCTATGAAATTAAGAATACGTTGCAGATATTTTAGTTTCAGGATATTATAAGGGAAATCAGAAGGGGAGGTCGCTTTTTTTCTCTCACTCCACATTTCAGCATAACTTTCAGTTTGATTTATGAGAAAGTATATTTCCAACAGACCCAGCTTCTGTCATCCAAAAAAAATGTTTATTTCTTTACTCTAATGAATGTAATTTTTGCTACTGATTTTTGATACAGTTGATAGATTTGTGCTTTAGCCAGCCTGGAATAGTTCGGTTTTATTATTTACTTTATTTTGTATTATTGAAAATAGCTTGGGGAAAAACTAGAGATTCCTGTTATGTAAGGCGCAAAGTGGTTCTGGTCATTAGCCCCATCCCACCCTAGCCCTACAGGTAAGAATCTTTTTTCTTAAAGTCAAACTTTAAAACAGCATTTATTCTTTACCAACTTTCCTTTAACTATTTTTTTCTCTCATACATGATCATGGCTTCTGCACATAATAGCCTACAATTATTTTTCCTCAAAACTTCTAGTGGTAGGGATCTAATGCCCTACCAAGATAATTCATTCCACAAGGATTCATCTCCAGTTGTTAGGACTTTGTCTTTATACCATGCAAAAACTGTCTCTCTGAAACTTTCAGTGTTGATTCTTCTGCTGCCAAGCAAACCAAGTCTCTTCCATATGAAAGCCTTTCAGATATTTTAACTTAGCTGTACCTCTCCATTGCACCAAGAATCCCCT
Source organism: Pseudochirops cupreus (assembly GCA_028627135.1). Taxonomy (NCBI): domain Eukaryota; kingdom Metazoa; phylum Chordata; class Mammalia; order Diprotodontia; family Pseudocheiridae; genus Pseudochirops; species Pseudochirops cupreus. The sequence continues at coordinate 154,727,530 of CM053583.1, forward strand.
TCTTCGGGCTAAATATCTTCAGTTCTTTTAAATATTCTTTGCATGAAATAATCTCCCCTCCATTAAGAATCTTGGTCCCCCTTCTCTATGCATGCCCCACCTTGCTCATGTCCTCCTTCAAATGTGGTGCCCCAAACTGAATACAATGCTATAGATGTTGTCTGACCAAGGTTCTAGTACCAGAGGACCTCCCTTGTTTTTGACCCCATGCCTTTAATATAGCTTATCAGCTTGAGAAATTGCTTCTGGAGAATTCTCGAAGAGCCAATGAAAAGCTTTGAATAGGAGAATATCACAGCAGGTTTGAAAAGTGTAGAGTGTTCGGTCCAGTGCTAAGAAATACACTATTTTTACCTTGATTCAGTCACTCTGACCTTTAGCAGTGGTAAAGTTAACTGCTTGCTTACACAGCTCTCTGGGTGTGTAAGTGTGTGTGTGTATGTTTATACATATACATATAAGTATACACACACATATACCACATGTGTAGCTTAAGTCATTCAATGATTATCTGTTAGATGTTAGCAGAATTGTTTCATTCGCAGTCATTAATAAAAGATTTATTTAAGGTTAATTCTTTTATGAGTGCTTCTTGGGCATTAATAGCTCATTAGTTATGTTCCCATTACCTTTACCTTGCAGGTTAGTAAATGCTTTGCTAATTATTAATGGATGAAATTGCATATTGAATGACTTCTTTATTGGTATATTTTTATTTAAATATCTAAATATGCTAAAGTGCTTTAATGTGAGATCAATTGATGGTGCTATTATAATTGCTCACTTAATTTTTCCCATCCCCCCCATACCTTCAGTCTATTCAGAACCAACCTTACACATACGCAAAGTAGCCTACTGCCTACTATAAATAATTTCAGTGAGTATCAGGAAGATTCTTTCCTCCTTCCAAGTCACTGCCCTAGCTAATGGAACTCAGAATTAAGCACAGTTCTACCCTACTTGGTTTTAAATTGAGCATATGACCATTCATGGCATTTTTTCTCCCAAATATTATGAAAACTGTTTAGCTAGATAGAAATATTTAGTCCCTTTTAAAATCTTGATTGGGATGCTACAGTATAAGCAAAATGTAAACCCCAAAGCAGTTAATTGTACCAGGTCTTTGTCCCTGTGTTATCTCTTCTTCCTCCTATTATTAAATGGGATGCAAGTGAGTCTTTATATCTAGAGATCACAAGTCCTTTAATTTGGTCTTGAGAAGAAAAAAATTAATTTATTCAAGATATAATGAATGGTAACTCTTCATACCTTTGAAACATTTAATTAATTAAAGTGGTAAATATTTTAGCATGAATCAATAAAAACACCAAGAGATGTATGTCTCCCTATCAGGCAGTAACCTAGGCCAGATCTCTTATGAATTCTGAGTTTGATGGAGCTATCGTACAATGGGGTTAGATTTTTTTTATTAGTGTGATTTCCAGAGTAACCAGCTTCTTTTTAATAGCAATTAAGGCACCAGGAAAACATGCATTAATCATTTATAATAGGCCTTAAAGAATTTTTGTAAGCCTAGTCCTCTAAAATTACAATGCCATATACTGTAATGATGTTTTGGTTTCACATAACGAACCGTCCATGTGCCTTGTTCAATTGTAGAGTGCCTCAGGAAATGAATTCATAATAACTTCAAACAGATTTTCATTTTTTTTCCTTGGGAACATGATCAAATTAGGTCATGGAAACTCTTTGGCTGATCATAACTAGAGGTTTCTCGTCTATCATTATTCTCTTTCAGCTAGGACCTATTCACCTTGAAGCCTACTTCTTCCTCTTCTTCAAGAATTAAGCTTGGGATTAGATGACTTTTTTTTTGTTCTCATGTCTATCTCATGAGACATTCTTCAGTCTTTTCTCCTTCACTTTTATTTTAGGTCTGAAGGTAGTTTTCCATTGTACGTCTTTGCTAAATCTTTATTGCCTCTTTTCTCTATAGACTTTGATGATTTTATTCTTACAGCTTTTAATGCTGTTGTAACACACGAGTCCGAAATTTACCTTTCCCTCTATCCAAGACAATGATCTCTTATTCTTTTCTTGCAAAATCTTGCCTATTTTTCTGAAATATGAGTCTCGGGTTTTTTAGTCAGTTAATACATAAAATGTAATTGCCTATCTGTTTGATTATAGATTCTCCATACCTTTTCTATCCTTTGCCTTTAAAAAAAAAATCTCTTCTTCCCTTTATTTCTAACCTGTTGCAAAGCCTGTTGAGTTTCTTATAAGGCTTTCCTCCTACCCTTTTTTCTTCACTCAACAGCTTAACATCTTATCTGTGCAATTAAGCATATGTGGCAGTCTAATAAATACTGTTTGATTATAATCTCCCTCATATGCTACTGCTGTGTTCTCTATGATTTCTTTTCCATCTCACCTTCTTCCATTCTGTTCATCTCAAAATGCTGCTGCCAGAAATTATCTTGCTCCATTTATTTTCTCTTCTAAATCCCCTTCCTCAGCTTCCTCTTGTCTCTTGCTTTAAGGGGAAAAATACTTAATTGTCTGGATATTTACCAAGCCTATACAATGTGCCAGCCAACAGTTCCCTTATAAGAGTTTGTGTTCCACTGGAGTGGCGTTAAGAGCCAAGACAGCTTTTTCAGCCGTTGTTTGGTTCTGGGTGTGATCACCATGCTACTTATAATTGGCATAGGTTTCCTTGATGTAGATGAGTAAATGAAGGGAGAAAGATTTCCAGAGGGAAAGCCAAGGTTTGTTTTAAGAACAAGAGACAATAAAGAGCCTAAAATCATCTATTGGTTACCCACAGAATACTTCAGTAACCTGAGTTTGTTGTAGGAAAAAAAGGGCAAAAAAGTGGATGATCCTGAGAGGGAGAGGTTATGTAATAAAGCAGAATTTGAGCCTGGGCTACAACCTCAGGGATCATCTGTTTCAACCATCTTTAGTCTAAAGTTGGGAACTGAGACCCAGAGAAGGAAAGCAATTGTCCAGGATTTCAGGAGGTAGCAGCAGAGCTAAGACTAACCCAGGTTTCCTGATTCTTAATCTGCTGTTCTTTCCAATACACTGCATTGTTTCGCTGTCGCTTGTTCCCTCTGAGCTGCCAGATTCCTTTGTAACCTTCTCCCATTTACCTTATGGCTTCTTCCACTTCCTAATGGTTTGAAATTTTTCTTCTCTTTTGGCAGGCTATGCTACCTTCTTTTTAAAAGTTCTCTGTTTTATGATAACTTGGATTTTTTAAAAACAAATGTGATTGCCATTTACAAAGGAAGAGGTTTGATGTTCATCAAACTAAAAAATCAAACAGCACTCAGAAATTTTTAAATGTCATATTTTTATTTCCATTCTTAATTTAGTAGAAAATGACATGTACATTTCATTATATAATGTCAGTTGCTGATAACCAATCAAGCTAATATAGTAACCCATTTAAGTGAATAGCTCATGAAAGCCTAAAAGCAGGGCAAGATTATTTTAAAGCATTGTCAGTTCACCAAAGTAACTAAAGTGTGACATAGTCATTCCACTTATTTTAACCATCTTAATCATTGATTCAAATCATTTGCTGTTCGATTCAATTGATTATCCATCTACACAGTCAAAAACAATCAACAGCTAAACATATTCAGTGCTATCTTATAGATGTAGTCCAAATGTATTTAACTTCAAATAGAAATTCAGTTCTCTCTATTAAAACTACCCAGATGTTACTCTGTTGTGATTATTTCACACAAAAAGTCAGATTGCCTCTCCCTTCCTCCTAGATTAGTGACTAATAAAAAGTCAGTAAACATATTACCAAAAATCTTTTTTTCCAAAGTGATCTTAATACACCCTTAATAATTTTAAATGATAGGAATTAATATTTCATTACCTAGGCTCATGGTTAATGAAATTGTTACAGTATTGTTTAATTGAGACTCTGCTTCCCCAATGTAAAATGACTAGAAATTAATGAAAAATGTTCACGAGAAATACACAAACAAGCATGCTGTACTTTAAAAAAAATAAAAGGAAGATGTTTTTGTTCCCTCTAGATCAATTAACTCATAATGCTGACTATACTCACCATAAACATTTTTGCATATCCAGTATAATTATAAACAAAGTGTACACATATGCGTAATTGATTTTAAAAAGTAGAGCTACTAAAACATGCACATTTCTTTTTTTATGTATAAAAATGTCATAGTTATTTTAGCAAATGAGTGGCATTAGATAAAAATCACTGTTAGCTTTTATTAATTCAGGTAATGCAGTAATAAGATTTATCTCATTTAGAAGCTTTTGATTTAAAATTTTTTCCTTGCAGGGATCATTTCCTGGTGTGAAAGTTGTCCAAAGAAAATAGCACATCATTTCAGGAGTGTAATAGATTTGAAAGTACACCATGCTATCCGCATGAGGATGTATTTTTCCTACCACACTAACTCACTGTGTCACAGCTAGAATCATCGTATATTGGTTTCTTTGTTTCCATGTCAAAAGTGTATTATTTACATTTTAATAGATGTTCATAATGTTTACTTAACTTTTGAAAATCTTTTCCCCTTTTGAAAGCATATTAACTTAATGAATTTGAAAAAAAGAATAACAAAGGAAAGAGAAATTAAGCAAAACAGACACCAAGATTCATACAGGATGTGTTAGTTACATGACAATATACAATACGTTGATTTCCATAAATAATGACTCACTCAACATATAACTTATTAATAAGCATATGACTGTAGGTATGCAAGATGGGACTATTTATATACAGTAAGGAGGCTGATTTTTGTATGTGGCTTATGGAATCAGTCTTCTTTAATTTCTTAAAACCCATCTGCAAAAATGCTGCCATCTAGTACTTGACGAAAAAGACCTATCCAAGTATGGAGAGCAGCTCTGGTCAACGGGTTGAAAAATGGTAGAATTAAATTGTTTAATATTTTTAATGAACAGAATAAAAATACTGTAAATTTTTAAAAGCCTTTCCTTTAATTAAAATAAATGGGATTTAAAAAATTAATTCCATTTTGAAGCTCATAGTAACTGAACAGTAGTTTAAAATTTTATTTCTTTTTTAGTATTTGCTGTTTCTGAATTTTAAAAGTGTTTTTAATTAATTAAAAAAAAATTGAACCAAGCTTTTTATTTTGCTCTTGCGCAAGTCCTACCAGCTAATTTGTAAACAGGCTAGTTGCTGCCTATGTGCATTTTTTTAAGTCTTCCAAATCCAATTCGAACATCAGATGGATGTATATAATTAATATAATTATTAATCCAGATTGATTGGAAGCAGAAACTTGGATCTAAAGAGGACTAATGCATTTCAAACACTGAGAGAAACTTATCCCAAAGTCTTACCATTCCATGATAATGAGTGTTCTGGCCTGTCAGAGAGTTTAGAGAACTGGTATTTGTTGTAAAACAAAGATGCTCCAAATAAAAAATTAGTGGCATCCATGCTTCGGTTTGCTTCTGTGTAAAATGAGAATATTGAACAAGGTGATCTCCAAGATCCTTTCCATTTCTATGTGATCTAAATCCATTGGGGGCAGGGGGAGGGAGGGGATCTGTCCATGAGAGCATGCAGAAGAAATAACTCTAGGTATGCAAAAGGGGACTATTTATACACATTAAGGAGACTGATTTTTGTACGTGGCCTATAGAATCAGTCTTCTTAAATTTCAGTCACACCTATACTATATATTTCTTACCTTAGATTTCTCCCTCATTTTCCCCTAGGTATTTTTCTGTTTAAACAGAGACTGGAGAAGAACTAGACAAGTATTTGAAACCTGATCTACAGTAGCTCTTGGCAACCTTATGAAATCACAGGATTTTAGTGGTGGAAATGCAGAGTTGGTCTGAGAGTGATCGTACTATCTGGCCTCCACCCCATATAGGAATCTGGTTATAAAGCTGTATACAGCAAATGATAATAATGACGATATTTATGTAAGACTTTACAATTCACAAAGGAATTTGTAAATATTATCCTATTTATCATTAAAACAACATGAGTGCTTTTACCCACACTTCAGAGATGAAGAAATAAGGCAGACACACAAGCACTAAGAATCAAGAGACTATCTGCGACCTGAACGAAATATTTTTTAAAGTGTATTGGTATCTCTCATGTTTATGTCACCTTCATTTTAAAAGCTGTGTGTTCCCTACCCAGAAAGTCATCCCTCATAACAAGGAATAAAAAAGAAAAGAGGAGAGGAGAGTTCAACATAACTAGCCAGCATATTCACTGAAGCTGACAGTGCATTCAGTATTCCACGCCCGTCCATACTCCCCTCTGTGAAGAGGGAAAGGACAGTGTCCTTTAGCCATTTCTCCATCATGTCTGACTCTTTGTGACCCTTTGGGGGATTTTCTTGGCAAAGATACTGCTTTACCATTTCCTTTTCCAGGTCATTTTACAGGTGAGGAAACTGAGGCAAACAGGGTTAGGTGGCTTGCTCAAGGTCACACAGTTAGTATTGGAGGCTAGATTTAAACTCGTGATAACGAGTCTTCCTGATTCCACACCCAGCTAGCTGTCCCTGTATAGAGGGAAAGGAGGCACATTTTCTCATCTCTTCAAGACCAGCCGTTAACAGCATTCAGGTTTGTTGGGATTTGTTGTTTCGGTGGTGGCTGCTGTTTCCATTTACACTGGCATAGTAGTCACTATACATTTACTTTCCCAGTTTTGCCTATTTAATTCGTTTGTCTACCTATGCAGCTTGATGGATGGAGCACTGGCCCAGAGTCAGGAGGACCCGAGTTCAAATGTGACCTCTGACATTTACTAGCTGTGTGACTCTGAGCAAGTCATTTTACTTCCTTCTGTTTCACTTTCCTCAACTAATAGCAACTACCTTATAGGGCTGTGAAGGTCAAATGTGATACTCTTTATGAAACGCTCAACACAATGCCTAGCATAGAGCAGGTTCTCAATAAATAAAGGTTCTTTTCTCCTTTTTTGTATTCACCAAAATTCTCACCTAAGGGGTATGTGTGTGTGTGTGTGTGTGTGTGTGTGTGTGTGTGTGTATTAAGAACCACCCTCCATGACAAGTAGCTGTCAACGTATACTTGAAGCCTAATGCTGGAACCCTCCTCAGTTGTTCAGTCCAATGATTCTAATTCTCATTTATGGTGCTGAGGGCACCCCCACCCCTCTTTCATAAAGAACAGTGACTCACTCAGAGTAACACAGTAAACAGTGATGAAATTTAGTAGCCTAGGTTTCCCAACACTCTTCATTGACTTTTCCCCAGTCAAGTTCCCTTGTCCAGACTTTTCTGCATCCCACTGCGAAGCCAACTGTGAAACTGATTTATGTTCTTGAAAAATTTCTGTAGTGAGAAAAATAACACTTCACCTTTAACAGCAGTAGTTATGTTTCAGTGTGTGACGTTTGCTACGATTATGATCCTTTGACTCTACATCCTCTGAATACATAAGTTTATTGTATTTTTACAATGATCTTGGATATCTGAAGTTGCCATTTTTAGAGACCTAAATAGGGTACGATATGTGAGTGTGGATGTGACTATCATTGTATATGTGCGTGTTTGGGGGCAGGAGGGTCACCTAGTAAATGTAGCATCTTTATAAAGATTGCTGGTTTTATCAGCAGCCATTTGAATGAGTGGGGGGTGGGGAGGGTAATTCTGGAAAGCAATCTGGAGTAATGGGGAAAAAGTGACTAAAATGTTCATACTCTTTGACTCAGAGATTCCCACTGCTAAGCATATACCCTTAGATTAAGATCTGTAATAAAGGAAAGACCACATCAACACCAAAAGCTTTTTTGGTAGTAGCAAAAAGCTGGAAGCAAAGTAGAGGGTACCAAATAAATTATGGTACTATGTGATATTGCTGTATCATAAGAAATGATGAATATGAAGAATGTCGAAAGAGACATATGAGTTGATACAGAGTGATGTAAACAGAACAAAGAAAATGACACATATAATGACTACAGTAATGGAAATGGGAAAAAATGGAAAATTGAAAATAAATACTATATAATTATAATGACCCGAAGAAGCTCGCCCTGAAAAGCGATATATACACAAATGTCACTTCCTTCCCCTCTTGATGGAGATTGCAGGTTTAGAATTCTGCACGTGGTGTTTGACTTGATCTATATACTGGTTAGTTTTGCTAGAGCTACTTTTTTTCTTATTCTTTGTTAAAAGGGAAGACTCTCTGGATGGGGGAATGGCATAAGAGATGGCTCTCTGGAAAGAGAGAGGAGGAATGTATTGGGATATGAAGGTGTGGAGAAACCAAACGAAATTAAGGGAAAAGAAATGAGTAGAGTACAAGAAGAGAAAGGACATTTTTAAAATTTATTTTAAATCTTAAAAATGACAATGGAGTGTTTGGGTTTACAGGAATCAACATGGTATTCTTTTGCTTGAATTTATGACTTCTTCTGTATTCAGAGCTTAGAATCTTGCGGATTGGCTCAGGAATCTGAGAAGGGAAATGATTTGTCTATGGATTACACAGTAGGGAAGTCACAGAAAGAGAATTTGAACCCAGAGTTCTTCTGTCACCAAGACTAGTCCTCCATCCACTAGGTCTTGCTGCCTCACAAAGTACACTTGATAAGTTGGAAAAGATGTTCAGGGTACAATGAAACCCTGTTTATGGAAGGGAAAGTTTTCAAAAAAGTTCAGTATTCTTTTTGGTTTGCAACTAGAGAGAATATATCCAAACAATAATAGCTAGGAAAATGACCTGATGAGAAAAGTTAAGAGTAAAGAAATAGTATTATCTTGGGAAGAAAGTACTTAAAGTATTTCAGTCAGCTATAAGCAGTTCAGAAAAATTTGCTTCTTGAATTATTGTTCCCAACCCCAAGAACAATAGTAACAGGGAACAACATTAACAAAAATTTATTTTGGAAAAATGAATAGGATTATTGGATGATATATTAACAAGAGGGAGCTATGGCGGGGGGAAGAAAAATCTTTATGTCCCCACCCCTCCCCCATTGAATGTAAAATTGGGGGGGGAAAAAGTACTCCTACAGAAAGGATTACTTTTCTTATTCTGGACTACATTGCCAATTCTCATTATGGATATTCACAGAGATCTATCATACCCAAAAAGTCAAAAGGAAGCCCAGGGCCCACTTTGGAGATCCCAATAATAAAAAAAGTAGAATTGCAGTATGACATAAGTAGCCGAGAGGTCAGAAAATAGTGAAGAGGAAGTTAAAGAGGAAGAGGGAAAAGTTTGTGGCTAGAAGGGGTGGAATTGAGATGATAGACCTGAAAACAAAACAAAAGGACAGGATAAATTTTTTAAAACAGGGGAAAATGCTTTTTGACTTTAAGGTTAGAATTTGGGATATACGAAGTCCTTCTCCTCCCCCCCCTCCCCCCACTTGAATATTAGCAATGATTGATCATTCAGTACCTGATCTACACACCAGGAAGCAGGCTGAGGTAGGCTTTAGATAAGTAGTTTTTAGGTGGTGTTTGGATATATGATTATACAGCCTAGAAGAGAACACCTGAAGATGTAGAGGAAGGGGAGTAAGACTCTTTTATGTCTAGCTAGGGCCAAACTGAAGCCCTCCTTGGAAGCAGCCATTAGGTTCTTCTGAGTCTTTTGATTCGGTGATACTTATTGAACTGATTGCACACAGAAGACAGTAATAAGCGGCTGCATAATGCTTTGTGCAGGTTTATGCAGCTGCTAGTGTGGGTGGGCTTCTCTCTGAAAATTCGGAGCAGCCTCTGCAGTCTTAGAGCTCAGGAATCTTGCCAAGCTTCTGAGGGCCAGCATCGACTGAGGTCTCCTTCCAAATACATAGGCATTTAAACCCAGTGTCTACAGTAAGTGTCTTAGGTGTCTGTGAATATCTGTGATGAGAATCAGATAGACAGAGGGCAAGAACACCAGGAAAACCCGGCCTTGAAAGAGAACAGGTAATTCTTTCTGTGAGACTGCTTTCTTCAATATTATCTTAAGTGACTGTCATAAAGTATCTCTTTCATTGAAATCAACATCAAAAATGCCACTTAATTAGAAACAATGATTTTCCCCCAAATTTATTTATTCAGTCCTAAACACATTGATGAATATATATGTAACATATTAATACACTGAATTAAAATTTGTGACTGAAGATTCTATAAAAGATATTAAACAGAACAGATTCTAAATATTATTCAAGCTGTCTCCATAATGGTTAATAACTGCTTTGGGGCAAAATCATTTATCTCAAGGATATATTGAAAAACATGTGCTATTTCCACCCAGACAGTATTCATCAAAACATATTTTCCTGTTCATCAGACAATACAAAAGTTGCAAAATGGCTGATAGCATGCAATTTGTAACTTGACTGTGTGTCTGAATAGTTTTTTTAATTCCCCTCAAATGTTTTCTGTTCCATTAGAGTGTAAACCTCTTGAGGGTAAGGATTGTCTTGCTTCCTTGTAAACTTATTCTCAGTACTTTGGACAGTGTTTGACATATCGTACACACTTAATAAATTTTTTCATTCTTTTCTTCCTTTTCTTTTTCCTTTCTCTTTCCACTCTTCTTTCCTTCCCTTCCTCTTCTTTCTTTCCTCCATCTTTTCTTTTTCCCATCCATCTTAAATGACATACGCAAAAACCTTCCTTTGTTCTGACCCTATCATCATCACACTATGATGAACCCTGTTGAGGTCCAAGAAAAATTTTATGAAGACCTGAGGGCCCTTATCATCAATGTGCCAAATGAGAACACGCTTCTAATTCTGGGTGACTTTAACACCAGACTAACAGACAAGGCAGGAAGTCCTTGGGAGGAATGGAATTGGAAACAGCAATAGCAACAATCACTGTTTGTGTGTGCTTCCTGACCTTCTCATCACCAACACTGTCTTTTTTTGCTTATGAAAATGCAATAAAAAAAAAAACCCTAGGTCTCCTCCTGTATCTAAGGCTATCTCTAGTCGTCTTGATACAGGTAGCTGCATAGGAGAAAGCAGGGCTGGTGACTTTGCAGATCCTTCCCTCACTTCAATTCAATTCATTTACATGTCATAACATCACCTTCCTGATGCCATGGTCCTCCTTGAGAACAAAGGACAAAAAAAAAAGACCAGTCAGACAACTACAACTATTTTGCCCATAGCAGTTAGTTCTAATCCTAATTTAGCCAAGAGGAATTTTTATCCCTAAGCGTGGGATTTGTCATTATCTCAGAAAGCATCATTTTGGAACGTGTCATTTGGCATCAGAGAAATGTTGTGAGAACTCTATTAAGTCTTAAAACTTAGTAGAGAAGTAGCCTGGATTAAGAGAATGCTGAACTTGGAGTAAGGGAAAACTAGGCCCACATCCCTTCTCAGACACTTATGACTTGTGTGACCACTGGGTAGTCACTTAACCCCTCTCAGCCCCAGTTTCTTAAACTGTAAAGTGAAGGGTTAGAACCTGATGGCCTTGGAGGTTTTCACCATCTCTGTGTCTATGATCCATAATCTTCCGGAATGAAAAGGAATTCAAGCTTCAAAATGTCTCCAAACTTAAAAATCTTACAATCCAAATATGTTATAAATTCAACCAAAAACATCTATTCCCATTTATCAGTAAATCCACTTTGAAATCAGAGTGCCTAAGCAAGCCCAACTGGTGTTTTCCTCGAAAATATCTTACACCGCAGGGAAATTATGATGATGTTGCGTAGATGCAACTAGAAGTCTGGACATCAGGCTGCCTTTGCCTGGGTTTCATGTAGTAACATTTATTTAATGTAGATTACCTATTCATCAAATGTTGAGAAAAAAGAGAAGGAAATAAAAATAGCCAGTACCATATTAACACTCAAGTTGAGGGAGGGGGGGCAGAAGATGAAGAGGGAAGTGGTAAATGCTTCTTGAGTCAGGCTGAATCAGTTAGAAAAGCATTTACTTTTGATCCCAACAAGTTCTCTCAGACAATGGAAACTATACAGTCATCTTTCCAGGCCTAGCACACTGACTACTATTGTTAAGTTTCAACAATACTCTGGAGACAATAGTCAAATATTAGCTCATCTTTTTTAAAATTATAATCATTTGTTTTTTCCTGTTACTTCCTAAGTGTGTCCTTGGTCCTGAATAAAACTCAGAAGAAAACGAAAATTTGTTAAGCATAAAATGCACAATTATGAAATTAAATGAGATTAAAAGTTAGGAGCATGGTTCTTTTTATGACTATTTTTCTCTGTTCTTTTGAGGAAAATCTTCATTAGGGTTTGAAAAAGATTACTCTATATTACTCTGTTACTCTATATTACTATATATTTTCCAATAAACAAGAGAGTTTCCATTATGGTCACCCTAACCTCCTCTCCAGAGAGGCATCATTGCATAATGAATAGAATCAGGAAGGAAGGAAGGAAGGAAGGGAAGAAGGAAGGAAGGATGGATGGATGGATGGAAAGACGGAAGGATTTATTAAGTATTTACTGTGTGCCAAGCATTGCATTAGGTACCAGTGAAACAGAAGTATAAGACCGTCCCTACTGTCCAGGAGCTCTCATTCCATTTTGGGGAAACAACATATATGGGGTTCAAGTCCCACCCACACAGTGGCTGCTGGATCCTGGAAAGTCACTAAAATCTCAGAACCTCAGACAAGTCTTAAGCTGTGAGTTTCAGAGAAGCTACCTCTAAGCTTTAGGAGAAAAAGGTCTTACCCCAGTGTTCCCTATACCAGTAAGAATATCTATCAGTTCAAAGCAAGCAACATACATCTCCAGCTGTTTGTGGAAGATTCCAGTGACCCATTTATGGGTCAGTGTTGGGGATGCTTCTTCTATCATTCTTGTCTACAATTCTCTCCACCCTCCCTTGCCTCCATAGATGGTCTTTATGAGTTGCAAGTGGCCAAAAGCATGTATAATGGCTGGGCAGTCCTCTAGTGCTGTCTGTCATATCTTAGTACAGAGACTTTATGAAGTTTCTGATTTGATAGCATCTTTCAAGCTCAGATTCCTCCCCATTAGCCTTCAAAAGTGCGAGATGACTTCACAGCAATGTGGGTCAATTTATTCCCTGGGCCATAGCCCTTTGTTTATAATAATTGGTCGTAATATCTCACATTTATATAGCCTTGTAGATTTGCAAAGTATTTTCTTACAACAGCCCTATGAAGCATCAATTTCTCTATCAGATTATCAGTTTAAGTGTTAAAAATTTCCAGAACACATGTTTAATTATAGATGTATAAAATGACTAGTTTGGAAGAGGGTTGATAAATGGCTTTGCAATATTGTATATACAGAATTTTCTCTGCCTGGTACAATCTGAACAAATTTACCAAAAAATAAAAAGCATGTGACAGGTGTAAGAGTGGAATCATAGAAAATGTTTGGTCTCCCAGTGATCGTGACGAGCAGGTAGGGCCAGTCTCATGTTTGAATGCACATGGGGAATGGGATACCTCCTCGTGGAACAGGAACATGCCTGCTAAAACTCTATTGTTGGGAAACCGGAAACTGAAGGTTTGTAATTTAGGGTGGGGGATCTCTTCCAGAGCAGCTGTTCTTCCCCACGGTGTATGAAAAAGGCTGTGAGATCATCTTGGCCCATTTCATTCTCTCTTGCTTGTCAAGCTTTGCCTTTTCCAGAGGCAGCTTCATGGGTGAAGGGAAGGAGAACAGTTGATGGTGATTTGCAACAGAAGCACATGAGAGAGGAAGGCATGTGCTTGCAGTCCAAGAGGGTAGCTCTTGGGTAATGTTTCTGAACTCTGAGGTCCATTGTGAGTGGAGGAGGTTTTTAATTTACTAGGCAGCATGATCCCAGAATTTGGCCTTTAGAGAAGGGAAATTCCTGGGCATTACTGGCTTTGGGAGTTGTCTGGGTTCAAGAATTCTGGAGTTCCAAATTCAAGAGTTTCCAAGTCTGGGAGTTGAAGGAGGAGATTTTCTACAGAAAGGAGATTTACTGAAACAGCAGGCCCCTAGAGAAAGAAAAGATTAGTCCACCTAGCTCCTGCACAAAATCCTACCTGGAAGAGCAAAGTTGCTTGGACAATGAATGTCAGATGTGAAGAGGATTATTTATTCAGTGATTCCCCAGAGTATGTTTTAGAAGAAATCTAAACCAAGCGATCTCTCCAGTGACAATCCCATTGAGATTTCCCTGGAGCAAATCCCGGTTGGTGCAGTTAACCAAAAAAAAGAAAATGACCATAGCAGTGGACCCAGTACAGGTTACTTGAGAGGCTTAAGAGAGACGATAGGCCATATGTTATATTTTTTTATAAATGAAGATATTGAGGCGCAAATTAGGACCTGCCCCAGTACACACAGCTAGGAAATGTCAAAGCTAGCAATGGAATGCAGATACCTTGACCCTGAATTTTATATGCTTTCTACTGTAGCATATTGACTTTTACTATTTTCAAGTTTCTCTTGAGTATTACACTTGAGTGTAATTGTTATTATAACAATTTGTTTTATTTTATATACTTGATACTGAGATGTTTAAGATATGACATCAGTTGATATACAAGCATATAGACAAAGTATAAGTATAGACTCAAATTTGCTTTTAAAAAAAATCTGGTTGCTTTATTGTTGAAAGAAGTAAATAGTGCATTTTGTGGGGGATGACTTTAACAGAATAAAGGGTCTTCCGTCTAGAGCTGGGAGGGAATTCAGAGCCGCATAATCCCACCACCTAATTTTACAGATGAGGAAACCAAGGCCCATTGAAAGGTCAAATGACTTCAGCTCAAAGTCACATAGGAGACAAGTACGGAGATGCGATTTTACCTCAGATCTTCGTGCATATAAGAAAGAACTTAGCAACCATCACTTTTTTTTTTCACTCTACCATGGATAATAGGATTAAGAAGAGGGATATAAAGGTTGAAAGGTTCCTTGGGGGGGATGGGAGAGAAACTTCTTGAATAAAAAAAATAAGATAATATGAAGACAAGGTGGGGGAGTGGAGGTATGTATATAAATTTAGCATGCATTTTTCGTATATTTGAAAATGCTTTCTTCAAAACAAACCTATAAGGTTGGTGGGATGAAGATTCTACACATAGGAGAGCTGAAGAGACTGAGATTCAGCTAAATTAAAGGAGTTACCCAAAGTTGCTCCACTATTAAGTTGCAGAGCTGAGGATGTGCCTCCCAGCCCTGGGCGCTAACTCCTGAACTACACTGCCTCTCCTTGTATTCCCAGAGGGGGTGAGGTGGTAGGTAGGATTCCAAGTGCAAAGTGACCAGAATTAGAATTTAGGTTGTAGTCCTGCCTGAAGGGAGGAGGGGAAATAAAAGACACTATCAGGCATACTGTGAATGAAAAGAATCCTCCGGACTCTGACAGCCTGGCAGCAAGGGGACAAAGAGGAGTAAATTGAAAATTATACCAAGTCTGTCAGTTGGAGAGAATTACTACAGTGACCAAGAAGGGAGAGAATGGGGACAGGAAGAAAGATGAGGGGGATTCAGGCTTTGTCCTCCTCATTTTGAATGTGTGACATGACCTCAGGAAGGAAATCTCAAAAGTCACTTAGAAAGATGAGCTAGAACAGAGGGTGAAAATCGTGCATCAGAAGGGAGGTTTGGAAGCGGAACAGCCGAGCCGCGAGTCCTTTCGTTCGCTGGCGTTTTAAAGAAGCCACTCTTAATTGTGCCTAATACAAAGTAATCCTACTCGGTTTTGTTTTTGTTGCCGCATAGCATTACAAGTTAATGATGCCGAGCGGTCCAAAGCTGTCATCTGGCGGCGGCGGCTGTTGTTCCTCAGAATCCCCCTCCAGATTCCAGTGCCACAGAGCAACTGTTAGTGTTCACTGACCTTCTGCACCAGCTGGCTTTGGGGCTTTGAAATTGATTTTCCTCATCTCAGTCTCTGATAGTCTCTCTTCAAGTGTGCCTCTCTAGTTCATCACCAGAGTGGAAACGGTGGCACAATTGTAGGCAGGCATCACACAGGGCATCATTAGAAACATCAGAACAGAAATCAGCCCATTCCGGTGTGCTCGGTGTTAAAAGAGGCTGCTACTTTTATTGTTGAATACAATGGGGAATTTTTCTCAGAGGGTTGGATTTTTTTTTAATTCTCAAACATGGTCTAAAAAGTAAAGGAAATGTCTGCCAGTGTTCAGACAAGCACCATCTGGATCCCAGGTCATAGCAATACATTTGGAATGTATTGTGTTGTGTATATATATATAGATAGATAGATAGATGGATGGATAGAGAGAAAGACACATACATAGATGAACAGATGTCAATAGACATGTATATGCACACATATATGCACATATGTATAGAATATATATTTGCAGAATTCTTGCATGCTACATACATATTCCCAAAACTCCATAACCTGGTATGTATCATTGGTAAAGGACCATGGGGGAGGGGGAAGTGTGCCAGAGAGTTAGTAGGAAAAAAAGTTTTCCTGTGTAGAAAACTGTTCTATACCTCACACATGCAGAGGAGAAAGTATATATTAATCATAGTCCTCATTTGTCTTCCTTCTATTTCTTGCATATTTCAGGGGGAGGGACATTTTTGTCCAGGGGAAGTAGGCATCCATCCATTTTGAACCCCAGACTAGCAATCTTCTACCAAAATGAAAATGAATATATGTTTATATATTTATATATATATATATATATATATATACTGATATATGTAAACACTTTGAGGCTTTCACACAGAGTAATCCATGCAATAGTGTTTTAGATGTATGAGCTTGCAAATGAACTTAACATATAAAAATCTTGTAATTTTTACCAACTTACAAACCAGCCCTTCCCACATATACTAGAGGCAGTGTAAAAGGTTGCATTTTCAATTTCTTATCATTTTTTTCTTCCATATATCCAGATTTATTTAAAATCCAGCCTGGTTTTATTTGGTTTTTATAGACTTAGACTTAATAAGTTATTAATGTGGACAGGCATTTAGAAAGAGGAGAAAAAAAATCTCGTGCATCTGATTCATAAAATCTGTGGCCAAAAGTTGTTAAATTCTGCTTTCTCCATGAAGGCATGGAGCAATAGATCACCTTTCAAAATTTATATTTAAAATAAATTAGAAACAAAGTCAAATAACCCTGTTTAAAAAGAATAAACTATCATGCCTGGCTTTTCAAGAAACTCTCCAAGGTGCCATGCTTGAAGCATTTCCCTGGCATTATTATCAAAGCAGAAATGTTGTTCTTGTGGACAGGCAACAGATAGTTATACTGATTTCCATGTTTTGGAAACTGAGTCAGTACTTAATTCCATCTAGTATCCCCATTTGCTGCTACCACTAAATTAGTTATATGACTTTCATAATTTAGAATGTGTTTTGGGGTTTTATTTTTCCCCTAACAGATTTACCTTTCTGATTATGCTTTGTTTAGACTACAAGTAAAATGAATTTTCTACCCCTGGGGACATAAAACTGGTTTGGGCCATGTCTGACACTACTGGGTGAACAGAGGAAAGCCTATCTGTGATTAAGATGTTACCTCAGATACCTGACAGAATAGGAGATGTGCATGCAGATAATTGAGTTGACTTCGTGAGCCTGTGTTCCTGAAGATGTTAAATGCCAGGTGTAACTATAAAGGAATGATATTAGTATCCTGTCTTAATGGATAGCAGATTTTTGTTCATCTAAGTACTAGGAAGCTCAGTGGATAGAACACTGGGCCTGGAGTCAGGAATACCAGAGTTCAAATTTGATTTTAGACACTAGGCGTGTGACCCTTGGGCAAGTCACTTAACTTCTGTTTGCCTTAACCCACTGGAGAAAGAAATGAAAAACCACTCTGGAATCTTTGCCAAGAAAATCCCATGGAAAGTATGGACTACAAACTCACGGAAAGTCAGACTAGGCTGAACAACAACAAGCAATTATTAGGATTACAGCCATTTGAGGACTGAGCTGAAAGTGAGATAGTGAGTTCCCTGAGGCTAGAAGTATTTAAGCAGAAATTGGGTGACCTTTTACTCAGGATTTTGTAAAGAAGATTCATATATCAGGTAGGAGAGTAAATGGCATTCCCAGTCTAAGGTTGTGTGAATTGTAAATGATCTTTGAAAGCTTTTTATAAAGAATTTCAAAAACACTCCAAACAGGAATAGATTTCACCCTTCCAGGGTTAGAACTATCCCATCTCAGAGTTAGAAAGGATTTCAGAGGTTATCTAGTGCAACCAGAATCCACTCTGGTACCATCTCTGAAAAGTTGGCATCTAGTACTACTTTTTTTAAAATTAATTTTATTTTTGATTCACAGAACAAAATATGCAATTTACAATAAAAAAGATGATTGCACTTGAAACTGCAAATCTACCATATACAACTTGCTATTCCCTCCAAACAATGAAGTTAATGTGTATATTTTTTTTCCTTTTTTTCTCCCCCTCCCAGCCCTACAGATGCCTACCCTTAGACACAAATAGGCATATATAGATGTAAAGTTATTCTGTACATACTTCTATTTATCAGTTCTTTTTCTGGATGCAGATAGTTTCTTCATATGTCCTTTATTTTTAATTTCTGTGTTTATAATAGTCAAAATGACTTAATCACTCAAAGTTGTTCTTAAAACAGTATTGCTGATGCTGTATACAGTATTCTCCTGGCTCTGTTCACTTCACTTTTCATCATTTTGTGCAAGTCTTTCCAAGTCCTCCTAAGACCACTGAGCTCATCATTTCTTAGAGTGCAGTTGTATTCCATCACAACCGTACACAACAACTCGTTCAGCCATTCCCCACTTGATGGGTACTACTCTTGAAGATCTTCAGTGATCAACAGCTCCCTACCTTCTATTTTGGGACAGCTCTAATCAATAATTTTTCCCCCTCATAAGGAACTGAAATATACCTCCCTATAACTTCATCCCATTGTTTGTACTTATGACCTGTCTGGCCAAATGAAAACAACTCTTGATGCCTATTCCATATGAGAGCCCCACAAACCAATAAAGATAGCTGCTTTTTTAAGCTTTCTCTTCTCTCCTTTCAAATATGCCTCTTCTGTTAACTGATCCTTGTATGGCACAGTCCCAGGTCCCATCACTATCACGATCACCTTCTTCTGGCTGTATTCCAGCTTCTTACTGGCCTTCTTAAAATGTGAGGGCCAGAACTGAAACTGATACTTCTTCAAATGTGGTGTGACTATCACCTCCTCCATTCTGGAAACTATGCTTCAGTTAATGTAACTTAAAATCTGACTAGCCCTTTGACTACTACATACATATTTTGGGGGGGAGCAGACTAATCTTTTACTAAATTTACCACTAAATTGCTCAAATATTTTTCATATAGTAACTATTCTCTAACCATGTCCCACCCCATTCTGTAAGTAGGCTGCTGATTTTATCTTCTTAATAGCACTTTATATTTATCCTTCTTAAAGTTCATTGTATTATTTTCATCACGTATTTCCAGACTAGTGAGAATTTTTTGGTTGCCAGCCATATTATCCATTGTATTAACCGTCCTTTCCAGATTTGTACCATCTGTAGATTTGATAAGCATTTTATCCATGCCTTCATCCAACATACTGATGATGAAAATGTTGATATACTAGCCAAGTACAGAGCCCTGTAGCGCATAGCTTCCTCTAAGATCACACAGATAGATTAAGTATCACTCTACTCTGGTGGTTTAGTATGCTCTGAATCAGCCCAATATGTGATATAATTTAGTTCACATCTCTGCAACTCATCTTAAGAGCAGGGTTTGCAGGACTCTTTCTACCACTGTGGTGCCGTATGTTCAAGGATGCTTGATTTCATTTGTGTGCATACTCTTTCCACTGTTAAAGATGGCGTCCCATGTATTAGATAGTCTTCATGTGGCAAAAAGATCACCTTTTGGGGAAAAGCCACTGTAGGGTTCGGCAGGCTGGCCATGAACTGTTACCAGGCCTGTCCTAGGAGCCCTGCTAGTTTAATAGGGCCTAGCCAGCACTTCTGCTCTCCTAGCATAACCTTTGAGAACCCAATATGACCTCCAAGCCACCATGAAATATTTAAGGAGGAATTTAACATTGAGTCTAGTGACCAGAGAGAGACAAAGATGAAAAAGAGAGAGGAGAGAATTAAGAGGAGAGACAAGTAATTCAGCAAGCATTTAAGAACTTAGTATATGCCAGGCACTGTGCTGAGGACCAGGGATACAGAGTAGGGCAGAAATCTTGTAGCAGGGGAGACAGCTACAACCTAGGTGAGTACCACACAAACACACATGTACATATACATACATACATATTAGATAACACAGCATATACACATACACACATTATTCACTATTGTTCAACACATGCATATATAGACATGTACAATACACATTTACATATATGCACATATATGTGTACATAATATAGATTATATAGCTACAATGTGTACATTCACTTACATATATTCACTATATACATATGTGCATGCATACATGTTAGATACCCACATGTCTATATATATATATATATATATATATATGTACACACATATGCATATATACATACATAATAGATAGATAGAAAGACAGACAGATACACAGTGCAAATGTTGGGCAATCTCAGGGAAGGCAAAGAGTGAAAAGAGGGACCAAGAAAGACCTCTTGCAAAAGATGAGATTTGAGTTAAGTTTTCACAGAAGCCAGAGAAGTTGTAAGAAGGGGAAATGAAAAGTATTCCTAGCCTAAAGACAGTCAACAAAAAACCCAGAGTTCCAAAGTGGAGCACCATGTGTGAGGAGCAGTGAGATGGCCTGGTTGCTGGATCTATATAAATCTAGACTATATGAATAGGAGTATAATGTTAGAGACTGGAGAGTGGAAAGTGGGTTGGCCAGTTGGGAAGGACTTTAAGTGTGACAGAGAAAAGTTTACATTTTGCCCTGGAGGTAATAAGAAGTCATCAGAATTTATTAAATAAGGGAGAACGATGTAGTCAGATCTGCATTTTAGGAAGATTGCTATGGAGAATGGAATGGAGTGGGGAGAGACATGAAATGGGCAGACCACCTAGCAGGTTGTTTCAGCCAGTTCTCTAGGCATGAGGTGGTGAGGGCCTGAACCAGGGCAGCTGCTCTGAGTGTAGAGAAGGGGGTGTATCCAAGAGATGGGCGTTGTTTTGTCTTTAAGAATACTTAATAGTTTTCATAATCTTTTGAGATGCTATGAACTATATAGATACAGCGGTTCTCAACCTGTGGGTTAGGTTCAATTTAAATACATCCCACATATCAGATATTTACATTACGATTCATAACAGTAGCAAAACTACAGTTATGAAGTAGCAATGAAAATAATTTTATGGTTGGGGATCACCACAACATGAGGAACTGTATTAAAGGGTCATGGCATTAGGAAGGTTGAGAATCACTGATATAGAATGTGTTAAAAAAAAAAAGAGGGAAGATATATGAATATAGATATATCCCCTGACCTATCTATCTAGACACTAGAAATACTTGTATTTATAGATAGATATCTTTCCACTTTTTGTTTTTTATGGGTATATCTACAGCAATATCTCTATCTATAGATGGATGCATCTATTTAGGCATAGCTTTATATAAATGTCTCATAGCTACCTCATATATAGATGTATTTCATATGTATTTATATGTCTATAGATAGAGATATGGCAACCTGTGTCTCCCATTCTCGTGTACTTGTTTCTTACAGTGATATTCTTCATTTCCACAGGCATTTCCTATTCAAAACAGGAACAGGGACGACACCACTGTTCAGTACTGCCACACCAGGATACACAATGGCATCTGGCTCTGTTTATTCCCCCCCGACTCGGCCACTACCTAGAAACACCCTATCAAGAAGTGCTTTTAAATTCAAGAAGTCTTCAAAATACTGTAGTTGGAAATGCACTGCCCTCTGCGCTGTAGGGGTCTCTGTACTCCTGGCAATACTGCTATCATATTTTATAGGTAAGTCCCCATTTTCATGATTGAAACTAGGTCCCAATTAATATTGATAACAAATCTCCTGAAATAGTCATATTATTCAAATTCATACCTTGTATTATCATTAAGCTGAAACCAGTGACTGTGTTTTATGTAATTACTAAGTTCAAATAGTGGAAATGTTAATACATGAAGCCACTTGGGGGGGGGGGAGTCCTCATTCACACTTATTGGGGCCTATCTGTATTGTGACTGTAAATCAGTAGATCGTATTGCTAGTGGTATGATCTGATGTATATATTTACTTTGCCCAGCAGCATAGCAAGAGATTATATTTCAGAGTGGGGTATTGGTATTGGGCTGGTAAGTATACTGTATAAATAGCATAGTATTTTCATTGAATTTCAGGAATTTTAGATAAATAGAAAAGCTCATACTGACTCTTATTTTTTTTTAAGCAAGTTCTTTCTTTCCCAATAAAGTATAGCTTTGCCCACTAAGTTTAAAACATTCTTGCTTTTTGGCATATTCCTAATGAAAACGTGTCTCTCTGCTACATTTCATGCACACAAAATATTTCCTGCCCTTGCTGGAATAAGCATCAGACAGGAATCTCCATGGCTGTGTAGTCAGTAGGGAACTCTGGCTACTTGTGGTATCACACATCTTTCATCTCAGGGCCATCACCCAGCACTCAGGAACACTCCCTGGAGGGCTTCAGGCCCATAAAACAATGAATGGATTATAGACTCATTCACATATGTGGAATTTTTCATCTTTGCAGATGGAGTATTGATCATATTTTTCATTTAATAAGTAATCCAGGCTACTAGTAGAAAGTTGCTCATAGCCATATGACTTAACCATTTCACAGCGTGCCAGAACACGTGACCAATTAGAATTATTTCTGAAATGTAAGAAATTAGTACACTAGTTTGTGTCCTGTTCCTAAGTGATAGAAAGGGCCTGATGCTTTGAAATACCAATAGTGTTCACAAAGACGTAGCATAGATTGACACAGCATAGTTGACCCATGAAGAAAAAAATAACTGGCGATGCAAATTCAAGTTTTATTTTTTAATTTATGGAATAAAATTAGCATTTCCATAACAAAGTATAATAAAAATATGATTGAACATGAAAGCACATATTCGCTACATACAACTTGCTGTTTCTTTGAAATACACAACAAAGTTGTCATGTAAATTTCCTTTCCCCCACCCCCACCTCAAAGGCACAAATGGGTGTAAGTATAGGATAGGGATATGTATACACACACACATATACATATATATGCACATAAATACACACATACATATATATACGTGTAAAATTATTCTATACATACTTATATTTTTCAGTTCTTCCTCTGGATGCAAATAGCATCTTTTGTCATACGTCATTTATAGTTAATTTGAGTATATATAATATTCAAAATAACTTATTCCCTCAAAGTCTTTTTTAAAACAATATTGCTATTACTGTACACAATGTTCTCTTGGTTCTGCTCATTTCAGTCTTCATTATTCCATGCAAGTCTTTCTATGTTTTTCTAAGATCATCGAGCTCATCATTTCTTATAGCACAATAATAGTCTTCCATCATAATAATACACCACAACTTGTTCAGCCCCAAATAATGGGCAAAGGAACCTATATATTCTAAAATGTTTATAGCAGTTTTCTTTGTGGTGGTAAAGAACTGGAAATTGCACAGATTCAAGTTTCCAAAGGAGTTTGTGATGTTCCAGGAAATCCTGTACGTGGAATAATCTGATCATTCTTTGATGAGTTGCATTGTTCTGGTGCCTAAATTACTCCCTAGTTTTAAGTTACACACTTTCAGGAACTGCATTAACTCTTGTGGGTCACAAAGGTTAGTCCTTAAACAGCCACATATTCTTTAGTAAAGACTAGTAGGCTAGAAAAGAAGTAATCAATTAGGAGACAGGCAGAATTGTTAAGGCAATCATGCTGTATTGTAAATGTGCCATCTATAGGTAGTACTAGCTTGCAGAAATGTTGAGATATTTCCCCAAATAACTGGCAGTAGATGGCATGTGAGAAATTAGACTTTTAAAGGAATCTAAAATTTTAGAGCTATAAATGAATCTAATCCAAAATCTTCCTTGTATAGAAGAGCTTCTGGTCCAGAATGACCAAGGTCACACAGCAGGTCAATGTCATCGACTAGAATCCAGATATCCTGACTTCCAGTCTACATCACACTGCCAAATCCATTGCCTCATTCATTGTCTCAAAAGATTTGTACACTTTGAGTCATATGTATGTGTGAACTTCCAATGAAACCCTACTCCAGTGGCTCATTCTAACTGAAAAATTTTCCCTCCCTCATTTGTTCCTTCCTTCACGCTGTCTAAATGTCCTCTTTAGTTCTGGAGTTAGTGCCAGAAAGATCACATGGGGATGACCCTGGGCTCTCAAAGGCTTTGCCACTGAAGCGCAACCTCTAATTGTATCTACCAAAGTGGGGATTGCTTCTAGTATGTATTTGGCAATGGATTGTGTGCTGGTTGCCAAAAGTCCAGCGTTGCTAAATTTGTAAAGCCTCTTCACCACAAAATTGGCCACTGATAGAATTTTTGGAGCCACAGAAACTCATGACATTTTCTGCTAAAATACAGAGGTGCTCTTGTCTCTTGATGGAAGGAGTGCTCACCCCTGTGCAGTCACAGCTCTTTTTAAGTATAAATGTAAGTGTGCGCAAATGTAATGATAAATATCATGTATTATATTTCCCTATTAGAATTTTTTGTGCATATGCATCACTCATATCTTATTTCCCAGAGCACCTAAACATAATAGAATTAAACACCTGATCTACAAAATGAAAAAAAATCATACTTTCTTCTTTCCCAAGTACAACAGTTCATTACTGTTTCACCTGTTTCTGTTACCCCCACCTCAGAGTTATGCCATTAAATTCTTTGTTACACAGACAAACAGCACAAGTAGAATAAGAAACAAAGCCAGTTTTTTAAAATTTATCTGTAACATACAATGTCTTTAAGAAATGTTGATTCCTTTCTTATATTTTATGTCCAAATTGCTTCATCAGTGATAACACTTTTATGATCCTTTCTACAATATATTTTGCACACACAATACCTATGAGAAAAAAAGTAGGAGGCTTATTATTACCCTTTTTCAAGGAACAGGGAAACTGGAGCTCAGAGAAGGCTGTGACTTGTCCAAGGTTGTGTGGCAGGGGCCAGATTAGAACTCAGGAATTCTGATACCTAGTCTAATGCCCATGTTGTTAGCCCCAGTGGCTGATCTGAATTACCAAAGGATGCTCAGCAATTTTACTAGCTCATTTATTCTAGAGGAAAGAACACATGAGAGTAAACTTTTTGTTTCCTTTTCCATTAGCAATGTGGTGCCTTTTGCATAATGATGTTTTCTTTATGTCTGATGACAGAAAAGCTTCCCTCTATTGTACATGGTCATCCTCAGCTTTTGGGGGGACATCTATGAAGCAGACAGGGAAGAAGGGGGTGCCTGCCTAGCCAGCAAGATCAGTCCTGGGGCTCAGTAGGGTAACATGTCACAATCACATTGCCCTCACTTCCAGATGCTTGAAGGGGAAAAAAAAAAAACTGGCCATCGTGAGAAGAGGGCCTCTATCTGTGGATTTTTCCCTCCATCACTCCCTCCTTCCTTCATCCTCTCTTAGTGTCCTCTTCATTTCTGAAGTTAATGCCAGGGGACGAATAAGGCAGCCCAGAATAATGAGCTACTCTACCACTAGCTTCTCTCCCACCATTTTCTTCTTCCCTTTCCAATAGGAAAGGGAGCTGGAGTGAGCTGATGGCTAGAGCATTTAATATATCACTCCCATCAAATGGTGCTCCCCCAGGACATTAGAAGCAGCTTCTTTCTCCTTTGGATTTAGAGTGGAGGAGGGGCAGGACTGGAACATCATAGCTGATAAGTAATAAATTAAGCAACGTAATGGCTGTGCCATTATTTTGCAGCTTCTGAGTTTATGTGTTCAAATTCAGTTCAGCAATCATTTATTAAATAAATCTAAAAGAATATAAACCAGGAGGCAGCACTGTGTGAAATAGGGCCCTGAATTTGGAATCAGAGGACCTGAATTTCTCAGGATGAACAGAAGAGGGATGAAACTGGAGGTGGGCAGACTACTCAGTACGTGTTGTGTTGTAGTAGTTCAGGTGAGAGAGCTAATAAGTGAATTATAAAGGTGAAAATGGGAGTGGAAGGGGCTGAGGGGAAGATTGTGGAAATGGAATTGACAGAACTCAGGAGCTGATTAAATTTTGGTGTTAAAGCATGCTAAGAGTCAAAGATGATACCAGGATTTTGAGCCTCATAACTGGGAGAATTGTAACACCATTGATGCTCTGGGAAATTAGGAGGAAGGGCATGTTTTTTGTAAAAGCTGATGTGTGGGGGAATGTGAATTAGTGATAATAGCAGTAATAACAGTGATAATAATTAATGATAATAGATAACATTTCTTTAATGCTTTAGATTTCATAAAGCAGTTTACAAATATTGTCTCATTTGATTCCTGATAACAATCCTGGGAGATAGGTACTATTATTATTATTATTATTATTATTACTATTATTTTCTTTGCAAAGATACTGGAGTAGTTTGCTTCTTCCTTCTCCAGACCGTTTTACAGATGAAGAAACTGAGGCAACAGGGTTAAGTGACTTGCCCAGGGTCATACAGCTAGTAAGTGTTTGAGAGCAGATTTGAACTCACTAAGATGAGCCTTCTTGACTTCAGGCCTGGTGCTCTATCCATCGTGCCACCTAGCTGTCCAGAAGAAAGAACACAGGATCTAAAATCAGACAACCTCCCTTCTGATCCCAGATTTGCTACTTGTGTGATGTTGGGTACCTCGGAATTTGTTTTTCCTAATCTGAAAAATGAGAGGTTAAACCTAGATTGCTTTGAAATATCTTTCCTCATTCTAAATCCTAATATCATAAAGTGAAGGAGAATTGGGCCAGTAACTCGAGGTAATAGTATGGTTGAGGGCAAATTAGTACGGCAAGCCATTATGTCCCATTAACTTTTTAAAGCTAGTAGGATGTTGTCATCTAAGAAAATGCTTCCCTAGTACATTAAGGGGTACCTTGAAACTCAGCATGCCTTTCAACAATGAGCATGTTGCTAATCCTTACCCTCCACATGAAGCTTAGTGCTAAGTGCCAGTGGTACAGGAAGAACCAGAGACATTCTACACCCATCATAAAATTCCCATCCCAATCCTTTTGAGCCCTGATATACCCATTCCTCCTCTTATTTCCACTCACTAAAACCCCAGGAGGAAAAATTTTGGCCAAAGGCACCAGCAGCTGTGAGCTTTGCACAGAGATACAGAGGGGGAAATTTCTCACTCTGTGTGGTTGGTCATGCTGTTTTTGCTCTACGTGGTGGAGAGAACAGGGATCCAGGGCCCAATTCCTTGCCTCAATCTCTGATGACTTTGGGAAGTAGATGAAAATGCCCCACAATTATTGTGCTACAGAAAAATCAGAAACCACTATGCAAGCACAAGTATTTAGAATGATAGCATTAGAGAATGTTAGCTCTGAAAGATAGCTTTGAAATAATCTAGTCCAGTTCTTCCTGGCATGTGCCTTTTTTTGTACAAATACAGAAACTGAGTCTTTGCTTTAATGAGAAGTAGAAACACTTCAGTCTGACTGTTAGCATGTAAGAGTCAGTGTTATCGGAAGCTCCCTGATGGGAGGAGTCTTTGGCTTTGGGTTTGTCTTTTTACCCTCCACAGTTAGTGTAGTGCCTCATGCAAGGCAAGCATGTAATTACTGCTTGCTATCAAATTGAATTGTTTTGATACTAATTAAAATGGAATCAAAATTAATAAAATCATAGTGGAAACAATACAAACAGGGTAATTTTACCCCAGATTTATGCCCCTCGAATAGCTAGATTGACAAACTGAAAAACAATGGTAGGCACTTATGGCAGTAAGAGATAATTTAATTTTTCTCCCTTGAAATCACAAAATAAGGCCTGGATGAGGGGAGAGAGGAGACAGAGAGAGAAGGAGAGAGAAATAGAAACAGATAACCAGAGATAGAGACAGAGAAAGAACCAAAGAACAAGAGAAAGAGAATTCGAGGGAGAGATAAAGAGAACGAGAGAGACAGAGACAGAGACAGAGAAAGAAGCAGTCAGAGACAGACAACCAAATGGAAAAGGGGAGGGGAGAAAAAAAGGAGGGGGAGACACAGAGAGAGAAACAAACAGAGAGAGAGGGAGGGGGAGAGAGAGCACTTTTGAGAACATACTGTGGCATTGTGTTTTCTTTGCATTCTTGCCCCAGTGGTTGGTTCTGAATAAAAGCTTGCATTTCTATATCACGGAAAGGTTTACTGAGAGCTTTCGTTTCAGCAGTCATCTAAGGGAAGTACTGTAAAGCATAATAGAATGGGTAGCAGGTTTAGTTAATTCATTTGCTAATAAAGATTTGTAACTGTGTGGGATCATTATTCTAATAGACACTTGGCCTAATCTTACCAACCTCCATACTACAAAGTTTTAATATTCTGATTAGTCCTTAAGAACAAAAGGTATAAATTCTGGCTTCGTGTTTTCCTCGGACAGCTGAAACAAACTAGTTCCTGAAATAGACATCGTTGTGCAGCTGCTAAAAAGGGTATTTAACAGTAGAAGCATTTCTTCGATCCTGTCCAATCCGTGCCCATTGCAGCTCTGATTCCATAGCAGTTTATCTGTTCCGTTTCTACGTCTGTTTGCATTTTATGAACATTTTCCTCTCTCCGTACCTTGAAATTGATTATAGTATTAGCCATTTATCTGCGGATGAGGGTCAAAAGGAAGACATATGCCAGCCTTTTACTATTCATGAGAAATCAAGCATTTAAATATATATGGCAAAATAAAATGTTGTGACATTCCTTTTTTTCTTCTTTTGACATGTCTTTGTAATAAAAGTGCTTTTTTATTAGGTTATAGAACCCAGCTAAGCAATGAATTACATACCATTTTTCACTGCTGCTTCTCCTAACTGTTGAATTACATCTACAAAATATATTTTGACTGAGACAGTAGTAGAATTTTCATACTAATCTGATCTAAGTTTATTCTAGAAAGCATTGTTGGTTGTATATTATATATGTGTATATACATAATATCACACGTATTTAAAGCTTGGAATCAAAAATGTCTACGGCCGATGTATCAATTTTATTGTATTCTTATGGGAAACATGAGTCAGTGAAATATTAAAGTCTAAATGTCACAACAGGTAGCCTGAACCTACCTAGGTGAATTTAGGCTTGAAAGGAAATGCATTTCTCTTGCAAGGAAAGTATTAGGTTATAGTGATTAAATATCACTTGACACATGATGGAGTGAAGTACAATAAGCATTTAAATGAGGAATCAAAAACAGAAGACAGAGACAGAGAAATAGACAGAACCAGGGACAGACAGAAGTGGGAAGATACAGAGAAGGAACCAGAGGCTCTCTAGGTCCTCAAGTGTGACCCCCTTTTACTGAATCCAAAGTTTGAGGTCTTAGAGGACAAAACTCAAGGACCCAAAGGGCCATATGTGACCTGGAAGCCACAGGTTCCCCACCCCTGGACTAGGTCACAGAATCTTAGAATTAGAACTGGAAGGAACCTTAAAGGTTTTATCCAAATCCCTCTTTTTATAAATTAATAACTGAGATTTTGAGAGGTTCGATGACTTATCCAAAGTTGGAAGGCAGGAGGAGTAGTTAGTTCCAGAAGTTGAACCCAGGACTCTTTAATTGAATTCTTTTTCCATAGTACCACACTTTTATCTCCCATATGAGTCATGTTGCAAAAGAAAACACTGAGAAAAAAAACAACAAGAAAAATAAAGTATTTTTTTTAAAGTACATGTAGATCTGTGTCCATACTCCATCAGTTCTTCCTCTGGGAATGGAAAGCTTTTTTCATCGAGTCCTTCAGAATTGTCTTGGATCACTGGTATTTCTGAGAATGGCCAAGTCATTCATGGTTAATCATCATATAGTATTGCTGTTACTGTGCATAATGTTCTACTGGTTCTGTTCATTTCTCTTTTCATCAGTTCATGTCTAAGTCTTCCCAGGGTTTTCGCAGAACATCCTGTTCACCATTCCATATAGCACAATAATATTTCATCATGATCGTATGCAACAATTTGTTCAGTCATTCCCAAATTAATGGACATCCCTTCAATTTCCAATTCTTTACCCCCTAGAAAAGAGCTGCTTTAAATATTTTGGTACATATAGGTCCTTCTCCTGTTACTTTTTTTTTTTTTTATCTCTTTGGGATACAGACCTAGTACACATTGAAATAAGAGGGTGAAAATTAATAATTGTCTTCTATTCCTTTTGATGTTGTTATTGCCTCATTCATTCTTATAAAGGGATATAATTTGTGAAAGTGAAATCCTATCTGCACCAACACTGAAACACACATTGACATTTTAAACAGGTCACATAAGACATTATCTATTTGTTTTGGGGTTTGTTTGCGTTTTTTTGCTTTTTTGGAGGGGGGAAGGCTGGGCAGTTGGGGTTAAGTGACTTGCCCAAGGTCACATGTCTAGTAAGTGTTAAGTGTCTGAGGTTGGATTTGAACTCAGGTCCCCCTAACTCCAGGGCCGTTGCTGTATTCACTGTGCCACCTAGCCGCCCCAACATTATCTATTAAATATGCAAAAGTGCTGTAGTCATTTTTCAGTCACATCTAACCCTTTGGGGTTTTTTTGGCAAAGATATTGCAGGGATTTGCCATTTCCTTCTCCAGCTCATTTTACAGATGAGGAAACTAAGGCAAACAGGATCAAGTGACTTGCCCAAGGTCACACAGTAAGTGTCTGAGGTTGGCTTTGAATTCAGGAAGAAGAGTCTTCCTGACTTCAGCTCAAGCATTCTATCTGCTGTGCTGCCTAACTGCCCCCAAAATGGTGTGTGCAGACAATTACTTTTTAACTGAAATTGTATAGTCAATTCAGCATAACCCGCAGACTCATGTTCTTTAAAAAATTCTTTGCTTAAAAAAAAAAACTCTTAAAGATGAAAAAATGTAGAATTACTCCCTAAACTCAGGAATTTATATTTTTTGATAACAGTGTTTTCACAAGGATGTATTTGAAATTACAAGTTGTTTTTTAATACAAGATAAAAATACGAGATAAAACTATCACTGGTTTGATAGTAGTTGACTGTAGCTGCAAAAATACTGAGTTATACATGATGTACACATCTATAGTGCCTGCTGCTGGCATGTTTGAGGCTGACATCTCACTTGAGACAAGGCTTTTTGAGTTGTAGTAGTGCTAAAGTTAAGCAGATATAAACATAATGTCTGACACTAATGTGGTGAGCCTCTGAGAATGGAGGGCCACTAGTCTGCAAAGAAGGACTGGACTGGCCCAAAAAGGAAAGACAGAAAAAGTTAAAGCTTTTCAGACAATCAGTATTTCGCTAGAGCCACAGAGTGGCTGCTGTTCTTCCAGCTTGGGCAAGATAGGAAGACCCAGTCGATGGAAGGAAGGGAGAGAGAGAGAGAGAGAAAGGGAGGGAGGGGAGGGGGAGGAAGAAGAGGATGAATATGAGAAGTATATATGAGGGGAAAAAAATCTCCCAATCCATCTCCACTCCCCAACAATTCTTTGTGAATTTTAACCTTGCCTTGATTTAAAATATGCTGAAGTGGTTAGTGCATACTAACATCTTTTATATGCTACCATAACTCCCTCAGATTTGGGGAGAGATAATCACAGAATTGCAGAGCATTCAAAGATAATATTTTTTTAATTCCTCCATTTAAAGACAAGTAAAATCCGAGGTGTTATGGGCATAAACAACTTGTCACATAGCCTGTGAAATACAGTAATGTTTTCTCTGTTTTAGGCTATCATTTGTTCAGAATGTAAGAAAAAAAATCTCCTGACTGATGCCAAGTGCAAAGCATAATACAATATTTACCATTTCAATGCTACGTGGCATAAATATTTAATTGGCATTGCATATGTCATTTGCTATTACATGAGTAGTACTGAGAGCAGAGTGTTCAGTGAGAAATCATCTGCACAGAGAAGAGCAAAAGAAAATAGTCATTGGCATTCATAAGGTTAAAAAAGACTCGACAGATTTCTAGGGATTTAAGAAATTAATTCATCACAAACATCTTTGTCTCTGTTGAATGCGGGAGGAGATCCAACAGTAGGAAAAATCAGTCTTTTGACCTTCAGCAGGGTGGATGTGACCTTTATGATCCTACAACACATCCCCTGCAAGCCTCTCCTCGCCCACTGTTGCCACAAAACAGTATGGAAGTGTGTGGGCCCTTCTGTTTATCTTCTTTCCTGCCTTGTCACAAAACAAACCCAATTCATTTATTCTTCTTTTAAAAAAAAGCTTTTTGCATATTTTACATGTTAGCCAAAAATGTTAAAGGCTTCCAGTGTATTTACTCTTATGTAGCACATTTAGCCTCAGAGAATGTGGATTGACTAAAAACTGGGTCGTCTCTATTGACAGCTTCAGTTATGTAATCCTAACTTATCTCACAAGGATGAGACACTTGATTATCTAGGTTTCTAACACATGTTGACATAAGGGAACATGGGTTCTTTCACGCAAATAATAACAGTGACCCAAAAATCCATTCTCTGTAATCTTATATAAATGAGTCACAATATAAGATCTGGTAATATTTCTCCCAGAAAAGTAGGGAAGTGATGGGAGAATCAGTGACATTTCTTTTTTGATATAACCTATCTAGACCTCCACATTTCTATTTTTATCTGGATGGACTTTGGGATTTGCCTGGTTACATCTCAAGTTACCATAAAAATCACATACTAAAGTAGCATCTCCTTGATGTCTGTCCATCTTTTGTAATGGTGTGCATCAAGAATGCTTGAAGAATTGTATCCACATAGCCTGATCAAAATTTTTTTTAAAAAAACACTAACTTTAAAATAAAAAAGTAAGATTCCATATTTCATATTCATAAAAATTGTGATTTGGAAAAGGGGGAATATATAATATATGATTATACATAATATATGTGTGTATACATACATATGTATATATAGCTTTTTTGCAGCATTTTTGACCCCAAGATTGAAGGAAGTCTTAGAGACTACAGAGGAGAGAAACTAGACGTAGGGAGATCAATTATGATATTTCATATCTCTCATGTCTTTCTGAGGTCAGAAATAACATTAGAGGAAACCTGAATTTTTATTGTACAATAGTAGTTCTAAATATCGTTGTGTAGAGCAGGCTTGTAGGGTCCAGCATGACTGAACTGTCCCCTTCCCAAATATATAGGACTTTTGTATTCACAGAGATACATCCCTTTCTTTTCCCATCTCCAAGAGATTCCAAGACATACTACCTACCTCCTCAGTTCTACTCAAACGAGGGAGTTTAGTGTTTGTTTGGATTTCTGAGAGTTTTCCAGCCACCCCACCCACACTGCTGTCCAGTGAATCTGATTATCTAGACTACAAGTATTCTTTCTCTTCAGCACTTATATCTCTTGAGATAAAATATTCACCGCCTCCCTCAAAAACAAGGCTAGACGTTCTTCAAAAATATCTTATTCCATCTCCCTACTTCTAGTTTCTCTCCTCTCTAGTCTCTAAGACTTCCTTCAGTCTGGGGGTCAAAAATGCTGGAGAAAACCTACAAACTAAGACGTACTTATCAAATAAGTAAATTCCTTTGCTTCTGTTTCTCAACTGTGTATTCCCCTCTTCTATTCATAAATGCCTTTTCTTTTCCTTAAGGGCAGGATATCACTGGCTCCTATATCATATGAGTTCCCCTCACACTGGGCTTGTATTCCAGGCCACTCAGTTGGACTCTGTGGGGATGGATGCAGTATTTTAAGCCCAAGTCACATCCCACCCAGGAGGTTGCCCTCGCAGGAGATGAAGGACAGAAAGCCCATGTGAGAAGCGTGATGAAGAGAGCAGAGTCATCATTGAGGCTAAGGCAATGCCATTTGCCAAGTTTCTCTTCCAAGAAGGGGAAGGGGAATCTGGGGCCAACATTCCAACAGGATCAGAGAGAAGCATCTCCTGCCAATGTGTTTGTTTAGCATCAAAAACCATGGGAACATCAGCAGTGTAGAAGATGCTGGTTTGCTCAACGATCACTAGGCCCACTTACTCTTTAAGACCACCTCATCCACACAGGGATAAGAGGTAATGCCAATGACTGGTAGAAGCTTATGATATAGGATGCTTTCTCAGATGTCCCTGACAGTTGTGGAGCATTATGGCATCTATGATGCCCTCAGTCATGTAGATTAATTTTAGTAACATCACCCATTGCCTGATTTAATCACCTCACTGCCCAGAAACTTGGAGTGTCTTAACTTGGCAGCCTTGTGTACTGGTTACACACTTGTAAGGACTTAGAACTCTGATTGCATTAGTGAGGTCTACACTCCTTTCTCATCCTCTGGGGTTCTTGTTCATATCCAACTGTAAACCATTCATTAGGAACATACATCTTGCCATGGAGTCCCTTCCCTGCCTCAGTTAATAGCTCAAGAGTATCAGAGTAGTTCATGGGCTGTCTTTTCTGTTGTCCTGTTCTCATTACATGATCAGCCCACTTCCTTTTTCTGGTCAGATCCTTAAGGATGTGTGGTTTTCTGTTACATTCACCACATTTTTCTCATTGCTCTTTCGGGTTACTCCTAATTTTGAAACAACATTGTGTAGTAGAAAAAAGAGAGAATTTGGGGCCAGAAGACTTGAGTACAAATTCTGACTGTGTCACCTACTTACCCATGGGACCATGTGATTTCAGTTCTCTGAAGTGATTTCTTTCTGACATCAACTTTCTCATCAGTAAAACTGAGGGTGTCACAGCCTTCCTTCTCTGAATCTCTGATTTTACAATGACTACAATTTACATCATTCCTAGCCACATAACAACAGGAGAATATTGGTGCTAATTACAAACATGGCAGCCATAAAAATGGCAAAGGGAGTTTGATTTCAAGGGAAAGAACTAAAAAAAAACATCATATATTCTTTAGCAAGTTAAGTATAGTACCCTCAGTTCCCACAAAGTCCCACACTGTATTCCCCAGATAATCCTATGCCTCTGACATCCTTGGCCAGAATTCAGCTAGGGTACCTTCTTGTGACATCATCATGCAGGAATCCTCTTACAAATGTCCCATAAAGGAGGCCTTCAGCGTATGAGAGATCTTCAGAGTACCTCTTTTCATACTGGCACCAGCCAGGGGAAATTTGCTGGTCTGGTGAAGGTTATATAGCTCTATGTGAGACGCATAGAGCTCACAGCTCTAGAAATGGACCAGAAGTATTCCCAAGCAACCAGGAAAATAGCATGTCAATCTTATCTTTCCAAGGTAATGGGGGGAAAAAAGAGAAGCTTTATAAATTGTAACAAATGAAAAGCATTTATTGAGTTTGTGAAAAGAGTACTGATCTAAAGACTTAGAAATCTAGGTTCTCCTTTCTGACTTTAATTAATTAACCAGGCCAGCTTGATAAAGTCCCTCTAGACTTAAGCTTTCTTATCTGTAAGGGTGTTGGAATAAATAGATAATCTATAAGATCGATTCTAACTTTGAAATCCCATGATACTTCTAAGGGTGGCGGAGGGCAAAGGCTAATATTTACAAGAAGAGAATCTTTGAAGTAGCTTCTCTCAAGATAAGGAAATATGGGGAGGTATGATGTCATGTACAAAGAGTCCTGGATTTGAATTCAGAGCAATTGTTCTCAATCTGGGCTCCAGCACTGCCTTGACCTTCGGCAAGTTGACTTCTCCAAGACATAGTTGAGGGGATTGGAATAGATGAACTCTGAAGTCCCTTCCATTTCTTAATCCATGATGCCATGATTCTATGGTAGAGGTTAATTATCTTGATAATGTTTAGAGTATAAAACAGAATCACTAACGTGATTCATATTATGTCTCTTGCTTCCTAAAATGCAGGATTTGGTGTTATCGTGTGCAGTGTTTACGCTAGGGAGGGATTCATTAGTGACAGCTATTAGAAGGCTTGCCAAAGAAACACCACAGTTCTGTCTCATTATTCAACAGCTTGTTGGGCCAGTTAACTTACCATCTGGTTTTCTCCCTCTCAGTTATACCTCCCAGTTATACTATCACTTCCCCTCCTCCGTGTGCTTAACAGGACAAGAATTTTTTTTTCTTTTTGAGATACATAAACAAAAGTTTTTTGTTTGTTTCATTAGTTTTCATGGCTCGGAAAAAGTGGTTTTTAAGTTTGTTGGGGGTGGTGGTCAGACATTCTTCGTGACCCCATTTGGGGTTTTCTTGGCAAAGAAACTGGAGTGGTTTCCCATTTCCTTCTCCAGCTTATTTTACAGATGAGGAAACTGAGGCAAACAGGCAAACTGAGGTTAGTGACGTGCCCAAGGTCACAGAGCTAGTAAGTATGTGAGGCCAAATTTGATCTCAGGAAAATGAATCTTCCTGTCTCTAGGCTCAGTGTTATCTGTTGTACCACCTAGCTGCCCCTAGACTTTAATTACAGACCCTCAACCTAAAAAATGTGGACATCTTCTTTAAACTTATGTTCAAACAACAAAAAAAAAATTAGTAACAATCTGTTCAGAGAGGCAGAGTGATATGGTGTCTAAGAGTTTGTCTTGAGGCCTGAAATATATGGATTCAGGTCCCTCTTCTGACACATATTGGCTGTATGATCCTGGCTACATGGTTTAACTTCTCAGAATTCTAGGCAATTTTCTAAACGAAGGTGCAGAGAAGGTGCTAACCTGCATTGATTGAAGAGTTCCTCTCTCCTGGAAATTCCTATAAAAATCATACTTCTAGTCCCTTTTCCTAACCTTATTTCTGTTACCTGAAAAGTACCACTCTGATGTGAATACAAGGACAAAAAGGAAATATCCATATTTGAGGAGTTTACACATACTTGGAGAGGGAGAAGAAGAGGAGGAATGGTAAAGGAATAAAAACCAAATCGGAATATAGGAAAATACTTTGTATGTTCTCAAAATAGTTCTCATCCATGTTACTAAATTTGAGACCACCCTAGAAGAAAAACTAGATTAATCTAATTCCCATTAGACTAGAAAACTAATCCCAGAAATATCAGAAAACCTACAGATGCTAGAACTGATGACTATAGTAAAATCAGCAAAACCCCTTTTTTTATGAGTCCTAACTGGCGGTTCTCATTTTTTGTCAACATCTGTGTCTGTAACTGTGCAGCTGGAATTGGTGTCCAAGTGTCGTACCCACCAAGTCTATGCATAATACCCCCATATATGAAAAGGATATGTTATGTCAGAGCAAACTGAGAAACTCACCATCTCAGTTTGAAGATTTATCGCCTGCCTGCAGTAGCCTTCTGATTGGTGTCCCTGTCTCAAGCCTCTCCCTGCCCCTCCACAAAGCTGCCAAAAGTGATTTTCGTAAATTGCAGGTCTGACCATATCGCTCTCCTACTCAATAAACTCCAATGATGCCTTGTGGTACCTAAGATCAAATGTAAGCTGTGTTTAGCTTTTAGAGCTCTTCACAACCTGTCTGCAATGTACCTTTTCAAATAGCAAAAGAAAGATTTTTAGAGGCAGAGGTAGACACCAGAAATGGAGTGAGGTCTGCGAGTCCCAGAGAGAACAGTTTTGTTCAATAATAGAGTGCAGGATAAGAAATAATACATAATAACATCACAGTGCTATCTCATCATTAAATAGCTTGCAGGCCAGCTAACTTTCCATTTGATTTCCTCTCTTTCACTATATTAGCCTACACCCTGACCCTGTCCTGGCCATTACCAGGATCATCAGAAATCACTTTGTCAGTGTGTTCTGCCCCTTTGCCACACCACCCTCTACCCCTTCACTTCCATCATCACCATCAACACACAAACCCAGAGAAAAAGAACAGTTCAGACAGATGAAGTATTGGCACAAGGTGTTTTTGTGTTGTGGGTCTGTGGGTCTAAGAGAGAGAGAGAAAAAAAAAGAGAGAGAGAGAAGACAGAGAAGATAGGAAGTCTGTATTTCAAGGCTAACAATAAGGAAGATGTGGTAGTTAATCCTAGGTAGTGATGTACAAATACTGTGCCTTTTTATCCTGATCTGAAGTTCCCAAGGTTGAGGGGTAGGATAGGGCACAGGCCCTGGAATCAGGAGGACCTCAGATCAAATTCAGCCTCAAACACTTAATAGCTGAGTAACCCTGGGCAAGTCACTTACCCCTGTTTGTCTCAGTTCTTTATCTGTAAAATGAGCTGGGGAAGGAAATGGCAAACCATTCCAGTGTCTTTACCAAGAAAATCCCAAAATGGGGTCACGAAGAGTCAAATACAACTGAAATGATTCAACACCAACGTTTCCTGTCTTTTATGAGCACGTATTCCCCCAGGGGCCCAATGAGGGAAGCATGGACAATCAATCTCTCATATGTTCCAGGATCATCAGGAACTACTTGGCCATCTTCTCTCTCTCCAAATCATTATCCTCATCCCAAGTCCAGAGGAAAATAATACTTCATACAGATTAGAGGGAAAACTTTGGTTGTAGAGTTTATATCAATGAGAAAAAAGCAAATACTGTGTAGAAATGCAATCATCAAATTTATTCATGGGTAGCTAGAATTTTGAGGTTTGCAAAGCACTTTCCTCTCAATCCAATAAGAAATATAAAATGTAGAACCTAAAAAATAATTCTTAAGTCAATCTTTTTTAGCATGTTGGGGAATACTTTTCAGATGAGATAAAAACATAGTTGTATCAAGGCCAGATGCGCCTACAAATCTGGAGATAATTATTTAAAATCATTGTTTTAAAGATTGTTTTCTGTAAAGAAATTGTCTAGTTTTATAAACACTAATCAACTTATTGTTTTTAATGGTAGCAAGAATATTAATTTACAAGAGTACTTTTGAAAGCTGTGTTGACTTTAAATAGCTATAGTTGGATTAGCAAGTTATAAGCTGTTGAAATGATAGTAAGCTAGAAAAATGGTAACAAAGAGTGATGAATTAAGAAACCAATATATTAGCTAGCATATTGAATCTACATGTGTACAGACCCAGAAGGAAGTTAAAAACAAAACCTAATTTATGGAAAGATGGGTCTTCCTAATCACAGTGTTTAGTCTGATAAGAGTCTAAGTTACAAACTGTAATCCTTACAATTTGCTTTCATCTTACATTGAAAATCTGCTTGCACTCTGAATATTTTTATCAAACCACATCATTGTCCCATATTCAAAATCATTATACATATTTTTTCACTATTGCTCCTTTTCTTCAGAATTTCTGCTCCTCGTATATTTTATATGTTCTACATTTCATGAGACCAATACATACAAAGAGTAGATTTCATTTTATATACCAGAACTCCCAGAAGCAAATGTGGCATGATAAATGGAACTGGCCAATATAAGTCCATTCCATTTTAAGATGGGATGGAAAACCATAACCACTAGAAAGACATCTGTTGATATTCATAACATTTCATGGAATCAGTGAGTTTTAGAATTGTAAGGGACTACAGCAGCCATCTAATTCAGACCTCTTCCTCTTCACCCAAAGTGAGAATTTCCCCTTTAGCATCTCCCAAATTTAGTAATCCAGTCTGTGCCTGAAGATTCCAGTGATGGGAAACTCGCCACCTCTCTTAACATTTGATGCTGGAGATTCAATCCCATCATATTACAATGAAGAAGCTAAGCCCCAGAGAGATGAAACCACAGGTGGAGTAAGCTTTCAGAACCAGTACCTAAACTTAGACATTCTGATCAACAAATGTAAGTGCTCTTTCTTCTACAGTACACTAAAGCAGCTCATTTCATCTTTGAACATCACAGCCAAGAATTTTTTCATTTTAAGCAAAATTTTGCCATTTTTATAACTTTTACTAGTTGCTTCTAGCTCCACTTTGTGAAGACAAGAAAAAGCCTGATCCCTTTTTTACTTAAAAGTCCTTCATATATGTGAAGACAAATATTTTCTAATTCTAATAAATATTTTCTGCAGTTTATGCGTGGTACTAACTATGGTTTGTGTTGGAAAAGAAGAAAAACATGACACAATCAAAAGAATATTACACATGAACTAAAGAGATCTGGGCTTGAATCCCAACCTAACACTTCCTGGATGTTTTATCATAGATGAACCACTTAACTTTTATAAGATGGAAATTATACTTTTACTACATGCCTCACATACTGTAGTTGTCATAAGAAAAGCATTTTTTAAACTTTAAGATGCCAGATAAATGTGAGCAAGAATATCATAAATGTTAGTTATATCTACAAGCCCTCCAATTAGTGTTCACTCAGCCTCCATTTGATCAATCAATAACCCAGAAACATTTGTCAAGCCCTATGTTCCAAGTGTTGTACTAAGCCCTGAGAAGACCAACAGAAAGAACAAAATAATCCCTGCTCATAAAGGGCTGATATTCTAAGAAAAGAGATAAGAAGTGAATGTGTGTGCATGCACACATAAATAAATATGTATATTTAAGTACATTTATATGTGTATATGTAAGCATATAGAGAGAATAAATATAAAGATGATAAATACGAAGTAGTTAAATATGAGACATTTTGGGAAGGAAAGTATTAGCAATTGAGGAGGGTAGGAAAGGCTTCATACTGAAGATGGTGAACTGTGTCCTCAAGAAAGTGAAGGACTCCTTGAGGCAGAGACAAGGATGGAAATCATTTCAGGAATAGGTATTGGCCAATGTGAAGGCACAGAGATGGGTGATGGAATAAGGAGGACAGTACAGTTTTGTCTTGATCATATGGTGTATAGGAAGGAGAGTAATGTCTAATGAAGCTAGATTGATAACTTTAAAAGTTAAACAGAGAAATTTATATTTTGTCCTAAGGGCAACAGGAATCCATTTAAATAATTTGAGTGGGAAAGTGATGGGGTGACATCTGAGCTTAAAGAAATTCACTTTGACAGCAGTGTTTAGGATGGAATGGAATAGAAAGAAGTTTGAGTCATGGAAACCAATTAGGAGACTGTTGCAATAATTCAATTGAGAGGTTATGAGGACATGAACTAAGGTGACGAGATGGATGAGTGAAGAAGAGGGAGTGAGAGATGTTATAGAGGTACAAACAGGAAAAAAATGACAACTGATTGAATATTTAGACTGGTGGAGATTAAAGAGTAGAAGATAAATAATACTGAAGTTATGAACCTGAGACACCAGAATGCTAGGATATTCGATAGAAATAGGGAAGTTTGAAAGAGGGAAGGGCTTGGGGGAAAGAGAGAGTTCTTTTTGTGACTCAATCACCTCCAGAGGCAGGGATTCATTACTTCCCAAGACAACCCATTTTGGATTAAGATTTCTCTTACACTGAGACAAAATCTGCCTCCCTCTGCTTTCAGAATATTACTGTTAAGAGCTACTATCTATGTTAGTAAAATGGTAACATAGCCCTCATTCTGTTTTTATGAATATCTTTTCACAACTTCTAATGTGTCAAGATTCTGCCAGAAAAAAAAGGGCTGGACTATTCCACCAGCTAATCCAAATAGTCTTTCCATTCCCATTTGACAGGATCAGAGGAGACAGGGAAGGTGGGGGGAGTTGATGGAGGCTGTGGTAACACCTTCAATGGCTTGCCCCCAAGGACAGAACAAAAATTGGTCACTTTCCACTTGCTAGGGTAGTGTGTATAACCGATCCACTGAAGCTGCTGCCTGGCTGTGTATAATGTGCTTTAATTCTGCGTTTGGGTTTCCATAGTATTCACCACCCTGGCTTTTAAATATCCCTTCTTTTTCCCTGTCACCTTCCATGCAGTCATGAGTTGCATATATTTTTGTTCATGTGAACTGAACCAAAGAGTAGAGCTGAAGTGGTAATGAGTCTACGTCTTGAAAATCTCAGATTCATAATAAGCAATCTGCACAAACATATCTAATTGTTGAGACATGAGCAGTTTTCAATTGTGTATGAATATGTTAAAGCAAAGCTATAGATAAAATTTAGTCACCATATTGCATCAAAATGCACTGAGACCCTGAAATTTCTTCTTTGCTTCCTTTGTGTCTTCCTTCCTGCTTCATTGTTCTCCCTAGCTCTGCTTCCTCCTCCCTCCTTCCTTTCTCCCCTTTTCCTCTATCCTCTTTACTCCTTCTTCTACCTCTTCCCCCCTCTTGCTTTTGCAATTTATCTGTGTGACCTTGAGCAAGTGACCTAGTTTCTCTGGGCTTCAGTTTTCTGTAAAATTAGGAGAGAAGGTAGACTAGAAGAGTTTCCTAAACTTTTTCCACTCATGACCCCTTCAGCGCATCTTAAACTGTGGGTCTTGAAAAGTTCCTTATAACCCTCAGTCTGTTCCTGCATTTACTTTACTTTTAATTTTATCCCTTTTAAATAATTACCATTGTAATAACCCCAATTTGCCCATAGTGCAGATTATAATCCATCTTCTCCACTGTTCATTACTACCTGTTTTGTTTATGGTACTATTTGGTTGGTCGATTTTTGTTTTGATCCAAACCCATAATTTTATGGTTGTAGGGAACTCCTAATGGGGAAACTCCCTCCTTTTATATACTTCTGCTATTCATTTGTAACCAATAGTCATAAAGGGTTGTCTGGAACATTGAGTGTCACATCACTCGGGCAGTATATGTCAAAGACAGGACTTCACCCAGCTCCTTCTGACTCCTAAAGCATCTCTTTCTTCAGTGTGCCAACTCTATCTCTTGAAAGACTTTTAATATTTTAAAAGGATATAATTCTGTGGAGAATTGTCAAATTACTATTGTGTCTAAATAAGAATGAGTCATGAAATAGAGGCCATGCCAATTGCATACAAACAGCATGGTCCTTTTCTTCTCTTTTAAGGAGAATTAGGAGAAGTCATGCAGAGTGGTAAAATGATCCATGGATTCCTCCCATCTTTTAACAGCTTTGGAAATAAAAACCATAGCATATGTGTTAAAAATTTCTTTTGACTGAATTATCTTTGAGACTAAAAGAAAATTCAGTCATAAAATTTCCCTGATGGATCTTTAAAAGCATATTTTTCCAAGCTATTTCAACTAATAGGATAAATGGGGGTGCGAGTGGGGAAATAGGAAGGTTGATGACAGACTAGTATAAAAAGAACTACAGAAAAAGGAGAAGAGTCCTCCAATTCAGAATCGATAGAGCATTATAGGCTGTTCAGAATCAAAAGGACATTTGACAGATTGGAATGTTAAGTTGCGGGTCAATCAATAAACAGCATAGGAAGATGGAGTCTGAACCCTTCTACTGTTGGATGGAAACATCAGGTTTCATAGTTCATCAAGGACTTGGCATTCTATGTAGGGCCACCCAAGGGCTTATCTATTGAACATTTTTATCACTGACTTGTATAACACCATGAGAAATACACTCATTAAAGTGGTGGATAACAAATGTCAAAAAATACTGACTACTTCAAAATGGATTTTGATTGGATTCTATCTGGGGAATGTCTTCTCTTTTTTAAAAAAAAAATTATTTATTTATTTTTTGTCTTCAACATTCACTTTCGTAAGATTTTGAGTTCCAAATTTTCCCTGTCCCTCCCTTCCCCCCTCCCCAAGATAGCATGCAATCCGATATAAGCTATACATATACAGTCATATTAAACATATTTCCACATTAGTCATGTTGCAAAAGAATTAGAACAAAAATGAAAAACCATGAGAAAGAAAAAAAAGAGAAAATAGTATGCTCTGATCTGCCTTCAGACTCCATAGTTCTTTTCCATCATGAGTCTTTTGAAATTATCTTAGATCACTATGTTGCTGAGAAGAGTTAAGTCTATCAAAGTTGTTCATCACACAATGTGGCTGTTACTGTGTACAATGGTCTCCTGGTTCTGCTCACTTCACTCAGCATCTGTTCATGTAAGTCTTTCCAGGTTTTTCTGAAATCTA
Organism: Pseudochirops cupreus; assembly: GCA_028627135.1. Taxonomy (NCBI): domain Eukaryota; kingdom Metazoa; phylum Chordata; class Mammalia; order Diprotodontia; family Pseudocheiridae; genus Pseudochirops; species Pseudochirops cupreus. The sequence continues at coordinate 154,771,372 of CM053583.1, forward strand.
CTTGCTCATTATTTCTTATAGAACAATAGTATTATATTATATCCATATACACTACAACTTGTTTAGCCATTCCCCAGTTAATGGGCATACCCTCAATTTCCAATTCTTGGCCACCACAAAAGAGCTACTATAAATATTTTTGTACATGTGGGTCCTTTTCCCTTTTTTGTAATCTCTTTGGGATACAGACCTAATAGTGTGATTGCTCAATCAAAGGGAATGCACAGTTTTATTTCCCTTTGGGCATAGCTCCAAACTGCTCTCCAGAGTGCTTGGGATCCATTCACAACTCCACCAACAATGCATTAGTGTTCTAATTTTCCCACATCTTCACCAACATTAGTCATTTTCTTTTTTTATTATATTAGCCAGTCTGATAGGTGTGAAGTGGTACCTCAGAGTTGTTTTAATTTACATTTCTCTAATCAATAATGATTTAGAGAATTTTTTCATATGATTGCCAGTTGCTTTAATTTCTTCATCTGAAAACTTCCTGTTCATATCCTTTGATTATTTATCAATTGGGGAATGACTTGTTTTCTCATAAATTTGACTCAGTTTTCTGTATATTTTAGAAATGAGGCCTTTACCAGAGACACTGGCTGTAAAAATTATTTCCCAGTTTTCTGCTTCCCTTCTAATCTTGGTTGTGTTGGCTTTGTTTGTACAAAAACTTCTTAATTTAATGAAATCAGAATTATCTGTTTTGCATTTCATAATGTTCTCTATCTTTTGTTTGGTCATAAATTCTTCCCTTCTCCATAGATCTGAGAAGTAAACTCTTCCTTGCTCTTAGAATTTGCTTATGGTATCAGCCTTTATGTCTTAATAATGTACCCAGTTTGATCTTATCTTGATATATGGTAGAAGATGTTTGTGTATGCCTAGTTTCTGTCATACTGTTTGCCAGTTTTCCCAGCAGTTTTAATCAATCTAACAGTGAGTTCTTATCCCAGAAACTGGAGTCTTTGGGTTTATCAAACAGTAGATTACTGTAGTCATTGACTACCATGTCTTGTGTACCTAAACTATTCTACTGATCTACCACTCTGTTTCTTAGCCAGTACCAAGTAGTTTTGATGACTGCTGCTTTATAATACAGTTTTAGATCTGGTATGGCTAAGTCACCTTCCCGACATTTCTTTTCATTAATTCCTTTGATATTCTGGACCTTTTGTTCTTCCAGATGAATTTTATTATTAGTTTTTTAGCTCTATAAAATAATTTTTGGTAGTTTGATTGGTATGGCACTGAGTAAGTAAATTAATTTAGGCATAGGGGCAGCTAGGTGGTGCAGTGAATAGAGCACCACCCCTGGAGTCAGGAGGACCTGAGTTCAAATGCAGACTCAGACACTTAACACAAAAAACTAGCTGTGTGACCTTGGGCAAGTTACTTAACCCCAATTGCCCTACCTTCCCCCTCCAAAAAAGCAAAAAAAAAAATTAATGAATTAATTGATTGATTGATTTAGGCAGAATTGTCCATTTTTATTATATTAGCTCAGCCTACCTGTGAGCAATTGATATTTTTCCAATTATTTAGATCTGACTTTATTTGTGTGAAAAGTGTTTTGTAATTGTGTTCCTATAGTTCCTGGGTTTGTCTTGGCAGGTAGACTCCCAAATGTTGTATATCGTCTACAGTTAGTTTAGATGGAATTTCTTTTGGTATCTCTTGCTGCTGAGCTTTGTTAGTAATACATAGAAAAGTCAGTGACTTATGTGGATTTATTTTACATCCTGCAACTTTGCTAAAATTGTTATTTCCAGTAATTTTTAAGCTGATTCCCTAGAATTCTCTAAGTATACCATCATATTTTCTGCAGAGTGATAGCTTTGTTTCTTCTTTGCCTATTCTAATTCCTTGAATTTCTTTTTCTTCTCTTATTGCTAAAGTTAACATTTTTAGTACAATATTGAATAACGGTGGTGACAATGGGCATTCTTGTTTCACCTTCTCCACCCCACCCCACCCCGCCCATATTGTTGGGAGTGCTTCTTGCTTATCCTCATTGCTTATAATACTTGCTGCTAGTTTTACATATAGATGCTACTTATCATTTTAAAGAAAACTCCATTTAGGGTATTTCTTCTCTTACCCTCAAAAGAAGTTACTCAAAGTTCCCAGGAACCAGTCATCTAAACCAAGGAGGGGTTTATAAGAGATTGAAGTATCCATGGGCAGGATTCAACTCTGTGTGTGTCTGTATCTGTGTCTGTGTGTTTGTGTACATGTGTACTTATATGTTTGAGTCTGGGAGCTCTAGACAAAACTGAAATAAGCCATGTTTCTCTTTGGTTCTTTGGCACTCCCATTTCAGTACCCTGTCCTTTTCCCGTACCCCTTGTACATAATGAGGCTTGCATTTATCCAACTTCAAAGTTTCTTAGAACCATGTTCCTACATCCAAAGTTTATGCCCCACTGCTTTAAACCTGTAATGAGGAGCAAATGATATAACGTGTAGCAAGCACTTTTCAAAATTGTCAGCTATCATCAGTATTATTATCATTATTATTATTTATCAAAATCAGTTCTCAAATAGAGATCTAATAAGCTATTTCCTACCAAGATATTAATAATAATAGCACATGGTGCTTTAAGGTTTACAAATGTTAGCTCATTTGATCCTCTCACCAACCCTGTAAGGTTAAATGCTATTATTACTCCCATCTTATCCTTGAGGAAATTGAGTCAGACAAAGGTTAAATGACTTGCCCAGGGTCATACAGCTAATAAGTATCTGAGGTCAGATTTGAACTCCAGTCTTCCCTGACTCCAGGTTCAGCATTATAACTATTCTGGAGTATCTGGATTAGGTAATTAAATGACTCCACCTCTCTGTGAATGTAGATACTGAATGGGTTAAATTGCCTTTTCTCCTTCAACAATTCTTCCTACGATATGTTTTCCAGAACTCTCCATGTTCTGGTCACTGTATTCTGAATTTATGACACATTCTTATTGCTAAAACAACTTTAGATTTTGTTTGCTACTGTTAGAAATGCAGATAAAGAGTTTGACAGATGATGTTTTCAAAATTCAGCAAATTAGCTTTTAAATCTAGTTTAAGACTTAGATTTCAGTAGATTCAAACAAAAGTAAGGGAGTAAAGTGGAAGGAACACGAATTAGAGACTGAGAGGTTTGAATTTATTTCTGACTCTGATGCTGATTTTCTGCCTTACCTCTGGCACGTCACATCCTCTCTTTGCCTCGTTCTTCCCATATTTAAAATGGGGATAATGCCTGCCTGGCCAGAGTAGATATAATTATAAGTATTTATAAGATATCAGTTTCTGCTGAAAGACAATTTTACATTAATCCATCTACGAATTTAAATCATCAAGAAATGTAGTGTATAACTTTTATAATTCCATGTCAGAAAAGAAACACTATGACAGTATATTTGTTTGATCAAGACTTTTGGTCCAGATTCATGATTTCAATGAGATGGGGAATTCCTAGAGCAGAAAATCATTTAACCAGTGTAATTGCATAATTTGTCAGTAATTTAGCAAGTTAACTATGGAATTGAGGGGGTTAAGTGACTTCTCTAGGGTCTCACAGCTACACATTTAAGGCAAGACTTAAAGCTATATATTATTAATTGCAAGGGTCCCCTATGCTGTCTTCCTCCTCTTAAATATATATATATATATATAGAGAGAGAGAGAGAGAGTAATTATTGGTATTATTTTTAAGCTGTTATCTTTAAAAACACAGGAATTAATTTTAAACTAGACCATTGGTCATTTTAGAACTCTTTTGTTTTTAAGTCACTGAAGTTATTTATAACAATACCTTGAACTTCCCTGTCTTGGGACATTTATCTTTACAACCTCCTATGGAAGGAAAAATTATCCCACTAATTTGAACGTGATATGAGTTGTTTCTTTTCCAGCACCCAAAGTAGTTGATATCCTAAAGCCTGAGGTTTAATATACTGAGAAAACATTTCTAACTTCTGATTCCAAGTGCAGATGGTCCCCTTTATGTTCATAGCCTCATTGTTCTGTTTCTGTGATTTGCAACCTAGTAGCTCTCCATGGGACTTTGTATGTCTGTCCCATGACTACAAATTGGTTTCAACAACACTACATATTGTTTTGTCATTTCACCATAGCTTTTTGCTCTCATACTACAAGGATGGCAGAGAGAGGGAATCTGTTTCTTATTTTCTCACGAAGATAAGCAATTGTATATCACATTGAGGTACACTGGTCGTCTAGAGATGAAATAAACAACCAGCAGGTTGAGGATTTTTCAGAGCTACCTCTAAATCCTCTTCTCAGTCTCAGAGTTCCCTTGCACCTAACTCCCAGGTATTCTTAAAACACGTGATGCAGTAGAAAGAGGACTGGAATCATGCTGAAAGGACCAGTTCAAATCTTGACTCTGCCACTTACCACTTCTGTGACTTGTGCAAGGCTTTCTGAGCCTCATCTGTAAAGTGGAGGAGCTGGTTTAGATGGTCTGTAAGGTCTCTTCTACATTTAACATTTTACTGATAGGCATGCCAAAAAAAAAACAAAAACAGGAAAATGATAAGTGTTGGAGAAGATGTATGAAAGTTGGAACACTAATTCATTGTTGGTGGAGCTGTGAGCAGATCCAACCATTCTGGAGAGCAATTTGAAACTATGCCCAAAGGACCATAAAACTGTGCATACACTTTGACTCAGCAAAGTCAAATTGAACCCTCCTTTTAGGGCTGAATCCCAAAGAGATCATAAAAATGGGAAAAGGACCCACATGTACAAAAATATTTATAGCAGCTCTTTTTGTACTGGAAATTGAGGGGATGTCCATCAGTTGGAGAATAGTCAAACAAGTTGTTGTATATGAATGTAATAGAATACTGTTGTGCTATAAGAAACGATGAACATGCAGACTTCAGAAAAACCTGAAGAGAGTTATATGAACTGATGCTGAATGAGGGGAGCAGAACCAGGGGAACACTGTACACAGTAACAGCCACAGTGTGAGACGATTGACTTTGATAGATTTAGCCCTTCTCAGAAATGTAAGGACCTGAAACAATTCCAAAGGACTCATAATAGAAAATGTCATCCCCATCCAGAGAAAGAACCATGGAGTCTGAATGCAGAGTGAAGCAGACAATTTTCATTTTGTGCTTGTTTGTTTTGTTTTCTCTTTCATGGTTTCTCCAATTCATTATAATTCTTCTACACAACGTGACTAATGTGAAAATAGGAATGTATATGTAGAGCCTATATCAGATTGCACACCATCTTAGGGAGGGAGAAGGAGAGGGAGGGGGAGAAAATTTAAAAGTTATGGAAGTGAGTATTGAAAACTAAAAATAAATACTTTGTTTTTTTAAAAAGGCCCCTACTAGTTAAATGAATAGTCCTATGAGCTCCAGTCCTCTGAATCCTATGTTTCAGGGAAAAGTACCCTTGTCCACAAACCACATAAGTCCAAGTGGTGTTTCTGGGTGTTCAATAGTTTTATGAAACATTTCCTCTAAGCTGGGTGGTACTCAACTTGGAATCAGGAAGACTCATCATCTTCTTAAGTTCAAATCCAGCCTCAGACATTTACTAGCTGTGTGACCCTGGGAAAGTCCCTTAATTCTCTTTGCCTCAGTTTTTCCATCTGTAAAATATCTGGAAAGGGAAATGGCAAACCACTCCAGTATCTTTGCTAAGAAAACCCCGAATGGAGTTCATGAAGAGTCGGACATGACTGAAATGACTGAACAACAACAGTTTTCTTCTAATCACACTGTATATTCTTCTCCCACTTTCAACCACCCTGCATCTCTGAATTTCCTGTCATCACTTATCTTCCACATGTAGCAGACCTTAACAGAGCTTTGTTCCATCATCTGCGCTGATAGACTGCTTTGGTTGCAGAATCCTGTTGGGAATCCCATGACCCTGAGAGTACCATTCAGTAAGCCATTCCACATTTCATAAATCAGTTGAGAAGGCAGTATAAATCTAGAAAGTTGATGTGGGCTTACTACCTCCCATCACTCAGCCAATAAGTTCAGATAGAGTCTTTCTTCCATACCCTGTGACCTACAAAAAAAGTTTCCTTTAACACTTTCTTCAGCTACTTTTAAACTAAAACATAAAAGTGTTATAGTCAGAAAGCAGTGTTTGGGACTGAGAAAAGAGGCCCAGTATTGGCAGGTACACCTTGTATCTCCCCATCCTGGAGTCTACCTGCAGAACGGCTTTGTGACCTAGAAAAAAAACATATAGCCTGCCAGCTATCCGATTTAGTGTTTGCACTGACAAAGGGCTCGTTCTCCCCTGGATATATATTCGTGGAGAGAAGCCTTCTGTGGATTTTCACAAGTCTGCCCGCCAGCCCTACATTGGAAGATTGTGCTCAACATTCCTTATTTACAGATGTATTTTATTTAGCCAATTTTCCTTCACGCAAATAGCTTTTTCCCCCCTCTCTTTGCTTGCCAAGTAAGACCATGTATTTTTATTACCTCCATGCCTGGTAATTCCTGTAACATTCTCAACCGTTGTGAAATTGCCATCCTCCTCTGATTTTTGTCTTTGTTACCTTTGGAATAAATTCCACAAAGATCTTTCACATGCATAAAAATCTTTAATAATACTGAATTACTAATAAGAGTTTCACTAAAAACTAAATGTAGGGAATTTTGAGCGAGAGAATAGGATAAGACTGGACAAATTATTGCTCCCTGTTTTCAGGGTAGCATTATACATGGCACAGTTATTACTGGGTATGATTCTCATTAGACAACATCTTAAGTAGAATTAGAATCCCATTTTATTGAGATTTTCTGTAATAAAAATACACAGTAAAGCTGTTGCCCATCTGGTTAAAAAAAAAAAACTAAAATAAAATAAAATTGTGCTCCAAACACAAACATCACAGAATTATTTTACTTTTTACATTCAACATCTGGGTCATATCCCCTGGATTACTTTTACACTTCAAAGACTATTAAAACCAGTAATGGGACCAAGCCTATTATTCAGTGGATTTTTGTGTGGTAAGACTATATAGTAATAATGAATGAAAAATATTTACAAAGGTCTTGATGGTTTGCCATTAAAAAACTACACTGCTTAACTCATGACAAACCACGTTTCACTTCTTTACAAAAGAGGTGATATCTAGGTTGACAGCTTGCAAATTCCAGTATTCTGTAACCTCTTAGCTGGTCCCTGAAAATCAGAGTTCAAAATGGAAATCCTGGCAGAACAATAAGCCCAGTACATCCTTAGTTCTTCATCCACCAGGACCAAGACCTAGCTGGGCATCTCACCATCTTTCCTGCCACTGTTCCTCTTCTCCCCACCAGACCATACCAGAGACCATAAAAACTAGAAAAGACCAAATGCATCAACTGATGCAAAAGAAAATTTGTAATATTTTTACTTTGAAATAAAAATTTTCTTCCTATCTCTTTTTTCTTTGCCTCTTAGATAACAAATAATAATAATTGAGTGCGTCAACTTGGTCCTTCAAGGTTTTCTTATATTCCTGTCCTCCTTTTGTAATCTACTTGGTTTTGGGGGATGAACACAAATTCAGCCCCACAAAATATATCAAACTAGTCCCATACCATGTTTTACACCCCACTATCCATTCGTCTACCAGGAGGCAAGACTTATCCCGGCATCTTGTCATCTGCCACACCTGCATCCCCATGCCCCCACTTTCTCCTTCTATAACAGATCAACTTGCCCTTTGGCTCTAATCTCCATTCCTGTGACTTCTCAGACCAGAATTTCCTTCCTTGACCAGGAGTCCCCTAACTATGGTATTCCCTGCTTTTAGAATATAAGCTTCTTCAGCGCAATGACTTCCTGTATTTTGTATGTGTACCCCAGTATCAAGTGCAATGTTTATCACAGAGACTGGGGGACTTAACAAAGTCTCATCATTCATTCATTGTGTATATTTTAAAAGATGGAAATAGCACCTTCCACATCTTAAATTTACAAAGGTATATTCAACAACAAAAGAAGATTGGACACTTTTTACATTTTCCCAGAACAACCAGGAAAATGATGAAACATTCAGTTATTGGGCAAGTTATTTGGTCTCTACATGAGCTCAAAGAATGTGTTGGCTTGATCTTTTGATTGAACGGGCTAAATTTGCTAGTTGTTTCGGTATTTTATCAAGGCCCTTAAAAATTCCAGTAGCAAGGCTCTTGTGAGTACTCAACTCAGTTCTCCTACTCATTCCAAGCTCTGCAGGGCAAAAAAGCTAGGCCAAAAGTCTCCATTGGCTGCTCTTGTAAGAAAGAAAGCCAAGTTCTCCTACCTCCTGTGTAAACCTACAGAGAAATTTCTCTGTGGGTTAGTGTCATTTGAGCCAGCCTACACTCTGTGGGTCAGAGAATTGGATTGTTGGAGGAATCACATTGTGCTTTCTGGAATCAATCACACCAAAGTCCTTCAAGTGAAAATACTGCTGACAGTGGGTGTGACTTGGAGCCAACTGGCACACCCCTTCTAGAGGATGAATGTTCTTTAGCATCATGTAATGGGATAGTACTTGCTTTAGGATGAAACCTAGAATTCAACCCTAATTCTGCTATTTCATGACTTCTGTGAGCTTGGGCAAACCCCTCAGTCTTCCCGAGCCTCAGTCTCTTCATCTGTAGAATGAGGAAATTGGACTAAATGATCTCTAAGATCTGCTCAAGCTTCATACTCTGAGGTCCTGTCTTATAATCCTGAATTCTTTTGGCTAGGAGAGGGGATTAGGCCTCTGATTTTATTTTTAAAGTAAGGAGGCTTCCTTAGTACTTCACTATTTTTTATAGTCTTAGAGAACTCATAAGTCACTGAGAAATTAAGTGACCCATACAATGATACAGACAAGACGTACCAGAGAAAGGACCAGAACCCAAGTCCTTTGAGGCCAGCTCTTTGTGCTAGTTTCTGAGTGAAACTCAGAACATTAATAAGAATAAGAATTAATAAGAACACACACACACACACACACACGTGGAAGAGGTCTTTTATTGCAAGGAAAGGGGAAAGAAAAACTAAAAAACTCAACTCTCCACTAAGCTAGTTCACTCAAGGCCAGTATTCCTCTAGAGAAAATCCCATCAACTGAAAAACAAAAGCCACTGCCCTCCAGCTGTCTGCTCCACCCTTAGAGGGAAAGCCAAGTTCAGGGGTGTTTCCTTATGCTGTTTTGCATTGCTGTGCCTCATAGGATACATACTTGTAGACATCCTCATGATAGAGTATTTATCTTTGCATAGCATCCCTTCTGAGGCTGCTCCCCAAATCTACAGTCACACTCAAACCCCAGATGCCAAAGAATAACTGACTCAGGATTCTAAGATCTCTCTGAGGTTTCTAGTACTCAGAAGCCCCCATGACTCTGCTTCCCATTGATTATCAGCTCACAGCTTCAATTAGCTTTTAGCAAAGAGGATAGCATAGTATGTCATCCCCTGAGATGACAAAGTAAGAACAGTTGGTACAAAGAACAATTTCCCCAAGAGTGTGGGGCTTAATCTCCCACAAAACACATAGGGTCCTTACAGAGAGTTGGCACAAAGTACAGTGATGGAGAGACAGAGGCAAACTTGTGAGTGAGGAAACTCCCAGCTGCTACTTAGTTGAAGTTCATTTCTCTAATGGGGAGGATCATTCATCTTGAAGTTGCTTCCTCCCACCAGTAACTACCTTTCTTTGCTCCATGTCCCTATTTGTTCTGGGTATGTACTCTGAACCCAGTGCCAGCTACTGGTCCCACTTCTCCATTAACATGGTCAGTGGCCAGGAGGAGACTAGTCATGTAAAAGTCCCTCTCGGCTTGCTCCCCCAACCCCAGTGATGCCCTCTGGTACAGGCACAAGGGTCTGCTATTTTAATACCCTCCTGAATCTAGAATCCTCTACCATTTGACAGTTTCATCCTTGACATGTGTCTTTCAAACTGACTATGCTTTTAACCATAATCCCAGATATATATCTAATCCTTTCAGCCAGTCACAAAATATTTCCTGTGTGATGTCATCCGGCTTGTCCAATGAGTTATTTGCTCTTCATTCCTTCCAAATTCATTCAGGACTTATTTGTACCTGTCTTACACATCTGATTTTTTTTAACTGAATGACTGACTGATTGATTCAATATAGTGGCCTGGGTATTCTGTATTTACATTAACCATCCTTCTTAGATATGAGAACTAAGTTTCATATAAAATGTGGAGTAAAATTTGTCTTTGATTTCCTCTCAAAGCTTATTTCTATCTTCCTTGAACTTATCCTACTTTCAGGTGCTTATTCTGTGTCCTATTCTTGCTTTGAAGTGACTGTAACAAATACCCCCTCAAGTATTTACAGAACCCTAAAGTGTTAACTAACTACATCTGAAGGTGGGAGCCTCAGAATCATTCACATTTTTAAGAGATACTCCTAAGGGAAAAAAAAAAAGTGAATGACACAAAGAAAAAAGTCACAATGATGCAGAGATAAGTAATTGGGCAAGGACCAAGCTGCAGTCTCCTCCACTACCTTGTACGTAGATGGTTGCTACTACATAAAACCAGCCTTATTGACCACTGACAAAAAAGGACACATGCCTGAAAAATGACTTTCCCTACAGGGATACCCTTTCACATCACTCCATCGCAAAAGTCATCTTTAAAATGAATAAAAAGTTGTCGTGTTTTGTGTCTCAGGTCTTCCTCCAGACTTAAGTTTCTACAAATGTAAATATTTCCAAGCAAAAGCACCATCCCTTCCCCCAGAGTCCGATATCTCACACTGTGATTCCATCTCAAGCCACCCCAGATACCTGTGTGTAACTATTATGTAGCCTCTCTCCTGTCACCCTTCGCAGGCACACCTGTCCAGTGATTTCTCTGTCAAGAGATAATTATTCATTGTGTCAAATGCTAGAGATAAAAAGAGAAGCAAAAAGAGAGTTCCTGTTCTCAAGGAGTTTACATTCTAATAAAGGGAAAACAGTGTATAAAACATTAAATAACAGTAACAGCAATGGTTAAGTACCACCTTCTACACAAAGCTCCTCCTGATCCCCCAACTGCTAGTGCCATCTCTAACTAATTTTCATTTAACTATCTTAATTTTCAGTTTGTATTTATTCTAAATATGTGTAGTGTAATGAATTAGATAGAAAACCAGCCTTTGGAGCCAAGAAGACCTTCCTTGTAGCACATACTAACTCTGAATTCAGGCAAGTCACTCAGTGGTCTAGACAACTAAGTCAAGTCAACAGCCATTTATCAGATGCCTACTCTGTTCTGGGCACTGTTCAGAGTGTTGAAGAGACAAAGGGAAGAAACAGTCTCTGCCCTCAAGGGTCTCATAGTCTAATGGGGGGGGGGGGGAACAACAATTATGCAAATAATTATGCACAATCAGGCCACATACACAACTAAGCCTGTAAGTTTCAGGGAAGATGCCAAACATAGATGTAGGTGGAGTTTGTTTGTCTGGGAGTTCCCTGTGTAAGTCACAAGTCTGGTCCCCATCCCTGTATTTAGTCAGTATATACTTATGTGTATACATTTTGTCTCCTCTTATAAACATGAATTGTTTCCATTTTTATCTTGTCTCCAGTGCTCAGAATAATTCCTGGCATATAATAGGGGCTTAATGAATACTTGCAAATTAATTGATTGTGTGTGTGTGTGTGTGTGTGTGTGTGTGTGTGTGTGTGTGTGTGTGTGTGTATCCTCCTGGATTCATAGTGACCACAGCCTAAAAGCCACATGCTTAGGATGTGATCTCCTTTGTCTTTTCCGTCTAACTGCCCTGAAATGCCACTGCCTTAAAAAAGCCTCTAAACATTTGTGAAGGGTGATAGTTTCCCTTACTTCCCCCATGTCTTCTGAATACCAGATTTCCTCAACCATCAATCACCACTCCAACCTTCCATTAGCTTGCATACAATGTAAATATTTAATCTTAGTTCTTTCTCTATCTGTTCAGTGTTTATTTAGTGGTCTCTGAAATCATAGATGAGAATAAGGCAGAAGAAATCTGTGGATTTCAGTTACCCATAGTGTATACACTATATTTTTACCCACTGTGGCATTATCTGAGTGAGGTCATAACCCCAAAAGTACAAGGACTATTTTGTTTAACTTATATATTATCTAGTACTACACAGAGTAGGAACTTACTACAGGCTTTTGAATAGAGATGATGACCAAAGTTCCCCTGAACAAATGTAATTGGGGGTCAGGGGAGAGAAAGGAAGGTTGGGGGGGAGAGTCCCAGTTCACTTTATCATTAATATAATTCATTCAACAAACATTTATTAAGCAACTCATACGTGCAAAGCATTGTCTTCATTTCCAAGGGAGCAAAGACAAAAAATGAAATAGCTCCTGCTCTCCAAAGGCTTACATTCTTCTACTAATCTAATCAGTCATTTGAATAACTCACATTACTCTGCAGGGTGGCCTAGCAGAAAGAGTGTATTTAGTCCAAATGCTGGTTCTGTAACTTACTAGATGACTGACTTTCAACAATCACTTTATTTCCCCAGATTTCTACTTTCTTATCATTAAAATGAGTATAATAACACTTGCACTACCTATCTCATGGACTACAGAGAGAAAAGCATTTTGCATGGTTGCTACCATCCTCGTTGTGATTCCTCTTAAGGGAGATAATTATATTATGGTAAATAGTTTTACCAGAGGAGAAATTCTGAGTAGACCCAAGTTAGGCTTCATGTTGTAGCCATTCAGAAGGCAGAGTGAATACAGAGGCCTACTTTTGGCTCAAATAATGGAGGGGAAATCAAGCTCAGACCAAAGGAAGCAAATGTTCCCTGAAAACTTCCCAGAGGTCAGTGATTGATTGACATGATTGCTGAAGTGTTACTATCTTGTACTGTGAGGTTTTCTAAATTGTATTTTTGCAGAAGAACTGCTCTATGATGTAGTTAGTCCTAATATTCCAGAGCACAAGGATTTAATGTTGCAGAAGACTATAGTTTATCAGTTGCCTCTGAAACTAAAAGCAGGAAACCTTTAAACAACATGTATTCTTTACCCCCAGCAATGCATCTATTTGGCCTCAACTGGCAATTACAACAAACTGAAAATGACACTTTTGAGAATGGAAAAGTGAATGCTGATACCGTGCCAACCAACACTGTATCGTTACCTTCTGGCGACAGTGGTAAGAGATGCACTTACTTGTTCTGTGTCTTGTATAACATTTCTCTGAACGTGTTTTACAGCCATGTTCACATCTACTTGGTGGGGAGTAAGTTGGGGCAGAGGAGAGAGGTTACCAAAAGAGTACTGCTGTAACAACAGAAACAAA
>CM053583.1:154794160-154908630 GCA_028627135.1 Pseudochirops cupreus
TATGCTGACATGTCTTCCTGTGTGACTAAAGGACCTAGAATAATTTAATGTTTTGAACTCAAAAAAACTTTTGGCAACTCTTTAAAACAGGATTTTAATGAAAATAAAATTGTTATCTAGACATGTGGGAAACTATTTGAATAAATAGAACTAGAGATATCTAATTGATATCAGGGAGGGGGGGGGGGGTTAAGTCTCATTCCAGTGTATTGCTTTAATGGAAACAGTACTGACTTTAGAGCTAGGATAACTGGGTTTGAATCATAACTCTGTTCTTTACTGTCTGTGTGAACTTGGACCAGGTGCTGAAATTCTCTGAGCATCAGTAAGTCATCTGAAATATTAAAGGATTGGATCAGATGGTTCCTAAGGTCCCTTCCAGCAGTAAATCCCTGTGAGAGGAGGAGACTTGGTATTAAATGGACCATTGTAGAAGATAGCACTTCATTAGCAGAGGAATCCATTGCCTGGAATCCATACCCGGGCCAGTTCCCATTAATGTGCTCAGGGCTATGAACAGCATAGACAGTCTGTCATTGTTTGTTGAATCCGAATCTGAGTCCCTGCTTTGAGGAGTTTGCTACTTGCAGACCATAGCCTCCAGGCTTCCTCCTCATAAAGCATTCCTGATCCATTTAACTGGAAGTCATCTCTCCCCTCTCAGATTTTCTTAGACCCTTCTCTCTCACTCTTTCCTTCACTGTTACACATTCTCCTTTGTATCTGTCTTGTGTAACATCATCCATAGTGGACTTTAGAGCAGAGACAGTGGGATTTTTCATCTTGTTCTAGTGTCTAACCCAAAGCCCTGCAGGCAGTTTTTCATTGTTTTCTTGTTGTTTTGTCATTTTCAGTCCTGTCTAACTCTTCGTGTCCCAGTTTGGAGTTTTCTTGGTAAAGATACAGGAGGGGTTTGCTATTTCCTTATCCAGCTCATTTTACAGATGAGGAAACTGAGGCAGAGTTACGTGCCTTGCCACACATCTTATAAGCATCTGAGGCCAGGTTAGGAGTCTTCCTGATTCTGGGATCGGCACTCTATCCACTGAGCCATCTAGCTGCCCTGCACAGAGGAGTTCCTAATAAACGTTTCTTGGATTGAACTGAATTGAATTGCTTGGTTGAAACAATGAGTGTGAGCAGCCTCCCCTGGTAAAAAATGGGAGGCTTTGTATAACTGGTGAAATTCAGCTATATTCTCTTTTCCTGACAGGCAAGTCATGATAATCGTAAACTAAAGAGACCTCAATTCCAACAAATAATTTCAACTGTCAACAGAAGTGTAAACATGACATTAACTAATGACATACGTATAGAGGAATAACTCCCATCGTGCCTCTGTATACCATGTTTCCAATAAAAGGATATTTTAAAAATAATAATGGCAAGCGTACTTATGGTTGAAATGACGCTTCCTGATTAGTTAATTAGCTGGTATTTATATATTGCCTGCTAAGAACTCAGTACTGCGGGAGGTCACATTTAATAGCTTACCATGACACTAAGACTTTTGGAACACCCTGTATGTGAGGAGTGGAAGAAATAGTCCCTACTCTCAAGGATTTTGCATTTTCCTTATGAAATTAGCCATTACTTTTTCTTTATGTTCTCATGTGTTACTCAGTACACGAGAATATTAGAGGCCAGCCAAGGATACGCATATGGAGAGCTCTTTCCCATCCATGGGAGAAGTAACATAAGTAAGTGATCGATGTTTTGATTCATTAAGTGCAGCAGGAGTTTAGAGGAGTCAGATATCATTGGAAGACAGAATAATCAGCGAAGTTTTCTTAGACAAGGTGGGGCATGAGACTTCGAATGATTTGTAGGATTTTGATAGGAAGGAAGGGCTTTCCAGACTCCTGAACAGCATGCAGAAAGATGTAGCTGTTGTGCACAATGTAGAGATTGATAGCAGTATGAATAGAAGACTAAGCAGTGTGGTGCCATGGAAAGAGCCGTGATTCTGGAGTCAGAAAACCTGCGTTCAAATCCCTACTCTGACACTTAATTCTTTTGGGGGGGTGGGGAAGCAAAACAGTTGGGGTTAAGTGACTTGCCTAAGGTCACACAGCTAGTAAGTGTCAAGTGTCTGAGGCAGGATTTGAGCTCAGGTCCTCCTGACTTCAGGGCAGGTGCTCTATTCACTTAGCTGCCCCAACACTTAATTCCTTTGCGACCTTAGGCAAATCCCTTAACTTGTGAGGCTACTAGATGGGTGGCTCAGACAAAGTGCTGGCCCTGGAGTCAAATTCAGCCTTAGATACTTCCTGGCTATGTGATCCTGGGCAAGTCACTTAACCTCTCTCTGTCTGCCTGGCTTTCCTCAAATGTAAAGTGGGATTATAATAGCAACTACCTCCCAGGGTTTTTGTGAGCACCCACTGAGATAATATTTGTAAAGTGGTTAGCATGGTGGCTGGCCTCTAGTAGGTGCTACATAAATTTCCTTTTCATCATCTGTAAAATGAAAGGATCATACTAAATAGCTTCTGAGGTCCTTTCCAGATGTGCAGCTATGATACTATCTTCCAACGAGTGAGAAGGTGGGGTGGGCAACAACATATCACACCCAGAAGAAGTTACCATCTTAGCCTGACACCTTTCAGAAAACAGAATGTCTCCCTTGTACCTCTCTTTCCCTTCTCCCTGCTCCTACCATGCTTCCCTCACCTTGCTCCACAAAAAGATGGTTTGGGGACCTTTTGCTCTTAAATTCAGTTTATAACTGCTGAACCCTCTGGAATGTTTCCTTTTGGTAACTCCAAACCGGGTAAACCCTAGCCAGATTTCTGTCACTCACTAAGATCTTGATGGAAACCCTACTTTCTCCTTTCTCCCTCTGAGTCTAAATGAGAGTGTTTTCTGGAGTCCCATTTCTCTACCCCTTACTATCAGTATGTAGAGCAAGGACACAATGCTTCATCTGGGATGTGTGAACTGGATAATGTGAAGACAGTATGACTGGTGCAGAAAAATCCAGATTTAGGGGTGGTTGTGGGGAAAGAAGAATGATTAAATAACATTTTCAATCAAATGATGAGGTCAGAAAACGTTCTGAGCCAGTAAGAAGAGTAAATGATTAAAATTATACTACCACCAGTGGCGCCACTCTCTGCCCTCCCCTAGGGCAGAACCTTGGCAGAATTGATCAAACTGAGAGGCTGTTTTTCACCCAATTTAAAATGTTTCACTGGGTTAATTTTTTATACTTCTGATGTTCACATACTATGCATTTTAAATACATCCCTTGCCACTGAAAACAATTATGAGGATTAGTATTTGTGATTGTACAATATGGTAAGAAAAAACGGTTTAGCACAGTTCATTTGTCATAGGTGGGAAAGCCTGTGCTTGGTAATTATTGCTTTGATCTCCCCAAAAGATTCTAAATTTCACACAAATGGTTTAACCAGTTTTCCATGAAAATGACAATAGGCCACAGTTCACTAATGCCAGAGTCCAAAGCTAGCAAACAGTCCATTCAGCTCTCATTAGACTAGGCTTTCCTAGGAATAACTGTGATATGCTACTGAGACTGGGAGGGGGATGACAGTTGTCACCATATTAATATGGTGACCACACGGCACCCCATGCCCAGTCTTTCCCATGTCCCAGGGGGGTTCGGAGGGGGAATTAGATGAAGTCGAGCTGTATCTGGCTTTTTCAGGCCGTTCCCCATTTCCTCAGCAAGAGAATATTGTAGCATTAGGTGGGAAGGGGAGTACAGGGTGGCTAATCTCTCTTCCACACATGGGTAGTTCACTCCTAGGAGGGAAAAAAAAATGGAAGATGTTGTCTAATTAACCCTTCCATTGATCTAATATTACAGACTTCCTAATGCTTCTGTTGTACAAATTGAGGGAAATGAAGCTTAATCATCTTATTGAGCACCTTGGTAGGTTCATGAGGGTCCAGTGGAGCTGAGAGTATAGAATGGAGAAAAGGGGGTTCCCTGGAGGCCTCAAGGGGTGATTCCACAGGAGCCTTGAGGAGATGGCCTTCAGCTAGTGCTGATCATTTGGTAGTGGAGAGACAAGTCTGCAAATGAGTGCAGGAACTGGGAAGATCAGACGATGAGTGTGTTTGTGGTTGTACGCTGAAATGTAACTGAAGAATGAGAGTTGTGTTTGGGCAGCGAGCAGAATGAGGCGTGATGGGCAGTAAGCAAACATTTAAGTGCCTACTCGGACCCTGTGCTCAACACTAAGTGCACAAAAAAGAAAGCCCTCAAGGAGCACACATTTTCTTGGGGAAGTCTACATGCACACAAGATATATACATGCACGCATATTTATATATACCTTTGGTGTATATACATATATTTGGGCATTTAAGTGGTATGGTGGAGAGAGGTCTGAGCCTGGAGTCAAATGTTCACATGTGACATCAGACACTTAACTAGCCATGTGACTCTGGGCAAGCCATTTTACCCTGTTTGCCTCAGTTTACTCATCTGTAAAATGAACTGGAGAAGGAAATGGTCAACCACACCAGTATCTTTGCTAAGACCCCATGAAGGGTCAGACATGACTGAAACAACTGAATAACAGCAACATACCTACACATGTGCATATATACATGCACATATACATGTACATATATACATGCACATATACATGTACACATACATGTAAAATATAACGTGTATAAAATCATCCCTCCTAGGAGAGAACTGTGTTCCTCTTCCTGCCGTGGAGAAAAAGGAAAATGCTACAATATTGTCTTGCTAAGCAATTGGGGAATGATCTGAAAAAACCAGATACATCTTGACTTCATTGAGTTTTCCCCAAATGTGTGTGTGCATGTATATTTGTGTATATGCGCAGACAGATATAGACATGATTGGAGGTAATAGCAGAGGTAATAAAAGCTCTAGTGATTTTGGCTCCCCATGTGGACTCCTTAAAGGTGGAAGTCATGTCTCCTACTTCTTTTTTATCTCCTCTCTTCTCTCCTCTCTCCTGTCTCCACTTCCCCTTCCCCTTTCTCTCCCCACACATACTCACAAACCCTCCACAATACAGAAGCATGGCATTTTGGAGCCAATGTGGGATATCAGATAAGGTGAACATCCTGGAGTCAGGAAGGCACAGGTTCAAATCCTGTCTCAGATCATTATTCCTTGTGTGAGCTTGGATAAGTAACTCGCTATAGAATGAGGGTGTTGGACTTGAGGGCCTTTAAGATACATCCCAGTTCTAAATCTATAGAACTCTGATCAAGGCCAACCCTTTCCTTTCATAGATGAGATATCTGAGGTAAAGACAAGTTAAATCATTTTCCCAAAGAGCTCTAAGATTCTGATTTCAAGGAATCTACAATCTTGTCAAAGGGGCAAGTCTTAAATGCTTGAAGAATTCAATAATAACACAAGATAATCAATAAAAAGGATATTACAAGGGAGTTGGAGTTTAAATTACAGCTAGAATGAATCACAGCCTCAGAGATTTGGAACTGAGACCATTTAAACAAGGGTCAAATAGTCCAACTCCGTTATTTTTTTGTGGGTTAGTCTTTTCAGTCAAGTCTAACTCTACATGACCCCATTTGGGGTTTTCTTGGCAGAGATACTGGAGTGGTTCGCCATTTCTTTCTCCAGCTCATTTTACAGATGAGGAAACTGAGGCAAACAGGGTAAAGTGACTTGCCCAAGGTGACAGAAGTAGTATGTGTCTAAGGCTGCTTTTGAACTCTGGTCCTTCAGCTGCCAGGACTACGTTTCTATTCACTGTGCCTTCGATTATTTTACATATGAGGAAATTGGCCCATGAAAATGAAGTAGTTTGCCTAAGCTCACACAGCTATTATCAGACCAAAACTCAGATTCTGGACCATCTGACTTTTTTCTTAATTTTATCTTTTGTTATGAATTGAACAACCATCAACACACACATGAACATTTCAGTAGACAAAGAACAGGAAAGAAGATTTCGATGAAATATGAACTTTTTTGATGTAGTTTCTCTTTAGTGATAGTAAATTTAGCACAGTAGAAACAACAGCAAACTGCCTGGCATGTACCCTTCTCAACTTCCTTCTCCCTTCGGTATAGTCTGTTAATGTTTCACTGACTGCTTTTGTTTCACATCACTAACACTACCTACCAACTCCCACTCCCTCCTACTAGCAGCCTTCCCTTATCACAAATAAGAATGTTCTAAAAAAAACAAGCCAGCCCATTGATTATGTGGGAAAATGTTTGTTCTTGCAAGGCTCTTTCCACAATATCTGTAGCTAAAATTTATATTATGCTTTAAGGTTTTCAAAACACTTCCCTGATCATAACCCTATGAAGTCAGGAGTGAAAATGACCACTGCCAGAAAGGGTGATGACTTACGGGAACCCAAACGTAGAACTGGAGTATTAAGTGGCAAAGCTGAGACATGAAGCTGGGATCCCTAAAGTTTCCACAGCCTCACATTTTGCAAATGAACAAATACAGTGAGTTCAGAGGAGCTGGAGAGATCACTATGCCCTGAAGGATGCTAGCAGGGATGATGATTCCCCTGAAGGAGGGATGGGGTTTGGTGAATTGTAGATGCACTAGATGCATTCGTGCAGGTGGACAAGTCAGACCCAAAACACAGAAGAGCCCAGCAAAGTGATAGCAAATAGGCCAGTTTGTCTTGAGCAGTGTCTTGTTTTAGTGAGTAGGAAGGCTAGTAAAATTGTGGAAGGCCTTGAATGATAGATTAAAAGGGAGTGGTGAAGGGGGAGAAGATTATTATTATCACCACCTGGCATTGATAGAGTAGTCACATGGGGCAGGGCACTGTTCTAAGTGCTGCTCTAACTTCACCGCCTGCTTTTGTAAATGTGGTCGATAATAGCAAGGTTCACAGTGTGTAATCAGTCATTTCTGTTGGGTGTGGATGCACTTTCTCTATCTAAAGTTAAGATAGATCTGTCAGTCAATAAACTAGCATTTATTAAGAGCCTTTCCAAAAAGAGAGGGAGAGACAGAGAGAGACAGAGAGGGAGGGAGGGAAAGAGAAAGAGAGAGACAGAGAGAGAGCTAGCCTATTGTGTGCCAAGCACTGTGTTGGGGATGGAAACAGGGAGATCCCAGTCTGATGGGGAAGACAATATGCAAAAGACAGCGCTAACAAGGTATAGACAGGGCAAACTGAATGTAATCAACTAGGGGAAGGCTCTGGTGTTAAGGGGGATTTGGAAAGACTTCCTGCAGAAAGTAGGACATAGAGAATGTTACAGTGCAAGGGGCCACTTAAACTTATGGATAATAAATATTTGGATTTTGTTTGTGATATTCCAGTCTGAAAAGCATCATGGTCCCAGTGGATAGAAAGCTGGTCTGGATGAGTTCAAGTCTTGGTACAGACACATTAAGGGCCATGGGACCCTGAGCAAGGCAGAGAACTTGGTGTCCTGGGTAGCTCTCCAAGACAGTGGGTTGTAGAGAAGGTGCCCACCTACATTAGCAGAGGGAGCTTCTTATCCCAAGGTTCCTCAAACTAATGAAACTGAAGGTCTAGACCAAACCCCAAGTCCAGGCCTGTGCTTCTAACAGTGTAGGAAATTCCTTTATGGAAAGTCATCTGTAGCCTTTAATATTAGAGAGCAACTAGGTGACCTACACATGGCACCAGAGGCAGCTAAGTATTACTACATTGAGTCAGGAGTCAGGAAGACCCAGGTTCAGATTTGATCTCATACATTCACTGTGTGGCCCTGGGCAAGTCAATTAACTTCTGTTTGCCTCCATTTCCTCAACTTTAAGATGAAAATAACATCCCCTGCCCTGCAAAGTTGTGGGGGAGATCCAATGAGCTAATATTTATAAAAGCACATAACAGTGCTTGACACATAGTCGGTATTATATAAATGCTTATTGTATGTGCTACAGAAGGACCTGAACTCTGACCTTCCTGACTCCACTGAGACTCATCTCTATCTTTTTTTAAATAAATTAATTTATTTATTTTCTTGTTTACATCATTCATTTCCGCGAGATTTTGAGTTACAAATTATCTCCCCATCTTTCCCCTACCTAACACCTCAAAACAATCATCCCACTGTATAACCCCTTCCCCAATCTGCTCTCTCCTATATCCTCCCCCATCACCCCTCTGACTTTCCGGTAGGGCAGGATGGATCTCCCTACCCCAGTGCCTGTGTATCTTAATTCCCAGTGACTCATCTCTATCTTGCTGCCTCTGACATCCTGGTCACATTGCTCTATCTACTTGGAACAAGTCACTTAGAAAATTAAACATATTTGCCAGATTACAACATTTGCTTTATTTTGAAATTTGCTTCCAATTTTCCCTTGCTATCAATCTTTGCATTTTACTCAAATTAGCACCTTCACAAGTTATCTAAACTGATGTTTTCCCCACTTAAATAATATTGAAGGGGTTGAAAAAAATGGATAATAATAACTCACATTTGTAGAATACTTGGTGGTTCACACAGCAGACATCAAGCCTTTGCCCTAGGTTGGGTTGGTAGTATAGTAACTGTTGACAGATGAAGGGGGCTTAGTGAATCACTGGAGCTGAAGTTCATTGCTCCTGAAGCCCCTAGCTCCAGCACTCTACTCCACAACTATGTCACACTGAGAAGAAGTAGGTCAGTTTTTAAAGTCCATAAACCTCAAGGACTGTGGACCTTTCCTACTTGTGAACCAGTAGTATGTCACTGTGGACCCACGGCTGGGAGCAAAGCTCTAAATAATTTTTATAGAAAAAGCTTACGATAGCTCCTAAACAAGAACAACAAAACTAATTTAATCTGTACTTGTAAGAGAGAATTCATTTGAGCCTGAGATAGACTTAGAATATAAGCCTTAATTAAAAGATTAAATCAACTGCAAAAAAGTCTTCTAGTTGCAGATAATTATTTTATATGTTGAAAAATCATGGTTCCCACTCACATGTCATTTTATTTGTGATATCAACAACCAGCAGCATTTACTCAGTGCCGGCTATATACTCGGCCACTGTGGGCTTTATCCTAAATATTGGAGATAAAAATGCAAAAAGAAGCAGGTCCTGACCTCAAGGAGTTTCCTGTCTGTTGATATTTTATTTAAAAACGAACAGTTTTCACTCTATACAAAATGGCTGCGATATAGTCATTATGAAAAGAGAAAATGTATTCAATGCAAAGTGAACTCTCTTGCAGGGCTCTACCAGCAGCAGTCTTCCATGTTCATATATAGACTGAAACCTTATTCAGAACAATAACAAAGGTTGCAGATTAAAATATATTGTGTGTTTATCTTCTGAAGATATCTGAGATTATTATAACATCTCAAATATGAACTCCGTCAGTTGTTAGCACAACTGAAGAATTTAACCCTTAAAACTAACAAGGAAGAAATTTGGTCATTTATCCTGTGTGTAAATTAAGGCTTTGTAACTGTCTAATTATGAATTGTTAAACTTGCTTCTGAAGAAAAACTCCGTTATCACATGCCACACTTGAAGTTGGAAAAATGACCTTCAGATATCTGAATTCTGTAAATAAATGGTTCTTTCCCATAAAGAAACATTTGGTTAAGTTACCAAAAGAGAAAGAATGAATTTTTTCCATCAGAGAGTTTAAGGTTTTGAAAGCCACAGAGCTTTTCTCTATCTTCATCAGCAGTTTGTCCATTAATTAGCCCTCCAATTCCACTTCAATTGAATTAACTCTAATTAATAAGTTCATTACAAAGATTGACGCACCTTGCTCAAAGCTAGTGTGCTAAATGCTGATAAACACCTTCACCCTAATGAAAAATTGATTAGATTGAAGAGAAAGGGTGCCTCTGAAATAAACCTTTCTCTCCCGGAGCTGAGTTGATGTTATGTTGCTCTGAAGTTAATCAAACCATCTTGGATCTCTTAATCAAAAATTTAATTCAAAGTAGATAGAAAATGTGGCATAGGATGGGGAAAAAAAAAACCCACCAGCTCTCTTCCTGTAAACATTCCTGACTGTTTCTTATAAGAAATGTCACAGCTCCGTGATGTGGTATTTAATGTTCTACAACTCTTCAAGACAAAGAATGATGGTGTCCGAGAAGGAAAACATAGCCAGCGAATGAAGAAACCAGAAACAAGCTACTCTATATGTAGGCTGTTCCAATTATTTTTTTAAGGGAAGAAAAATAAGCGCTGAACTCTATTTTCTATTTCAGTCAAAAATAATTTCAGCTGTTTATTGTTAAGCTCATTCTCTTTTATGAGAAAACCAAAACTGAACAGAATAGTCATACAAACAAAAAGCAGACTAACTTTATTCTGTGAGAAGGGGAGGGGGAGGAAGAGGGGGGAATCCCTTCAGGCTTCATTATGGGGTTTATTTATTTAGTTTTCTTTCGGAGGCCAGCATTGCTCAAATGAAGCTTTTAAAACTCCGGACAAACCACAGTAATCTAAATGAGCATCTCAAATTTATGAATTCTTTGGGTAGAGGTGATCTAACTATAGATTTTGGCCCATGAACACCTTTGGCCTTAGGAATCTTAATAACTACAAAAGAACATGTTCCATAGTTATGTGCTAATTTGTTTTTTAAACAGTCTTTCTATTATTTAAGCTAAGCTACTCATAGCTGTCAACAGTACAAATTTACTGAAAAGGAAAGAGAACAATCTCTTTTATTTAGCCAACATGTCATCATGTCAGAAGCAAGCTAATGTGCTCACTATAGTATATTATTGTTAATAATTAAGGGGAAAGGAAGGTATCATGAGATGAATATTTTTAAAAGCTGAAGGATAGCTTTATTCGTCACTGATATACATAGAAATGTCCTTTTTATTCCTGTTACAATTAGACACCGTTAAACAGAATTGTCCTAGTAGAGTTAAAATTATTCACTAAATTTAAATTGATATAATGACACATATTTCCAGCTTCAAAGTGTTAACCTTATGAAATAAGTGAATATAATAAGAAATTATTCATACCTGGCCAAAGTACTACAGGTACTTTAGTAAAGTAGCATGTAAGGAAATGAGTAAAGAAGCATAAGCAAGAAGTTAAAATTCCATACTTATTCATTCTTCAGAGCCATGCCAAAAATTGCATTTTTTCCATAAATTCTTGTGGTTTTATTTCCAAAGATTGCTTTTTCACTCTCAGATTGGAATTTAAGGTGTAGTGCTGCTCATTAATTTTGTCTCTCTCTTTTGCTTCTCCCCTTCCCTTTTTTTCTCCGTTTCCTCTCTTTTCAATATAGAAATATGCTCGGTGGACTGTGGCTCACATGGGGTTTGCATGGGGGGAAGCTGTCGCTGTGAAGAAGGCTGGACTGGCCCAGCATGTAATCAAAGAGCCTGCCACCCCCACTGTGCAGAACATGGAACCTGCAAAGATGGGAAGTGTGAATGCAGCCAGGGATGGAACGGAGAGCACTGTACCATTGGTAGGCCTGCTGTACTTTCATATCTATCTTCAACATAAAACTAAAGAGCTCAGACTGTTGGCTTTCCCTGCCTCTGAAATGCAGCGCTTTGAAGCGTATTCCTTCAAAGCATTACCGCCTGTCATTCTGCATAAAGGAATTAATATTTTAAATAAGGATATCATTATATAATGGATGTTCAGTTCCTTTCTGACCCACTGCCACAAATGCAGGGCACAAGAATTCTTCCTTCATTATTTCATTTGTGATGGCCGTGAAAATTGACTCCCATGGAGAAAGAAGATACTCTTCCTATTTATAAATAGACCTTCATTATAGACACTGTCTCATTTTTATATGTTGCCATTGTATCTCTTGGTAACCATAGCCATATTTTTTTTTACTTTAAAATAACCATGATTCTACTGGTACCCCAGGTATAGTCATCCTTTCTCTACCTTAGCAGATGTTTCTTCTGTGATTTTTTTTTTGGTGGCCATAAACATTGCATACTTGCTAGTCACCTCTAGACTGAGCCTCAGAGGGCCAGCTGGTCTTCTGCTGGCATAACTTCTAAGATCTCAGAGTGACTTCATGCCACATTGAAGCAACCAAGTTAAGACTTTCAGGAAAGCTTTTTTTTTTCCCTCAAAAAAAAAAAGTAATTCCAAAGCTGCCATCATGTTGGCATTTTATGCTCCTGAGCCTTCATTTTTATCCCTCTAAGTATGACAAGAAATAGATCAAATGCAAGAATCTAGTTGTTATTAAAGAATTTTGTGTTGGAAAGCATTATATGAATATATTTGGTTTCTAGACATACATTTAGGTCTAAGGGCCATGATAAGTTAATAATAGAAAATATACTTTAGCATTCAAACGTCAGTCGTTGTTTGTTGGGAGTCAGAAAGTTTCCAGAGGTTATCTGTTCCCAATTTGTCATGGTGCTCACCTTTGTTTTTGCCATATTTATTTTATTACAGTAAAAGCATCCAGTGAAGGGGAAAGGGTGGAAAGGGAACAAGCCAATGAAAAAGGTAAAAGTAATTTTGCAGCCACTCCAGTGAACATGTGGAATGACCACAGTTGGCAGGGAATTTGAGAAGCCAAAATATCCCATTAGCTTGAGGTACATGGGCTTCCCTCTATATCACAGCAAATATTTGTAAAGGTCCAGAAAGTGCATTTTTTGATAAAATATTTCCTGGGGACACACACCTATTGGCTGAGGCCCTAGATGATTTATTAGGCAAATTTTCAGGTATTATTCTCTACATTTTATTTCCTATAAGAATCTGTATATTCTGGATAATACCAGAGGGAATAATTGTATGCATATTGCAACATACATTTAAATATTTACTATAAAATGTATAACTTGTATATTTTACTATAGAACATTATAATCATAAAATTAGAGGAAGGTCCTTTCTGATATTCTTTAACCCTTAAATAGCTTATGGAATGTCTTGTAATTTAGACTTAACCAATAAGTGAAATTTCTGACTGTGATTGGGTGAAAGCTTCGAGAAATTCTTAAAGACCAAACTAGGTTTCCTTTGTTCATAGAGTGACTTTCATTTTGATCAACAGCAGTGATTTGTCTGTTCAGTAGCACTGAAAATCAATCAGCCTTCGTGTCAGAGACATAAATTAAAATCTGTCCTCTGACTTGTACAGAATGCATAACCTGGCAAGTGGAACTGAAACTCTCAGTGTCCCAGGCAACTCTCACAGGCCCGTCAGTTGCTGCAAAGCAGGTGCTGGGCTGACTTGGTAAAGGAGCTATCTATATCTCTATGTATCTGTCTGTGTCAATATCTAAACCTGTATTGAGCTATCTATACATATATGTATACATATAAAATTTTATTCTCCTACTCAGTTGGTTAACAAACATTTGTGCTAAGTATGAGGCTTTTGTTACAAAGAAAGGCAAAAAAACAGTCCTTGCCCTCAAGGAGCTTACGTATATAGTTACGTAGGATATTTAATATACTATGTAATATTGTGTTACATAGTTATATGTATTATATTTTCAACAAATGTTACTTTATATATACAAATACACAGATATATGTATTGCATGTATATATATGTGTACTTCTATATATATACATGCACACATACATACATACATACATACATACATATATATATATATATATATATATACACACACATATACATATACACCCAAACATGTCCATGTTAATTTTAGCTTTTGTTAGAAATCTGAAAGAGCAGAGGGGACAATCTCTTTGTATTGCTCTATATTTATTTATTTATTTTTTGCTTTTTTGGAGGGGAGAAGGTAGAGCAGTTGGGGGTAAGTAACTTGCCCAAGGTCACATGGTTAGTAAGTGTTAAGCGTCTGAGGCCAGATTTGAACTCAGGTCCTCCTGACTCCAGGGCCGGTGCTCTACTCACTGCACCACCTAGCCACCCCTGCTCTGTATTTCTATACATGAAGAAGAATTCTTTCTCCTACATAAAACTTTTGATGTTCATGTCCAGCATATATTAAGCTCTTAATAAATGTTGTTGACTGACTAACATGATAATTGTGTGTTAACTCTTGGGCCAAAAAACCTCCCTAGACACAAAAGCCCAAGGGATAAGAGAACCTAGGAAAAAGATAATCCTCCACTGAGCATTTTACTCTGGCATTTTCTGGAGCTCATAGCTAGGGAGGAGAGGTAATAACTTCCAATAACTCTCAGATTGTGATATATATGAATTATGTAGTAAATGTATATGTAGCAATTTGCACATACATACATTTATTTACATATTTTGGAACACCAAGAAGTCTTCAGTAGGCAAATTTAACTTGCCAGGAAACAATTAAAAAATCATTCTGTTACTGGTTTTATGACCTTGACAGGATTACTGTGAATAATAGTTACAAATGGATGGTTTTTGAACCATTCTCCCAAGGTTTTAGACACAAACAGGGTTTTTGTAAACTTGGGTTTGTAGGTCTTTTTTTCAGACCTTTTTTTTTATAACAAAGTTTGTAATCATTATTTCAAAATGTTTGACTTAATTATGTCCATTTTAAATCCTCCTAAGCATAAACACTTTAACGGTAAAATACCAGCCTTCGTTCAAAAAATAGTCATTATAACAATCCCAAAAGTGTTTTATTCATAGAGGTGGAAAGTTGCATTATTGTCATTTTGGGGGTATTTGTTTTGCTTTTGTACCATTAGAATTCATTATTCTAACTCTTGGCCTATAGAAATCAAAATTGCCTTTTCTTTCATCCAAAAGTACAGTCCTACCACGAGGACTAGGAAATGTGTGAAAAGAGGCCTTTTTGAGTTGCAAATTTAACAGCACAGGAAGTGTGGAGATGAAGTTAGTTATGGAGGCTCTACTCCTGTGCATTTTCTATCAACTCAAACACTTGTGTGCCTTTCTGATAGAAACTGCTACTTGGTGGAAGAATGCCCATAAATCAGCAAGATTTTTTTTTCCTTGCTCCATATTATGTGCCGTCTTATCACATACAAACAGGGAGGTTAATTGAAATAGAGATGGAAGAGAAATTAAACAGTTAGAAGCAAACAGAAGTTCTCAGTAGAAAGCAGAGAATATCCTTCATTAGTCATCTTACTGTCTCATAAACTCTGTGCATGCTTTCATAAAACCATGGGCATATTGATAGTAAAACAGGTTATGAATTTAGAGGGTTCACTTAACACCCTCTCTACCTGACGGATCCTGTCCAGATTTTTTGACTAATGGGTACATATTTTCTTCCCATCATGAATCTCTTGTGTCACAGAACTCATACATTTGTTTGAAGGTGCATTGCCCTGTGTCCTTGTACTCTTCCTGAGTTGAATGACTAGTAATGTGAATACTGGTTTTTTTTAATGAAACAAAAAGAAATAGTAATTTTTAAATGTCTTAACTTTTAAAATATTTCTAATGCTAAATTTTAATGACAAGAAATTTAAAATATATGTACAGTGCTTTGCAAATCTTAAAGTTCCATATAAATGCTAGTTACTCTTATTATTACTAGTATTTAAAGTATTTCTAAAACAAATGTCACAGTTTGCCACTTTTTTAAAAAGATGATGAAACTGAGATGTAGAGAAGATAGATGATTTCTTCATCACCATACCAATGTCACATAAGTAGATAGGTCTTTGACTCATTATTAAACTTGAATTTAGCCTACTGAACCATGTTAGGCATATCCCTTTGTATTAACTCTGTATATCTAGATATTTCTCATTTTTTTAAATTTTCTTTTTTCCCTAATTGTATGTTAAAACGATTTTTAACCTTTAGGTGGTTTTTTTTTTTTTACGTTTTAAGCTCCAAATTCTATCCCTCTCCCCTCCCTGAGACAGTAAACAATCTGATATAAGTTATACATGTGCAATCACGCAAAGCATTTTCATAGTGGTCATTTTTTACAAGAAGACTTGAAAGAATGGAAGGAAGGAAGGAGGAAAAGAGGGAGGGAGGAAGGGAGAGAGGGAAAGAGAGAGAGAGAATGAATGCTTGAGTCTGTATTCAGATATTATCAGTTCTTTCTGTGGAGGCGGAGAGCATGTTTCATCATGAATCCTTTGAAACTGTCTTGGATCATTGTATTACTGAGAATAGCTAAGTCATTCACAATTCTTCTTTGTCCAGTGTTGCTGTTACTGTGTACAATATTCTCCTAGTTCTGCTCACTTCACTTTGTATCAGTTTATGTCTCTCTAGGTTTTTCTGAAATCATCCTGCTTATCATTTCTTATAGCACAATAATATTCCATCACAATGATCTAAGGCACAAAGACTGAACTCATGTGCTAGATTTCATCCTACATGTTTTTAAAAAGATAAGAAAATTTTACAGCATTCATAAGGAAAGTAACAAAAATGGCTAAAGAATTGCAAATAAGATTTATAAATGGAATTTAAAATAATTGGTATTTTTAAAATGTGTCTAAATAATTTCCCCTGAACAGTTTAAATTTGGGGGGGGAGGGAGGGAAGAGGAAAGGGGGAATCTGAACACTGCCTTGACCAAATCCAGAGAATCCCCTGAGTTTCTCACCAAAACCTGATCAGAACAGGAAAACTAAATTGAGTCATTCACTTTTTCCTTTGCCTTAAAAAAAAGAAAAAGTTCTCGATCCAACTGGCTCACTGTTAGAGCTGATTGGAAGTTGCACAAACCAACTATGAAGGTCTATGTTTACACTTATTCTCAAAAACTAAGTAATAAATATCTCAAGCTTCTGAAGCCTTGCTCTGCTGCTTTCCCAGTCTACGTTCAATAAACCTTCATTAAACACTTACTGTGTGCCAGGAACTGCGTTAAACGTGCCCACAAGAGTCCCACATTCTGAGTGGAGAGATAAGATACAGACAACCACATACATACAAAAGGCAGTGTTTGGATTCACCCTTTCCTCTTGTTTTTTTTTCCCAAATTTAAACTGTTCAGAGGAAATTATTTAGATACTTTTTAAAAAATATCAATTATTTAAACTCTCATTTATAATGTTATTTGCACTTCTTTGGCCATGTTTGTATGTACTCTACAGGATAAATGAGAAGAAATGGGGGGGAAGGCAGGGGGAGGAGAGAGGGGACAAAGAAGAGCTTCTTGCAGAAGGTACTATGTTAGCTGAGAATTGAAAGAAGGCAGGAGGCAGGTCCACACGACAGAACTATTGAATCCACTGGTTTGGGAGCCATCAAAGAACCTGCAAACATTTTGGCCGATGTGTAAACACATGTATTCATTAGTGCCTTGGTATAGAGGGCAAAAAAGTGACGTTAAAATTATCTCCTGATACTCAATGGCTGTATTTTAAGGAAGTTCATTAGCAATTCCTTTTCATAGAGATTATAACTACAAGAAATCAACTAAAATAACAGGCATAAGAAGTTAAACATTTTTAAATGAAACAACAAAAAAAGTAAATACCGATATAGTCTTCCAAGGGAGGCCTTGCAATCTGCATTCTAGCAAACTTTAACTGTACAATCAACTAGCAATTTTAACTATTTTTTAAAGTCATTTAAAACTTCTTTTTATCTGTAACCTAAAATAGATTTTCAACTACTCTGAATGCTTTTGGTGGGGTTGTAATTCTAGAAATCTACAACTTTTGCTAGTGGCTGTTTTATTTGGGAAATTACTTTTCTCCAGTAATATACTGCAATTTTTATTTTCATTTTCCTTAGCTTTTGTATGTGTAGCTTGAATTATATATATTACGTAAATTTATATAGATTCTTCTAGTTGTTCCTTTAGAACAGTGGTTCTCAACCTTCCTAATGCTGTGACCCTTTAATTCAGTTCCTCATGTTGTGGTTAACCCCAACCATAAAATTATTTTTGTTGCTACTTCATAACTAATTTTGCTATTGTTATGAATCGTAATGTAAATATCTGATATGCAGGATGTATTTAAATTGAACATAACCCACAGGTTGAGAAAAGTGTCATAACTCTAAAATTATTTGTAAATGTTAAATTTTAATGACAAGAGTGAATTAGAGTGAATTGGATCATAGATTAAGGGACCTTAAAGTTCATTGGTTCAATTCCTTCATTTTACAAGTGAAAGAACAGAGGCCCTGAAGGTTTGAGTAATCTGCCTAGGATCCTACAGCTAGAAAGTGGCTGAGGCAGGATTTGAATGCATTTCTTCCTGACTCCAAGTCCCAACACTTTATTCACTCTGTCATGCTGGATATTGGAGAACTGCGTTTACTTCTTTTGAGTCATTTAGGCTCCAATTAGAAAACTATTACTTTGTCTGCCGCCCAGTAGGTAGTGTGGTGAAGGGGAAAGGGTCCTCACCATGGAGAAGAGACTTAGTCCCTACTAACCCATGTAATCTTAAACAAGTCAAAACTTCTCTGGGTGTCAGTTTTACTTCTAACATGAGGGGTCAAACTCAATGACCTAAGGTCTAGCTCTAAATTATTAATCCTGTGGTATAGAAGTTCTTGACTTTTTGAGTACCATAGACCCCTTTGGCAAACTGGTGAAACCTGTGGAACTCTTGTCTGAGTAATGTTTTTAAATGCATACTATAAAATATTTAGGATTACAAAGGAAACAAAAGTTAATGAAAAATAAAGATGTCATTTTTTTTCATTCCATGTTCATGGAACACTGGAAATCTGTGCACAGAAGCCCGGAACAAACCCTCTGTTCTAGTTTAGTAGCGGACTTAGATCAGAGTCCCAATTTCCCCATTTGCTACATCTTTAACCTTGGGCAAGCCATTTAATTTCCTTTCTATAAAAGGAATTTGTCAGTGTTCTAATCTGTAAAATGATTGGGTTGGATTCACTGACAGGTTCTTTTTAGTTCATGATATCTATAATTTATACCCTTTAGAGCTGAAAAAGTTAAGATACAAAGTCTTTATGATTTAATCACTGTGGGGCTACTCCCAGATGTATCCTGTCAATGATTTACTAAATCTGGGGCATTGCCTGAGGCAATAAAAATTAAGTGACATGACTACTGATAAATGTATTGTTGTTCAGTCATGTCTAACTCTTCATGACCCCTTTTGGGATTTCCTTGGCAGAGATCCTGGAGTGGTTTGCTTTTTTCCTTCTCCAGCTCCTTTTACAGATAGGGAGGCTGAGGCAACCAGGGTGAAGTGACTTGCCCAGGGTTACACAGCTAGTAAGTGTCTGAGGCAGGATTTGTATTCAGGAAGATGAGTCTGGCACCCTATCCATTCCACCACCTACTAAAGTTAAGAAATCAAATCTTCTTCAGTTGCCTGTTCTAGTCAATACACCTCACTGCCTACTAGGTAATGGACCAAAAAGTTGCTTTCTTGTTGGACCCCATGTTGCTCAGTAGGATTAATATTGCTCCCCAAATCTTCGGTTTGCTATAAAGTTAAAGTTTTTAACCTTTTTCATGTGTCTTGGACCCCTTTGCCAGTCTGGTGAAATCTATGGACCTTTACTCAGAAATGTGTGATTAACACCTGAAGGAAATGCTGAATTTCAGTTAGAGGTTAGTGAACAGAAATATGTGGGTTTTTTCTATTCACATTCACAGACAGCTCTCCCCTCTGCCAGAAAATCTATCCCTAAAGTCAATGGATCTCATTGCACTAAAGGAACACTTTGAGAAACAATCATAGAATCATAGCTTAAGGATCTTAAAGGTCATCAGATCCAGGCCACTTATTTTACAGATGAGAAAACTGAGGCACAGAAAGGTTAAAGTGATTTTCCCAGGGTCATACAGGTAGATATCTGAGGCAGGATTTTAATGCAGTTCTTCCTGAACACAACTCAGGCACTCTGTACACTATGAACTGACAGCACATGCATAATATAAGCTATAAATACAAAAAGTTATTTGAAAGGACAAGGAGAAATTACAAAAAATGACTGGAAATAATAATTTCCCCAAATACAGGAATGACAAGTGTTAGTTATAGAATTCTAGAACTGCAACCCCATCAACATAATTCAGAGCAACTGAAAATATGTTAAGATTATAGGACAATGTGAAACATTTTTTTAAAAATCACTGTAAAAATGCTAGATATTGATAACATTGCTTAAGTTTTCTAGAATGGATATTGATTCCCAAACTTCCTTGAAGAGGCTGCAAATCTTTACTTACTCTCACCCCCAGGAAGTTGTTTTTTATGTCTTACCTCTCTCTCATTTCATCCTCTCTCTTCCAGAAAGAGTTCTTTTCTGGAAGTTCTTCCTTCTCGAAAGAGTTAATAGAGTTAGCAGAATAATCCAATGAGTAACTTGTTCTAACCATGAATGTCTTACCCAGAAGTATTTTTTTGAATCATGTTGATTTAAGGAAAGGTGGATTCCTTTGTGGTATTTTCTTCTAGTCATGTCTCAAACACTGAGTTGTTTATTGAGCTACATTGATTTTCATGTGCTTTCAGGCAATTCAAATGGAAATTTGGCCTAGGGGAAATCCTAATTCCTTTAAGCTACAAAAGACCAGCTATTTGTTTTTATTCTAATTCTTTAGTACATTGGGAAACAAGATCATTAATGATCACAAAGACATGCTTTGTTTGTTCAGACACAACTTAGACATGCAATACTCAGCATACCTCTGTTAAACACCAGGGTTGCTCTGGGCTTTAGGATGCCTGAGATTAGAAATTGAAAATGAAATACATATAGCTGGGGAAATATCTGCTAAACAATTTTAAAAAAAAGAGAGATCAAAACCATTGCCAGTGTGGACAGGCTTTGGTTTGGCACAAAAGTTTCTTGTCTCAAGATATTGTTGAAAGCAGTAATGTTTTGGCTTAAATAATTAAGAAATTAGTTGACATTTGGGGGAGAGGAGATTGGGCAACCTGACCAAACTTTGGTAAGTATTTTACTTAGATAATGAAATCTGGTAAAGCACTTCTTTGAATTTTGGATGTTCCTTGTGTTGGGAACCAGCATCAAAATTATAAGGAATTTGGCAGTGCTCAAAAATATTTTTTTCTTTCTTTAAGTCTTTTGTAGTTCATGTTTCTATAGCACTTTACAAAAAGAAAAAAGGTTGCTGACAAGTCTGAAGAAGGGAGTATAGAGTATAACTACATCCATTTCTACAGATAAGGAAACGGAAGTTCTAGTAATTTAAGTAACTTGCCATGCTAGTTACCAGCTGGTATCAGAGTTTCAGAGCCAGGCCTACAACCTGACCTTCTCCTGAGCCCAAGTCCAATATTCTTTCCATTATATCAGAGATGTCAAACTCTGAGTTTCTGTCTGAAAATATTGACAGAAAATCACATATTAAATCCATGTGTTGTGTTTTTATTCATTTTGCTAAATTTTCCTAATTATATTTTAATCTGTTTCTAGTGCATTCCACAAGAGTGGAACGTTTGATTTCACTAGACAACACCACCCTGCCCCAGCTTCAGCACTTAGGACAGCACCTGATACCTGTTAAGGCACTTCAGGATAACTTGCTTCTAAGAGCAAGGCTAACTAAGGTAGCTAAACTATCATCTTCAAACTGAACTCTGCTAGAACAGATAACCTCTTGAGATCCCCTCCAACTCTTTAAGTAATGATGAATACGTTGTGCCAAAGAACATAATGACATAAGGGATCTCTTCTTTGCTCTGGTCCCAGGAGAGACCATTGAAAATACTGCTCTAAGATGAAGGTGAGAATCAAGTTCGTACATTTATTATCAGCCGTTTTCTGAAAATTCAGGCCAAGCATTAGATTGATGTTAGCTCCTTCTTTTGAGTTAACATTTGTATGGTGTAGTATTTGGAGTCTTCAAATATTAATTTTTCCCTCATTTTTAGACTGCTTTATTCACTGAAATATTTTTATATACTGTACTTCTATCCTCTGTAATCCCTTCAGAATTGGTATTCCTTAATGAGGTCACTTAATCTCCTCCTTTTTTCTAAAAATGCAGACCTAGTTTTTCTGACCTTTCTGAATGATGGGGTCCTTTAATATTTAGGTTGTCAGTGCTCTTCCCTATCTCAATATTTTTTACATGCTTTATATTACAATGATCACATTTTCTCTGATATTTAAGCATTTTCTTTAAAAAGAAGTGCTTGGGTGGTAGATGCTTCTTTCTGTGAAGGTAATTTCCATATTTGGACATTTTAAACACCATAACCTTCAGAGAATCTTCTTCTTTGGCATTTGGGGCATAACAAGCTTCCTGGACATTATATTTCAGCCTTTTGTCATATTTCTCTTATCATATTTCTCTCTTTCATTTTGAATCATTAAGTTCAAGTGAAGCCTATAGGGAATACTAGTTTAAGTAGTAATAGCCAGGTAGCCAAACAGTGAGTTAGATGACTGCCTAGTTGATGAGATCATTACAGCAATGCAATTCATTGCTTATTTCTCACTGTTACAATGATAAAAGAAATACAACTGACTAATTCGATGTGTTGTACAGATGTGACCTTCATTTGGGACTTTGCTTTTAAACTTCTAGGACATTCCATTTTCTCCTCTATCCATATACTGCCTACCCAAGTTACTGGAACATTCATGAATTTCTCCTTATTTTCATAAATATATTCTGTGGAGAAATGACATTATTAAAGTTGATTATTCCAGCATTTTTGCAGCCCTGTGTGGAGGGTCATCAGTTGTTGTCTAATACAGAGTTGTAACTTCTCTTGTTTTGTTAGGCATCCCTTAATACTTTGGTTTCAGAAGAGGTAGAAGTAGCAAAAGTTTTCAAATGACTTGGGATAAAGACTTGGAAGCCAAGGGTAGCTAGGTGGTACAGTGAATAGAGCACTGAACCTAGAGTCAGGAGATCCTGAATTCAAATTTGGCCTCAGACACTTACTAGCTATGTAACCCTGGGCAAGTCATTTAGTTCCGATTACCTAATTTTAAAAAAGAGTTGGAAGCCTACTCTCAGTTTTACATCCAATTTTGCTACATGACCTTGGGAAAAATCATACCTAGAACGGCATGAGATTTTAATTTAAATTAATTTAAAGTCAGAGAACCTGGGTTCAAACCCCAGCTCTGCTATTTACTACCTATATGACCTTGGACAAATCATTTAAACTCTTCAAGTCCAGTTT
This sequence comes from Pseudochirops cupreus, assembly GCA_028627135.1. Classification (NCBI taxonomy): domain Eukaryota; kingdom Metazoa; phylum Chordata; class Mammalia; order Diprotodontia; family Pseudocheiridae; genus Pseudochirops; species Pseudochirops cupreus. The sequence goes on from CM053583.1 coordinate 154,817,096, forward strand.
CCTCATCTGTACATTGATGAAGCCTAGATGTTAAGGAAAATGAAGAGCTGAAATAGATCATCTCAAAAGTCCCATCCAGTTTAAGATTCCATGATCCTTGGGCAGCTAGGTGGCACAGTGAATAGAACACCAGCCCTGGAGTCAGGAGGACCTGAGTTTAAATCCAGCCTCAGACACTTAACACTTACTAGCCATGTGACCTTGGGCAAATTACTTAACCCCAACGGCCCAGCCTTCCCTCCTCCAAAAAGAAAAAAAAAAAGATTCCATGATCCATTTATCCAATATCACAAAAATAGGAATACTTCACCAAACCTAAGACCTGGAGGAGATTTCAGAGGACTTCAGTCCAGGTTGTAGTTGAACAAATTCCTCTAATTAACATTTCTGATAAGCAGTCATCCAGATTCTGCTTGAAGACCTCCAGTTCCAGGGAACCTACTATTTCCTAAGAATGTCCATTTCATGTTTATCATGAGATTATGGTGTTTGACTCATAGCCATGTTACATCATCAGAAAAATGTTGGTATTGAAAAATAAAGGGTTTGTGTCAGAAATTTTTGAAAGCACTGAATCATTTCCTAAGTACAGTTCAGCCTGCCCTCTATTTCTTATTTGGTTTTAGAGAAATTCATAGGGCTCCCTCTCCAACTGCATGCAGTAATCTGAGCAATAATCAGTCTTTAACCACTTGGCTTTTCGGGTGTAAAATTGATAGAGTTGTCATCACTTTTGAATGATTAGGGATCTTAATGAAGAGACCCTGTATTAACTGGATGCTGATGCAATCAACACAATGTCATATGTAAAAAAAAAAAAAAAAGCATCATCTCTAGGAAATCTTCCTTTGTACTTTATGCAAAATATCCTGCCTAATGCTGTTATACATCTTTGGTGAGCATTTATGTCCTTATTTTTTACCTCGTTTGGTGATGATCATTGAAGAATTATTCAACAAAGTCATATCTAGCATTGTAGCTATCAAGAAATTTTGTATTATTTTAATATATTTGTTAGAGATACTTTATTGGAGAAGAACTTTTTAATATTTTGTTTTGCTCTACCTCCCAAGGTTCTTATGATGACCAGATGAGTTAGGATATCTATTGTACAGTTTTTATCATGGTACCTGTCCTTAGTAGTCACTGTATAAATGCTAGTTACTATTATTACCAAATCTTTCATTCTGTCTATAATAATAAATAAATGGCAGCGGTTTCTGGAATTGTCTGTACCTATGAGCCATTTGTGTGATTGTGAAGATGTGGAAAATTTTTTTTGTGAAAGTCTATCAATTACCTTCTCATTTTTATCAAGGGTGCCCTAGATATGTACATGGACCATTATCATAAAGATGCTGCAGAATCAAAAGAGTAAGAATATGGGTTCATAATTTCTGGCGTCTTCTCAGCCACATAAAAATAATAGCAAATATTATTTGTGATCTCTTAAGTTATTTTAGAATCTTCCTTTCTTTAAAATCTTGAAGATTAATCATTGAGTTCTTTTAAAACTACTTCTCCCCCCAGAAAAATTTCTTCTGTCTATATTAAATCATTCGATCACGCCCTCCCTGACATCATTTCTTCAAGTGTTATTTCTGTTCTTTACATAGCATGATGGATACCAAAATATTGAATTCCCAATGAAGTGATTCTATTCTGAGTTGCTTAAGAAATTCTGGCTTTGTTCCATTGCCTATCTATTTCTTACCCTGCTTCAGTTTTTATTCACAAATGTCCTCTGGATGTAACTTAGTTGCAATTTCAGATTTAGCTTCCTACAACCTCATTTTCTCTTTTACTACTTTTCCTGTTTTATGAAGCAGTATTGTTCATCATTATCCATCTCTGTAATGTTTTGCAAATCGGATTGTACTTCAAACTCCTTAGCTTCCATGTTCCTCTGTTTGTCAGGAAAATCAAATGTTTGCTGATCGGAGTTCTTTCAGCCACTTTGTTTTGGTCAAATATTCTACATCATTTAAAATTCTCTAAGAAATGATGATAATCATTGTCATTAATTTTGTCCATTTTCCATCTTTTAGAGCCAATAGCTTGTTTAAAGAGATCATTGCAGAGACACTGTAATTGCATAAAGGGTCTTTTCATTATCTTTTTTGGTAATTTAGTGTTAATTTTGATCGTTTCTCTTACAGTTTGATAATCTGACTGCTCACTGCTCATTTTGAAATTACTTCCTGATTGGTAACTGAGTCATTTCCTTTCTGTAGGAATTTTTAGTTCTATTTTTTAAATTTTTAAAAAATATTTGCCAACACCTTCTTTTTGAAGAAAGTATGTATGATATGCTGGTATAAATTTTCTAAGACATATAAAAGACTTTGGTCTTTTTCAGAAGCACAATTAGAGTTGAGTAGTTTTGTGATTCAGCTAGTAGTGTTTCTACTAATTGTATCCATTGTCCGATAACCCATCCATCCAAAGTAGTGGGAGTCCCGTTCTTATTTGGTCATCTTCCTTGCCCTAGCTCAAAGAATTTTGTTTGCCATTAGCATGTCTCACCAGGCTCACTCATCCTGAGTTTTAGCACTCAAGATCATGTCACACTTTTTTCGTCTTTCTCTACTCTTGTTTTAGTTGCTTTCCTTTTCTGTGCATCTTTTTAATATGAGTTGGTTGAGTTTCCTTTGCATTTATGTTGTTATGTGTAAACAGATTTCCCCATTTTTCCTTTTTAGAGTCATTCATGTTTCTGTTATCAGATGTCGGAGTCAACTTTCTCTCAGTCCACGGGACCTTTATCTTTCTATGAATGTTCTGAAATCTACTACCCCAATATTTAGGGTGCAAAATCTAATTCTGATTAATTCTCCTTTCCTGTATCACAGCCTCTAAGAGAAAACGGTCACACTCCCCAAGATTCCCACATTACTACATCAGCAACTTCCTTATTATTTAGAGTAACTAGCCCCTCAACATTTTGAAGAAGGAAAGTATCCTTAAGTAAACTCATAAGTTTGTCAGCTGATTTATCTGGAAGAAAGAGAGAGCTTCAGTGGATATATTAATGATTCACGTCCTTATTACTCGTACATATACTATTAGGCAGCTTGGGGCACAGTGAATAGAGTATTAAACCTAGAGTCAGGAAAACCTAAGTTCAAATTCGGCCTTAGATGCATATTAGCTACCTGACTCTGGCCAATTCATTTAACTTCTGTCTACCTCAGTTTACTCATATGTAAAACGAGTATAATAATAGCACCTAACTCCCAGAGTTGCTTTAGGGATCAAGCAAGATAATAATCGAAAAGTGGTTAGCACAGTGCCTAGGCATATAGTAAGTACTAAATTAATGTTAGCTACTACCATCATCACACTTTGCTACCATGTTTGTGATGTGTTTCTCAAACCCTGAATCTATGCCATCTTTCTGACTAGTTGGAGAATAGCACCATCCCACCAATCTACTGCCCCCTCCATTGATTCTTACTGATATGGTCTCTTTCCTAGCCCCACCATCCAATACAAGTTCCTAAATTTCCTCACATTAATAAATCTTCTTAATACATAGAATACTCCTACACCAGACCTTTAGTCTGTTTCTTTTGAATGTTGTTTACTTCTCCATGGCTATATTCAAATCATGAGCCCCAGCTCATGATACATTCTTATGTTAAGTTCTCTAGTGCAGATATGTTTACGCATTTGAGGCCACAAGTTTTTTCTGTCTTCTTAGATACTTACTCCTAAGAACATTGGTTTTCACCAGTGTGGAACAGAGATTCCACTAGTTCTAAAATTAGAAGATCTAGCTTTAAATCCTAGCTTTGCCATTTACTATCCATGTGACCTTCAGCAAATTCCTTTACCTCTTTTTGGCTTTGGTTTATTAGTCTGTAAAATGGGAGACCTGGATGAGGCTTCCTCTTAGGTTACTTACAGATCCAAATCCTAGGATTCCATAATTTCGTATTCTTCTTCCTGCATGATTATTGTTACTCTGTGGTTCCGGCTTTATATATACCGTTTGATGAGGATGACTCGATTTCTCTTTTAATAACCTGGTTTAGTAACATAAAAGAATGACACTAATAAAGAGGAATATAGACTTAAACTTTTTTTTTCCATTTTAACATCATAAGCTAGAATCATTTTCTGTTCTGACCTACCTCTTCCATTGCCCTAATTTATCTATCAAGCTAAAAAGTGAGGCGACAGAAAATTCAGCTGAATTCCTCAGATGAAGTCACTTAAAAGTCTCACATCTAGTGTTTAAAAAAAATTCAAACTCAAAGTAAATTTTTATTAAAGGGGCCCCAGTCCCATTATTTTTGAAAATGTTAAACGGATGGATTCATATTATATTAAATCAAAGGGCACTTTGGTGGGACATCTAACATTGAATTCTGAATGTCGGTAAATGTTACCCGTCAGAGTATCAAGATTTCACTGCATAAATTTCCACCCAGGTCACTCACAGAAAGCCTGTAATGAGGCGCAGAATTTTAGTCCTTTCAAAGAGTATACGTATGCTGATGCTATGATAAGCATTCTCTGTTGTGTAGGTGTTGTTCATGTGCATTTTCTCCCTAGATCACCTCCTGTGGGAAGGCTTTGATACCAGAGCCACAGCAGGAAAAAAAATCATTCTTCCCATCGTCTTCTACAGTGTGCATGTCTGTCTGTTGATGGCAATGGCAGTGATGCTTAGTGATGAGTGCAGCTTTTATTTCATTGTGGTCATTACACATTGGAGTAGCCTGGGAGGAAATGAATATTTTTGTGGCTTTATAATGACTTGTGTGTCACTGGGATGCTTGATCTGCTAAAGGTCATGGTCTACTTCTTCCCTTATGTCCTTAGTGTACAAGGTCCAGTTAACATCTTTCCAATCTACATTCTCCTTGAATATTTGTTTCCTACTGTGAAAAGTACCGTGGAACTCCAGCTGCTCAGAATCAGAGAACATTAGAGCTAGAAGCCACCACAGAGAACATCTAGTCCAACCCACTCATTTTACTGATGAGAAAACTGGGGCTCAGAGACTTGCCAAGGTCACACAGCTGGTAAAAAGCAGAATTAGGATTCACACCTCGTTTTTCTGAATCAAAATCTAGTGCTCTTCTCCACTAGGTTTTTTTAAGTCTCCAGAACTGTGTTGGGGCCAGGAGAAGGGAAGGGAAGGAAGAATGAACTTAAATTATTGGAGAAATTATGGGTCTATTTTTAATTTAATTTTTTTAGACCTCAGTACATTTTCAAAAGATGAGATGTTTGATGTTTTAGCATTTACTTTTTTTTTTTAGCACCCTTTAACTTTTATTTCTGGTCCTAAACCAATTTCAATCAACAATAAGATTCTACTTGGGAATATAATCCCCCTTCCTGAATTCATGCCAAATATATCCTGTGTCAAGTTTGCATTGTACTATTTTATTAAAATTTTCAACCCCTGAAAATATTTATAAATGTTAAGCTACTTTACATTTAATGAAGGCATTACAGGTGAAGTTTAAGGGGTGACCAGAGGATATATTTATTAGAAAATGGTGAATTCTGTTTTAAGTGCCTTACATCAAAGGCCTTCTTTGGCTTTGGGAAATGATTTTTTTTTTTTTTTGCCTCCTTGTATCCTTAACACCCTTAAACAAGATAAAAAATAATTTTACATGAGTTGCCTCTATTTCAGTATTTTCTGGATTTGTGATTTCATCAGTGCAGACACTCCTGCCATGAATATGAATGACAGGCTCTCTATAAATGAATGGATGAATTGGCGAATGAATAAAGAGCATTGAATGAAAAGCATTTATGAGCAGTCTGTTAAACCTGGGGATAAAAATCTAAAGGCCAACCAGTCCATGCCCTCATTGAGCTCACATTCTAGATGGAGATATGATACCAAGTAGATCGTGCTTCTCCAATCCACCTCCTTTTCAGCCAAGCTTCTTGAGAAAGACAATGATGTGTTGCTGATTCCACTTCTCCCACTCAGTTTTGAAATTCTGAAATCTGGATTCTGTTCTCATCATTAACTGAAACTGCTCTCTCCAGTCACCAGTGAGCTCTCGATTGTCAAATCTAATGGCCTTTTCTCAGTTTTCACCCTTCTTGACCTCTCTACAGACTTGGGCATCCTCCAACCTCCTGGATATTCTCTCCTTCTCTCATTTTCATAATGCTGCTGTCTCCTGGTTCTCCTTTCCGTCTGATTTCTCAGGATCCTTTGCTTGTCTATGCATTGAGATCACTTCTACTCACCATAGGTGTCTTCTAAAGCTATGTCCTGAGCTTTATTCTCTTCTGCCTCTATACCATCTTATTGGTGACCTTATCAGCTCCCATGGGTTCAGTTATTTCTATGTATATGATTCCCATGTCTTTATTTTGAACTTTAACCACTCTCCTGAGCTCCGTTCTTCTGTCATTGACTTCTTCTTGGATATCCTATAAAAATCTCAAACTCAGCAAGTCCAAACTCAACAATGGGCTCATTGTATTCCCCCCACAAAGCCCTCTCATGCCTCCATATTAGTGCCTAGAGTATCACCATCTCCTCAGGAATCCAGGATCGTGACCTCACTGCCATCCTCTACTCTTCACATTTACCCATCCCACATAGGTAATCTATTACCAAGTCTAATAGTTTCTCCCTTCACAGAAGTTTTTATTTAAGTCTCTTTCTCTTAACTAACACAAGCCACCACCCTCATGAAGGTCCTTAGGAAGTTAAGACAAGTCAGCAAGCAGTTACTAAGTACCTACTATGGGCCAGAGTCTGGGCTAAGCATTGGATATACAAAAATGGCTAAAGCAATAACAGAACAAAGAACAAAACCAACAACAGTCCCTGCTTTCAAGGTACTCACAACTTCACCCATAGACAACTTCAGCAGCTTAGTGGTTGCTCTCTGCCTCGTCCTTCCCTACTCTGGACCATTCTCCACTTGGCTGTCAGATTTATCTCCCTAAAACTCAAGTCTGACCCTTTGAGCTCTCCACTCAGTAAACTCCAGTGGTTCCCTATTACCTCGAGGATCAGATATGATCTCTTCTATTTGGCCTTTAAAGCCCTTCATAACCTGACCCAATTCCTTTAGTGTGACTCATCCTCTGCCACTGACACTGGCCCCCTTGCTTTTCTTTGAAGATGGACCCTGAGTGTTTTCACCTCATGCTCTTCTCATCTCTGTCTCCCTGCTTCCTCGACTTCCTTCAAGTCTCAGTTGAAGTCTCAGCTTCTTCAGTAAAATCTTTTCCAGTCTTTCTTAGTGTTAGGATCTTCCCTCTGAGACTACCCCAATTTATCCTGAATATATCTTGTTTGCATGTATCTGTTTGTCTGCATGTTGTCTTTCCCATTAGTCTGTGAGCTCCTTGAAAGCAGAGGCTGGTTTTTTGGTTTTAAGGTGGAATGGGTTTTTTTTTTGTCTATCTTTGCTACCACATAGTAGGTGTTTACTACTTTATTGACTTACTGTCTGCCTGACTCAGCTGCCAAAGAGATTTTCCTTAAGTACCACCAGCCTTCATCAGGAGGAGGGAATCAGCCCAGGTCAGAAACATTAAGTCAAAACGTTTGTGTTGATTAGCAGAGGGATCAGGTCCACGAATGGCTCCTGTACTTCTAGCTTGGGCAAGATAAAGAAACCCAGTCCCAAAACAAAACAAATAAACAAAAAAGGGGACCGTTTCTGTACCACATGACCTATAGTAATGTGTTAGGAACTTTTGACTACGTTAGCTATCACTGGGGCAACAATCATTTGTATTGGTCGTTAACTCAGCCAAAGGAGATTAATGGAGTATCCTACTGCCCAAACTTTCCAGTAGTTAATGTATAATCTGTTTGTTTTAGAACTCTTTCATGTATCTTGTTCTGTTTGGTTTTGAAATAGAAAGGTATTATTTCTCTTTTGACATTTCCTAGATCTGATTTAAAGAAAATGGAAAGGACAGGCTTCCTAAATGTCTAAAAATCTCTTTTAAATGAGCCATGCTCTCAAAAGCAGGCCTCTATTTACCCTGGACGATTAATGATAAATACAAGAAAATGTTGCCCCAAGTTTCTGATTCTAATTGTCCTCCTATCTTTTGTATTAGACATTGTGTTTCATGAGCCATGATTTATTTTACCAAATTCTTTCAAATATTCCAGAATAGATGAAGTTGTGCGTTTGTCAGATAAACTGCTAACAGTCATTTCTGGTACGTGTTTGAGTACCTGTATATTTATATGACCATGAATTTTGAGTCATTTGGACAAATTTAGCTCATGAAAAAATGGCTTAATACAACAGTTACATATGGTAGTGCCTTTCTCCTTTGCCCATTATCTCTCTTGGTGGTTATAACAAATGAGCCATTTTTTAATGATAAAACTCTCTTAATGTGGCCAGTCTAACCATCAAAAGTATCACCTGGTAGTAGACAATATGAGATACCTCCTGTTTCCAAATTCTGTCTTATAAAATGAACTTCAAAGGTTTCTACAAACAATGTGGAAGAGTTTATGTGCAGAATTTGGTGAGGTGTCAAATGTTATTGAACATTTCTTTCTAATTTTGCATTTTATAATAAGGGGGGAAATGAAGTATATAACACAAATGCTGCTTTGAAAGCCAGTTTCAGCAAAGCTCTTGAATCACAGAAGGCCAGGGACCAAACCTCTTTCATAAAGCGCTTCTAAACTGAAGATCGCCCCATCTATAACAAATGGCTCCCGTGCCACAAAAAACTCTTGAATGGCCAGATATTTCATTTAGGTTGTTTGATAATGATATCGACAGATTGATGAACTTGAGTATTCTGATCCACTCACATGTGAAAATTGTTGGAACCTAGACCCTTCACAAAGTAGGAAACCAGCAGAAGACACAAAATCTTTTTTTTTATTTGATCTCATTTCTTCTGATATCACCTTAATTTCTGAATATATTCTTTCCTTCTCCCCTATGAAGATCAATCAATTAATCCCCTTGTAACAAAGACTATAAAAACAAAACAAAAAATAATTTCAACAAATTTAACAAACATACTTAGTCTATAATTTTCCACATTCATATTCCCCACTTCTGCACAAGGAATAAGATTTCTTTTTTTTTTCCTTTTACTTTTTTAAAACTCTATTTATATTTTCTGTGTTTTGGGGGGGGGGGGGAATAAACCTGGTCATCATAATTGTACAGAATTTAGTCTTTTTTTTCCATCTGCATTATTATAATCATTTTCCATATTGTTTTCCCAATTCTCCTTACTTAATTTAGTATCATCTCATATAAGATTTTCCTTACTTTTCTGAATATTTTAGATTCACCATTTCTTATAGTACAATAATATTCTGATGCCTTCATTTCCATAATTTGTATAGTAATTTCCACAGCAATAGGCATCTTCTTTACTACAAATAAAAGTACTTTTAGAAGTATTTTGATGTATAAGGCCCTTCTTTTTATCATTAACCCCCTTTTGGTATGTACCTAGCAGTAGGATCTCTGGGCAAAAGGGTCTAAAAACATTTTAATCACTTTCTTCACCTAAATTCCACATTGAATGGTTGGACCAATTCACAGCTTTACCAACAGTACAAATAGTTTGCATGTCTTTCCACAACCTCTCTAACATGGTTATTCCCATCTTTTGTCATCTTTTCCCATTTACTAAGTGCAAAATGCCAATGTATACATCTATAGAAGAATTGGGCACATTCAGTCTCTACTTAAGTCAGATTTGGAGAAAAGGTGAATTTTACCTTTCTCTCAATATGGTGACTCATTCAGCAGGAGATCAGCCTCAAAAACAGGCTACTATTGTGAAATTATGTTCATAGAATCACAGAACATCAGTGTTGGAAGGGAATAACTGACCTTTTCCTATGTTCAAATGAAGAAACCCAGAGGCATAGAGTTGATGAGCCCTGCCCAAGGCCTCAAAGTCAGTAAATGATGGCATTAACCCAGGTCTTGGAAATTTCAGGTTCTGTACTCTTTCTGTTACACATTGATTACATATTCCTTCCTGAGTGATGAAGCCCCTTTTCCTACTCCTGATGTTCTCTCTCTCTGCTCTGTAGGAGTTTGGACTTCACTAAATCCTGGCAGACAGAGCTTTCCACAGTTCCAATTAATAGTTATATAAATTATCCCAAAATAGCATCTCTTCCATTTCTTGGCAGGTTAATCATATGACTTAAAGCCAGTAGGATTTTATATTCAGTTTCTCTCTGTGCATGTATGGAGTGGGAGGGGGTAGACCTAGGTACACAATAATAAATACGCTCTCTCACCTGCTTTGTAGTGGAAGGTAAATAGGTCTACTGGTGCTTCTTTATGAAGACTTTACATTTGTGATTTAACCTGAGATCATTTTGTCTAAAATGCCTGCCAGTTGAGAATGTGTGGATTTTTACTCTTTTTTCTTGTTATAAATTCAAGTTCCCATTTCTGTAGTGGCTCAAAAACCCAGATTCCAGTCCTCTAGTTCAACTTACTTTAAGGGTGGAAGAATCAGAAAATTTCAGAATTGGATGTGAACCCAGAGGTTCTGACCTATAACTGGCCAGTGATCCCTACAACTTAGCCCCAACAGAAGTTTTCCAGCTTCCACTGGAAGACTTTGTTGATAGGGAAAATATCTTTTCTCAAAGCAATCAGTTCTACTTTGGGGCAAGTTTAACTGTTAGGAAGTTTTTCCTTATACAGAGCCAAAATCTGTTTCTCTCCAACTACCAGAAGAATTGGGAGCATTTCAAAAGAATTCTACTCAGTCGAATATGCCTTCCCACAACTATGTACAGATGTCTTCAGTGGCAGAATTTTTATCTTTGTTGTTTCTTGGATCTGACAAGCTGAAAATAGCACACTTCCCCCCTAAAAAAGACTTCTTTTCCATTCAACTATTTTTTTCTTAATATTTCTTTGGTTATGGTTTTAGTATAAATAATAACTGTATATTTTTAAATTTAACTTTCTTTTTCACAGATAGCCTTATCTTGAGCAGTCTCACCTCCTTTCATTAGTTTATATCCCTGATGGTCTCGAAGACACTCTTCTTTTTTGAGTAGCTTTTGGATAGGGATAGAGGGAAGTCTGTCTGAAATGAGACTTAATGGGCATGTGCCTTGGATAAATTAAGGAACAGTCAAAAGAAACCTATAAATATGAATACTTTGCCAGCTGCTTTTTCCATTAAACTCTGTTAACTGAATGAAATTAGTAAATAATTGTGTTGGTGGGGACATACTATATCCAAGCTGTAGTATAATGTCTTCCTTTTACAACAGGGTTTAATTTTTTTTTCTATACACCAAATTAGTTTTTAGGGTAATCTACATTGCAAATTGGCCGATTTGCATGAGAACTATGCCTACTTGTTCTGATTTGTCAACACCTCTTTTTTAAAAAGTCTTTAGCATTAAGCATGGGTGGGTAAGACCATCTGCTTAGGGACGTTGCCTGCAGCTCTATCACTTAACACATGAGACAGGTTACAGCTGTTTAATTGTTATGGTGTTGAATGATTATCATTCTATCCAAAATTAATATTTATATATGTAGGCATAGAAAGCATGTGGTTAAACATAAGTGATCTAATTGTGAATTAATGTCATTAGGCATTCATTAATTAATCCCCTCGGGAACAATGAAGTGAGAAATAAGGCGTTTCACAATACAACCCAACCCTCAGCTATTCGGATAAGTCCCCAACAGTCGTTATTGCATGTGAGGATGAAGCAGTCCATGGAAGTATGTGGCATAAGCTGGTGTGATGGCTTTCACAAGCTGCTGTGGGACACATGCAGGAGTAGTCTTCTACGATTAGACACGGTGCCATAACCATTGCTAATTCCATTCTATTGCTTACCACTGAATTCTTAAAAACAGTATTGTCACCAATGAGAGCCTACAATAATGATGAAAATAAAAATCACTCACATTTATAAAATGTTTCACGTTTGCCAGGTGTTAGATCTGCACAGGAAGTCAATAATAATTCTCTGGGGGTCACATAACTAGTGAGTTCCAGAGGAAGGATTTAATCTCCCAAACCAGTGTCCTTTTATGTAGGTGCCCAGTATAAAATCAGGAATACAACAGAGCCTACATTATGAATTTCTCTATGAAAAACACTAGCATTGTCAACAGAATCTCCATATGGCCCAGAATAGGTGAGTATGTTTATTTCTGATTTTGGACATGCATAAATGTTCATACTTTAGGACTTGAAAACCCTTGTCATTGCACAAGGGTTCTTTTTTTTTTTTTTTGCACAAGGGTTCTTAACCATTTTTGTGTCATAGACCCCATTCTGTTGAAGAATCTAGACCCTTTACAGAATAATATTTTTAAATATGTAAAATAAAATGCATAGAATTACAGAGGAAACAAATTATATTGAAATGTAGTTCTCAAAATATGAAAAGTTCCAAGATCATGGACCTCAACCTCTATTCATGGATCCCTTGGGGGTGGTCTGTGGACTCCAGGTTAAAAACCCTTGGCATAAGTATTCCAACTATCAATGCAGATTACAACTTCTGACCATCTTTATGATTTTGTTGTGACTGGGGGGGGGGGGGGAGCGGGGAAGTAAAAAAAATTACTAACTACCCAGTCTTTTGCTTTTGTCAAGCTTATTGGGCCAATTCTCAAATGAAAGTTGCATTAGTAATGATTTATGAAGCACCAGTCCCTGGAACCACACTTAAAGCTTTTCTAGCTTGGTAGTTTTGACCTGTAGGACCTGGAGAAGGTTAAACTCTATTGCCATGGTACCACCAAGCCACTCATATCAATCTTGCTCTTGTCTAGACTGTGGATTCCCTCTCCTTTACTTTGTGGGGACTAACCAGACTCAGAAGTAAATATGTTAAAATGTGCAACATCTGCTCAGGCTCCTTGAGGACTCATGTCATTGCATCAGAGGGCACTGGAACTCTTTCTAGACTTCCTACATTCAGCACTAGATCTCTCCAGGCTTCTTTGGAGCCCCTTCACTCCGGGAAACACATAAAACACCATTGTTTTTCTACCATGACCACTGAGGGCTGTGAACATTTGTACACAATCTGGCACACTGACTTGCTGCCATATTCAGTTTTCTCTCTCCCTCTTCCTTGTGTTCATTTCCTCTATATTCTCAGTCTTACTAAATCTTCCTTCTGCTCCCACACACTCACCAGGTTATTCTAACCTCACAGCAACCACAGTCTACTAGTGTCAACGGAGTCATGCCTTAGCTGCCGTTCCCACATAGCTCTCTGACTTTAAGATCCCAGGGTCATTGAATGCGATATGGAAGTTGGATATGAAAAAAGGTATTTATACTACTTTCGAAAATATTTTTTTATCTAACTTAAATAAATTTGGCTCATGAATCAGTCTAAAATATATACCTCAGTTCCTGTATCCTACATTGAAGTACTATTCTGATGCCTAATTGTGCCAGGGAGGTGACCTTTTGTTCTTAGAGACTAGCCTATCAGAGTATAGGTTCTAGAGGCTCCTTCCTGAGTTGAAAAGGTTTCAGGTATGAGCCCAGTGATGACGAGTATTTATGGTCTTTGAGAATCAGCCTGGATGAATTTAGAAAGGTTCATCACAACGTTGGCCTGAGGGTGAAGAATTTTTCAACCTTCTCAAATAGTAGCTCCTAAATTACAGAGGTTGTGATCCTACCTCCAGCACTTATTAGCTATGTGACTTTGGTGAAATAATTTAAATTCCCTAGACATTGATTTCTCTTTCTGTAAAACAGAAGAATTTAAACTAGGACCCTTCCATCTCTTAACTCTTTAATCCTGTGTAGGCAATATGGTGTAGTTAGTATTAGAGTGATAGATTTTGAATGAGAAGACCTTGTTAAGCCACTGGATAACTGTGTGACCTCGCACAAGTAACATAACTTTCCTCCATTTCCTCAGTTTATAAAGTGATGAAGTTGGACTAAGAGATGACCCACCCCAGTACTGTCCAGATATCATTTAAAAGTCCTAGGATTGGTGTTGGTGGAGAAAACAGCTACAGAGATGAAATTACAAAGCACTGAACTAAACTAACATAGATCCCATATGATATATCTGAGCTTTTCTTTATTCCATGGAGCTGATTTTTTTTGTCGTGTTGTTCTCCCAAACCGAAAAACTACACTGCACAAACTTGCATGGATTTTTGCCAAGTCAGCAAGCTTTTATTAAGCTCTTATTATGTTCTAGGAACTTGCTGAATGCTGGGAATAAAAATCCAAGTAGTAAATATTACCCCTGTCCTCAAGGAACTTCCATTCTAAGGGAAGAAGACAATTTATAAGATGGAGCTGAAGGTGTGGGGGCTGGGGAGGGTAACAGAGAATGAAGGAAGGAGAGAAGGAGTAAAGGAGCATGGTGGTGAAATTAATTGAATCAGAAGTGGAGCTGGGAAAGGAATGAAGGAAGGAGCATGGCTCTTAGGGACATTTAGTCAAAAAATGGATGGTCCAGGGGAAACTCACAAATATCAGAGCCCAAGGGCCCCCCGGGGGGGATGGATCTTTCAGGGTGAGAAGAATGTTGAGAAGAAGATATTCTCCAAGGAAGGAAAGCTGCTGGTATATGATAGAGAAGTTCAGAGTCAGGAGCAGAGCCAGGAAAGAAGTGAAGATTTTTGTGAGAATGGGAATAATTTTCCTTACAAAAGAAGAGAGACATGCCAACTGGTAGCCATCCTTCCCAGTACAAGAACATCATGCTTTGCTCCCCCAGGAAAGTTATCATTGGAACATCTCATTATGCGGCAAGATTGAATTTGTCTGGTACTCACAACTCATGAGCATCCTCTTCCCCTCTGACTAGAAGGCAGGGCCAGGAATTCAGTTTTTCTCTCTATTTCCCATCAACCACATTGCTTTTGGACATCTTTGGCAATTTCTCCATCTTGCTCCCCTCTCCTGCCCCCAGTAGGGTACCTTCTTCTCCCCTCCCTTCCCCCCATCCAGCCTTCCTTTACTTTTCAACTTCCTTTTCTTTTCTTTTGGTATTATCTTCTACTAGATTGTAAGCTCCTTGAGGGCAGGGCCTGTCTTTGTTTTTGTTTGTATCTCTGGTGCTTAGCTTTGCGCCTAGCACATAGTAGTCACTTAATAAATGCTTGTTGATTGATTGACTGATTGATTACAAGGCTCTTGGTAGAGTGAATGAGGCCCAGAGAATTTGCCCTAAGGTGTTCTTGATCACAGAGAATTCTAAATTAGTAACTAAAAGTTGCAGATCCTCTTGCTTACCATCAAAAAAGGGCCTCTTCCTTTTTCCCTCTTTCTGTGTTGCCACTACAGAGGACATTAGATCACAGATGTAAAGCTGAAAGGGACCTTATAGAGGTCATCTGTTCCAAACTTCTCCATACTTTACAGATTAGGGAAATTGAAACCCAAAGAGGTAAAGGGACTTATGCCATAAGTAGCAGAGCCTAGATTTGAATGTAGGCCCTCTGAGTCCAAATCCAAAATTCTTCCCACTGTACCATGAGTTTCTTCCGTTTAAGCTGTTGCCTCTATCTACCATCACAGACTAGGCTGATGATTTGATTCGATAATGATAGTAAAGTATGTGAGTATGTGTGTGTGTGTGTGTGTGTGTGTGTGTGTGTGTGTGTGTGTGTGCGCATGCACATGCATAATCCAGTGGGTAACACCAATAAAAATAATTGATATTTACTCTAGGAAAACTACCCTTTGCCATTGTTAAAGCCCTTGTTTTCAGTTGTGTCCGACTTTGCATGACCCCATTTGGGGTCTTCTTGGCAAAGATACCAGTATGGTTTCCCATTTCCTTCTCCAACTCATTTTACAGATGACGAAACTGAGGCAAACAGGGTTAAGTGACTTGCTCATGGTCACACAGCTAGTTAAGTGTCCGAGGCTGGCTTTGAACTCATGAAGAGGAATCTTCCTGACTCTAGGACCAGTGTTCTATCTACTGAGCCACATCAGAAAATTAAATCTATGTGGATCACAGGACTTCTCCAAGTTTTAATTTCCTCATCCTTAAAATAGGAATAACAGTTCTTTCACTACCTATCTGAAAGGATTTTTGTGAAGAAAATGCTGCACTTTTAAATGTTAAAGCTTATAGAAGCTTTATAAAGCTTATAGAAATGTTAGTTATTATTACTATTCAGGTACATACGGGAGTTGTACACTCTCTATTAAACATCACTGCTCTTCCAAAAATGTTTCTGTTCAGTTTCCTGTCAGTGAAGATCAACTGAATGCCAACTGTATATATCCATTTTAGTGGCAACTCAGAAAGGAAGCAGAGAAGGTTAGTGAATGGTTTGAGAATGAGAGGCAACTTTAGTAGTCACTGAAGATTACAGAACAGGAAATCTACTCAAAATAACTAAGCTTTGGAAACAACTACTTCTGTACTTCCCCAAGGCAAGTTATACCTTATTCTAGGGTTAAGCAAATAGATTATTGATTTTCATTCATTATTTTCCAGTTACTATAAAGAGGTTGTCAGGCTAGGGGGAAGAATTATGGGTCTGGTAAGTTGTATGTCTATATATACAGTGTTAGCTTGGCTTATAAAAGTGTTCCAGGCATTAATTTTCCTAAATGGACTCTTTCAATTGTATTTGTAGACAAAGAAATTGTCCCTTTGTTCTTGATCAAATCAGGAGATCTCTGGTTTCCTGTGGATACATTTGTGAGGGCAAAAAACCCACTTAAAGCATTTTTTCTAGCTGGGGTGCTTTTTTTCAAACATCTGAGATTTCTGAAGATTTATTTATATTTGGCATAAGAAGGATTTATATTATATTTCAACTTATTTGGTTAGCTTAATGCCAGATCAGGGATGGCACATACTTTACTGTCTAGTAAAATGAAGTCAAAGTTTTTGCTCAGATTTCTTAAATAGTAAATGCCCATATATCAAAATATGAGAAATCTAAATGATGTTTACTGAATTACCTTGTGCATGTAGGCTGAAATCATTCTACCTGCAGAATATGCCACAAAATTAATGTGTCATATTAATAGCAGTCTCTTTTCCCTTTTACATATATATACATATATATATGTGAAACTTACCAGTAAAGCAAAACTTGTTCACCATTGCCCTGTATACATTCCTACTGTCAGAATGCCCAATCTTATGGAATATGTCAAATGTTAACCTCAACAGATAGCTACACATGTTTTGCTTCATACGTTGCCTGCCCCCCCCCCCCAATAATCCAACAATCCATTTTAGCGTTCAACTGAGCTGTTCTCAGAGCTGGGCAGACTTGGTTTCAAAGCCCTCCTCAGATTCATACTATCAATGACTCTGAGCAAATTACATGACTTTGAAGTGTTCCAGGCAAATGTCTAAAACTGGAAGATGCAAAAAAGATGTCAACCTGCATTGATAGAGGGAGTTTCCTCACCTGGGAGTTCTCTATAACCAATGAAATTAGAGATCTAGCCCCTATCCCATTCCCTCTCTGCCTTCCCATGTAAAGTATAAGTTGTAGTTTTTGGCAGAGTTCATTTACAAAGCATAGATAATCATTTCAGGTTATGTTTGTTTAATAGTTTTCCCTATAGAAAGGTTCTTCTTTGGGTAAGTACATTCAGTGAAGCTAAAATTATGTCAAGATAATTTTCTTCCAAAATTCCAAACTGAAAAAACCAATGTATAGACTTGCCAGGAAAAGTTTGCAAAAACAGGTTTAAAAAAAATTAATGGTAGTTTGATGAGCAACTTATCAAGAAAGTCTTCTCACTGATATCAGTTAAGAAATGTAGTATTTCACAAGTGGAAGACTCTCTTTGTTCTAATTTCCTAACACTTCATATTTATCTTTTACCGTTCTTTGATTTGTATCATATTTATCTGTGTACATGCTTCATCTTCCTCTTACAAGACTGTTTATTGTGTGAAGGCAGAGTCTGTGTTTTCATCTCTTCTCCTCCTCTAAAATCTAGCACAATGCACTATACACAATAAGTTTTAATAGATAAAATTCAATCCAATGGGATTTTTTCAGATGTTTTTTTTTACAACACCCTCATTTTTCAATACATCCTTCCCTATATCTCTGTATCTCTCTAGAAAGTCATCCCTTGTAATAAAAGATGAAAAAGAGAAGGAAAAAGGCAATTAATAACCAATACATCAACAAAGTCTGAAAGTATATGCAGATGTTCCACACTCATTGTCCCCAACTTTCAGAAAAAAGGGAAGGCAATACATTTTCTTTCTCTTTTTCAGAGGAAAGCTTGGTTATTACTTACAGTGTTCAGTTTCATTTCTTGTGGTTACTGTTCATTCCATTTGCAATGGTATAATCATTATATTTTCATATATACACATGTATATTATGTATGTGTGCATATATATACACATATATTATGTATATATATATAGATATATGCATACAAACATACACATATGTATATGTGTGTATATGTGTGTGTGTTTTTTTCCTGGTTCTCCTTACTTCATTCTTCATCAATTCATACAAACCTTCCGATGCTTCTCTGTGTTCCTTATGGTCATGATTTCTTACAACATAGTAATATTATATTATATTATATTCATGTACCAAAAATTGTTTTTCTATTCTCCACCAATAGACATTTGTTAATCTAGTTATTAAGCTTCTATTCTATTAAACAAAGACAAAAGCAGAAGCACTCCTTGCTTTTAAGGAGTTTGCATTTGTTTGTTGAAAATGCTATAAAAACAACAACTTGTTTCTAAATTGACACTTCATTCTTGTTATCATATGCAAATTAAATTGACTCTCCCAAATAAAACAGTTGGAATATTTTATCCTAACCATGAAAGGAGTATTGTGGTGACTGAGAACATATTTAAAGGGCCTGAATAAACTAATAAGAATATGAAATTGTTTTACAGTACTTAAAATTATGTCACTGCTATAATCCTTTATGACAGGGTAATCAGTAATAAAACAGTGCAATGAGCACCAATTAAGGAACATCAGATCAATGGGTATGCTGCTCGTGCTGATTTAAACAGGGACTGATTAGATTAAATGGATTTAATATATACTTATTTGCAGACTGTTGCTATTCTGTCATACCACAGGAACTTGTACATGAATTATCTAAGAACAATACCTACTTATGTCTTTAATGAGATACTAATGGGAATCATTTTTCTTCAAAGTTCATATTATATAGCATGATGAAACAAACAACGCTAAATAAAAGTTTCCCCTCCTCTCCTTGAAGGAGAGGGCTTGTGGGGCTTGAAGGGCTCTGTGGTAACAGTCATGGTGAGAGATGCTTGATTTCTGTTACGAGCTCAGCTGATTGACTTGCCTACTTCTGAAGATGGGAATCTTAGAATTTATTGTAGCAATTACCCTGAGAACTATTACTAGTGTTGTAGGTTTGGTGTTCGTTTGCTTCTGTTGATCCTAACACCCAGGAGCCAGTTCAGGAGCCCAGTGAAAATACTATGCTGGTTCACATGCTCCACCCAAGCATTATGTTGGCAATAGGGACAGTGAGCCTAGTTATTCATAACCAGGAACATCAGCAACTATCTATCCCCTGCCAGACCATTTGGATGGCTCCCTCGTGACCTGCGTACACAGCACTGACATGTTTTGCATCAGCTTCTTCCCTGGGTTTATGCAAGTGTCTTTTTGGTTTGTTTTTTTTTTCAAGAATGGGATAGTGGGAGGGAAACTGGTAATTGTCCTGATGACACACACAACTCCAGAGATCATCCTTCTTTCAGAAATATGTTCATTCTTTTGACCTTGTTTTAAATCTTTGGCATGCCAACCCAGGAACAGCTCCTTGTGTCTTATTCCTAAATCGACTGAAATGACTTTTCATCTCTTGTTTTCATTTACTCCCTTGCTAAATCTTTTCATTTCCCTGGTTTTATTCTTCAGCTTTATGGTCTTAATCGTTGCTTTTTTTTTTTTTTACGTCCCACAGGTTTAGCTTTTCAGAATGTGTTTGTATCATTCTCCTTATAAAAGTGGCCCGACTTTACTGAAAACACCCCAGCCAGAAGGCTGGCTTGTATTAACCTGTTTGGATTTCGAGTTGGTTTGGTTTTCTAGCTCACAGACTGTTTATTCCCTCCACACTCAAGTGTTGAATTTAGTCTTTTTCCACATTTTCAGCTTGATTTGTTAATTGACTGTGTGGTCACCATCCAATCAGTACAAAAATAGATGATGAAGTTTGATCTACCTCACAAATATTTAATTCTAACTACTTAAGCAAAATGTAGAATAAACCAGGGAGGGTTTTATAATGGGTCGTGGTTTGCATTTGTTGTTTTTCTGTAAGGTGGTCTCTGGGAAGGGATTTTTAAAAACATTTTTCCCCAAAGCCACAGGCAAATATACAAAATGGTAGAGCACCAGGAATGTGTTTGCGCTTTGGGTACAGACCAGCTCCCCTTATACCAGAAGTGTTTGGCAAAGCAACAGGGAGACATAGAGACCCAGTGGTGCAGAGATGATGAGGACTTATAGAAAGTTAGGCAGCTACACTGAGAAGACAAGAGAATGAGAAATACTCTCCTTTGGTTACTGATTCAAAAAAAGATCAAACCATGTCTGTGCTTTGTAAGAGAAGAATGAAAATTGATACAAAGGCACTGTATCTGTATATATTCCTGGGGTATTAGAAATTTTTGCCTTAGTAATGCTGGAAGGACACGGAGGCTAAGTTATGGATTGTTTAGATAATATATAAATGTGTAAGGCTTTTTGTGTTGTTTTTTTCCTAAGCACCAGATGCTACATTTATTGCCTCTTGGAGTCACAGACCATCCCCTCCTCCATCCCCAGAATGGGGATCTCCAGTGAATCAGAGTGGTTTACAGCCCCCAGGGTGATTGCCCCAATTTTTCATGTTATAAGGAGGGCTGCATGCTGAAAATATTCTAAAGTCAGGAAATTATAACTCAAAATGAGCTGTATCATTTAAAACATGGGGGTCTTTGTTGAGATTTTAAAACTTATCCAGCAAACTTTCCCCAAAGGAAGACACTATTCCTGTTATCATTATTAAAAGCCCTCTCAAAAGAAGGTGGTAAATGCTTTTTAGTTTAAAAGAAAGTCCATTCACTTAGTTTTTGTTGTTGTTTTTCTATAGACTAGGTCTCTACATCTTGTCCAGGCTTGAATTACAGGGACTTTTTATAGGGTTGATCCCATTACTGATTGACCTACAATGCATCATCCAGTTTTGACTTAGGCTAGTTCATCTTTTCTTAGGCAACCCTCCACGTATACCCTGGATGGGAGGAAGAGAGGAGTATTTCCTTTATAGTTGCAGAACTTAGTGCAGAAACATAATCTGCATAGCCCGTTCCAGTCAGAGCTCCTGAGCTCGTCAGATCCACCATCCTCAACCTCCCTGGTAATTGGGATTACAGGCACAGACCACCTCATCTGACTTAATTTCTTTGTTTCACGGAAACAGGGCGGTCCATTTCTTCTGACTAGTGTGAACTGCAGTTACTCAGACTGAAGTAAGGGATCTGAACTCAGCTCTCCTTTGTTGTCAGATTTTATTAGACTTAAAATGTGAATGCTTTAACTTTCTTATCTTTAATGGAAATTACTAATGGTTTACATTTTTCATTCTTCCTATAGAAAATGTTTCTATGAAAAAAAAATTACTTAATCTTTTCAAGAGAAGTGTCGATCAAATATAAATTTCTTTCAGACCAGGTGCAATATTATGCTTCTGGGCCCCTGTTTTAAATATAACATAGGTGTAGCAATATATTTGTTGTCATAAAGGGAAATATCCTTTTGAAGTGTCAGGTAAAATGCACTTTTTTCCTTTCCAATGTGATTTTTTTGGTAACTTATTGCACATTTTTGCAAATGTGTTGATTCTATTAATTTTTAATATACTGTACATTTTATGATTACTGTTCCTAACAGCTTCCTAAAATACACTTATTCTTTTTCCTTATTATTTCCTCTGGTGCTTTATATAATGGTTTGTTTTTTTTTATCGTTGCCTTTATCATTTTAAGTAATTATGTGTATCTTGTGCAAACTCAGTCTGCTTTTAACCTAGTCATTATCCTCAAACTGTCTTGCAATACCACATTCAGAAATTTTTCTCCACCATAGTCAAAATGAGATTTTCCTCTCCTCCTCCTGGTTTTAAGCTGCCTACTAATGGTCAACAGTATCTAAAGTACAAATTATTCTGCATGTGTTTTTCACATTACAATTATTTTTTCTTGTAATTGAATTTTTACCTGTTTGCCGAACATATTTTTTTCAACATCTGTTTTAATTTTGATTTCATTCTGCTTTCTGCTTGAAATGAACTTTATGGTCTAGCCCTGTTGAGAGGACCATGCCATACCCATCACAATTCCTCCTTCTCTAACCTCCACCCTGACACACCCTCCCATAATTTGGCTCAATGTTTTGTTTAATTGGCTGTGCCTGCTCAGGCCAATAGAGTGATAGCAGATTATTCTTCCCTGTATTCCTCCCTGAAAAACTATTCGTCAAAATCAGAATTATTACACGGAATTTATGCTGGTTGAATTGCCTAAACTCTGCCTGACCTGACAGTAAAAAAAGTCCTGGCTTATTCAGTGTTATGAACATTCCCCATCCAAACTAGATAATCCCTCATGAAAGTCATGAAGAAATCTTGCTAGTTTAGTCAAATTAAAGGTTCCCCAAAATTGTATTTTAATGTAAAAAAACAACCATTGTTGTGCTATGGCAGTTGTGTATGAGAAGAAGGTATAAAGAAAGGAATTCCCTACAGATAATCATTTCTTCAGTGACATCAAATGGAAGAGACTGCAGGTCTGCTTCACTTTTTGAAACTGTACATGTTCTGTGGTGTTTCCTTTCTTGGAAATTGAATTCTGTCTTCTGCTGACTTATAGTTTCCAAAAACAAAAATAAAACAGAACAAAAAAGCAACCCTAATCTTTCAGGTTGAAACATACCGGTCTCTCACCACCATATTTTCTCCAGTCAGTTTGTTGATGAGATGTAAACACACACCTAAAAATCTAGGGTAAATTGTTTGAAAAGTAGGTCATTCTTTTTTTTTCATGCTCACTAGACCACAAGTTCTTAACCTGGGATCCAAGTACTTGCTTGTTTTTTAAAATATTTTGAGAAGTGTATTTCAATACACTTCAATATAATGTTTCCTTTGTAATTCTACCTATTTTATGTTATGGATTTTAAAAGTTTATTCTTAGTAGTCCAAAGCCCAGGGGAGCCCTAACAAAAAGAGGGGAAAAAAGGTTAAGAATCTCTACACTATAGACATGTGCCCAGATCATGTATGTTTGTGTGTATGTAATAGTTGAGCCGCTCCATCTCTGACATTTGGTCAAACTGCAGCCCAAGATTTTCAACCAGATTGATAGTCTCTGCCAATCCAAGTAACATGGAGATGGAAAATGTCTGATTGGTTCAAGTGAAATCACTATTGAAACCATTGTTCAGCGCTTCTACCATCAAAAAAAAATTAACCAAAGACGTGAAAAACAATAACTCAAACATATGAGATGGCATATTCGATCTGTGGATATGTGCTAAACTTGGAGTCAGGAAGAACTGAGTTCAAATCTTGCCTTAGACACCTACAAGGTAGGTGTTACTTAAGTGTGCAAGTTAGGTAATTTCTCTTCCAGCCTCATCTTCCTCATTTGTAAAATGATGAGATTGTAGTCATTGGCCTCCAAAATTCCTTCCAGTTCCAGATCTGTGATCCTGTGAGCCCCCCCCTTTTTTTGGACAAATCAAAGACATTCAGGGCTTTTTAGGATCTTGTGTTAGGTGGCAGCATTGACTGAAGAGATGGGTACACATGTATGTATGTTTACTATCAAGAAGAATTCTTGCAAGAGTCAATATAAGCTGGCAGGAAGTTGCTTGGAAGAGAACAGGCACTGATATAAGCATCAGTAAAGGTTCCATTTAATTCCTCTTGATAGCCTCATATGGACTTCTTGTAACATGGACTATCAAGAGTAACATCCCCAATATAAATTCTGAAGGGCACCAACCCCAACCAAAGGACTGCAAGTAACTCACAGCATTGCATCATCCCATTGGAATCTATGCAGTATCCAAGTATTTTTTCATAATATATTTCACGTTTTCACTTTCATAAGAAAGTATTTTTTCTGGAATTAGACAATCATTAAAGTCTGGTCTTTTGTTTTAGGCATCCCTTTCTTAAGTGTGAATTACCAAGTTCTTCAGGAAGCAGTGGATTTAGTTTTGATTTAATCAAAGTCAGTGTACAATTAAAATATATAGGTGGGGGAAAAATCCAAATCATTTGAAGGTAGCAATGGTTTAACCTGAATCCTTTCCTTTAAAATGCTGAGTTTTTCCTAGAGTCATGCCTACATTTGCTGAAAAGTGAATATATTGCATTTTTAGAAGATGTGAAGTGCATCTCTGTCGTGTGCTGTGAGTCTCATGTCAGCTGCAGCTACTCGATTTGCATGTAAATTCTGAAATTTTCCTTGTCCCATGTGACACTTCTGAAATGTCTGTCTGTTCTTTTTTTTCTTTTTAATTTCTCAAGCTCACTATTTGGATAAGATAGTTAAAGGTACTGTATATTTGCTCTTTGTTAACATGTCTACACACACACGCATACACATATATATACATATCTATATATATAGAAAAATATGTATGTAATATTGCATTAGGTGTGAAAATAGATTGTTTCCATGCATAATTTCATGAATTATAAATCAGGCTCACATTATGTGAAATGCTTCCCATTGATAATATGAAGACTTCACTGTCTGTGTCTCACATTAGTAGTAATGAATATCACTAGTTGCATCATTATGTAAATGCATTAGTTTTCACTGGAACCAAAACTGAAGACAACAGATCATTTGCTATTTTCCTGGCCCTCTTAGCTTCACCACTGGCAATTCAGTTTTAAATACTTTATTACACAAAGGTACATGCTTCCTAACTCTCAAGTCCCAGAATAAGAAACTATGAAATTGAAATAAGATTTTTATCAATATATGTACATAAATATATATGTGGTTATCCAGAAAAAAATTCATTTGTCCAGATATACTAGATTATTTGTTTTACTAAAAGTTTGAAGATACAAAGACAATTCTGTCTTTACATTGCATATAAAAATACTGTCAATTGTGCTTAATATTGATCTTGGATGTATCATAACAAAAGCAATGAAGGGCCAGAATAAAACAGCAGATTCTCATGTCTTCAGCTATTGTAAAAGTAGATAACTGTAAAAAAAAAAAAGAGAGAGAGATTAAAAAACCCTCTTTCCCCTTCTCAGATTATGTATTTTCTATTCCTTCTTTGTGCTTTTCATTAGAATATGGCAATATTCATGGCAATATCCAGGCTTTCATACAATAACATGTGTGTGCATGCAATCAGCCACTGCACCTCTTTGTCGATAGGGCAACTAAGTATTTCATTTTCTTCCAAAACAAAATCACTACCAAAAAAAATCCCAACATATTCAGTAGAAAAATTAGCCTTTTATATCTATTATATAGTTCATAAAATATAGGTGGTAACTGCCTAAAAGAAAATAAGCAAGCAAAATTCATCTCAGCCTGACCTGTTCGTATCCATAAGACTAATTTCATTCCTCCTTGCCACAAGAAACTTTCGGAACCCCCTTCTTTCTGTTACTACTGATCTTAAGAGATCACAATGTCTCTGGGAGATACTACAAGTTACATAGTGGAGAATGGGGAGTTGATGAATTCATTCTCTTAAAAGGAGACTTCAAGATGCAGAAATCTCTTTAATCAGCTTGTCCTAAACAACATCTGAAATTTTAACTTTATCATCAAAATAAGGGCAGCATTCTAATTGGCAAAGATAATGGAGTGTTTGATGTAATGTCTATTCACTCCCCCCCACCACCCAAAATAATTAGCAATAATAATAATAGTAATAGCCTGCTGCACCAAATATCGTTATTTCTATCCTGTATAAAGTTATTGACTGTGTTTTCCTAGTGATCTGATTGGTAGCCACTTCTTCTTAGGACGTCAGCGCCATTTCTGTCCTTGCTTCTGTCAGTGTCTTATCACACTCATAAGGATAAGAACTCCAGAATCTGCCTGAGTGTCATTCTCATACACGGCTCATGTTGGCTGCATGCCAGATATCATCAATAGGAATTGGCAAAAACTGTTCTTATTATGTAATGTTAGACTGAGACAATTATCGATTTTTGGATATATTAAATTATTTTAATTGTTTCCCAAATTTTCCCTCCTTGCCCATAAAAGCAGACAAGATAGGATATAAAGGTAACAGCACAAAAAGCCTTAGGGAGATTGTCACAAAATATCACTTTCTGCTACCTGTCTTGAAGCACGTCACTACCGTGTTTTTGTTCAGTCTATCAATGTTTTATTGTGGTCCTTATGGTATTTCATTTTGTCCGTCCTAAGTAATCAAAATGCATAGCTCTTACATTTAGTTGGAAATCCTGTTGGTCCTGTCCCATCCGTATGCAGCCTGAATCCTGATGTTTGTTAGAATAGATGCTAAAGCTGCTTCACTATTTCCTGGGCTTTGCTTATTCTGTGAAAAGGAATGTACTTTGGGCATAAAGTATAGTCATTACAACTGGCCTATACTTTGTGCAGTTACTCAACGCACTGTAATTTCACATGAATATACGGCAACTCTGAGACCAGATAAAATTAACATTCTCTTTTAACGTCATCCATATGCTCATGCCCACTTTCATGCTTCTGAAATTAGAGGGATCTGCTTAAAGCAACAAGGTTTTTCCTAGAAGGCTTTTCCTAGCAAGGAACCAATAATGCCTGCCACACCTTCCAAATCTCAACTAGAGATACAGAAATTGCCTTGGTTCAGACATTGATTGTTTCACCCTGCCCAGTCAATCTTGTTGCTTTACTAAGGATAATAAAGTAAACTTAATTTTGTCTGGCCTGCAGGTACTTAGAGGACTGTTGTAAATATTTCCATCCCACACAGGTAAGTGGTGTCTCAAGTGTCAGGCCAATCAAAGATGCCACTTGGTTCAGACCTAGATTCCTTAGGGAATGTTGCTGTTTCTATCCATGTGCAATTACAGTATTTGTGCTGTTTATAAAGGCCTGTTCCCAGTAAGTGTTCCTTATTTGTTCGTTTGGAGTTGGGAATTCTTTTCATACTTAAATCACTTGCGATGTCCTTCTTTGTCTATTTTGACAGAGGGTTGCCCTGGTCTGTGCAATAGCAATGGAAGATGTACACTGGACCCAAACGGCTGGCATTGTGTTTGCCAGCCAGGGTGGAGAGGTGCAGGATGTGATGTAGCCATGGAGACCCTGTGCACAGATAGCAAAGACAATGAAGGAGGTAAGATGTCCCCAGCAGGGGAAACAATTGCGTGGTGAACAGAGGTTTAAAAAGCTCCAGTAGGTGCACAGTTGTGTGCGGCTGGCCCATCAGATCCTTAGAGATTAAAATGACGGGGGCTGACAGAGTGGTCGGCCACCTTTATTTTTTCTTAAACAAATCCAGGATCACATTGTTTAGAGAAAAACAAAAGTAGTTAAACTTAGCTGTCAGTGCTGGGTTTTCCCCATACTCTTTCTTAATCCTCCAGCATTCCTTTTCCTAATCCATCTCCCCTAGCCTGGTCTGGCCCCTACTCCAAGTATGATGTATCCAATCCCATTTCTGCCTACCATACTTCATGTCCCCCCTTTTCTGGGTATTCCTCAACTATTCCTCTTTGTTATTTTCTACTGACGCCATATACTCACTACAGACCAAAATGAAATTTAAAACATTTAAGAGCTTCCTTAAGAAGGGAAAAATGTTTAGGTTATAGGGGCACACACACACACACACACACACACACACACACACACACACACACACACACACACACACACACACACACACACACCTTTTCATACTGCTATAGTTAGTCCCCTTCTTCTTTACTCTCTAAGTACCAGACAGCCAAACGGGTACTTAGAAGTATATCTACACTTGCTGAACAAATTCCACTTTTTAGAAGATGCTATCAAAGAAGCAGTGCATAAATAAATGCCAGAAAAAAATAATAACAGGACTACAGTGGACCAGTGAGCATTTCTTAAGTACCTTCTACAGACCAGGCACTGTGCTGTGCACCAGTACAGTGTGTGGGAGGACAGCCCCCCACTGCCAGCCGAGCTTCTGTCATGATGCAGATCTTGCCTGGTGGCTGGCGGGGCAGTGGTGGAGACCACAGGCTTGGGAGTCAGGAGTCCTGGATTCCTGTCTCATTTCTGTCTCTTTTTACCTGGGTGACTTTGACCAAGTCACTTAACATCTCTAACCCACAGTCTTCTTATTTACAGTTTAAGGGCCCTGAGGGTCCTTTTGGGCTCTGAATCTCTGATACTCAAGAGCAAAATTTCAGGAATATTCTAGTTGACTCTTAAAAGCAAAAGGAGATTATGGGAAGGTGTCTGATATTTCCTTAAAGGGGTACTAACATTTCTTTAGATTTCTTTTTGGGGAGAGGGAAAGAGTAGGGCAAACTGGTGGGGATTATCGTCACTAAGGACTCCTCTGGTTGTTTCCATAAATGCCAACATGGTGGAGAGGCAGCATGGTATGTTGGATAGAGAACTGGTCTTAAAGCCACAGAGACCTGGATTCAGCCTCTTGGCCATGGGCACATCACTTAACCGTTCAGTGCCCTAGACAAGTCTTTAAAGTGAAAGTTTTCAAAGAAGGTGCATTGGTAGAGGAAGCCCATCTAGGAGTTTCCAGTCACTATACCAACCAAAGTCACCATTAATTTAAGATGTCTCATAAAACCGCAGAAGAAAATGAATGACCTTAACAAGTTGTGTATGTTCAGGCTTTGACTAGGAAAACAAAACAGAGATGCCAGTTAAACATTAACCAAATTACACCTAATTCTTTCTTTTCCATGTAAGGTTAAATCAACAGTTAAATGAGATCATAGGTCTTTGATTTAACCAGAAAGTCATTATCAGCAGTCGTACCTACAGAGCTGGGTTTCCATCCCCCTCCTCTAATTCCCTTCCTGTGTAGGAAAGACAAGTTCCCCTAAATATATAAAAAGATGCTTAGGAGGATGACTTTGTGCCCCACGTCCCTCTCCTCTAAAAGGTTTCTTCCATTTATACTGTATATATCTCGCAGTTATTTGCATGTCATCTCTCGTTAGAATAAGAGCTTCTGAAGGCAGGGCCTGTATGTCCTTGACGCTTACTACAGTGCCTGACACAGGGTGAGCCCTTCATTGGGGGATCATTGAAGGTCTGGGCTGGAAACAGAAATCAGTGTCATCTGCATGGAGGTAGTGATAGAAAAATCTGGGAGTGGATAAGCTGGCAGGTGGAGAGAGAAAGCAGGAGAGGGCAGAGGAAAGAACCTTGAAGGACACTTACCTTGAAGAGTCAAAGAGAAGATGTCAAACCTAGACAGTGTCTTAAAAGTCAAGGGAAGTGAAAGTGTCCAAGGGGAGAGAGTGACCAGTAGTATCAGATGCTATGGAAAGGTCAAGGCAGAGGAGGACCAAAAAAATGACACTGGATTTTATGACTTCAGGGGGTCACTGGTAATATGTAATGCATTCCCAGCTTATGAGGAGATTACAGTGTGATAGGGGAGGTTCATTTTAATTCCTTGGTGCTTAATCACCTGCCCAAAATATTTTGGACATAGTGAACTGAGAAGTGTCAGATAGGAGTTCTAATGCCCCCAAGAGAATAAAAGGCTTCTGGTCTATTCCACCTAAAGAACACTTTTTCAATGCAAGGTCCTGGTTGGGGTGGGAGGATAGGGGTGTGGGTGGGGAGAGAAGGGTAATAAGAATAGATAAAACAGAACATTATTTACTTCTTCTGTTATCTCACTTAATATAAGTACAACATCTGATAAGATGCTTCCCTCGGTTAAGAGTGAATCCTTTTTCTCACTTAACATCTCTCCACACTGCTCCATTTTACTTCGAGGATTTGCTGCAAAAACAATCAGAGATTTAAAATATGATGGAGGGGAATTAGAAAAGGGGGAGTGAAAAGAAAAGAAAGGGAGGAGAAGGCCAAACAGATGGAACACATGAGGAAGTAGAATGACAAAATAAAGAAAGTATCAGGGGGAGCAAGGAGGGGAAACAGATGGAATGGATGGGAGAGACAGAATGAGGGGATGATCAATGGAAGATATTCTAAGGGTGGAGCACAGAGAGTCCCAGAAGAGAAGAGGGAGGCATTTTAAAGACAGAGGAATAAAACTCTGCTCAGGTCAAGAAAAGAGGGAAAATATCATTTTGTCAGAGAAAAGTACGTAAAAAGAGAATGATGAATAGGGACTAAAAACAGTTAAATGAAAATCAGAAAAGAAATGAAGAGGCAGCATGGGTAATCTGATCAGAGAGAAGGCAGGTTTTACCAAAGCATGGGCTGGCAGGCAGCAAGCACTTATTCAGTACTTCCTTGTACCAGGGATTCAGATACGAAAAGAAAGACAGTCCCTGCCTTCAGGAAACTTACATTCTAATGAAGGAAGGCAACAAATAAAATAGGATTGAAAAGCAAGTGAAGAAAGGGAAAAAAGCAGGTCCCACTGGGGCCATGGTGGTGAAGACCAAAGACTCAGCAGTGCATTTGGAGGAGGAAGGAAGCATGGCCAGCCTGGCCTGGTCCCCAAAACAGAGGCCCAAAAAGAGACTCACCAGTGGTAGAAGGAGACCTGCATGTCAGAGGGAGTTCCGGTGTGAGAAAGTAGTTCAGTCTTGTATATCCAAGTCTGGAAGGTTAGCAGCACAGGCAGGAGGAGAATGGAGTACAGAGTGACACAGTGGAATGAGCCAGTGGAATGAATCAGAGAGAGGTTAGGGTCTCGGGACCTAAAAAAGTATTACCCAGAAGAGAAAACAGCAGATGGAAATCAGATAAAAATTATATCATGGAAATATTGTGAAAGTTTTTTTTATAGTACTGACATTGTATCATGATCCAGTGTGATACATGACTTAGGGGAATTTCTATTTTTTAGCTTGTAAACCAGTGGTATCAAACTGAGACAGAAATGGAGGCCGCTATGTCCATAAGGATCCTTGCAGATGCACACTGGCTTATTTTAAAATGTAGTATTATCTGTGTTCTACTGTGTTTTATTTATGTTGTTAAATATTTCTCAGTTGCATTTTCACCTGGTTCAGACAACGTTGCAGGCTACAGGCCGCAGGTTTCGCACCTCTGCTTTAGACGCTGGCCAAGATGGCCAATATTACTGTTTTTGTTACCAAATGCTACTTAGGGATATTTATGTTAACTCTTGTTATCTTTTAAATTGGTGAGATATCAAGGAAGAGGCCAGCAAGTCTTATGTGAAGGAGTTATTTGCCACTCTTCCCCAAGAATACCTGGACTTAGAGTTAGAAGGGTCTTTGGTACATCTGACTGTCTCCTTTTATTGTGGCTCTTATATTACTAAGAAAGAAATAATAACTTTTTGTATAATGCATCAGTATCTGCAAAGTACTTTTGCATATGTTCTCTCATTTGAGCTGAATGGAATGATTATGCTTGCAAGCAGAATAAACTAGAACATGAATGGATTGGTTCAGTCACTCCTACTAAAGCTACTAAAATGATGTTCACTGGTAAGTTAGTGGCACTGTCAGGCAGCCAGTCAGTAAACATTTATTAAGTGCCTGATATATGCAGGTGCTGTGCTAAGGGCTTCACTCTCTCTGACTCTTCAGAGCAGAGCATTTATTTTTTCCTATTTTAATTAGTAACATTTATGTGGTTTTTTGTTTTTAATTTAATGTGACTCTTTAGACCTACACTCAAACTATGCTAGATAGACAGCCTTGAAATTCCCAATCCGATGCTTCTCGAGAGTATTTGTGGTTCCGTTTTTTTTTCAGTTGTGTCCAACTCTTTGTGACCCCATTTGGAGTTTCCTTGGCAAAGGTACTAGAGTGACTTGCCATTTTCTTCTCTAGCTTATTTTACAGACAAGAAACTGAGGTAAACAGGATTAAGTGACTTGTGCAGGGTCGCACATGTGGTAAGTGTCCAAGGCTGGATTTGAACTCAGGTCTTCCTGAATCCAGGCCTGGTGCACTGTGCCACCTCGCTGTCTCAGAAGTACTGAGTGAAGTACAACGTCCAGCAGGTCCTACTGAGGCACTGATCAGAAACCAGATGTGAACCAGATAACTGTCATAGAAGCACCAACTGGCCTAAGTCCATTGTGCATCCTCATTAGAAGTGATTCCATTCAGTGATGAATTTGGGGGCACAGCACCACACCCAATTATAGAGTGGTTCATAGTCTGTCTCCATGGAGAGAATAACCCCACCAGAAAATTCATATATCCATGAAGTATTGCAGTGAGCATTCTAAATCTGAGATAGTCGTTGTTCTTTAGAGGCAGATACATTGGATGAAGGAATGAGGAAGACCCAGGTTCCAGTCCAGCTTCAGAAACTACCTAGGGACCCTGGGCAAGTCACTTAACCTCTGTCTGCTTCCTCACTTTTAAAGTGGGAATGATAAATAGTACCCACCACACAAAGTTGTTGGGATCAGCTCTTTATAAAGTACTTAGCACAGTGCTTGGCACATAAGTGGGTATTTTATGATATGCTTATTCCATTCCTTTTCCCCTCTTTAATAACCTTGTTACTGGAGTAGTTCTATATGCAGGAACACAACTTGAGGATGAGGACTCAGTGGCTGTGCTATCAAATGACCATTGTTAACATTTTAGAGACCTCCCTGCATCCTGCTTTGTGTGGAGACCATTTTAGAAGCTCCTAGGGCTTTCTTTTTCCCCATCCCCAGAGCCAGGGCTATCCCCAAAGAGATTTTCAAAATGCTCAACTTCTGAAGTGTAAGATCTTGGATGTTTCTGTTGCTCAGTTGGATTCCATCAAAGATTGCATGGCAGTCTCTGGCACTCCTGTCTAACTTGGGGATCTGCAGAATCATTTCACATTAAATAAAAGTCCCAAGAATGTTACTCCCATTTCTCTTTGCTGCTAAGGCATCAAGTGAGTGCTGTGGTGATAAAGCCACAGTCTCTACATCTTCCAGTAAGGAACCAGATTAAGTCATTGGTGTCTGATAAATTGCAAGTTGTCATGACTACCACATAATTCCATTTTATTTCATGTTATTCAGGGTTCTGATAATGAGAACACAAAGTGGATTGCCCAAAGTCTTAGAGGCAATAAGTGGCAAAGCTGGGATTTGAACTTTTTTTTTCAATTTATTTATTTACTTTTAGTTTACAAGGGATTTGAACTTCTAACTACAAATTCAGCACATTATCTGCCACGGCAATATCTAACAGACTAGCTCCCTTGATTCATCAAGGACCAGGCTAATACAGAGGTGGAAGTCAGGTCCATTTTTATACCTGGTCTTCATCAGGTATGATCAAAATAAAACCCATATGTCCATTTGGAACTGATTTGGAATAGAAAACGGTCACATACAGTTCCTGTTCTTTGGAAAGCCTAAAAATCTAACAGGTGACACTGACTAAAAGAAGTTAAAGTAGATATAACTGGTAACCGAAATTGAATCTGCTCATTTATTAAAGAAACTGGCATGCTTATTAATCTTATTATAATATTCTTACCAAATATTATTATAATAGACTCATCAAATATTATTATAACATGCTTATTAAACATTAGTATAATATGCTATTATTAAATAAAGTGACATGCAAAGAGACAATCCCAAGTTATACTAAATACTCAAATAAGTAGAACATCCAGTTCCCTGAGGATTCTCCTTAATCAAGATTTAACTTTATAGTGAACACTCTATAGCAGTAGTTAGTGATAATATACCAATTACTTAATACATATGACATGATGAGTTTATCAGAAAGGTCTTTGGATTGAAATTTAGGAGACCCAGATTCTAATCATCCTTTTGTCTCTAAAGTTACTACTTGCCTTTTGGAAGATCATATACCTTCCCTAGGCCTCAAGCTTTCCCATTGGTAATGTCTTTATAGCTCTTAAGAAAAAATAAATCTACATAATTATATCCAGTATAACTTTCCTTTGACAATATTTCCAGTATTGTGTTCAGGTTCTATCTTCGTTATACTTCCAACTATATCTACTACGGCCTGGTGGAAAGAGAATCCCTTATGTGATAACAACTCCATCCCCACTCATCTACCATGATTCTGTGTATCAAGCTAATGTTTCTGCCAGACTTTTCATAGGATCATAATATTATGGGAATAATATTAAAACAGGGGGCTGACAATTCTAAGCATCCCTTCACACTACCATGCTCTTGTAAGCAAATGACATTTCCCAGAATCCTCATGGGAAGAGCAAAATCTGTCCCCGGAATTAAGTTGCCTGGAAACCTAGAGGACCTTTAAGATACCTTCCAGCCCTAACATTCTAGGACTCTATGAATTGCTAACCTTCCATTTGGTCCACAGCACTTCCAAGCAGAAACAAGAAACTGTTGTGTATTCTTTAAGATAAAATCTTTAATAGCTTAAAGATAGTCTTGATCAGACTGACTTAAGGAAGGGGAAAGAGGACAAAAATGAGGAGATCCAAGACATCTCCACTCTCCACAAACATTACCTGCTCCCCATCCCCGCACCTGTTTAAATGCCCCTTAAAAACTTATCACGGAAGGCAGCTTTGATAAAGACAGACATAAAGAATACACACACACATAGCCAAACACATAAATAAATAACGCATGAGCTATGTTAAGTGCCCGTTGTTGGGGATGGTGAATGAATGGGAATTCATGCAGGTTGCACCTGGCATAAGTTTTGAATTACAGGCCCCCAAGCAAGAGTTTGCAAAGACTCTCTCTCCTTTTACCCTTCTCCTCCCTCCGTTAGCCTATTTATCTTCAGAAGTGCCCCTCTCAAGTAAACCCCTGTTTCGTGATCTTCTATATACCATGGGAGCTATTGGGGCATTAGTTATATCTATGGTGTTTTGACAGGGTGCATTATGAAGAAATTCATGACCTCTCATCCAGTAAGTCGGGAAAAATTTTACAGCACTGAGAATCTAGGAGTCTCTTAAAGGAAAGGAATGACAAGAGCTTGGCAAGCTGGAGGAGAGTGGGAATTCTAGGTGTAGAACTTTGCATAGGAAGAGAGGAGTTAAGAGTTCTGTAGGAGTAATCCGACGAGGGAAAGATGGAGCATAGTTGCCTGAGAAAAGTAGTAAGGAGGGTCTGAAAGATCAAACAAGGATCTGTTAAGCTCCTACTGTGCGCCCCATATTGGGCTGGGCACCAAGGATACAAAGGCAAAAAAAGGAAACAGTCTCTGCTCTCTGGGAGCTTATTCTGGAGGAAACAGTATAATGGGTATATCAATGTAAAATACATGCAAACTAAAAACAAGGCAATTTGAAGAAAGGGGAAGTCCTAGGGGTTGAGAGGGACCCAGAAAGGCCCCATGTGTAGAAGGATTCAGAGAAGCAAGCTTAAGAAAAACAGTGCATCCAGGCTTGGGCGAGAGCCTGTGCAGCGATGGGGTAGTAGGAATGAGGAACAGTTTGTCCACACCACAGGGTGTGTGAAGAGTAGGGATGTGTAATAAGCCTGGGGTGGCATGTCCTTGGGAAATATCACTTCCATGCCTATGTCAAGCATGGACTGGGAAGGGAAGAGACTTGCACATGGAGACCAGTTGGAAAGCTATTGAAGAGAAAACTAGGGAGGGTGGAAACTTGGAAGCAAAAGTTGAAGGTCTTTCAACAATGGAAGGAACAGTAAGAAGCCATGAAACAATTAGAACATGAAACAACAATAAGCAAAAGAAAAGTAGAGGTATGATAAGATGATATGGGTGAAGGGGGGGAAGCCATAATATTAAAGATTAAATGAGGGGACGAGAAGGGATACATCAACTTAAAGATTGTTTGCATTATGCTACGGTGAGATAAATGCTGAATTTGGAGCTCAGGGTTCCATGTGCTTTACCAGCCTTGAGTTCTTTGCCTGAGTCTTAGTTTTCTTATCTATAATGTGGGTATAATGGAAGCAGTATAGAAACTGAAAGTGGTTAATTTTTTTCCATCCTCTTTTTAAAGCTAGAAAATGAAGTAATGTGTAACTTGGACAGAAGTAGACTTCATCAGTTATCCTCAGTACATGCCACCACTCAGGGCTGTCATGAGGATCCAATGAGATAACATGTAAAACACTTTGTAAACCATGATGTGCTCTAAAAAAATGCCATCTCTTATTTTTA
Source organism: Pseudochirops cupreus (assembly GCA_028627135.1). Lineage (NCBI taxonomy): Eukaryota > Metazoa > Chordata > Mammalia > Diprotodontia > Pseudocheiridae > Pseudochirops > Pseudochirops cupreus. The sequence continues at coordinate 154,853,327 of CM053583.1, forward strand.
TAGTCAGTAAGAAAAACAAGCAGTGTTACATGAATGTGCCACTTTTATTGAAAAAAAAAAGCCAAATTCACATGAAAAAGACTCAATATCTAATTGTTGATATTCACCAGGTTTGAACAGGTTTATTCTCTGGATATTTTTCATAATGGATGCTGTTAGGTATGGCTTCTAAGCCAATATAAATAGAAGCCAACCTCATGTTTCTAAGACAAAAATGGAATGTCGGTGAGTTTGCCAAGCTGTGAGCTACTCCACCAAGACGATTTTACCACACTAGACACTGGCCAAGCACGTCATCAGCTTAGTGGTACTAGACAGCACCAGCTACATAAGTACAGATGAAAAATGAAAAATGTTTTCTCAAGTTATAGGGAGCCAGATTCATAACCATCCATCACTCACTTGGGCAAGTTGCTGATAAACTCCACAGAAAAATAACAAACAGTGTGTCCCTGCATCTTGGCTGTTGAAAATGAGATTCTTTCTCTGATTGATGTTAGCGGAGAGGCTTGTAAAAATGCATTTCCAGCTGATTAGTTCAGAAGGTGTCAATCTCATGCAGTTTTATGACCTGCAGACTCCACACCAGATGTACATTTGCTTTTTATAAACTAACAAAGATGAATGACTAAATTTGAGCATTCCTCTTTGGCAACTGTACCATATATTACCTAAGGGAGTACACTGTGGGGGGAGGGGGAGGGAGAGATATTTAACCCCTAAATCACCAAATGTTGTTTTTTTAGAAAGTCTTGGAGAGGTGAAACAGATCAAATTTGGAATTCTTTCCTCTTGGTAGGAATTGAGCATGGAGGGATAAAAGCTGATAGACATTTGAGATATTGCTTTCTTTCATTACACACAAAAGCTTAATATAGTAAATAAACATTATTTCCAGTTCTCATGGGGAAAGACTCCTTTTTCAAAAAATAAATTTTCTCTCTCTTGATTTTACATTGCCTACATTCCTTCCAATTTGTCCCCTCTCAGAACTATCACATATCAAAAAGAATATTTTTAAAGACAAAAAAATAAACAAAATCAATCAACCCATCAAAAAAGTAAGAAAATATATTTGGTGTTTCACATCCATGGTCCTCTCACTTAGTCAAAGGAGTCAGGAGAGGGGTCCTCTCCTGTCCCTTCTTTGAGGCCATTCTTGTTTTGTGTAATTCAGGATTATCCATTTTCTCATGTTTTATGATGGTTGTTCTTTCCATGTACATTGCTGTAGTCATTGTATATATTTTCTTGGTTCTGCTTATTACAGTCAACATCAGTTCACATCAGTCCTTCCATGCTTCCCTGTATTCATCATATTCATTGTTTCTTATACCACTAGAAAATTCTATTATGTTCATGTAGCCCAATATGCTTAGTTCTCCCATCAATGGGGCATCTCCATTGTTTCCAGTTCTTTCCTACCACAAAAAGTGCTAGGGACTTTCTTATCATGACTTCCCTTAGGGCATATGTATAGTAATAGATTCTATGGGTCAAAAAGTATGGACATCTTACTGTATGTGCACAATTCCAAAATAGAGGAAAGAATTCATAAAAGAAATGTACTATACATTTTAAAGATTCTTTATGCAATCTCTTAACACATAAGCATAATTTGACTTATTAAAGTACCTTTTCCTCCCCAGTCCCCACCTTTTAAAGTCAGAAATCATATGATGAGAATGGGACAAAAGTTGTTTTCATCACTTATCAGTATGTCTTTGAATCACTTTGTGCTTTCAGCTCCTTGAAGAGTGGCGTAATAGAAATACAAAGCATTAGCCTTATCCTCTGATGAAAAAATCCAACATCATTGCATTATTTTCTGCTATAGCTTGTCAACAAATATAATGTTTCTAGGCAGCCAGACTTTTTCTATTTCTATAACCCATTGGGGAAATGATTAAGCAAGGTGGTAAAAATGGAATAAGATAGTCGAGTTATTTAAAAACTGACCTCAAAAGTTCAAAACAAGCTTCTGCCTGTTATTATTTGGGGAATATATGTATGTGTGTGTGTGTATTTAGTCCTTTGAGAACAAAATTGTTATTGTTTCAAAAAGGGATAGACGTAATATAACACGTACTACATACAGAAACACATTGAGCTTAAATACCCAAAGGTGAATATAAGATACATGTGCTTACAAGTTAGCTCCCATTGATCATAACAAGTTGAAACTTAACAAAATCCGTTTATCGTGATCTGAATTCACACATTTTCATCTATATGGATCTTTTCGGAAATTAAGGTGACAAGCAGCAGCTTCTCATTTGTCATGTCCATGATATGAAAAAATCTCAGGATCATAAAGTCTTAAGTATTAAACCATATTTGAAGTAACATACTCAAAATGAATTAAGGAAAACAACAAAGGAAATGGAAGTTAATGTCTTCATGGAGTCAGCACAATCCAGTGCCGCCGAGCACAGTCCGTCACCTCCAGTCTTACTCCGTCTATTACATTGACCGACTTCGTGAATTCGGGCAGTTTGACTCCATTTACACTACTATTCTTTCTCTTTTGCCTCAGTTGTTTTCCCATATCCTAAAATAAATGAATGGTCAGAATTTTTTTTAAATAAAACAACTTTACTAAAACACATTATGTTAATTAAAACGTATTTTATTATATTAACTCAAGATGCATCCCCCCCTCAAAAAATAAAAGCAAGAAAATATTTAAGCCTCATTCAACAGTATTCAGTGTTGCTAATACAGATATAATTGCTCTAAATTCTTCCATCCTGTTAAGTCTTTTGTTCAAATAAGAGAACATTCCCCTTTTTTTCATAATTCAGAATGAAAAAAATGATCTTTTTAAAAAAATTCCCAAGTCTACCTTCTTTCCCACAAGAATACCTCTCTAGAAAGGCAAGTTTCAAAAAATGTATTTATATATCACAACGTTTATATAGACTCTTCTTTTTTTCCCCAAAACTAATTATTTCATTACTGTAAGAAGTTCCAGGTGTGGAAACTCCTTCTTCCAGCATAGACTGCAACCATTCTGCAATTTGCAATCTTTGAGGGTAGGCCAAAGCATCGCAAGGTTAGGAGACTGGCCCAAAGACCCCCAGCTGTATGTCTCAGTGGTTAGGTGTGAACTCAAGGCTTCCCCATGTCTGTGCCTACTTCTCCATCTACACCATCACACTGTCACTCATTACTCACTGTCCTCTTCCTCCCTCCCATTCCCCCAGTTGTATATTTGTCAGTAATGCACTGGAAAAAAGGGCTCACTAATTGGTTTAAATTTCTATCTGCAGATGGATTAATTGACTGTATGGACCCTGACTGCTGCTTACAAAGTTCCTGCCAGAATCAGCCCTATTGTCGAGGACTCCCAGATCCACAAGATATCATTAGCCAAAGCCTACAGTCACCCTCTCAGCAAGCTGCTAAGTCTTTTTATGATCGAATTAGTTTTCTTACAGGGCCGGACAGTACTCATGTTATACCTGGGGAAAGTCCTTTCAATAAAAGGTTAATTAATGTTTTGTCTTTAAGATATAAAATGTTTGTGTCTGTGGTGGCTGATCTGCCTGGCCGTGGGAAGTTGATGACTGTACCTTTGATGAATGTGCTATTTCTCCCAATCCCCGAGTTTCCTTTCTTTCAGTTAGTTCTTCACCAAGCTAACCATCTCCAGCATTTGTGACTTAGCACATGCACTTTGGCAAGTTCTGTACCTGGTACCTTACAGGACATTCCATTAAGGAGTCAATAAATCTTCATTTAACTAGTTGATTCAGGTTAGCACAGTTGGAAATGTATCAGAAGAAGCCACGAAAAGAGCCCAAAAGGAAAGAAAAGAAATGCACCTTTTTTTAAAACTGAGCTCACTAAATAATATAAATTATGAATTAATGTAATGGAACTGCTAACTGCATGGTGGTATGATTACATAAGCTATTTGACTGGTGTTTTACAGAGCAGTAATGACCTGAAAATAAACCCATAAGTGAAAGCAGGTGTCTTGTGTCTCACTGAGCAAAGGAAGATGATTTACACTGGAACTCCTGGGTCTGCAGAAATTTAACAGCATTAGTGCAGTTAGGCACAGCAGTTGATTAAAAGTTGTTACACAAATGTTCCTTATTGCCCCTTTAAATCTTGTACTCCTTGGTCCCCGCAGATTTCCAGATTGCCTCAGAATTAATTGGAAAGTATACTTTTCTTCATGTAAGTGCCAGACATATGACTTATAGAAGAAAAGCATAGAGTTTATAATTTTTAAGAATTCATCACTAAATTATTGGTCTTGATATCTCTCCAAAGAACAGATTGCAACAAATTAAAACACAGGGTAAACAGGAAGACACTTAGAGAATGTAAATTATACCAAGTTAAAAGAGGGCATTGGCTTGGGAGTGTTTCAGCTCTGATTTTGTGAATAGCAATTGATTGCATGTGGTAGTGTTTTTCTGTCCTTAAGTTACATTACCTATAAATCACAGTAATGTTGGCTGGAGAAAACAAATGTTCATTGTAATTCTTTTACTTTCCCCACAGCCTTGCATCTGTCATTAGAGGCCAAGTACTAACTGCAGATGGGACGCCCCTTATTGGAGTTAATGTCTCATTTTTTCATTATCCGGAGTATGGATACACTATTACTCGCCAGGATGGAATGTAAGTTGTTGCTACCACAGATCTTATGTTTACCCTACTTGTTTATTTAGAAGAAAGGCTTGTAAAAATTGGAATGATTTTCATTATGAGTCCTTTAAAGTAGAAATGAGTTTTTGAGATTTTGGAGAGCTGTGTGAAAAAACATGTTGAAAAGATTTACTATTAGATACTTTTTGGCATTGATTATTTTTTTTAGAGCTGCTCAATGCAAGGAAGAAAGAGGATATAACATGATGGTAGAATTCTGGGTCAGGAAAATTCATTAAGTTTATTTTGGTTTTTTTTAGGTTTGACTTGGTGGCAAATGGCGGTGCATCTCTCACTCTGGTATTTGAACGGTCACCGTTCCTCACTCAGTATCACACTGTGTGGATTCCCTGGAATGTCTTTTATGTGATGGATACCCTGGTCATGAAGAAAGAAGAGAATGACATTCCCAGCTGTGATCTGAGTGGATTTGTGAGGCCAAATCCCATCATTGTGTCATCACCTTTATCCACCTTTTTCAGATCTTCTCCTGAAGACAGTCCCATTATTCCTGAGACACAGGCAAGATACACCTTAAAAATAAACTACCTTCTAACAATGTGTCTTTCAGAAAGACTTAAAAGTTTGCAAATTTCTAGTAAATTCATAAAATGGTTTAAGAATGTGATATCAAAAATTAGAAGGGATATTAGGATTTGGTTTGTTTTTTAACAGTATGTGTATAATGATACTCCCAAAGAGAATGGCTTTTTGTTCTATTTATGTAAGTATATACTGTTTAATTACCAACCATTTCACAATTAATATAAGGGGGAAAATTGTCTTGACCAAGATTGTTATAGAAACAAAAACACATTATCTTTTGTTCTTAAAAAATCCAATACCTGATATTTCTTCTTAACCTGAAATAATTAATCATTCATGCTCTGTATAGCAAGTAATAATGGTATTTTTAAGGATAGAGTATGTTATTTGTTTCTTAACTAGGCCTTATGCTGCTTAGAAGATGCACTTATTATTTTTCCCTTCCATATGTTTTCCACTTAAAAAAATACTATTAGTTCTTGAGGGTAGGGAACTGAGCACAATAAAAATTGACTTTATTCATAAATGGTAAGTATAGGAATCTGTGGTTTCCAGAATAAAACGGCACTCTGAAGCCCTGTTACAAATGCATATTTGCTTATGCCAGGATAACCTACGTGTTGGCCAACATCGCAGAGAAAGGTAGCTAAGGAAAAGTGGATTAGAAGAGACAATATTGGATAATCAGGCAATATTGGATAATCTAGTCTTCTTAATTCAATAAACCTTCCCTGTGAATCTGTATAGGTCCTGGACTAAATCCAGCCTATAGGAAGGGTCAGATAACATCTATTCCACATAACAGGCAAATTCCTGAAAGCCAGGCCACCAGCTAATTCAATTCAGCAATGTGACAACCATTTTAAAGTACCTACTATGGGCAGGCAATATACTATGTGCGGGAGACAATTAAAAAAAAAGTATGTCTGTACTCAAGTAGCTTCCATTCTAAAGAGGGGAAATAATGCATAAGTACAGAGAGAAATCAGCCAATCAGTGGGCATTTGTTGGGCTCCTACTGTTCATCAGACACTGTATTAGGCAGCAAAATAAAACATTGTTTGCTCTCAGAATAAATACAGAGTAATTCCATAGACAGGATAGGAGAAGACAAACAGCTGAGATCAGGACTCATAGGAGATGGTCTCGAAAGGAACTCAGGGTTCCAAGGGGAGAGTTGAGGAAGACAAGCCTTTTAGTAATGGGGGACAGCCTGACAGTCAGTCAGTCAATATTTAGTAAGCCCCTTCTACATGCCAGGCACTGCGCTCAGAACTGGGGATACAAGGAACTCCCAGTCTAATGAGGGAGGCAACAAGCATGTATGCACAAGCTATATACAGGAAAAATGGGAAATAATTCAGAGGGAAGGCGTTAGAATGAAGAGGGTCTGGGAAGTGTGGTGTAGAAGATGGGATTTTAGTGGGACCTGCAGAGAGGTAGGAGATGGTATGTTGTATACAGGGAACAGCAAACAGGCCAGTTTGGCTGGAATGAAAGTCTATAAAAGAGAGTAACACTAAACCACTAAAGATTGTTATGCAGGGAGTTGATGTGATCAGACCTCTGATTTAGGACTGGCACTCTGGTAGCTTTACAGGAGGTGGACTGGAGACTACCACAACAGTCCAGGCCACAAGTAATGAAGGCAGAAAAAGTAGCAGGGAATAGATAGGAGAAATGTTGTGGCTGAAGATTGGCAGGATCCTCACTCATCTAACACGTTGGGTAAAGGTTGGGACAGTGGGGAGTAATGAAGAATGAAGTCAAGTCTGATTCTGAGGAAGATGAGAAGGAGGGTGGTACACTAAACAGAGCCAAGTTAGAACCAACAGATGGGTGAAAGGCCCAAGAATTAGTGACATACTCCTGCTGCTGCCAGGAATGGAGGTGTGGGGTCCTGCATGTGGAAGAGAAAGCTCCATAGCCGATTCTACCTTCCACAAAGTGGGACTGCCAAAACCATCTCCTTGTCTTGCTCTCCCTGTTTCTCTTGTTTTACCATTCTTCAAGCCAGCCTTCACCTTTCTGGCCTTCAGTGTTCTCGTGTATAAGAGAAGAAGCAGGGGGAGGCAGAAGAACGTAAAGGTTTCTACCATCTGTGAAGCCCGCAATGCTGGGATGTTCCATTATCCTTGTCAGAAGTGTTTGGCTAGAAATGATTCTGTTTACAGGGAATTATCCCTGTGGAAAGCCTGATGCCTCTGCTATCAGAGGTTGCTGTTCAGTCGTTTCAGTCATGGCCACGTCTTCATGACCCCATGACTCCATACTGTGGTTTGCCATTTCCTTCTCCAGCTCATTTGACAGATAAGGAAACTGAGGCAAAGAGGGTTAAGTGGCTTGCCCAGTATCATGCAGATGGTTAAGTGCTGAGGCTGGATTTGAACTTAGATCTTCCTGACTCCAGGCCCAGCACTATCCCGATTCACCACTCCAATGGTTATTTCCTATGTAGGTTCAGCTTCCTTATGTTTAAAATGAAAGGAATCCTTTCTGTTCTAGATCTATGAATCCTCTCTGGTCCTTCATTTCTCATTTCTTTTTTTTTAATAAGATTTTTTTTTTGGTTTGTTTTGTTTTTGAGGAGGGAAGGCATGGCACTTGGGGTTAAGTGACTTGCCCAAGGTCACACAGCTAGTAAATGTCAAGTATCTGAGGTCAAATTTGAACTCAGATCCTCCTGACTCCAGGACCGGTGCTCTATTCACTGTGCCACCCAGCTGCCCCCATTTCCCATTTCTCTAAAATGAGTGAGTTGAAATTGATAGTCCTTAAGATCTTCCACATACCAAGCTCTGGAATTCTTTACATTAAAGGAAAGAAATAGTGTATTAATCACCTATAATGTTTTGGGCATTTGTGTGCTATTTTGTTGTTGTTCAGTCAAGTCTGACCCTTTGTGACCCCATTTAGAGTTTTCCTGGCAAAGATACTAGAGTGGTTTCTCATTTCCTTCTCCAGCTCATTTAACAGATGAGGTAACTGGGGCAAACATGGTTAAGTGACTTGCTCAAGGTCACACAGCTAGGAAGTGTCTGAGGTATGATTTGAGCTCAGGTCTTCCTGATTCCAGGACCAGAGCTCCATCCACTGCATGTAAGTGCTTTACAAATATTATTTCACTTGATCCTCACAGTAACCCTGGGAGACAGGTGATATATCATTATTGCCATTGGACAAGTAAGTTAGACCAGAAATTCAGTGGCTTGTCCAGAATCAGACTAATAAGTGTCTCAGACAGATTTGAACTCAAGACCAGGGCAATCCTGGCTGCCTCTAAAAGTACATGGGGAGCAAAAGGAATCAAAAAACAGACCTCAAAAGAAAATGCCAGATTCTGAAAAAAAAGAGGCAAATTCTAAGAAGCAGGAAGAGAAATGTGAAGAAAGGGACCTAATCTCACACGTAGAAAAAAGGCTGAACAACAGACCGCAAATTAATTTGAACCCTAAAGTATGTATGTTTTCTCCCCAAAAGTGGTTTTACCATCTTGGTTTCCAGAGTGTTTCTTTCAGTTTGAGGTTCAGACACAGTGATTTCTCTAAGATCACGTGGGAGAATACTGAGATCTTAGCACATGTCAAACACTTCTCAAACTCTTTGGTTTAAAGACCTATTTAGTCTCAGAAATAATCAAAAGAGTTGCTGTTTATGTGGGTTATATCTGCCAATATTTATAGTAATAGAAATCAAAACTGAAAAATTTCCAAAACATGTATTTAAATTTTATTTAAAATTAAAATTTATTAAGAATTAAAATGATTAAATGATTAAAATTAACATATTGAATTTTAATAATTAGTTATGTTCATATAAATATTTTATGAAAAATGACTATTTTCCAAAAAAAGTGAGAAGAGTGACATTATTTTATATATTTTTGCTAATCTTTACTCTCTGGATTAATAGAAGACAGCTGGAATTTATAACTGCTTCTGCATTCAGTCTTCAGTGATATATTATTTTGGTTGAAGTATATGAATATGTGGCTTCACACATATATATAGGTGGAAAAGGAAGGAGTATTTTTATAAGTAAAAGAGATCTTGGTATAATTATCAAAATAGTTTTATAACCTCACAGACCTGTCAGTGTCTTCAGACCACATTTGAGGACTGCTGCTAAAAAGTATAGTCAGTCATCATTTTAACTCTCTCCAGATCTCCTGAAGACTTTAGTGTTATCCTGAGAAGCATTAATTAATCATTAAGCTCCCTAATTTATTCACACATCTTATGGTTGGTTAGGAAAAATCTCAGATGAGAGCCAACCACCTTTGATGCTTAACATCCATGTGGCCTCCTCACATCATGCCCTCTGAGCCTCAGTTTTATTTTCCAGCCTTATCTTCTTCAGAATCATACCCTAATCAGTGGAAAATTGAAAACAGAGCCCAATGTGTTGACCCACTAGGCCTCCCTTAAGGAAAGCGCTAGACCACTCAAGAATTATGCTGGTAACAGGACCTGTCCGCAGACTACAATTCCACATCAAGAGTAGGTCCTTTCAAAGTGTCGTTCATAAACGATCAAAACAGTGTGGGAAAAGACATCTGGGGTACATATCCTGAGCTCAGTGTGAGTTTCTCGTGTGATCTGGAAGCTAAGAAAGCTATTGCAATTTCAGGCTACGTTGAAATGGTGCGGCATACCATTCTCTACAGAGAGGGAAGTCTCATGGGACCCTGCTTTGTCCAAACCACCCAGAAAGTACTGGGCTCAGTTCTGGATGCCACATTTCAGGACACAATTAAAGTGGCAAAGGACTTGAGTCAGGGATGTGAGAATAGGCTGGAGGAAGTGGGAGGTTTAGCCTGTATAAGAGAAGGCTGGGGCCAAGAGCCCTCGGAGCTGTCTTTTAAATATTTAAGGGATATCACATGGAAGAGGGATCAGACTTGTCCTACTTGGTCTAATAACAAAGAATGAGAAGAAATGGTTAGAATGTGCAAAGAGGAAGATTCAACTTGATATATGGAGATAGCCAGGTGGTGCAGCGGATAGAGCGCTGGGCTTGGAACCAAGAAGACTCATCTTCTTGAGTTCAAATTTGGCCTTTCTGGCTACAAACTTCCTAGCTGTGTGACCCTGGGCAAGTCACTTCACCTTGTTTGCCTCTGTTCCCTCATCTCCAGAATGAACTGGAGAAGGAAATGGCAAACCACTCCAGTACCTCTACCAAGAAAACCCCAGTGGAGTCATGAAAAGTCAGAAGCAATTAGAGCTTCCTAATGGAACTGCACCAGGAGGTAGCAAGTTCCCTTTTGCCAGAAGATTCCATTCTAAAGGTTAGATTAAAACAAAATAGTTCATCAAGCCCTGATTTATAGAGTTTGCCAGTTTCTGAGGTGTCTGGCATGTGTGTTTACTCTCTTTTTTTGCTGTATAATTTGGGGTATTTTTGCTTTCTGATGCAGCAAATGCATCACCTGTAACTGATATTTTTAATCTGTTTTATTCATAACTTAGGTACTTCATGAAGACACTCCCATTCCAGGCACAGACCTGAAACTCTCCTATTTGAGCTCCAGAGCAGCAGGGTACAAGTCAGTCTTGAAGATCACCATGACTCAGTCTGTTATACCATTTAATTTAATGAAAGTTCATCTGATGGTGGCAGTAGTAGGAAGACTTTTTCAAAAATGGTTCCCGGCTTCACCAAATCTTGCATATACGTTCATATGGGACAAGACCGATGCATATAATCAGAAAGTCTATGGTTTGTCTGAAGCTGTTGGTGAGTTCCATAGATGTTGCTGGCTGTTTATTTTTTACTGCCTTCATTTAAACTTTTGTTTCAAATTCATAATGATTATAGAACTAATTATGCCTCATGGAAATTCAATGGGCATCAATCAGAAAGGGAGATAGGAGGGAATTTTGGAAGGAACCTATCAGTTACCCAGGAGAAAGATATCTCCTACCTGGTGCATAGCATTCTGTAGAGAAATGTTAAGTGTACCACCTGAGAAAAAGGAGATGCCTCTCTTTATTTTTTGGAGAGAAGACTGTATCCCACAGGAGCCTGGGTGAAATTTCATATTGGGGTCATATTCTTTTTCTCCCCTTATTTGTCTGTATTTCTTTGCTACTTCTCTACTTTTTCCCTGCCTAACTTTATCTCTATTTATTTCTAACTATTCTAACTATCTTCTCCTTCCTTTTTTTTTCTCCCCTGCATTTCTTCCATTTGGCTCAATCACCTAGTCAGAGTGACATTTAATAGTAGAAGATATCTCAGCTAGGTCTAAATCCCAAATCAGCTCAATCATTTAACCCAAACTGAATGAACAGTCACTTTACTCAAGCAGCAAATCAATTGAGTAGAAAAAGAAAAAAAATCAAGTCAAACCAGGTGTTGAAGTGAATTGACTGGATGATGTAGTCAGAATAGCTGAACTTGGTATGTGCATTGGCATAACCTCAGGCCCAGAGAATCAGAAACCAAGCTCAGAGTGGGAAGTATTTAGGGCATGGGGAATTTGTGTTCGGTAACTCATTTCAGGCTGAAATGTCAGTAATATTTAAGATGAAAACAGCTTTCTAGAGCCTTTGTAACCATGTAACTGGGGATCCTTTTCTTCATTTTGTGTGCAATATAAAGCTCTGATGTTCCCTCTTATTAGGGGCTAGCATGGTGTCTTGCACACCATAGGAATTTAATAATTATCTGTAAAATGATTTGAAACCCTTATTTTTACTTTCATGCTTGCTAATTTACTCCTCAATTACTTACATTCAGTTCCAATATTTACACATGAAAACAGTATAATTCAGTAGCCTTTTTTACCCTTCTGGAATCCTGTTTGTTTCCAATAGTCTTATCAGTTAATATCAGAAATGGAATAGTAAGAAAAATTTAGTTATCACCATGATTTTTAGTTATAATCAGTCAGTGAAGTCTGAATTACCAATTACCAGACCTCCACTTCACTTTGTGTTTTGTCGATACAACCTATGGTGTCAGAATATTGCAGGAAAAATATATTGGGTAAGAAATTGAAAAATCTCAGGGGACCATGCTTTTTTAAAAAAAAATTTAAATGAAAATGTTTACATTTTCTGAATTATCAAGACAAAAATTTTTTTACAAGATAAATGGAAGAAGTATGGTAGCCTCAGAATGCAATGTGAAAAAAATAGCAAAATAATAAAAAGCTGCATTTCTACTTGAAATTGGGAAAATGAAATGTGATTTGTTATCCTTCCAGTGTCTGTTGGATATGAATACGAATCTTGTTTGGACCTAACTCTGTGGGAAAAGAGAACCGCCATTTTACAAGGCTATGAATTGGATGCATCCAATATGGGTGGTTGGACACTAGATAAACATCACGTGCTAGATGTTCAAAATGGTAAGATGTTTCCTATTGCTAATGAAAAAGGAAGGAAAAATTATGACTATTTTAAAAAAGATTTCAAGTTCCTTTATCCTACTGATAAAGGGAGAAAGTGGGTCATCTTTGGGTTTGTTTTCAGAGTGTTATTTTTCTCCTTGGTTCCTCTCCAGGATTATTTAAAGATTTATTTGCAAATCTTAGTGTGATGATACTTGTCTCATTTCTTAAGGATCTGCAGTGTGTATTGGTGTGGGCACTTCTTCCATCAGTGCATACCCAATCCTTTCAAAGCTTAATAAGAAGTTATTATGGTAGAAAAAAATTAATCTCCGGATGGCCAGCCCAGTAGTGATGAGACTCTCTGAATTTAGCTGATCTGGTGTTCCTTGGTCCAGAGACTCAAAATCCATCATCTACAGACACAAACTAAAAGCCACTCTACCTTGGGAGGACATTTCAGACCTTGCATTCATCTGGCATAGCCTTTTGAAAACTAAAGGTCAGGCCACCCAGCAACATCATCTGAGACATGTTAGGGTTAAATTAAGTAATCCCTAAGGGCCCTTCTACCTCTAAATTATATGATTTCTCTGATAGATTAAACTTGGATCTTAATCCTAAGTTTCAAGAAGTGATAGGTTAGTGTGATACTTTCAGTACAGCTTTATTGACACTTGGTGTTCAGTAAAAGATCAAGCAGAGATGCTTCGCATGAATTCAGACATCAAGTCAAATGTGAGAACTACATCATAACAAAAAATATTTGCCAACTTGACAGAAAAAATTACTTTAAAAGATGAGTCAACTTTAATTCACAAGGTGAATTGATTGTGACTTGAAATTATATCCAAGAGTTGAGTTTGACAAGTAGTGACTTTTCAAAGTGATGTGTGTCTAATTGAATAAACAAAATGATTTGTAGCCATGACAAAGTGGATGAGCTATGGAAATTTGAGGAGCAGAAAGAGGCAAAAATGTAGACAGTGACAGGTGCTTGGGTGAGCACCCTGAAACATGGAAATAAATATTCTAATGCTTATCCTTCCATTCTGTCGTAACAGAGGAGTGTCGAAAAGGGCCAATCTTTCAAAGTAATAGCTGAATAAATCAGGTGCAGTGAGCGGTGTGCTGACTTGTCAGAATTCTTCTGACAAACATTATAGAAATAAGCTCTTTTTGCAAAAGTGAAACTCCATGATTGTTGAAAATTACATAACCAAAAGAAGAAAGATTTTAGGTGTTAGCAATGCATTCTTTTCTGTATCCTGGGTCAACTGCATGTTATTTTACAGTTATACTGAGATTTTCTTTCTTAAAATTTGAAGTCTGTTTCATCCTTCGTGATTTCTTAATAATGTAAATAACTGAGCATTTAAAAATAATCCTCATGGGCATAATGTGATGTTTTTTCCGCTCCATTACTTACTCTAGGCAGGGATGAGGGAGGGGCAGAGAAGGAACAGCGAGTCAGCTTCTTCATGTGTATTTTCTTAGAGTGTGATTGTATTAACAGCAAATCAGCAAAAAAAAAAAACATACCATTAGATAAAGAGCTGCTTTGAAATTTGGTCTAGTCGATGAAACACATAACTGGAAAGTGTAAAGCAGCAAGAAGTTTACTCAGATTGTCACATGCTGAGATTTGGGCACATGCACCCACCAATAACAGCCGACCGTCAATAAAACACACCATGACTAAGTCACGGGTCATTAGCAGAGGTCGGCAGACTATGGCCCACAGGTCAGATCCGGTCACTGTCTGGATCTGTACAGCCTCCTAGTGGCGGGTCACATTTGGCCCTTGGAGAACTGTTTGCTGACCTCTGATTTATAAAACGCAAATGCAATTAAAGAATATAAACTTTAAAAACATTTCCAAGTATGAAACATGTAGAATTCTGTGTTGGGATTTTTCTCTTCATTTTTAGAAGACCATGAACAGAATAGTCATTGTACTTTGTTTTCACGGTCACTTAACCTACAAGCCTCCATTTTCTCATTTTTAACATGGGAATAATGTTTTTCACTCCCCTTCTCTGAGTTATTTTGAGAAAAGCACTTTGTAAATCTAATAAACATGTGCTAGTAGTAGTAGCAGTAGTAATTAACTATTAATAATAACAACAAAAACTTGACTGTCATACCTTAAAACAGAATTCAGTTTAAAGAGGAGCCTGGGCTTCCATAACACTTTTCCCTATAACATTCATCCTATGTACATGCTGAATATCTACATATACATAAAGACTTATCATCAACTGTAGACTTTTAACAGAAAAAAATAAAACCCTTTAAGGTACAGTGATGTTCAGAGAAGCACTGATTATTTTTAACAGCCTGAAAAGTGTCAGAGGTTCAAATTCCATCTTTCATCCTTACTCTCTGTGTAGCCCTGGGCAAGCCCCTCAGCATCCCTGGGCCTTAGTTTCCTCATATCTAAAATGGGGGGGGTCAGCTGTACCAAATGGCTTCTGACATCTCTTCCAGATCTAGACCTATGATCTCATGTTTGTTTTTTATAAAATGGGCAGTAAGATGGTACAGTGTATGATATAGCATGCTGGACTCTTTATAAAAAAAGTCAGAAAGACTTGAGTTCAAATATAGCCTCAGAAACCTCCTAACAGTGTGACAGGTCACTTAACTTCCATTTGCTTTAAATTCCTCATCTGTAAAATGAACATAGTAATAATACCTATTCCCCAAGATTGTTGTGAGGATTAAATGAGATAATGCTTGTTACGCGCTTAGCACAGTGCCGGCATAAGCTAAGTTCTATAAGTGTTAGTTAGTAGTAGTAGTATTATAAACCTACATGGAAAAAAGAAATAATCTCTTATGTCTATATCAGCTATCCTAAAAAACAGCTCTTGCCAATCAACAAGGTTCATTTCAATTATTAGCCAATTATAACTTTTGCTATAAAATATCTTGTATGTCATTTATTGCTTGGTACTTTTTAACTACTAAAAATATTTTTCACTATGTACTGCTTTAATTTTAAATTAAATATTTTCCCATCCAAAGCTAAGATGCAGTAGCTGGTAGCTGGTGGAAGATGAGTATTAAAGCTATAACTTTTTAAGAGATTTCTTTTAATAAAAGAAAAAAATATATGTGTCTGTTCTACAGGTATACTCTACAAGGGAAATGGGGAAAATCAGTTCATTTCTCAACAACCTCCAGTGGTCAGTAGTATCATGGGCAATGGACGGAGGCGCAGCATTTCATGCCCAAGCTGCAATGGTCAAGCTGATGGCAACAAGCTCCTGGCTCCAGCTGCTTTGGCTTGCGGGATTGACGGCAGCCTGTATGTAGGAGATTTCAACTATGTACGGCGGATATTCCCTTCTGGGAATGTAACTAGTGTTCTGGAACTGAGGTATGTATGGCTTTCCTTAATTTGGGGATGGTTGAAATGCCACATTGCATAATGAATTCAAATGGAATACTTTTTTGACATTTTAATACAAAAGGGAAACAGCTTGAAAAAAAAAAGTTGAGGCTAAGTTACTAACCTATTTATCCAGACAGATCTTCCAAGTGTTTAAATTAGTCCCTAGGAATGTTAGGTCCTTTGTGGGGGTCAGGAAAAGCCCAGGTTTAAGTATATTCATTCTGTGAGGCCATTAACGTGGTTTACCAGGACTTTGCTGAATGGTCCCCTAACGGACCAATATAAAAATTCCTCATTGGCTCCACTGAGCAACCAGCACACTGGGGGGATATGGGTGAGTGTTTATAATCACTTTAATTTCCTTCAGAACAACCTTGTGATATAGGTTGATAGATACCGTTACCCTCATTTCACAAGTGATGAAATTGAGGAGTGAACTGTTTAAGGAAGCTGCCTTAGATCGCAGGACATGGCAGTGAGATGAGCAGGAATATGCTATTACCATTCTCCATGGCTGCATTTCCAAGCTTTCCTTTAATCCGCTTACTACAGAGTTACTGTCAAAACTTTTCCTGGTTAATGTAAGAGTGATAACGAAATATTCTAATAGTCAAAATCAATGTCTCACTTTACAAGTAAATTAATTTGTCTCACTCTATGAAATTCACTTCTAGTCTTATTTCTGTTAAATTAACAATATTCTGTTAAAATAAAATAAAATATCTGTTCTACTCATTCTTTAACTTCTTTGTTGACTTTCTCTAACTGAACTTTTTTTTTTACCTTTTCTTTATCTGCTCCTCCCAAGAAATAAAGATTTTAGACATAGGTAAGCATATTATTTAAAGGTGATTTTACGTTTTCAGTGCCCATTTTACTTCTTAAGCATTCATTCTGAACTCAGTTCTTTTTAGTTTATTGTGAGAGAAGACACCTAATATCAGAAAAATGATTAAGCTTTTATAAAAGTAAACCTTTTCCTTATATTTTATTCCAAATGTTAAGTGGTAAAAGTGATGGATGCCTGTTCCTGGCCATATCTTTTTAAAAGTTGTATTTGGGCTGTGTCTCTGTGAATGGCTTTTGAGTTCAGTCATTTTTTCAGTCACGTCCGACTCTTCATGACCCCATTTGCAGTTTTCTTGGCAAAGATACTGGAGTGGTTTGCCATTTCCTTCTCCAGCTCATTTTACAGATGAGGAAACTAAGGCAAACCAAGTTAAGTGACTGGCCTAGGGTCTCACAGCTAGGAAGTATCTGAGTTGGATTTGAACTCAGGAAGAGTCTTCCTGCACCCAGGTCCGGCATGCTATCCAGTGCCCCACCTCGCTGCCCTGTGAATGGCTTAGTCAGAAAACAAATGAGCCCAAATCAGGAATAGGGGGCAGAGTGTAAGTAGGGCTGGGGGAACATAAGAACCACTTCACGCCTTTCAGGAAAGTTCCTGCTCATCTTTCAACATGTTTAGTTTTTCAAACCAAACCACTGGGACTGTCAACTGTTGACATTCCCACCCAGCTTTTATCTTGAATTACCTCTCTGCTGCCACCCAGTCAGTATGAAGGGGGCAGTGGAGGGTTGGGAACCAAATAACACAATATAGTTTGGAAACGTTTCCCTCTCACTGACCCAGCCGCTGACTCAAAGCTGGCACATGCTGAGGGGATGGCAGCCGCCCCTTGGAGGATTATTTGGTTGTGTACGAGGAGAAGGAATGGAGAAGTGCACTTTCCACTCAAACCTGAGATTTATTTCTATTAAGATGTCAATAAACCAATGTGAAACCTCAAATGATGGCACAATGCATTGTTGGGAAAGAAAGTTTTGAAGAGACTAGGGAATTGGTAATTCTGCTGATAGGTTCTATTTGCTCACTTGTTTGGTTGGGTTTTTCTTTTTCATTTAAAGCAAAACCATTTAACTTTTTCAACCCAACTGGCCTCTTACTGTTCCCAGCATTCTGTCCTGCCCTTGCCGAGCAGTCTGTCACCTCTGCCTGGGATGCTCTCCTCCTCATCTGGAATCCCTAGCTTCCTTCAAGGCAGGGTTCTCGTTTTTGTCTTTCACACGTGGCAAGTAGATGGAGCAGTGTAAAGACTGCAAGTCAAGAAAACCTAAGTTTAAAACCTGAGTTGGGCATTTAACTGGCTGTGTCCTCAACAGGCCTCTATTTCCTCATCTGTAAAGTGGAGAGAGTAATAGATAGCCCCTACCTCACAGGGGTGTTGTAAGGAACAAATGAGATAATGAGTATAAAACCCTTCACACCCTATAGCTAGCTAGGGCTAGGAGTTTGCTGAATGGAACTGACAGCATCAGCAGCTAATCAAAGTAATATATTTGCAAAGGAACAGGATGTGAGAAATTGATGTTTTAAGATATTGATTTGTCCTGTAAGCTTTTGTTGTTTTCTGAAGACGGATGCCTTTTAAATTCCAATTTTCATAATAATACAGACAGACAAAATAATTCGAAAATTTGTTTTCCTGAAACCTTTTTTTTAAGTAACCCTTCATTTGGCCCCACTGATTTTTGCAGATTAAGTCTGTGTTCAGTTAAGTATTATTATAAGAAAAATCTCTGCATGACAAGCATATTTCCAAGTTTGTTATTGACTTAGTTAAGGAAGTCTTCCCAAATACAAAGCTCAAGAAACATAAAATAATTTAGAGACTTTTTTTGGCATTGGTTGTAATGGAATTTGACTTGTAGTTGATAGTTTCTTAATTCCAAAAGGAGTTTGTCCTTGAGTTCTCAAGAAGTCATATTTCCCTGAACAGTAAGATATGAGGAAGAAGGAATTATTCGGGGATTAAGACTGGCTGGAACTGAAGTAAAAGTTTCCAGCCTTGTAGGCAGTCCAAAAAGTTTGTCCTACCTCTGCTCCTCATTCTACACTTAGCTAAAACATGTGCTCAAGAAAGGATGAGGCAGTAACAATGCCTCACTGAAGCTCAGGCTTTTGCCTAGAAAACACATCTCATGATCCAGGCCTGAAAAAAAAAACGTACAGGGGAGTGGAGGAGGGCAAGGAGGTAAAGATAGGAAATCAAACTGGAAGAAAAAAAGATTTAAAATTCTTACTTTGGTTTGGATTTTCATGGTACAAGATTGAAAAAGAGACAGTGTAATGTCCAAGGCATTCTTAACTGGCAAATCAGATCAGTAACACAGGTAGAAAGGTATGAAGGAGCTGGCAGGTCAGGATTGCAGGTTCTCAGGATAAAGGGGAAGGCTAGGGAAAGAGACCTGGGAATCACTGATTCCCAAGAACGTCATAGGGTCCTAGCTAGGATCACAGGTAACGTAGCATTCATCACTGTGGTACACTAGACCAAGCACAGCACATGGAATCCAAGGACCTAGGTTTCCAACCCCAGCTTTGCTATTTATTACCTATGTGACCTTGGGAAATCAATCAGGACAGAAATATTTACTATGTGTCAGATTCTGTCCTGGCTGCTGGGAATACAGAGACACAAGTCTGTCCTCAGGGAACTTATAGTCTAGGATGGGAGACCACATTTATCTATACACATATACAAAATATCTCTCTCTGCCTCTATAGATAGATATGAAGGTAATTGGAAAAGGAAAGGCTCTTGCAGCTGGAAGGCATCAAGAAAGGCTTCATGTAGAAGGTGGTACTTGATCTGACTCTTAAAGGAAGCTTTCTAACAGGCAAAGCTAATGAGGGAAGACATTACTGGCATGGGGGACCACCACTACAAAGGCATTTTATTTTGTTAAACATTTCCTAATTATATCGATCTGGTTTTGAGCTACAATTGGGAGTTTTCCAGCCCATGTGCCACAAATCTGACACTGGACTAGATTGCTCTTTCAACCCTTTCCAGTTACAAATATGTGATTCTACTTGCTGGAGGCCATACAAGTCAGTAAGTAGTAAAACCAGAATGAAAAGGTGGATCCTCTGACTCCCAAATCATATGCCTTTTCCCCTATACCATGGTACTATAGGAGTGGATAGGATTACTATAGGAGAAATGATGGAAAGACAGGCAATATCACACAGCAGGAGCCCTGAATTCTAATCCTTTTCTATCCCATGAATTAACTGTGACCTTGGATCTCTTTATCTCTCTGGCCCTCACCTGTAAGATGGAATCAGATTGGATAAGCTCCAAGGGTCTTTGCAGCTCTATGAACCTAAGAAATTGAGGAGAATAACTTACAGAATATCATCTTCAATGTATGGGTATGGAAGAGGAAGAAAAGCCAAGTAAGAGGGGTGGTCATCAAAGGTTGCAGAGAGGTCAAGGAATGTGAAGCCAAAGTGGGGGAAAAACACTGGAGGTCATGGGTGACTCTTGAGAGAAGAGTTCCTGTTGAGTGGAGGAAATGGAATCCAGATGGCAAGTGGCTAAAAGAATGGTGGGGAGGAAGTGGAGGCACTTTTTTCTAACAGTGAAGATAGGGTAAGGACTTCACTGGGGAGCAAGGTTGAGAAAGGGGTGGCAGTTGTTTTGATTGTTGTTTTAAACCATAGTGGAGACCTAGACAAATTTATGGACAGAGGAGGAAAGAATCTGCAGAGAAAAAACCGTTAAAGATGTACAAAAGGGAATAATGAAAATCAATAGAGACTAGAAGGGATGGAATCAAGGACACAGGGGAAGTGAGTACCCTTGGTCAAGGGAAGGATCATTTTATTGTCTGAAACAGGAGGACAAGTGTCAACCCACAGAAATTCTTTGTCAAAGATGGAAGTTGGGTGATTTCAGATCAAATTTGATCCCAGCAAAACAACACCATGAGAGAAAGGGTAGAGGTGAAATTAGGGTGCTCAAAGAGAGTCAGAAAGTTTTGGAATTCCAAAAGGAGTCGATAAGAGGTGAATAAGAGAATTGTTGGGTAGCACTGAGATGAGATTAGGTAACATAAATTTGCACTGGAACCAGCCAATTTCAGGGTCTATACAAAGTAAGCCGTTAATAAATGTATTTCATTCATTCATTTACTGATGAATTTCTCCAATAATACTGGACAGCCCAGAAACAGGTGAAGGGAGATGGCGGGCATTACCTAGAACTGGAGATTTGTGGAATTAAAATAACACTGTGAAGCAAAGGAAAGGCCATTTGCTTTGGACTCATGAGGTCATAGGCTTATAACTGAAAGGTACTTTGGGGATTCGTGACTTAAGCCCTCTGCATTTTACAGATTTGGAACTTGAGGTCAAGAGTGGCTAAGTAATTTCCCCAGGTGATACAGCTAATAGGTGTCCGAAGTGGGATTCAAACCTGGGGCTTCCTGACTCCATCCCACTTCCCCCAGGACCTGGATTTACCAGCCCTCCCACCCCAACAGTGTCACTGTCTGTAGGAGCTTAACCTCTATATGAGTCACTTTACCTTTCTTGGCATCCATTACCCATCTATAAGATGGGATATCTTAGCTCTAAATCCATCCAGTGACCCCAGGATAGAAGGTTAAAGGAGTGAGGGGATGGATGAAGGAGTCAAGCGGTGCTTTGAAGTGACAAGACTCTGAGGGTCTAGACCTGGGGTGGGGAGGCTGTGGCCTTGAGGCCACATTTGGCCAATTAGAGAAGCCTGTGAAGGTAGAACAGGGATGAGGAACAGCAAACAGATAGAACCCAAAATTCCACTGAGGGAAGGACGGCAGATAGGTTGCTACAAGCAAACATGACCTAAGTGGACCATGCTACCTAAAATATCTTAGGCCAAAAATATCCCCCAGGCATTCCCATTCCTGCTGTGGCTCCTTGTCAGCTCATTCTTATGCCCTGTCACCACTACCTGAAATGTCCACATAAACCTAGGCTTGCTGAGCTCATCTGTTCCCAGAGGAGCAGTGCCATACCCATGCCCTTGTTCTGTTAGCATCTGAGGCAGAAAGGAGGTTAGATTCTGGGCCAGAAGGGACCTGAAGCCCATTGAGCCCAAGCACTTCATATTATTGATGACAGACCTGTGCCACAGGGGTGATATGGCTTGGCCTAGATAACACACAAACATCAGATTTGGGCGATTTGAATACAGGGCCTCTCTGATCATAAATCCAGTGCAATCCAAAGCCATTGAATCATGTGATTGTCTTGGTTGGGTGTGGGGTAGAGAGTCATACTGGCTGGGGACCCGCTGTAAAAAGGCTGGAGAATACAGGAATGCTAGGCAGACTGGCACATTGCAATGGGTTTAGAATCAGGAAGACCTGATTTCAGCTCTGGTTTCAGATACTTCATAGCAGTGTGACCCTGAGCAATCACAGAATTTCTCTGAGTCTCATCATTATAAGGATAATAATAGCACTTACCTTCCAGAGTTGTGGTAAGGACCAGAAGATTTAACATGCTTAAAATGCTTTGCAAACTTTACAGTGGTATCGAAGTATTAGCTACACCCAAAGATGAAGATGCCTGGATGGGTCATCAGGGCTCTGTTAAAAAGGGTAGAGGTGCATTGTGCAGTCTTCTCACAGGTACCCTGGGTCTACCTGGCAGTCTAGAGCCAGAATTATCTCAAAGGCCACGGACAGATTACTTGGGAACCACTTTCTGTTACCCAGGAAATAAGTGTCTGCTTGGCTAAAACTGTCCTAACACTTCTGCTAATGAAGCAGGTTTTCCTGCATTTGTTTTCACTGGATGGCAGTGCAGTTCATCCTGGTGCCCCGCCATGATCCCTTTGACCTTTGTCCGCTCCACCCTGGTGTGACTAAGGCTTGGTCCCTGGACCACCTCTTACATAAGCTAAGCTTCTCAACAGCCTGTTGTGCCTTGAAGGTGGGGAGAAGGCTGCATTCAGGCTTCCTCTGATGCCTCGCTATAGCAGCAAAGCGACCTTGGGTTCCTGAAAGCTGGTGCCAACAGAGCACAGACTGTGGCAAGTCTCAGCAAACAGTGATATTAAATCATCATCACTTATGCACTTTAAGATCTGCAGTGCTCTTTACACACAGTCCCATCTGATCCTCACAACAGCCCTGGGAGACAGGTGCAGTTATTATTATAATCCCTAATTTTACAGATGAGGAAACTTGAGAACAAGAGTTTAGATTACTTGCCCAGGGTCACAGAGGTAACGTGTGTATGAGGCCAGATTTGAACTCGGGTCTTCCTGACTCCCAAGTCCATCACTGTCTCCACTGTGCCACCTAAAAGGGTCGCAGATTTAGAGCCTGTGATCTAGAAGGGTCCTTAGAGGCTCTCTTAGTCACCAAGGAGACCCAGGGGGGTGAAATAATGTGCAAGGTCATGCAGGCTGGAAGTGTCATGGTTCTGATTTGAGCTCAGGTCATCGGATCACAAACCAGTGTGAGACAGACTGAGATGATGTGTCTGTAAACAAGGACCAGCCTCATTAAGTTGAGACTAGAGTCAGGGCTGATTATGAAGGCACTGAAATGCCCAACTGCAACTCAGCTTGGACTGTTGAGGCCCTTTGCTGGGGTGGTAGCCTTCGGGATGGAAAGGACCCTAAAGTCACCGGATCATACATAGGGATATAGAGCCCATTTAGTCCAACACCTTAATTGTTCAGGTAAAGAAACTGAGGGGGAGATTAAGTGACTTGCCAGGGTCACACAGCTAGCAAATATCTGAGGTGGGATCGGAACCCAGGGACTGGGGTCAGAAATATTTTGAAGCAGAATTGGCAGAACTTAGTCCCATGGAAAGGAAGAAAGTCAAATCCTTTTTTTTCACCTGAGTAAGAGGAACAAATGATGAAGCAGGAGATTTCAATTTGTTAGTTAACTATAGAAAAATTCACTTAAAGCATTGCTTTGTAATTCATTTGAGCTTTATTTGTAAATAGGAAATGTTCCACTTGTCTGCCTTGACCTGCCCTTCACCCACTCTCCTCCGTCTATTGATCTGATCTGGTGACCTTGGCCATTCCTCTGTCCTCCCTTTCATGCTTCAATACAAATTATGGGAGGATTAGCAGTGGGTTATAGAAAGGAAAAGATATCCATAAAGGATTACATGAAATGTGGTCAATTTAATTCTAAATTTTGAAACATTTATAATTTGTGATATAATTTTTCAAATTATACAAACACAAGCATGTGTGTGTATGTGTGTGTGTGTGTGTGTGTGTGTGTGTGTGTGTGTGTGAGAACCTGTCACCTTCTGTAGTTCCCTGGTTTGTACTCATTGACCCATTTAACAAACTTCATTAGTTTTCACTCATTCACTCATTCAACAAACATTGAGCAATGGGGAAGTAAACAATGCTTGCCCTTAATGAGTTTTAAATCTATTGGGAATGTGTACATACATGCATATAGATATATCTGCTAAACACAAAGTCAGGTCTAGGAAGTAAGGAGGGGGGCATCTGAGCTGAGCGTCGAAGGCACTGTGTAGGGATTTGTGGAAGGATTCCTTTGAGGCAAGAGAGAAGGGGCAGTGCATGCCAAGCAGGGTGAATGTTTGCTGCAAAGGCACAGAAACAGAAGATGGCATGGTGAGGAACAATGAGAAGACCAGCTTGGCTAGAGTACAGAGTGTTTGAGGAAGAGAAATGGGCAGAGCCTGGAAAGGTAGAATGGAGACCCATCATGAAGGTCTCTAAAAGCCAAACACAGGAGAATGTACACGGACACATGGGAGCCACAGCAGACGAGAGATGTGGTCTGACCTGTATTTTAGGAACAGTAACCTGGAAGCTGGGCAGGAGGACTGAACGCAAAGCATAGATACTTAAAGTAGAGAGGCCAGTTGAGAAGCTATTGCAATAAAACATCCTGGTGAGAGGCGATGAGTGCCTAAACTAGGGGAGTGGCTTTGTAAGTGGAGAGAAAAGGTAAGAGCAATTCTGAAGGCAAAATCATGAAGACTTAGGAACCAGAGGGTTGAGGGAGAATGAAATGTTGTGCCTGGCACTCACATTGTAAACCTAGGTGAACAGAAACAGCAAAGTGAGGAAGCAAGGAGTTGTGGTTGGGAGTTTAGTGAAGGATTGACAAGAGTTTCATTGTGGAGCTGTTGCATTTGATAGACCTACAGGACATACTGCATGCATGGATCTAGGGATCATCTGCTTAGAGGTGCTAATAGACCACCAATAGAATGAGTTAGCTAGAGAAGAGGGCCCAGGCTCTGGGAAACACACAGTGGACAGGCCTAGGATGTAGGGTTGAACTGGTCATCTGTGTTACTGAGACTATGAACAGAAGCAAATGGGACCAAAATATGAATGAAGAACTTGTAGGAGAGGAAGGGGTTGAGGACATGGTAGGAGGGGTTAATCAGGAAAGAATGAATGATAGGTTACGTTGGAGAGGGGAATTTCAGTGCTCTCCCTCAGGGAGGTAGAACGTTTGTGAGTCATGTTCAGATCAAGGGTGAATCAATAAATAAATTCTTCTTAAGTTCCAGACACTGTGTTAAGCCCTAGGGATACAATGAAAGGCAAAAGACAGTCCCTGCTTCCTGGGACAGCTAGGTGGCACAGTGAATAGAGTCAGGAGGACGTGAGCTCAAATCTGGCCTCAGACACTTAACACTTACTAGCTGTGTGACCCTGGGCAAGTCACTTAACCCCAATTGCCCTGCCTTTCCCCCTCTAAAAAGACAAAAAAAAAGACAGTCCCTGCTTTCAAGAAACTCACAGTCTACTGCAGGAGAAAACATACACACACATCTTTGTACAAACAAGATACATTCAGGATAAAGTGAACATGATCAATAGAGGGAAGACACTAGCAGTAATGAGGATTGGGAGGGGCCTCTCATAGGAGGTGAAATTTTAATGGGGGCTTGCAGAAAGGCAGGGAAGCCAGGAGGTAGAGAGGAGGAGGCAGAGCATTCCTGGCATGAGGGACAGGTTGTGAAAATGCCTACAGTTGAGAGAGGGAATGTCTTGTGTGAGGAACAGCAAGGAGTCTAAGGTCCCTGGAATGAAGAATTTGTGGAGGTGAGCAGTGTGTACAAAGACTCTAAAGGTATGGGGGATCAGTTTATGAAGGACTCTGGATGCCAGACCTTGGTCTGTTTTATGTTTGCTCACGGAGGGGATGGGGATCCACTTGGCTTTATTAAATGGGGCAGGAAGGGGTTGGGGTAAGAAATGGCATTGGCAGACATTCCTTTAAGGAGATCACTTTGACAGCTGAGGGGAGAGTAGGCTGGAGGGGGGAGAGACTTGCTGGAAGGAGACCAGGTTGTCCAGGCATGAGGTGAAGAGAGCAGGTACTAGGGTGGTAGTAGTGTAAGGAGGAGGGGTGTGCATATGAGAAATGTTATGAATCAACTGGATTTGGCAACAGACTGCATATGCAGAGAGAGAGCAAGGAAATGAGAATGACCCCTAGGTTGTAAGCCCAAGTGACTGAGAGGATCCTGGCTCTCTCTAACATAGAAAGCTAGGAAGATGGGAAAAATGGAGTCAAAGATAACGAGCTCAGTTTAACATGTCTATGGGACATCCAGTGTGAGATGTCAGTTGGCAGTTGAAGATGTCAGACTGGAGGTCCTCACAGAGAGATCAGGTTTGGAAAAGTAGAGAGAGGAGAACAGAGTAGTTGAGGATGGAGATGATAACTGAATCCATGGAAGCTGATGCTTGATGCAAGAGAAGAGGACCAGGACATAATCCTAGGGGAACATCGACAATTAGGGGTCCAGGGGTCATCTCTGGATGGAGAATCAGCAAAGATGTCTGAGAAGTGTTCAGCCAAGTAGGAGGAGAAGCAGAAGAGAGAAATGTCATGAAAACCCAGAGCAATTCAAAGATTATTTCGTAACTTTGGAGAAAGGAGTTTCAGTTAAATGAGGAAATCAAAAGCCAGACTGTAAAGAATTAAGGAAAGAGAAAGCGAAAGGGAAGTAGAGGCATAGATTATAAATGGCCTTCCAAGAATTGATCCACAAAAGGAAGGAGAGAAAGGGTCAGCAGAAAGGATGGAACATGGACACATTTGCAGGGAGGCAGCCAGTAGACAGGGAGAAACTGAGGATAAATGTGGTAGTGGCAATAATGAAGGGAGGAATATGTTGGAGGAGATGGGTGGGAATTGGAAGTTCTTAAAAAAATTCTCTGACACCAAGCCTAAATTTGCTTCTTTGCAACCTCTAGTCTTTACCCTCAGTTCTTTCATCAGGATATTGGGATTGAGTGAGGGTGATAGAGGGGGAAATCCACTGTAAAATGTGGGATGGAATGAGGTCACTTCTGCATTTAGAGGGGTTTGTCTTGGCAAGAAGGGCCACTTCTCCTTGTGAGACAGACAGGGATGAAGGCAGAGATTGTGGCAGAGGCATCTGGGAGATAGAGATGAAGAAAAGGGACAAAAAGAAGTTTAGGAAAGCCACTGTGGTAGGTGAGATAGTAAGTATTGCCCTACACGTATTTGACTGAAGTGGAGTGAAGAGGAATCCGGACATGGGAGTGGAAGAAGATTGATAAACACTGAGGTTAGAGTGTTTGAGAGGACACCGACTTAAAAACTGAGGTTCTAAGTAGGAGGTATGGAGAAGACAACAATAGCCTGAGAAAGTTTGTTAACAACAGAATAAACGATAAAATGGAATGGATGCTCAGAAATGGATAGAAGCTATGGAAGGTTAAGATTAAGGTAAATATTAATTGGAGTGTGGAGAGAAAGAGGAGAAAGGATTTTGTGAATAGACCTATGAGGGAATATGAGATTGAGAAACCTGCCAAAGGATGAGGGAAAGAAAGAGTAAAATATAATATAATCTAACATATCATAATATAATATAATATAATAACATAATATATAATATGTATTATATATAATATAATAACATAAAATATAATATAATCTAAAATATAATATAATCTAACACAAATGTCAGATTAAATGCCATTTGATAGGGCTACCCTGTGTTCTGTGAACACACTCAGTGGAGGCTCTGACTCTCAGAGGTGCAGGATCTCTTACTACTGAATGGGATTAGGTCTAAAGGGCTAGGCGGATCCACATCTTTCCCAGACCTCATCCCGACATTCAGGGCATACCCTACACAAGCCAAAAGCATTCAAACTCCAAAAGCAAGACTCCCTCTCTTTCCAATACACACCCCACTCCCCATATCCTATTTAGAAACACCTTTATAGGTCTCTGTGGGTAGTTGGTGTAGATGGTAGTTGGTATAGATATGATAGTGTAGTTTCTCTACCAAATTTAATAAACGTACATCACTGTTTCCTACTGAGTCAATAATGTTCAATTCAAACTACCATAAACAAAAACAACAGTTGAGATCCCCTAATTTACCCAAGTGATCTGGTTGCTAAAAATTCAGTGACACTGTTTCTGTAGACAAATACATAAGAAAATGTGTCTTATAACAGGACCAGTAAATTACAAAAGGTGAACAGTCAGATCAGTGAGATAACAAGACTCCCATTTCTTCTGTTGTCCATTTTTCTGGAACCTTCCTTCCCCTCTTTAAAGAAATTTTATGACAAAACAAATTAGCTATTTTCTACATACTCTGTCTATAAATATATATCTATCAACTTCACTAAGGATGGCTTGGTAACTGCTGCGATCTAAGCAAGTCAGGAATGAGTTAAGAATGGAAGTACCATGCACCAAAGGATCTCCACTTGACCTGTATTTCTTTGGTTTTGCTATTAGCCAGAACTTTAATGTTATGTAAACCTTTCTAAAGTGGCAATCCATCACATGAGAGTGTTGTGCTCCTGCAGGCAGCCATGGGCTTTCATTAGACATGCATTTTGTAAACTCCTACACTCCAGCTGGCAGCTGTAGCCCATTTTCACTCACTATACTTCCCATCATTTCCTTTCTCTTCAACATGGGCACTCCCAACACTGGTACAGATCACACACCTCAAATCCAGCTTTGACTTTCATAACATTTCTCCTATGTACACCCTTCCACCTTACACTGCTACCACCCTGGTACCTGCTCTCTTCACCTCATCCCTGGACAACCTTATTGGTTGCTCCTTCCAACAAGTCTCTCCCCACTCCAGTCTACTCTCTTCTCAGCTGTCAAAGTGATCTTCTTTCGATGGGAAACCTCCCATAGATCCTTTACTAGGGCCCCTCCTTGAAAGCACCCTTCTGGTGATCTAATGAAATCAACGTAACTTTTTTTCAGAATAACTATTTTTAATGCATAAAATTTAAAAATATCAAATTACAAAGGAAAAGAATTACACTGATATGATCATCCAAAATTTTCAAAAAACAATTTCATAGACCCTATGAACTCCTGCTCTAGATTTTTTGATATTCCATGGAGACCAGTACAGCACATATGGAGTGTGGAGGACTATTCCTTACTCCCTCTGGACGAGTTCAGCTCCTTTTCTGGCCATTAGTCTTTTGGATGGAGGAGGCAGTGTGGTGTATTGGATACACCTTCAGATTTAGAGTCAGAAGGAGCTACTACAATGGAAAAAACGCTGACTTTGTAGAGGACCTGGATTCTAATCCCAACTTGGGAAAGTCACGAAGATGCCCCAGGGGCTCATTGTCTTCAGGTATAAATGGAGGTTGGTGCCCACTAAGGCTCCTTACAGCTCTAGCTCTGTGACCTGTGATCCAAATTCTTCCTCAGACATGACCCTTATGTTCACCTCTAAATGAGGCAGTTGTATATGAGTCTGTTCTGAGTCTGTGGTCTTGGGGTTCTTTCCATGGCTCCTCCTGTGTAATTCTTTGGTTTCAAATTTTCACAATCTTCCTGAAACCACCCCCCAAAAAAACCTCACTATTCTTTTATTCCCAATGTATAAAGGCCATTTTAGCCCGCCAGTGATCCTTATCTTGGTTTTCATGTGGGAAGGGTTGGGGCTGAAGAAGTAGCTTCGTTGCTTTGTATAAGACTGAGGGAGTTTATCTGGAGAGCTTAGTGGTGGGCAAAGGACAGCATCTGCCCAAATCCATCGACACTTCAGTGCATCTTCAGTCACACTGATGTGGGGAGCCCCTCCAGACACAGTCCACCTGCATTTTCTCCTTCTGCATCATTCCTGTCCATTTTCTTCAGTTTCGCTATCGGGCAGGGTTCTTACTTTGCATGTGTGTGTGTGTGTGTATGCCTTGTTCCACTCCTTTGGCAGCCTAGAGAAGCCTAAAGGCCCCTTCTCAGAAAAATTTTAAGTACATAAAATATATAATTTAAAAAATAAAAGTATCATTTTTCCGTCCAGCTTAAAAGGCCCCTCGAATCCATCCGCAGACTCTCAGCTTAAGAACTGCCGTAGAGGAACCGCCCAGCATGGCGAGGGGCGTCTTCTCTTTCTGCTGAAGTCACAGATGTGCTCATGGAGTACACAAGCCGAGCGCCAGAGGCGCACAGGCCAGAGAAGGGAGATCAGAGCTGGGGGGACCTCCGTGAGGTTTGCGCTCAGTCAGAGGGCTCTACTTGAGGACCTGGAGGGCCACACGCGGCCTCAAGGCCACAGGCTCCCCCCGTGATGTTCAGGGCCATCTAGTCAATCCCCTTACTTTACAGACAATGAAATTGGGGTCCAAAGAGGTTAAGTGACATGCCCAGTGTCACACAGGTACTGAGTAGCGCAAGGCCTTCTCCGCTCATCGGTACTTCCTCAGTTATTCCTCACTTTTATCATCGGACTAGTCCATTTTGTTGTTGTTCA
Source organism: Pseudochirops cupreus (assembly GCA_028627135.1). NCBI lineage: Eukaryota > Metazoa > Chordata > Mammalia > Diprotodontia > Pseudocheiridae > Pseudochirops > Pseudochirops cupreus. The sequence continues at coordinate 154,883,873 of CM053583.1, forward strand.
TATACCTCTTTGATAATATTATTTATTCCACTTCTCCATCTGTCCACACCATACTCTAAATTTGACCTTCCTGAATAGAACAGGTGTATATAAAACCTGGGCTTTTAATCTGAAAGGAAGTCTTGCAAATGGAGTCTTGCAAAACCAGGTATGTGCTATGTGAAAATTGTGCAGGCTTTGTATGAAATTCCTGCTTTCAGGGGGTCAGAACAAGATACCTCTGAATGAATGAAAAAAAAGTTTATTAAGCACTTAGTGAATGCCAGATACTATGTAAGGCCCTAGAGATAAGAAAGAAAAAACAAACAAGATAGTTCCTGCCCTCATGGAGTCCCCATTCTATGAGGCGAATATGATCCATACAGGGGAATGGTAGGTCAGGAGTTCTTTTTTTAGACAAGGAAGCCATAAGAATGGTGAAAGGAATCATGGTACAATCTTTCCAGGATGTAATGTAAAGGAATATAGGTCCTATTACAAGGCCTTACCATAATAAACTAGGCAAGACCCTCAGAAACCTGCTAATGAGAAAGTGCTGCTATCCATGAGTTAGATGCCTACATGGGTCACTCAGCCTCATACTAATGAAAACCGTAGATGGTCTGTTGTTTAGGTACAACGCCACTAATAGAACAAGGTCCTAAACGGAATCACCTAAAGGGACTGCTATACTGATCATGTCAGTAGCGCCTTAATGTTAATGATTTGGGGTAAAAAGGCCTTGACCACAACAGAACTGGGATTGCTACTTGCCAGAGTCCCTTTCCAAATGTAGACACATGGTCTCTTCCCCTATTAGAACTTTTTAAAAAATCAATCTTAGTTGAATTTGAAGGTACCAGCCTGCATTAGTGGGAGATATAGCCTCACCCATGCTAATGAAACCATGGGTCCAGTCCTATTCTTATCTGCATTGTACTTTAAGGTTTACAGAGTACTTTATAGCATCCTCTCATTTGTTCCTCATAGCAGTCCTGTGAAATGGATACAATATCTACCATCTTTGCAGGTGGGGAGACTGAGTCTCAAGTTAAGTGACCTTCCCATGATCACACAGCTAATAAGTTAGTATGGGAGGCAGGTCCCTTTCACTATCACATCACTTGCCTCATAGGCATGTCCTCCACACAGAGCTATCAAGTAGAAGATATGTTTCTGTGTTGAAAAAACCTGCAGTCCACACAAAAGGAAGAAATATAAATAAGTACATTTAAATAAATGACAGGCAGATATAGAATATATTCAAAACCAGTTAGAACTCTAGAGAGTAAGAGAGATACACATGCCCTGCAAACTGAGACGGGAAAAACTGGACAAACTAATTCAGTAGTTACCAAGTGCTCCAAATGTGATTAGGTTGCAATTCTTACATATATTCTCTGCCCCTAAAAGCCTAGTTTGGTTCATATCAGATGGCAGAAAAATTTATGTTAAACTGTTTTGAAACATCATAGTAATATATTAAGGTTGATTCTCATTTCATCATAGGTGAAAAAACTGTCATGCTTGCAAGCATAACGTCTGGGTGCATTTGAATTTTTCTGAACAGGAAAACACTGTAACAGCACTGAACACAGCACAGTGGTTGGTTCATCATGTCATAGGACCTAGTCATTTGAATAGTTATAGTCTCGTAGATCTGGAGGCTATATAGTTCAACCCCCCTCATCATATAGATAAAGAGACTGAGGCCCAGAGAAGTTAATAGAGCTCAGTGAATAGAGCACTGGCCCTGGAGTCAGGAGGACCTGAGTTCAAATCCCACCTCAGACACTTCACACAAAAAAACTAGCCATGTGACCTTGGGCAAGTCACTTAACCCCAACTGCCCTCCCAAAAAAGGCAAAAAAAAAAAATAAATAAAGGGGAAGGGACAGAATTTGAACATAGGTCCTCTGACTCTAGAGCAAGTGTTCTTGCCACTGGTCAGCAAATATTTGCAATTTCTCCTTCCTCCACACCCCCCCCTTCCCGCTCTCTTTCTGCCTCTCTCTTGGACCCCTTCCTCCACCACCACCCCCCACACACACATACACACACACACACGCACACAGCCCTCTATCTGGTAATAGTCACCACATAAGCATTCAGAACTGCCCTGCTCTGGTCTTCTCAGCATTGTAAACATCTTCGAGGTTGGAAAGAAGACAGTAGCAGTCACAAGAAGGTAGCCAGCTCTCTCCACTGGTTTAGCATATGTTGTAATGTGTGGCAACCACTTTTTCCACAACCCTATTAAACTGTAGAGCTCTGGTCTCCAAAGTCGTGGTAGAACCTCCCTATAATTTTGAATTTCCTCCTGTCTTTCCCTCTGCCCACAGCCAGCTGAAGAAGCCTAGGGATAAACTCTGACCTACTGCTTTAGGGCTAAAATAAGTGGAAATCATAGACATTGTTGCTTTTAAAGCAGAAGCAACATCATGGGAAGTATTACCTTCTCCTTAAAAAATGATGAGAAAACCATTTACCATGATAATAATTACTTCAAATCAACCAGCTAGGGTAAAATGAGATAATATGTGTAAAGCATTTTGCAAGACTTAAAGTGCTATGTAAATGCCAGTTATTATGATACAGCTAATTTTCTATTACATGTTTTAGATGTTAATATAAATATAGCATAAAATGTCAACCTTCATGTGATTTTCCTGTGTGCTATTAAACAAGAAATTCAGTGAAACATGAATTAGTATATGATGGATACAGTTGATTTTTTTTTAAATGGGGTCTTAAATTACATTAACTCTTTCATCAAACAGAAATCCAAAATATGGGGTATTTTGTATTTATAAAGAGAATCTATGTAAAGAGATGTGTCCCAGCTATGTGTCATTATCTGTTTATAAATTGTTCATGTTAGTGTTTGCAAGTAGCAGTACATCCAATGTGTTACATTAGCACTGTTTTATATTTACAAAACGTGAGGAACTACATTATGTGAACAGATGTTTGTATCTCCCTGAGATTCTCAAATCGACTTTAGAGTTCAATTTGCAAACATCAGAAATGAAATTGCCTGATACCGCATTCAGGCTCTGGGCATCAGGCAGGCAGTGGAGATTGCCTCCTGCTCTTTGGTGACCTTATTTCGGCTCTTAACACTATAAATCAGGTCAAAAATTGTAACTGCAGCAGCTTCTGTTTCTGGATTATGATACAGCAGCCAAGGAGGGCATGATGCTACATTGTTTCTCCTGTCATAGGAGAGAAGAGGGTAATTCCCTATGACGAGGCGCTCCTACAGTAGCAGCCCGCTATGCCTTTCTAAAGAGAGCTCACAAAGGTATAGGATGCTGGCAGTACAGCTGCAGGGCATCAGAATCATTCTGGGCTCAGCTGCAAAAAGTCTTTGTCTTATGTATCATTAGAAAAAAGGGGAAGAGGGTGATTACAAAAAAGATGCATGTTACTGCACTGTTAAATGGATCGCAGAATGATGGGATTTTGAGTTGAAAGGGACCTTACAGATGGTTCAGTCCAACCCCACTCATTTTATGGATAAGGAAATAGAAGGCTAGAGAAATCAACCAGCTTGCCCACCAGGCCATTGAATAAAAGGAGACTACACAGTGTTAAGATACACAAGAGTTTCTAGATTCTTTTGAGACAGGCTACTCTCTTTCCCATGCTTGCTAGTTTCTAGCCAACCTTCTAGAATCTAATTTTTAGAAATTACTCTCTCTGTATTAGGAATGACTCACTTAATCATGTTTAAATATGTGATCCCCTTTTGCAGCAGCAACCCAGCCCACAGATACTACCTTGCAACGGATCCAGTTACAGGAGATCTGTATGTTTCCGACACGAATACCCGCAGAATTTATCGCCCCAAGTCCCTCACTGGTGCAAAAGACCTCACTAAAAATGCTGAAGTGGTGGCTGGGACAGGAGAGCAGTGCCTTCCATTTGATGAAGCAAGATGCGGTGATGGAGGCAAGGCCGTGGAGGCCACACTCATGAGTCCCAAAGGTAGGGACAGCCTTCTGACAGAGAACTTTTTATTTTTTAATATAGAAAAGGGAAGGAAATACAGTTATTCCCTGATTGTCTTAAATGCTGAGTCTGACCTTTTGCCCAAAGCTGTGTTGAGAGGAGGCAGTTTCCAAATCTAGTGTTTTAAAAAGCCATTTAGCGTGAAACTGATTTTAAGTTGATTTTACATTAAATATTGGGTTCTTGGTCTCTTTGATTTCATGCCATTTTTTTTTCAGCTATCCAAAGAATCAAGCAAATGCTCTGTTATTCAGGACAAATTCTGTTACAGGGAATTTCAAAGGAGGTGTCCAAATTTTTCATTGTATTGAAGTCATCTTTGTAACTGAAGAATTCTGGTCCTACTTAAAAAAATCTCCCCAAAGCAGCCTTATTAGCACTCACCCAGTTATGAACTGTTTGACTTTTTCTTTGTGTATCATGAGGAAAACGTTTGGCATGTGGGATTTCTGGAAGTGACAGGGGCTAACAGCCTGCAGGATAAACTTTCTATCAATCATACTAGACATGATTTGCTCTTTGCCATTTAATACAGTATTTCATTATAGCAAGTGACTATTGTGTGGACAAGGACTAAGGGGGAAAAAGTGTTTGTTGTAGTGAATTATTCATAGTAGTAGATTTTATCATCAGAAGGTCAATGAAGCTCTAACTCAAGCTTGACTCTATTTTTGTTAGAACGAATATAGTACAACAAAAGTTCACTGTGGCAGAATTTAACCCATTTCTACAGTTTCTAGACTTGTGAAAAAAATTTGATGTCACCATTTTGTCCTTAGAACGTACTGATAATCTTTAGTTGTATAAGACACAGAACTGATCTCAGAGTCAAGATGTGGGTTCAAATCCCAACCCCTGACAAATAACATAGTAGATAAGTGACCCTAGTCAAGTCATTTTCCCAGTGTTCTAGGCAGCCTGTTAGTTCAGAGGTTCTTAACTTGGTTTTTAGTTGGGGAAGAGGGTTCCACTTATAAAGATAGCTGTACTTCATTATAACTGGTTTCCTCTGTAATGCTATGCAACTTGTTTTATGCATTTAACAACCTTATTTCAAGAAGAGAACCATGGGCTATTATGGCCCAGATTGACAGAGGAGCCTATTTGATACAGAACAAGATTAAGGACCATTGCTCTAAATTAGAAATTATAGAACATTTGACAGATATGCATAGGAAGAGGGCATTTCATCACCAAGGGTTCTTAACCCTGATAAAATCACAAAAGATTGCTAATTTATAGCTTGCTAGAGATTTCTCACATATTTACATCTCTCTCTAGTACATTCTGCATTATTTGTGATACAAATAACAATACTTAACTCTTCTAAATATATCTGGATTCCATAAACATACCTGCCAACTTTGTATAATTCATTACCAGTTTGATACTGAAAAATCACTCTGTGATTATTATGTGATCAAAAGTAATTTTTTTTTTTTAAATTTCATAACATTTTACCTTTTTTTGGACACAGGGATGGCCATTGACAAGAATGGATTAATCTACTTTGTTGATGGAACCATGATCAGAAAAGTAGACCAAAATGGAATAATATCAACTCTCCTGGGCTCTAATGACCTAACTTCAGCCAGGCCTTTAACATGTGATACCAGCATGCACATCAGCCAGGTAATTTAAAAATTCAACTAAATGGTGATGTTTTGTCTTACACACAGCTTGTTTTACTAAATAAATAGCTCATGTCAGTTGTCTTTGTCACATGTGGCAGTCTCCAGAACAGACTTCTTCCAAGAGATTGTATTTAAATGTCCTTAGGAGATGACTTAAAAAAAAACTTTCCCCTTTCACAGTCACACTCATGATAAACTCAGCATAGCAAAGAACTGCCACATTAGTAAGAAATGATAGAGCATTTGTAATAAAATTCTGGTAGAGTAGCAGCCTGAAGATATTCTTAAAAATAAACCAAACTGCTTAAGTCTCTTAATCTGTTATGGTGAATGACTTAGGTTCTCAAGTAGTACGAAAAACCCACTAGTATTAGTCCCACTGGACTTTTACTTAGAATTGGGAGCTCTACTGTGGCCCTGATTGAAAACACAATAGAACACTAATGTATTCATAACCTTGAAAGTACTGGGATTTAGTGCTTATTAACTGCTATCAGGATGCAAACCCAGAATATATGTGCTCGTATCCCACCATTATCCACTGACTCACTACATATAGGCTAATTTGCTGTTTGTGTATAGCTCTAATACATTTTTCTATGAGGTGTATTTTTAAGTAAAATGTTATTTCCTCCATCTGTCTTCGCATGAGACCTTTAAGCTTATTGTACTGTGGCTATTGAAAAAGCAATTTTAAAGGAGTTCATCAAATGGAGGTTAATTTCACTGAATGGTCTAATTTCATTTAATGCCAGTAAATTAACAGCAGTGAAGTAACAGGCTAACCAAACAATTTCCTTTTTTTTTATTAAGGTACGTCTGGAATGGCCCACTGACTTGGCTATTAACCCTATGGATAACTCCATTTATGTCCTGGATAATAACGTAGTTTTACAGATCACTGAAAACCGTCAGGTCCGCATTGCTGCTGGGCGGCCAATGCACTGTCAGGTCCCAGGAGTGGAATACTCTGTAGGGAAACATGCAGTTCAGACAACCCTGGAATCGGCCACAGCCATTGCCGTGTCCTATAGTGGGGTCCTGTACATCACAGAAACAGATGAAAAGAAGATTAACCGAATAAGACAGGTCACAACAGATGGAGAAATCTCATTAGTTGCTGGAATACCCTCAGAATGTGACTGTAAAAATGATGCCAACTGTGACTGCTATCAGAGTGGAGATGGCTATGCCAAGGATGCCAAACTCAATGCTCCTTCCTCCTTAGCCGCGTCTCCAGATGGTACACTGTACATCGCAGATCTTGGAAACATTCGGATCCGGGCTGTGTCAAAGAACAAACCTTTACTGAATTCCATGAATTTTTATGAAGTGGCCTCTCCAACTGATCAAGAGCTTTATATTTTTGACATCAATGGTACCCACCAGTACACCATGAGCCTCGTCACTGGTGATTACTTGTACAATTTTAGCTACAGTAATGATAACGATATCACCGCAGTGACAGATAGCAATGGCAATACTCTCAGAATCAGACGCGATCCCAACCGGATGCCGGTGAGGGTGGTGTCCCCTGATAACCAAGTCATATGGTTGACCATAGGAACCAACGGATGTTTGAAAAGCATGACTGCCCAAGGACTGGAGTTAGTTTTATTTACTTACCATGGCAATAGTGGTCTTCTGGCTACCAAAAGTGATGAGACTGGTTGGACTACCTTTTTTGAGTAAGTACAAAAATTATGATTCTCCTTTGTTGTACAAAATACCATGAAGTCCATGATATTGTTTTTAAAGTTTAAGATGTTGAGGTTTTGTTTCATATAACAATCTTCAGACAAAACACATGGTATAACCAACCCCTCCAAAAACACATAATGATAAACCTTGCTTTGGGCGTAGACACAACACACATTTTCATTTATGCATTTGATTAAAACATAGCAATGCTGGCATCCACTGTTTGCAGCTGTCACAGTAAAAGAACTGTAAAAAAAAACATCTCCAAAGAATTCTGATCAATCAGTCACCTCTGTGTGCTTTTAATCATATAAAAGTCCTTAGAAGCCTTTCATCTTCAATTATTTATTATCAGTGGACAAATCACTTATCTATGAGGACAGGCAACTCTTTAAGACTATGAATTTCAAAACAGTTGCCAAGCATTGGTAAAGGGAGTTTTCTCTCTGGGAGTTCCTCATCTGAATAAAATCACAGTTCCAGACAATACAATACAATGGCAAAGTGAACGTCCAAGGGAAATACAACATTCACTGCCAAGAGCAAACTGGGAATCAGTCAATTAACAAACGTTGTATACTTGTATGCCAGAGCACTGTGCTAGGCCCTTGTAGATACAGAGACAAAAATTAAACAGTCTGGGGCCTCAAGGAGATTATACTCTATCATGTACACTCATAGATATATACGAAGTAATTACAAGGTCATTTTAATAGTATCAGAAAAGACCTCTTGCTAGAAATGAGCTTCAAAAGAGCCCAGGGATTCTAAGACACCGAGGAATTACTTTTAAATTCAATTCGACAGGCATGTTTTATGCAACCAAGAAAGTATCTGTGTATAACTGCTCCAACTGGAAAGTTTTGCTGAGTACCTGAAGACATGAGTAGCTAGTAGCACATCCAGTGTGGCTGTTTAAACAGTAAATTCCCCTAAGTCAGTGAGAACCCTCAATGAAATTAACTGCGGTCTGTTTTAAGACCCCAGAGCTTTGCAATGAATATAAAATATATAAAATCAAGTGGACTGATTGCTTATTTGAATAACTTTGCAGGGGTCACACTGGAGAATTAAATGCACACAGATAGAATATTGGCAGAGACAGAAGAGCCTTTGAATTAAACGTACAAATTCCTAACTCTGACTTCATATTGTAAGCTGAGACAAAAATGTTTTCCATGGGAACATGGGTCTGAAGCTGTGATGGAAGTTGGTGGTAATGTGTTTTAATATAGAAACCTTTTGGTCGCATATCACATTTTCTAGAATCTGTAAAGCAGAATCAACTTTGTAATTTGAATTGCTTCTCCTTTTGGAGCAAGTTCCATTTTAATAAAATTAATATGACCCCGCAGCAAGATTTCCTAAAAGGGATAAATCTTTTTCAGCAGAATGACATTAAAATTCTGTTCTTAACATTCTCTTTCTTCATTTTAGAATTGCAATAGGTGGGGAATAAATTGGAAGTTAATGGAAGGCACTTCCTTTGCACAGGTTTTCAAAGTCATAGCAGGTTCTAATGCCAAAGAGGCCAAAAAAAAAAAAAGGTATAGAAAAATGTGTTCCAGTGAGACGAACCTGGATAGGAGAGTGTTCTGATTACTAGATATTCAGGGAATGATGGTGGCATGGATGAATTGTTGGTTTAAAGCAGGGCAGAAACACCGAGATAAATTGCTAATACAACTGAAGGGCCATGTCCTTCTCTCTAGAGGGGCATCGTCCAGATGTATCTTTAACAGAGTAATGTCTTACAAAATGGAAGCCCTTTGATGGCAGACATGTATTTCAGTTTTTTGCTTTTATGTCTGTAGTCATCTCTCACTAAATCTGGCCCATAGTAGGAGCTTAATAAATACTCACTGAATCAGAGCAGCACTGAACCAGCACTTTTCAACAGATTAAATGGTCTGCTCCCCAATTGCAATGGAATTTTAGGTATTTGAAGGGCAGTAGTCTGGTGAATATTAAGACACGTAGATCAGTTAGTTTTAAGAATGATGCATTTAAAAAAAAAGAGTGATGCATTAATTAAATATATCTTTTTTAAAAGGAAAGAGCATTAATAAAATATAATCAGAGTAAGAGCAAGGAGGGATATTAGCGATCACCTCACTTGACAGATGAGGAAACCAAAATCCCCAGTTTAATACCGATAGTGAGCAACAGAGTCAGAATTCAAAACCACAACCTCGAAAAACTCAGGACCTCCTTCTTTGCACCACCCTGTAAATAGCTCAAAGACCCATAGCAAATGATCATTTGCAAATTCCCTGGGAGGGAGGCACCAGTCAATGTTATCATCTCTGTTTTTACAATTGAGGAAACTGAGGACTAGAGGTTAAGTGACTTACCCAAACCCATAAGCGGAAATCAAAACTAAAACTCAAGTTATTTAACCTCTAACCCCATGCACCTCAGGCATGTGCAAAAATAAGCAAAATAGAAAACTAGTAAAATAAAAATGAATGACTCTTATGAATAAACAAATCCAATAAATTTAAAAGGAAAAAATATTTTAATGAAAGCTTATGACCATCACTCTTCTACTAGTGTCGACCCAGTAAATGACTAAATTTCATTTTACGATAATGATTAATTACCACTCCCAAAATCATGACTCAAATACCTTACCCCACAGGCCAGTTCAACTATTAAAAATAATTCCTACATCCACGCAGATCATTGGGCGCACTGGAAAAAATATTGGTTTAATCCACAAACAAGGGTCTGAAGAACTATTTTAGAGCAAGACGCTCTAAGAAGCAATGTACCTAATGTTTTACCTCTAGAAATCTGCACTAGAACCTGGCCCATTCTCACACACATGCAGATGTACAATTCTAAACGTCTATATGTTATAAAAACTTGAGATGATGAGAATTATAGAGAAGAGAAGCAAACAGGATACGCAGAAGACTTGATCTGAAGTGTTCAAAACTGTCAAGTCAGGGTAACAAATGCTCTTTTTCTCTTTTACGTCCATTCCTGCCTTTGGACTACAGGACACCCAAGTGCCACTGGTACTTTAAAGGGTCGAGACCTTTAGAAAGGCATTCAAAAGTCAGTGCACATAATAAAGAGTGGATGAAGTGAATGTCAGGCCACGACTCCAAAGCCAGCGTCTGGGCTCTCAGATAACGGCACGTTCATGTCAGTGTACTCTTGATGGAGATTGAAGTTGGAGGAATTCCGAGCACCTGCATCTCCCCTATGGCCCATACATCTACTCATCAGAGACGTGACCACAGGGGCCTCTGGGCTGCGTATTAGATCCTAAAACACAAATGGAACAGGAAGGACTAGTCCCCTGATAGAGGCAGCAGGTGGATCAAAATCCCCACCAGATTTGAGGTGTTTCTGTAGTCTTCTGGAGGCTGACAGTTGTTGTTTTCCTTACAGAGGGCACACTACCAGAACATTAGTGCACATCAGTAATATTTCATTTCACATTTGTGCATCCCCGCATGTCTTCTGCATACCTGCCAAGGCTATTTGGAGACTCGGGGAGGTTGAGGAGGAAATTAGAAGGGGTTTGACAAGAAGACAGGTCTTCTAGAAAACAAAACCAGGAGTGCATTAGATGCACAATTATCCTTACCCATGGAAAGAATGCTTATCTACTCACATAATTTCATGGTATTTTTCCCTTGGGACAAGAAATGCATGCCGCATATTCAGAAATTCTCGCACAGTAAACTCTGGGTAGGGCCATAGTGATTTAAAAAGAGATATGATCCTCTGGGTCAGCCCAGAATATTGGAGCCAGTCTTAGTGAACTGCAGACTTGGGAATAAAGGGTCATGGCTACATCTTCTTTTCTGTTCAGCTAAATTTAACAAACAAACTAAGTGCCTACTTTGTCCCGGGAATAGAAATAAAGTTAACTCAGGGCCTGCTTTCAATGAGTTTATAATCTAATGGAGGGAATGAAGAACTATGACACAAAGAGACTGTGGAAGGGGATGGTGGTTGGGGGAATTGTTTCATGTATGAGTCAGCATCAGAGTGAAATCCTTGAAGGAAGAAGAGACTTTTAACAAGGAGAGATCAGCCAAAAGAGAGACTTGAGGGTCAGATATCCGTTCTGAGAAGGAGGCACGGTGGGAACAAATTCAGGAAGGAGGGAAAGGGCAGGCAGTGAATGAGATACTGAGAGTCGTCCAGTTTGGTCAGAACATAAGACTGGCTGAAGGGGACTGATGTGAGAGAGGGATATACTTGGTATGAATCTGCACACCCAGCCCAGAGAAGAGAGCAGAGTCTCTGTACTTAGGTTAAAATTCGAAAGCCAAACTCTTTTTTTCTGTATGTGCAGCTTCCTAGACTATATGGTGAATACTGAGGTTTGTGAGGAAAAGTTATTTTCTTTTCCAGAGGGAAAAAGGTAGAGAAAAACTTGGAATCAAGAAGCTTTCCTGGTGTTCTATGTAACATATACATGACATAGTCTCTATTGAAGACATCTTAAAAGGTAAATAACCTAAAAATCTCAGCTGCTTTTGAAAACATAAACACTTTGCTAACAGCCAGTCACTATGGGGGCACCTAGATGGCACAGTGGATAGAGTGCTGGGCCTGGAGTCAGGAAGACCTGAGTTCAAATCCAGCTCAGACACTTACTAACTGTGTGACCCTGGGCAAGTCATTTGACCTGTTTTGCCTCAGTTTCTTCATCTGCAAAATGGAGATGATAATAGCACCTACCTCCCAGGACTGTAATGAGGATAAAATGAGATCATCTTTGTAAAGTGCTCTGCAAATCTTAAAGCACTATGATAAACGTTAGCAATCACCATTATTATTATTATCTTGTTTATAAAGCTTGAAGCTGTTGGTATAAATTTGCATTTATGAAATGCTTTTTGGTTTACAAAGCAGTTTCCCCAGGACACCCTTGTGAGGAAGGTGGTGCAAATATCAGTATGACCATCTTACTAGGGAAGAAATTAAAGGCCAGGGAAGGGGCACGACGTGCCCAGGATTACACTGTGAGGAAGCTGAGGGTCGCATCCAGACTTTCTGATCACAAGGCCAGCCCTCTTCTCTCTGCACCACAGCTCATGGCTTAAGCTGAGCACAGCTGGCGGCCTCTGCACTGCACATGGTCAGAGAGGGACAGGATTTGGGAAGACAAAGAAACACATACACACGTCTTCCTACACAGTTGGCCCACTGTGGAAAAAAAGCGTGATGTGGCTACCCATGCACCTTTGCCAAATCACTTAACTTTCCTCAGTCTGTTTCCACATTTGTAAAGTGAGCAGTTGGCTTTGGAGATCTTTCAGCTCCAAACAGATCCTTCTGAAGATCTAAGGAAACTAGATTGTAGGCTCCATGAAGACAAGAACTATGCCTTATTTCCTCTTGGCATCCACTGCAGCATGATGCATCGCTATTATGTGGCATATATTAACATCTGTCTAATTAACATTAACATCTGTCTAATGAACCAGTGCTATGGATTAGGGAGAGGGAACAGCTGAAAGCCACAACTGGTGAGGAAACTTCCCCAAGAGAGTACATATTGTCTGCAGTGACCACTAAGAAAATGCTGACTTCCTCTTGACGATAGTCAAGGCTTTGTGGTAGTCAGCTGAAACAAAAAAACCAGGAGTGCTCGCCCCTGCCTGTAATCCCAGCTACTGGGGACAGTGAGGCCAAGGAATCACTTAGGCTCAGGAGTTCTGAGATGCAGCACGGCTAAGGCCCATTATGTGCCCACACTAAGTCAGGTATTAACGTGATACCCCTAGGAGTAGGAGGTCACCAGGCTGCCTGAAGAAGGAAAAACCAACCCAGGTAGAAAAGGGAGCCAATCAAAGCTTCCACACTGATCAGTTGTGGGATCAGCTCCACAAGTGGATGCCACCCAAGAGCTGGGGGTACGGAGAAGGGGGAGACAAGCAAAGAAAAATGTACATTCAGGGGATAGAGAAGATAAATAGAAAATAATTGGGAGGGAAGGAGCTTGAGTTAAGAGGGATTGCGAAAGGCTTCCTGTAGAAGGTGGGATTTTAGTTAGGACATGAAAGAATCCAGGGAAGCCAGGAGGTGGAGATGAGGAGGGTGAGCATTTTAAACATGGAGGACAGCCACCAAAGTGAGCCCAGAGCTGAGAGATGAAGTGTCTTGTTGATGAAACAGCTATGAGACCACAGATCAGAGAGAGAGAGAGTGAATGTGAGCGTGTGCATGTGTGTGTGTGTGTGCATGTGTGCGTGTGTGTAAGGGAAGACAAAGTTATATGTACTGTAAGATGACTGGGAAATACACTTATATATGTATATGTGCATATGTGTATATCTATCTATAGAAATCAATCACTAGATAGGTCTTCTAGAAAGAAAGAGATCTCTTTCCACAGACTTTCCACATCTCTCCTTTTGTGGTCATGTGGTCATGACTGATTTATACTAATCCAAGATTCTGTGTGTGACCTCACATTTTCCCATTTTTTATGCAAATGTAGAAAAGGAAATATGGGATTCTCATATTAAAAGAAAATACATGATTTCTGACTGGTGGAATTTCCCTCTGAAAGGAAAAAGACATAAATTTAAGATTTTTTTTTTGCTGTCAGCAAATCAACAAGTACTAACCCTAGGAGAGGGAAACTTGACCCCCCTTATCCCCCGAAGCTGGTAGTTCAGGCCAGACAAGAGTGAGGAAGGCCAGTCACCCAGTTATTGAAACTTCACATCTCTGCTGGGGACAGATGGCATCTGGAGCTCAAAGGCATTCTTTTCAAAAAACGGGAGATGAAGTTTTCTTCTTGGCAGCTATTTCTTTCCATGTTACGGTAATTACCGTGTGCCTCTTGTGATACATCAGGGAAGTGGCCAATGGCCTCTGGAAGCACCTTAACTGCTGTTGTATGGTCTGGTAGAGGGGCCATATTAGGTATCAAGTGGTTTGTAATGCAGCTTTGTGAATCACAGGTAGGATTTAGAGTAATATGTTTCATGAGCTGAATAATTACTTATTTACTGATTGAGTAAACAGCCAACTGGCCTCTGACCTTGTCTCCTACTTGCTGGGCAGTAGAAGGGATGTCCAGCTGGCTAATGGCATCCCCCTGTGTGCTGATACTGTGATAAGCCTAGTTATTCCCTTTAGTCAGTATTAGGGACTCATTCCATGCTGCTCTTTATACCATTTACAAACAATTGCCTCACATTATAATTCTTAAGCTTAAAGTAATTTCAGAAAGACTGAAAAGATCTCACTTGCCAAAAATATATTATTTTTTTAAGTTCATACCTAAAATGAAACTTCAGAGACTATTCCAGGCACTTAACAGCTGAATGCACACAAAAGCAAATCCAATGTATTGAACTGGGCAATAGAATAAATTATTTAATAATAAATGGCATTTCACAGTTCCCTGCATGCTTACACACATAAAATAAAAACCATTGGAACATATCTGGGGCTCCTTTTTTTGACCTGCTTTGGAAAAAAAAAAAAAAAAGAAAGATGTGAAGGCAAAGAATTCTAGCTGATTTGTCCATGGTAAGAGCAGCTGCTCTATCTTGTGCCTTCCCAGTTTGGGAGCTCTAGATTTGTGAAGGTGGCTGGGTGATTTTTCCATGAGCTATATTCAGATTTGCAGGGCAAATGAATGAGTTCCCCTCTTTTACCTATGTGTCAGGGTGTGTTTGGGTCTCTGGTTTCTCATTTGGGTCCTGTATCATCCCCTTATTTAATCTGAGCAATAGAGAATGAGCTTCAAAATCATTTCTTTACCATGGACTATGTCGTGCATCCATGGCAAACTCAGATTCCCTCTGATGTCAAGTCAGTATCTCTGGTTGCAAAATTTACTCACCCAAAGATCTGAGTAAAGAGTTGCTACAACAAGCAGAATTATCAGATTTTGGATTAAAACTAAGCCAAATCCTTTTTTCAGAATGTGGTATTTACCATTTAATGTTAGAAAATTCAGTAGTATTTATATCA
This sequence comes from Pseudochirops cupreus, assembly GCA_028627135.1. Taxonomy (NCBI): domain Eukaryota; kingdom Metazoa; phylum Chordata; class Mammalia; order Diprotodontia; family Pseudocheiridae; genus Pseudochirops; species Pseudochirops cupreus. The sequence goes on from CM053583.1 coordinate 154,899,163, forward strand.
AATTGGGGACTGGAGGTGGAGAAAGTGACTTCATTTCTAATGATCCCAAATCACACTAAGTACCCTGACATCTGCAGAGATATTTTGTTCTCCTTAAGTGAGCCTAATTCACTCTGAGCTCTCCCCTTCTGGTATTAGGGAAAGCAGAAATGCCAGGAAAGCATAGCATCTTGACTAATATTCTACAGTTCAGAGATAAGAGGGTAATTTTTCCTTTTGATGGGTATCTGACATGTAACGTAATAATATCAAGCATGGAAACCACATTTGAAAAGTGTTTCTTCAGGGAAAGGCATATAAAAACTGTTGAAGTGTTACTCTGTTTTACAGAAAAAAAGAATACTGTTAAATTTAAGGGGACTCCTTTTCCTTTTTGCTTTCTTTTTATTGAGCAAAATGTGTTAGCAAATTAAGAATGATTTGCAAGAGATTTATCAGCATATAGCCATTTTGCAATCTGGGGAAAATGCTAAGGTTGATTTCCATTGCCACTTTGTTTGATTGTTTAATATTTTTGCTTTAAATTTTTAATTTGTTTTCTATTATAATACGTATTCCCAAGGATGTCAGTGAAAAATGCGTTCACTATTGGATAAAGTGCCTGCTTCAAATTTCAAACATGAATCTGAGCACTCTTAAGGTTATACTTTTATTAAAACATCTATCCATTTACTATTTTTCTTCCTCCCTCCCCCAATATAATCATAAGGTAATTAATTCTGTCCACTTTTCAGACAGCAAAAGGATGAAGAGTGGATGGTGAGATGTCAGGTTTCCAAGAATGTCAGAAAAAAATCCAAGAAAAAGTTAAAGTACAAATAAAACAGATTCTTTCAACATGTCAGCTGTGTCTTAGGAGTGTGACTGGCAATTCCAAAAGCTCCATTAACTCCTTCCAGTTACTAGAACATGATTTAGTAAGCCGGCCTTTCGGGCACTCTTTCAAATTCCCTGGTGTCTCCAAAGAGTTAATGAAGTTTTGAGGCAATGTTAATTCTCTTAAACTAGTTAGCAGTCATACAAACTAACCCAGGGATCTGATATTTTCAGAACCCATTGCAAAATCAATTTATTTGTAGTGTGACTTTTTAATCTAATAATTATCCACTGGGTTGTATTTAATACCTAAGTTTTCTGCAATAAACTGATGTGTTTTAGACGGCTCTGTGAGAAGAAGCTAAGGAATATAAATGTCCGCCAAAAACTAGAGAGGAGTTTCATTTTTTATTATTATTATTATTATTTATTATTTATATTTATTATTATTTGGGTTTTTTTTTTGCTTTTTGGAAGGCAGTTGGGGTTAAGTGACTTGCCCAAGGTCACACAGCTAGTAAGTGTTAAGTGTCTAAAGTCACATTTGAACTCAGGTCCTCCTGACTCCAGGGCTGGTGCTTTATTCACTGCACCACCTACCTGCCCCGAGTTTCATTTTTATTAGGGATGGAACAGAAAATTGGCCGGTGGCCGTGCTCTTGTGGAGGGGGAAGAGGGAGGTGGACGCATACGGCAGCTGTTCTACTCTTCATTCTGGTGGGCAGGGGCAGTAGCCACACCCCTTTAAGACAGAATACTTAGGGAGGGCTCTGTCCTGCATTCTGTAATCCCCAGTGGCGTCCAGGATGTGCTAGGGGCTGCAGGTTTGGCTTGCAGAGTCTTGATGGGAGCTTCTTTTCTCACCTAAATTGTTTCTCCAGGCACAGGTTAAAAGAAAGATTTCTCTAAAAAAGCCATGGCAATTCTTAATTCTTCGCATTTATCATTTAGTCCACATCCAGAATAACAGAATCTCAAGGCTAGCCTGGCTAGTGAAGTTGGATATGAAGTCCCTCTGTAACATCTCTGAGCACTCATCCAGCCTCCAATTCACACTAACACTGATATGACCACGGGCAAGTAGTTTAAGCTCCATGAGCCTCAGTCTCTTCATCTGTAAAACAGAGATAATATTTCCATTCCATAGCCCCACACAAGGTGGTTGTGGTGAAGACCGCATAAATGTGAAACTCTGCATAAATACAGGTGTGTTCCTTTTATTATGGACACTGCACTCTACAGCTCCTATGAGACAAGAGGGAGCCTCCTGAAACCTTTTCCAGTTCTGTCTTAGAGATGGGATAATCCCATGGGCTCTCCGAGCTTCCTAGGAATGAGTGCTGAGAAACCACTGTGTACCTTTCTTTTAGAATTTGTTTATTTATCATAAGATCATAGAACTGGAAGGGTCACCTAGTTCACCCTCCCACCCCCAGTTTACATTTCACATTACTTCAAAATAAGGAATCTGAGATGTTAGGAGGTGAAGAAGTGCCCCCCCCCCAAGGTCACATAGGGAGTAAATGTGAGGTTGGATTTGAACTCAAGTCTTCTGACTCTGGAACCACTGTGCTGCATTACTATTCAAATGCTACTTCTTAAATTTGACTTTTATAAGCCAGGGATTTTTTTTTAAGTTAAGCCTTTGTAACTGAAAGCAATGTATAGATAGCAGAGGCAGTAAAATTTAGAGCTTCTAAGGAAAATGCCTAATCAATAACTTTAATATTCAGTTAAAAGTAAAGGTCACATGTAGAGGGAGGAGGGAAGATTAGTGTGAATGACCAGGCTTGCTAAGGAAAAATCTTTTCCTGCTTAGAAAAATTCTTTTGGGAAGTTTAGTATGTGCTGAGCTGCAATCCTCCCCTCCGCCAACATGGTGAAGGCAACCAGAGGCCTTGCCTGAAAGCAGGCACAGATATCTCCAGTAAAGTCCTCGGCTGCTACATTATGGTATAGAGATATCCCTGGGCTCTATGGAGGATATGCCAGCCTAGCATGAGCTCTGGCACATCTTACTGAGCTGGAAAGGTTTTGAGAACACGCTTGGCAACAGACCGTGGAGCTCTCATCCAAGGACCACACTAGCTAACTTGGGAGAAGCTCATCACCAGAAGGTTGGCCACCAGGTGATGAATTTTTTGGCCCCAGCATCCAAATACTATGGCATGGAGGGGGACTGTGATCTGCATTAGTGAAGGGAAAACCCCATACCAGTGATATCATAGCTCCTTTCAAGTACTGAAAGTCAGAAATAAGTTTAAAGTAAAGAAAAACCTAATGGGTTCAAAACTTAGCAGAACCACAGAGAAGTCAAAAACAAGCCAAGGACTTTGCGTGCAGAGAATTCAATCTGTTTGGGCATAAGGGACAGCCGGAGTTAGATTAAATTGCCATTATTAATAACAACTGAGGGTTAATAAGAAAAGATCCAGTTTTCCCCATTTACATTTCTTTAAACTTTGCTCTACATTGCCTTTTAATTTTCATATATGATAACTAAATGTTAGCTCATTGTTATGCCTTATTAATTTGTTTACTTTGGAAAATTAGTAGGAAAACATTGCACTCTTCACCAAAACCTAACATAAAACCTGAGCGTAACTCTTGAATTCTCTCTCAAATACTACTAATATTTAGTAGGATTGTGTTTTGTTTTTTTTATTTGGGGGGGAGGGGTTCAGAATATATCTATAAATATTTTTCTCTTGTGTAAACTAACATTTTAAGCATATAGTCATGACTCACAGGATCAAACGAGCATATTGCCATCAGTGCTGTTAACTGCATATATGAGAACTCTTCTGTCCAGACCAAATGAACATAATCCAGGCAATGTAAACTGCCTGGGTAGTGCCTTAGGACTATATTTAAATATTCAGTACAAGCCCCCAAAACCCAGAGAGCAGAAAAAGTTGGCATTAGACTCTAGTCATAAAGCATTCTGTCAGTATCCAATTATAACACAGGGGCAGGAAAAAATGATGTGAGTACCACTGACTGATGCCTTTTTGAAAAGGCCATTCTTGGTGGCCCTCCACTGACCCATACCACATATCCCTTTATCTTTTTGCTGTCTTTTGTCTTTTTTGGCCTTTCTACCTCCTCCCTTTCCCTTCAGACTCTCTTCTTTCTTCCCTTTTTTATTTCTCTCCAGGCATTCCCAGGCTTGGCTTTGACCAGCTGGTAGTACTCAGGACTAAAGAGGTGGCTAGAACAGTGCCTATGATGAAACCATCTTCCTTTTACTCCTGAACAGAAATTTTATTTTGTTGTTAATGTATCTGGGTTTATAAAAAAGAAAAAGGAAAACTTGTCCTGTTGGGCTTTGGAAGGCACTTCCCTGAAGGGAAGGGGATGAGAGCTATGACTCATGGCTCATGAGTCTAACAAAGAAAAGTGGGTGGTGCTTAGAGCTGGAGAGAGGCAGGAATGAAATATTTCTTTGGACACAGTGAATGTCCATCTTCCCAAGGCCTGCAGATGGTTTAAGAACTAAAGCATGCATCTTGGTGGAATGAGTAATATGGGGTAGCCACTTTTAAATCAAAAAGTAAAGGGATTCAATGGGGTTAGGCATTTACAGGGACTGTTAAGACTTCAGTCTGTATCTTTAGGCATTACATTCCAAATAAATGCTCACCAGTTTTGTATCAAATCCCCTTTCCACATTCTTGACTCTTAAGCCTTCCAAAAAGCCATCCCCATTCCTGTGGCAAATCCAAGAAGAAATGGATTTTTTTTTTAAAGCCCAAAGGATCCTAGCATAATGCACAGTGCAGTCTCATGTACCCATTCACTGAGAGCATTAACGTTACATTACCTAATTACGGCAATCAATGCGTTAGTAAGAGCCTGCAACAATTCCAGCTGCTGTTCACTAAATCACAAGTGTGCTGTGATTTCTTAAAAATTGGGCCCACCAGTGGCTAAACACTTCAGCACATTGCATTATAGCTTTGCTGATCTCAGGATTTTGTCCATAAAGTATGTATTGAAACCAGAAGATCTGGTTAAGTGTAGGAAAATGTCTGGATGTGTAGATTTCAGACCATAGTTCCCTATGGCCTAAATAATAACCATAAAAGCTTTTAACTCTTTGGAGGCTTCCTTTTTCTACCACATAACTTCATGTTTTCTAGCAATATGGGTTTTCTAAAGAGATGCTCTGTACCTCCTTGCATTTCTGTGTTCCATTTAGCTGCCTGAGGTTAGCCACTCTTGTTACCTTTCCTTCCTTCTCTAATTCAGCATTGCCTCCAACCCCCTCCTTCCAGATTTCAGCAGCTACGGGACCTCTTTACTCTCTGGTCTTTACAGTCTCTGGTCCATCTCCTCAGGGCTGTGCTCCACATCTGACATTCTCCTTGGCTTCCTATTCCAACTTGTATCTTCCCAACTCATTATCAATTCATTGACCTGAAACATCCCTCCTCTGTTTTTTGTTCCCTTTTATCATCACTGCTTCTTTGCCATCCTCCCCTAGATCCCACTGATCCCCATTCTGCACTCATGATCGTTAACAGAAGACCTTTCTTCCTGTTTGCTTTACTATTCTCATGACTTTCACTGTTCTGCCAGACAAATGTAATTTGCAAGAATCCTATGGCAATAGAATTACTGTGTTGAAGGGTTAATTACCTACATTATATGGTGGTTGTTGGGAAAGTGCTTTAGAAAAATCACAAAACACTATTTAAAAATAATACCTCACATTTATAGAATTCTTAAAGGCCTGCATTATGGCAAAATGCTTTTCTTACAATGCCATAAGTTAGGCAGTTCAAATATCATTCCCAGTGAGTGTATAAGCGAAAAGACTGTGTCAGAAAGGTCAGATAACTTTTCTAGGGTCACACAGGTAGTGAATGTCGGAGTTGGGAACGAAATAATAAAACAAAAAAAGAATAACAAAATAACAAAACAAAATAATAACAATCATCGTGATACATCATGGAATGTGAAGACTGAAAAAAAATCAGTTACCCCTCCTTCCCATTTTACAAATTCAGTTCAATTCAGCAAACATTTATTAATTGCCTAGTTCATGCAAGGCACTGTGCTGGAGCCAGAAGTAGGATTAGGATGAGATTTGGGATTTCAGTGGCATACGGGATTCCTGGATGAGAAAGCTCCCTTTTCCAATGAATGTTGGCCCTTTCTCTGCTTTTTATGGCATTAGGGAGTTACCTAGAGCTCTGAGATGTTAAGTGACTGGCTCAGGGTCATACAGAAGTGGGACTTGAGTGTAGCCCTTTCTTGCCCCAAGGCCAGCTGGGGAATACAAAGGTGAATAAGACATGGGATCTAGAATCAGAGGTGGAAGGGATCTAGAAAATGATCTGGTTTAACCTGTCAATGTTACAGATGAAGAACCAAGTACAAGAGATACTCATTGATTTGTCTAGGCTCACAGAGGTGGTGTCTGAGATGGGATTTGAACCCAAGTTTTTGTGACTCCCAAGTCCAATATTGTCCACTGTGCTTAAGAAACTAAAGAGTCTTAACCGGGAGAAAAGCAAGTAGACAAATGACCATAATGCAAGGAAAAATGAGATAAATGCAGAGGAGGACAGATTAAAGCAATGAGAAATTTGAGGAGATAGAAATCCCCTCTGGAAAAATCAGGGAAAGATCCGTGGAGGAAGGGGCATATGTGTTAAACCTTGAAAGAAGAAAGAATTCAGCAGATGGAGAGAGGGATGTGGCCAGGGTGGGGGAAGAAATCCCAAGCGGAGGAAATGTCATGAACAAATGTTTAGAGACTGGGCAGTTTGGTACAAGAACAGAGGGGTAGAATTTATTCTTGTTTGTCTCAAATATGGAGTGTATTTTGCCAAGCAGTAGAGGATCCTAATGGAAAGATAGGGTATGGTGGCTTTGAAAGGACAAGACCAAGAGTTTGGACTTTATATGGTAGGCAGCAGTGAGCATTTGTGAATTGTATCACCTGAGAAAACTGATTTTAAAAAAAGGTATGAACTCAGGTATTTGTGTTAACAGCGAAAAGGAAGGAAGAGATTCCAAGGTAGAACTGACAGCTCAGCAGTGATTCAGTGTGTGAGCTGAGGGTGAAGCATTGGGGTGGTGACCACTTCCTCTCCTTTCCTCTTCTCTCCAAGGCACTCCTGTCAGCATTGACCCAGATTCTCTTGCCCCAGGTAGGGACGTAGAAATGTCACCTCTGTTCTCAGCAACTAGGTGGTACAGTAGATAGAGAGTTGGGCCTGGAGTCAGGAAGACTGGAGTTCAAATGTGACTTCAGACACAATCCCTGCTCTCCAAGAGCTTATGTTCTAATGGAAGAGTCAACATGTCCATATATAAGTATATACAGAATATATATTATGTGCGTTTGTGTGTGTGTACATACATGCACACATATGGAATAAATGCAAGGTAGTTAAGAGGGGAACAAGAACAGTTTTCATGCAGAAAGTGATGGTACTTAAGTTACATCTTGAAGGAAGAGAAGGATTCTCTGAAGCAGAGGTGAGAAGGCATAATTCTCCCTGTTATATTGATGAGTCAACTAAAGTATCATTTGTTAGTTGCCTATTACATGTCACACACTATATTGGGTGCTAGACATATTAAAAACTAAACAGTACCTGCCATCAAGGAGTCTGCAGTTATTCCGGGGAAAAAACAGTATGTCTGTAGAGAAGTAAATATGAAATCCATAAAAAGTAATGGAGGGTACAGAAGAGAAGGAGAGGTTATAGAGGCTTTCTATGACAAATGGTGTTTAGGCTGAGCCTTGGGGGAATTTAGGCCTTCGAGAAGGCAGAAGTAAAGAGGGAATTGCATTGCAGGTCCGGGGTTCAGCCTGTGCAAAGGCACCAAGGCAGTAAACGTTCAGAATGTCATGTTCAGGGAACAGAAAATAGTCCAGTTTGGCTATAATGTAGAGTGTATGGCAAGGAGACTCAGGGAACAGAGAAAGGTGAAGCCAGCTTGCAAAGATAGGTGGCAGCCAAAAACCAAAGGGCTCTACAAACAGAAGAGTTTGTATTTTATGCGAGAGGCAAGAGGCAGCATCTTGGCGGGGAGGGCAAGGTTCAGGGACATGACACCATCAGATCTGTGCTTTAGCAATATCAGTTCAGCTACTTTGTGGAGGATGGCCAGAAATAGAGGCAGGAGAATAAGGCACTGCTTCCCAAGCTCCTCCTCAGGCTGAAAAATGCATTCAGCACCAGCAAGCACACGTTTCAAACCAAAGGACTTTGTTCTTTCATTGAGTTATGCCTTCCTCATGATATCTCCATCCTAAAAATGATAAGACTGAAATATGGTTCCCGACCAAATGGGGACCAACCCAGGAATAAATTGAAGAAACTCATTTTAGAATTCCTTGTCTTCAAATGCTTTTACCTCACAGCCTATGAGTTTCAAGCCTGGACATTGTCACTCCATCAAGCTGTACCTGCTGTAAGAAATGAGTTTAAATGGAGGAAGGTATTGGCTCAGTTTCCTCGAAGCTTTAAAATATGTCATTCTCTCCTTTTCTGTAACTATCACGAGGGTCCTGTCCCCCCAGTGCTCCAAAGAAATATGTATTAGGCCAGAAATAAGAGAGGGAAGATTTTACGCTGCTCAATCTTTGTCGTCTGGGATGCAACAGGAGCCAATGGGCCACAGAGGATCTCCTCTTCCAGGGGGTGGTGCAGAGCAAGGATTCAGGAGCTAGATCTAGCAAGACGTACCAGTGCAGCAGTTAACGTTGACACTGACCCAGTCCACACTCATCCTTATTCCTAGCTAGGTGGTACAGTACCATGAAGCTCCGAATTGAGTTTCAGCCTCAGACCCTTAACTAGCTGGGTGACCCTAAGCAAGGCACAACTCACTGTCTTCCTCAGTTAACTCACCTGTCAAATAGAGACAGAAAGAGCACCTACCTCCCAGGGTTGTCATGAGGAAAATATAATATTTATAAAGATAAATGTACAAAGCACTTGGCCAACTTTAAAGAACTATATAAATGATAGCTGTTGTTACTGTCCCATCCATATGAAGCAGAAATCCTGAGGGAAGAAAAGAGGCAGCCTCTACGGCCCTCTCCTTCTTCTCTGTCATATTTGTAATATGCAGGTAGTGGTCAGCTAAGTACTAGATGGCCCAGCGATTTGAGGCTTCGTTGATTGCTCAACTTATTGAATGTGTCTGGGGTGATTAAAACATTTCACATGGACTACCCAGCACCTGATTTTTGAGGACTTCATAATGACAAAATTGCAGCTGAATCCAAAGAGATGATGTATTTCTCTAGGAGATAATTGTTAAAAGCATAAAACCCTTGAGTTTGCTCCCGGAGGAATAAAATAAAATTCCTTTTAATGTAAGTAGTGGAGATGATCATGCAGCCCCACAGAATACAAAATCAGCCCGGCATTGTAGTGGGTCGGGTTTGAATTGGGTCCTGGCTGGTTGGGTAAGGATCAGAAACAAAGAGAAATCTGTGCCCAGAGGTGCCTCACAGAAGACGTCTCTGCAATGGCCATCCTCTCTACAGTGAATGAAGGGCGCGTTTGTGCTTCTCAGAACCCTTCAGATTTTGTTGGAGAAGGTGAAGGAGATTTGAACTTCAAGGTTCTATCTCCCGAGCAAAATCATGACAGATACCTGTATCGGCAAGCACCCTAGCAT